>LR738711.1:232838692-232963030 GCA_902687465.1 Secale cereale | reverse complement strand
TCATAAGTATAATGTGGCTCTGTCTTTCGAGCTCCGCCACAAATACAACATAGCTTGGAATCGCCTAAGTTACAAACATCCACTCCGAGTGAAGAGCAACCCTCTCACTCGGGGGCTTAGCTGCGACCCCGTGACCCACCTAAGTTTCAAACACTCACTCTGAGTGAAGAGCAACCCTCTCACTCGGGGGCTTAGCTGCGGTCCTCCGAGCTGCGTCATAAGTATAATGTGGCTCTGTCTTCCGGGCTCCGCCACAAATACAACGTAGCTTGGAATCGCCTAAGTTACAAACATCCACTCCGAGTGAAGAGCAACCCTCTCACTCGAGGGCTTAGCTGCGGACGTCGACTCGAAGATTAAAGCGATCAAAAGAGAGCCGCAAGCCAAAAAGTCGAATCCAGATAAAAGTCCCGCAAGATTCGGGCAAGGGTACTTGGGCCACAGGCTCACTAGATTTTAACGATTACAAGACCACTCGGCATTCCGAGGCAAATTGAATTATAGTGTCAAAGTTAGCTCATTCCTCAGGCGGAGTCGGACTCGCGGGCGCAACGAATTGGTCTAGGTCGATCCCATCAGCAATACGAGTGGTGGCTTTCAAGAAAGTCTCCATGAACGCTGGAACTGAAGCTCCTTCGTATTGGCAACCTTGAGCGCCGCGAGCCTCCTCTCCTTCACTTCCTTACAGTGCACGCGGACCAGAGACAGCGCCACGTCGGCTCCACCCTGGGCAGATGACTTCTTCCACTCTGCACTCGGTTGGGGATCTCATTGAGTCGAGTCATCAGAGACTCGAGGTCGTTCTCCTGCACGACTCCCCTCCAGAGCGTGGTGTCGATCCGGGCCATCAACGCTTTCAGCCGTCCTAGGTAGTTCGTGGCCGCAGTAAGGCGGGACTCTAGCCTCAAGATATTCATGGCAACCTCGTCCTTCACGATAGAATTGGCTGGGTCCAGGCCGGGCTCGGCCCGCCCAGTCTCTTCTTCGAAGTTGCGACAGAATTCTGCACCGGAAACAGCAAGTCGAGTCAGCAAGCAAAGCATGGGTCGACCGATCCAGCTTAACCCGAGCCAAAAGAGACATACCTTCGAGCACAAGGTACCACTTCTTGGTAAGGTCGCCCAGATAGGCCTCAAGGTCAATCCTCTTCTGGAAAAGGGCCTCGTACTTGTCGTTCAGGACAGACTTGGAATTCTTTAGTCGAGTCACCTCTTGATTAGCTGCGTCGAGTGAGCCTCTCAGCCTGATAATCTCCGCCTCGAGCGCGCCTACAGAAGCCAGCTTCTGCACCGCCAGTTCTGCCTTCTCTTGAGCCGCCTGCTGCGCCTCCGCCAGGTCGAGATCTTTCTGCTCCAAGGCCTCTTTCAGTTGACCTACCAGAGACATCACTGGACAGATGAACATGCACAAGGCACATTTATCAAAAGTCAGTCGACAAATGGTTGGCGTCAGTTACCGGCCGCATCATCCTGCGTCTTCTTCAGATGGTCCCGAGCCAGCTGCAAGTCGAGATTGAGCTGGATTTGCTTCTTCTCAAGGTCTGCAAATTTGGCCCCAAACTCACAAGATTTCTGCATCAACACAACAAAACAAGATTCTAAGACTACAGTCGAGTCAAACACTCAACCGCAGTCTCGGGGACTACACCCAGTGGGTGCACTGAGCGTGCCCCCACTAGTTTTCACTCGGTCAAGATCAGTCTGGCTCGAGCTAAAAAAACAAGGAAGAAATGTTTTATCATCAGACCATGGCCGACTGCCAGCAGTCGACCACGGTCTCGGGGACTACACCCAGTGGGTGCACTGAGCGTGCCCCCACCGGTTTTCACTCGACCAAGATCAGTCTCGCTCGAGTTGAAGGGAAGTTGAAAGCAAACACATTAAGACTATCACCCAGTGGGTGTGACATCATCATCTTATGAACAAAGACTATTCCAGCACAGCAAACCAACCAGTGGAGAAAACAAACCTGGACATTGGCCCGAAGAGCAAAACTAGCATCGTAAGCAGCCATGCTGGCCTCGTACGCCGTCTTCGTCTTCTCCATCATGAACCCCGCCTGGCAAACGGCTTCTTGAGCCGCTCCCACAGGATCCTCCGGGAGGCGGTAGGAGGAGAAGAGAACGGACGACGGAGCAGGCGCTGGGTCGACGGCCAGAGCGGGCGCCGGGTCGACGGCTGGAGCGAGCGCTGGGTGGACGGCTGGAGCAGGCGCTGGGTCGACAGCCAGGACGAGCACTGGGTCGACGGCCCCTCCGATTGATGAAGCGGGGCGTACGGTCGACACGGGGTCGGCAAAGGAGACCGTGGCTCGGGCCGCGTCTTCCTGTTGTTGGGCCTCCGAGCCAGAAGGCGCCTTCCGGCCCTTCTTCCCTGTGCGCCGTCGATCTCCTCCCAAGCGCTCCTCATCAACATCATCATCGTCATCTGGGAGCTCTATGACATGGCGCAGCGCTTCAAAACAAACAATAGCGAAGTTCAGTCGACTGCCGTCCCTAACCGTCGAAGAGTAAGACACGATCTATAACCCGCACCTGCGCGGGATGTCGCGGCATCTGCAGTCTCCTCGTCGTCCCGGCACTTGTCAAGGTCCATCGAGGTCATGGAGGCAGCAGCACTGAGGAATCCCCTCGAAGATGAGTCGACGGAAGACGCAATCAATGCCAAAGGGCAGAAAGAAACAAAACCGAATGATACCTACATGGAGGCGACGGGGACATCCACCTTGATCCTGGGCAGGGCCTTCCGGGGCTTAGTGGTGGTGACTTTGGGGTGCTTGGGCGCCTTCTCAGATGGGTCGGGAGTGGCCGTGCGAGCGCGCTTGGGCGTTTGAGAGCTGGAGGGGCCTGTCCGAGGGCGCACGACCCCTGGGTCGTGCTTCCCCTTGGACCGCCTCTCATCATGGGGAGGTGACTCGACCTCCTCCCCGCTGCTGTAGTCCTCACTCTCCTCTTCAGTCTCCTCCTCCGACTTCCACTCGGAGGCGTCGCCCACGCCCTCTTCGCCCTCCGGGACCAGGTCCCCGTTGGGCAAGGAGTACATCTCAGTGTAGATCTGCAAAAAGTGAAGATTCACCAAACATTAGTCGGATTCGCCGAGGCAAGTTACAAGCCAACGACGGCTAGAGCACCACTCGGGAGCCAGAAACATACCTTGTCAGGCAAATGGTCCGCGTCGAATGGTAGGACCCTCCCGGACCCCCTGGGGTTGTCCTTGTTCCCCGTGATGCACTTCAGGCACTGCGCCACGTACTTCACGTCGGCCGCCTCCGAGTGGACTCGCGACGAGTCGTCGGTGCTGGAGTACAACCACATCGGGTGGTCCCGGGCCTGGAGCGGCTGGATCCTCCGCATAAGGTACACCTCAAACAGATCCATCCCTGTTACTCCCTTGCGGACCAACTGGACGACCCGCTCCACCAACATGTTCACTTCGGCCCGCTCGGCTTTACCCACTATCATCGAAGGAGGCTGACTGGCTCGACCAAGAGAAAAAGGGGGGATACCAGTCGACTGCCCCGAGGTCGGACTGTCCTTGTAACAGAACCAAGTCGACTGCCAGCCCCGAATCGACTCCGGAAAGATTATAGGGGGAAAAGCACTCCTATTCCTAAGCTGGATACCGAGCCCGCCGCACGCCTGGAGGACGTGCGTCTTATCGTCGCTCGGGTCCGCCTTCTTGACGGTTTGCGAGCGGCATGTAAATATATGCTTGAACAAGCCCCAGTGCGGCCGACAGCCGAGGAAGTTCTCGCGCATGGAAACGAACGCGGAAAGGAAAGCGATGGAATTGGGCGTGAAGTAATGCAGCTGGGAGCCGAAGAAAATCAAGAAAGCACGGAAAAAGGGGTGCGGAGGCATGGAGAAACCTCGGTCGATGTGGGTCACGAGGAGGACGCACTCGCCCTCCCGCGGCCGGGGCTCGAGCTCGCCCTCCGGCACCCGCAAAGAGCCGCGGGCGATCAGTCCCTCCTCCTCCAGCTCCTCCAGATCCTCCGCCGTAACGGTGGACCGGATCCAATCCCCCTGGATCCAGCCAGGAGGGAACCCAGACCTCGACGACGACCCGCTACGACCGGACCGCCTCCCCTTCCCCGTCGCCGCCTTCTTCGAACGCTCCATCGCTGCAGTCCTGTCCTTGCCTATGGCTCGCGAGCCAGCGACTGTTGTGGAGGAAGGCAAGAAGGAGCAGAGGCACGGCAGAGAGGCAGAGGCGAAAGAAGAAGGAACGGGCGCACAAAGCCCCCGCTTCGGGCTCGGCGCGCACTTATAGCACTCCGGTCGAGTGGCTGACTGGTGGCCCCGAGCGATCTTGTCGAATCCCGCAGCAGACGCAGACGCGATACGTGGCGAAAAAGGTGGCGCGAGGATCGAGGCGTCCCGAGCGTATCCGCCCGATTGCTGCGGCATGTCCCGCCCCGCGCGCTTCCCCAAATTTCAAAATCCCGTGGAATCCGGCGGCCAAAGGGCAACCAAGCCCGCTGAAAACTGCGCACGCCAATGACACCCGACGCCTAGCGCAAACTTCAGTCGACGGAAGATGCAATCAACGCACTCAACGGTTTCAGAATCGATCAAGGCAACCAAGACAAGATTGGATAGGACAGCCTAGTCCCTAAGCCCAGAAAAGACTACCCCACGGGCGTCGAGCAAGAACTAGGGCTTTCCTCAGCACTCTCTCCTGCTCAAGCCTCAATCCATTCGAGGGCTACTGATGAGGTTACAGAAGGGTAGGGTCACAGGCCTGACCAAGGTACCCCACCCAAGGTCACTACCCCAGAAGAACAAAAGACAAAACCTATGGTGACGGGGATAGTCGACCCAGAAGGCCCAAGAGGACATCCCACTCGACTAAACGACATCTACAAGACGACCCAACCCCACTCGACAAATCCAAGGCACTCGACCCCCGAAGGTCAAAGGTCCCTTTGGACAATAACGGTCTGGTATTTACTCGCCGTAGTGAATGCCTTAACGGCTCTTTACTATAGGCGTTATCAGTAACGCCTGCCTTAATGTACATTGAACCCTTAGTAACGTGGAGTGAGGCTGGGGTCCTGGCGCACTATATAAGCCACCTCCTTCCTCCTGTACAAGGGTTCGCATCTTTGTAACTCACATATACACATACCAGTCGGCCGCCTCCGGGCACCAAAACGTAGGGCTGTTACTTCCTCCGAGAAGGGCCTGAACTCGTAAACACCTTGTGTACGACTCCACCATAGCTAGGGCCTTGCCTCCCCATTCATACCCCCTACTCGTACTGTCAGACTTAGAACCACGACAATCACATCATTCACTAATGATGTGATCCCGTTAATCAAATGACAACTCATGTCTATGTCTAGGAAACTTAACCATCTTTGATTCAACGAGCTAGTCAAGTAGAGGCATACTAGTGACACTTTGTTTGTCTATGTATTCACACATGCACTATGTTTCCGGTTAATACAATTCTAGCATGAATAATAAACATTTATCCTGATATAAGGAAATATAAATAACAACTTTATTATTGCCTCTAGGGCATATTTCCTTCAGTCTCCCACTTGCACTAGAGTCAATAATCTAGATTACACAGTAATGATTATGACACCCATGGAGTCTTGGTGCTGATCATGTTTTGCTCGTGAGAGAGGCTTAGTTAACGGGCCTGCAACATTCAGATCCGTATGTATCTTACAAATCTCTATGTCTCCCTCCTTGCCTTAATCACAGATGTAATTGAAGCGTCTCTTGATGTGCTTGGTTCTCTTGTGAAATCTGGATTCCTTTGCCAAGGCAATTGCACCAGTATTGTCACAAAAGATTTTCATTGGACCAGATGCACTAGGTATGACACCTAGATCGGATATGAACTCCTTCATCCAGACTCCTTCATTCGCTGCTTCTGAAGCAGCTATGTACTCCGCTTCACATGTAGATCCTGCCACAATGCTTTGTTTAGAACTGCACCAACTGACAGCTCCACCATTTAATATAAACACATATCTGGTTTGTGACTTAGAGTCATCCGGATTAGTGTCAAAGCATGCATCGACATAACCATTTACGATGAGCTCTTTGTCACCTCCATAAACGAGAAACATATCCTTAGTCCTTTTCAGGTATTTCAGGATGTTCTTGACCACTGTCTAGTGATCCACTCCTGGATTACTTTGGTACCTCCCTGCTAAACTAATAGCAAGGCACACATCAGGTCTGGTACACAGCATTGCATACATGATAGAGCCTATGGCTGAAGCATAGGGAACACCTATCATTTTCTCTCTATCTTCTGTAGTGGTCGGGCATTGAGTCTTACTGAACTTCACACCTTGTAATACAGGCAAGAACCCTTTCTTCGACTGATCCATTTTGAACTTCTTCAAAACTTTATCAAGGTATGTGCTTTGTGAAAATCCAATTAAGCATCTTGATCTATCTCTATATATCTTGATGCCTAATATATAAGCAGCTTTACCGAGGTCTTTCATTGAAAAACTCTTATTCAAGTATCCTTTTCTGCTATCCAGAAATTCTATATCATTTCCAATCAACAATATGTCATCCACATATAATATCAGAAATGCTACAGAGCTCCCACTCACTTTCTTGTAAATACAGGCTTCTCCAAATGTCTGTATAAAACCATATGCTTTGATCACCTCATCAAAGCGTATATTCCAACTCCGAGATGCTTGCACCAGTCCATAGATGGATCGCTGGAGCTTGCACACTTTGTTAGAACCTTTAGGATCGACAAAACCTTCTGGTTGCATCATATACAACTCCTCTTTGAGGTATCCATTAAGGAATGCAGTTTTGACATCCATTTGCCAAATTTCATAATCATAAAATGGGGCAATTGATAACATGATTTGGATAGACTTAAGCATCGCTACGGGTGAGAAAGTCTCATCGTAGTCAACTCCTTGAACTTGTCGAAAACCTTTCGCAACAAGTCGAGCTTTGTAGACAGTAACATTACCGTCAGCGTTGGTCTTCCTCTTGAAGATCCATTTATTTTCAATGGCTTGCCGATCATCGGGCAAGTCAAGAAAAGTCCACACTTTGTTCTTATACAAGGATCCCATGTCAGATTTCATGGCCTCAAGCCATTTTGTGGAATCTAGGCTCATCATCGCTTCCTGATAGTTCGTAGGTTCATCATGGTCTAGTAACATGACTTCCAGAACTGGGTTGCCGTACCACTCTGGTGTGGAACGTACTCTGGTTGACTAACGAGGTTCGGTGGTAACTTGATCCAAAGTTTCATGATCATCATCATTAGCTTCCTCACTAATTGGTGTAGGAATCACTGGAACTAGTTTCTATGATGTACTACTTTCCAATTCGGGAGAAGGTACAATTACCTCATCAAGTTCTACTTTCCTCCCACTCACTTCTTTTGAGAGAAACTCCTTCTTTAGAAAGGATCCATTCTTAGCAACGAATATCTTGCCTTCGGATCTGTGATAGAAGGTGTACCCAATAGTTTCCTTTGCGTATCCTATGAAGACACATTTCTCTGACTTAGGTTCGAGCTTATCAGGTTGAAGCTTTTTCACATAAGCATCGCAGCCCCAAACTTTAAGAAACGACAACTTTGGTTTCCTGCCAAACCACAGTTCATAAGGCGTCGTCTCAACGGATTTAGATGGTTCCCTATTTAATGTGAATGCAGATGTCTCTAAAGCATAACCCCAAAACGATAGTGGTAAATCGGTAAGAGACATCATAGTTCGCACCATATCTAATAAAGTGCGGTTACGACGTTTGGACACACCATTACGTTGTGGTGTTCTGGGTGGCGTGAGTTGTGAAACTATTCCACATTGTTTCAAATGAAGACCAAACTCGCTAACTCAAATATTCTCCTCCACGATCAGATCGTAGGAACTTTATTTTCTTGTTTCGATGATTCTCTACTTCACTCTAAAATTCTTTGAACTTTTCAAATGTTTCAGACTTGTGTTTCATCAAGTAAATATACCCATATCTGCTCAAATCATCAGTGAAGGTAAGAAAATAACGATACCCGCCGCGAGCTTCAACACTCATCGGTCCACATACATCAGTATGTATGATTTCCAACAAATCAGTTGCTCGCTCCATTGTTCTGGAGAACGGAGTCTTAGTCATCTTGCCCATGAGGCATGGTTCACAAGCACCAAGTGATTCATAATCAAGTGATTCCAAAAGTCCATAAGCATGGAGTTTCTTCATGCGCTTTACACCAATATGACCTAAATGTCAGTGCCACAAATAAGGTGCACTATCATTATTAACCTTGCATCTTTTGGCTTCAATATTATGAATATGTGTATCACTATGATCGAGATCCAACAAGAATAGACCACTCTTCAAGGGTGCATGACCATAAAAGATATTACTCATATAAATAGAACAACCATTATTCTCCGATTTAAATGAATAACCATCTCGCAATAAACAAGATCTAAATACAATGTTCATGCTCAACACTGGCACCAAACAACAATTATTTAGGTCTAATACTAATCTCGATGGTAGATGTAGAGGTAGCGTGCCGACGGCAATCACATCGACTTTAGAACCATTTCCCACGCGCATCGTCACCTCGTCCTTAGCTAATCTTCGTTTAATCCGTAGCACCTATTTTGAGTTACACATATTAGCAACCGAACCAGTATCAAATACCCAGGTGCTACTACGAGCATTAGTAAGGTACACATCAGTAACATGTATATCAAATATACCTTTGTTCACTTTGCCATCCTTCTTATCCGCCAAATACTTGGGGCAGTTCCGCTTCCAGTGTCCAGTCCCTTTGCAGTAGAAGCACTCAATTTCAGGCTTGGCTCCAGACTTGGGTTTCTTCGCGGGAGTAGCAACCGTCTTGCTATTCTTCTTGAAGTTCCCCTTATTTCCCTTGCCCTTTTTCTTGAAACTAGTGGTCTTGTTAACCATCAACACTTTATGCTCCTTTTTTATTTCTACATTCGCAGCTTTGAGCATAGCTTAGAGCTCGGGAATTGTCTTCTGCATCCCTTGCATGTTATAGTTCATCACGAAGCCTTTATAGCTTGGTGGCAGTGATTGAAGAACTCTATCAATAACACTATCTTCGTCAACTTTGCATCCAAGTTGAGTCATATGATTGTAATACCCAGACATTCTGAGCAAGTGTTCACTGATAGAACTGTTCTCCTCCATCTTGCAGCTGTAGAACTTATTGGAAATCTCATATTTCTCAATCCGGGCATTTGTTTGAAATATTAACTTCAACTCCTGGAACATCTCATATGCTCCATGATGTTCAAAACGTCGTTGAAGTCCCGATTCTAAGACGTAAAGCATGGCACACTGAACTATCGTGTAGTCATCAGAACGAGCTTGCCAGACGTTCATAACATCCGAAGTTGCTCCTGCAGCAGGCCTGTCACCTAGCGGTGGTTCCAGGACATAATTCTTCTGCGCAGCAATGAGGATAATCCTCAAGTTACGGACCTAGTCCGTGTAGTTGCTACCATCATCTTTCAACTTAGCTTTCTCTAGGAACGCATTAAAATTCAACGGAACAACAGCACATGCCATCTATCTACAACAACATAGACATGCACCAAGCCATAAAATTATTTAAGAACTCCCACTTAGATAGGCATCCCTCTAATCTTCTAAGTGATCACATGATCCATATCAACTAAACCATGTCCGATCATCACGTGAGATGGATTAGTTTTCAATGGTGAACATCATTATGTTGATCATATATACTATATGATTCACGCTCGACCTTTCGGTCTCCAGTGTTCCAAGGACATATCTGCATATGCTAGGCTCGTCAAGTTTAACCCGAGTATTCTGCGTTTGCAAAACTGGCTTGCACCCGTTGTATGTGAACATAGAGCTTATCACACCCGATCATCACGTGGTGTCTCGGCACGACGAACTTTCGCAACGGTGCATACTCAGGGAGAACACTTATACCTTGAAATTTAGTGAGAGATCATCTTTGGAGATCAAGGTGTCGCGCCGGTGACGATGGTGATCATGACGGTGCTTTGGAGATGAAGATCAGCGGCGCAGTTGCCGTTTTGGTGCAAGGGGGACAGCGCAGGCGCAGGTTCCCGAGGAGCAGGACAAAGGTTTCTCCATTGGTGCAACAAGACCGAAGACCGCAAGGACGACCAGAAGGATGTCACCGCCGAGCCCACCACCGTGTCACCGCCTGATCCTTTTGCAGGCGAAGACTGCTTTTGTAAGGATAGGAACGTCCTTGTGTTCTCGCTCAAAATGGCCGTTGTGGGAACCCTTCCCGCCTAAACATTTCGGGGGAAGAGGACCCTGGCCACCTATATAAGTAGCTAGGATCCCCACTATGAAGGGGAGGGAGGATCAGATCCATAAACTCCGCCCTCGCACATCGGAGCAAGAACTCTTGTCTCCTGACCCTCCTGAGCTCTCCTCCTGAGCTCAGGAACCGCTGTACTAGTCCATATTCAAGCCCTCCCGAGGCCAATCCACCAAAGCAGGAAGTAGGGTTTTACACTAGAAGGTGGCCTGAACCTGGGTAAACTCTTGTGTGATTTACTTGTTGTTCACTTGAATCTCTTCACTGGGCGAGGGCGAGATGCTAGGTAGATGTGAGTGGGAGAGATCTTCGTTCACGCCCCTGTGTTCGAACTTCTTGGGTTTGCGGAGCCAGTAATCCGACATTTGGCGTGCCAGGTAGGGGGCGTGTCGAAATCTCGCCTCTCCGACGACCTCCTCCCGCTCTCGTCCGTCGACCCTGCGTCACCCAGCCTCAATGGACCGCGACCCCGATGGCGGAAGCGCATCAGACGCGCGCGGAAGGCCGCGTCGCTCGTACCGCTCGAGCGTCGCCCTTCGGCTGCGGGACTCGCCGTCACCCGACCTTGATCGGGGCCGACGGCACGATGAGCACCACCGACCCGCCGCCTGGGGACCGGCAACATCCACCGCCCACACGACGCCAAAGCCGCGCAGCAGCGCGGGCCGCCGAGCACGAAATAGGAAAGAAGTTCACCATCAGTGCTAACCTGGATCCGAAATAGGAAAGCGCGCTCATCGAGTTCATCCGTGAGAATCGGGACATCTTTGCATGGAAACCTTCTGGCATGCCAGGTGTACCGAGGGAACTCGCTGAGCACACTCTTAATACTGATCCCAAGTTGAAACCGGTTAAACAGTTTCTCCGCCGCTTCAATGAAGAAAGGCGCAAGGCTATTGGTGAAGAAGTGGCTAGGCTCTTGGCAGCAGGCTTTATAGTTGAGGTGTTTCATCCGGAGTGGTTGGCTAATCCGGTACTGGTGCTTAAAAAGAACGGCACTTGGCGAATGTGTGTTGATTACACAGATCTGAACAAGGCTTGCCTAGCTGATCCCTTTGCCCTCCCTCGTATTGATCAAATCATTGATGCCACGGCGGGTTGTGAGTGCTTAAGTTTTTTGGATGCATATTCTGGTTATCATCAGATCAAGATGGCAGTTAAGGACCAGGAGAAGACGGCCTTTATAACTCCCTTCGGAGCCTTCTGCTATGTATCCATGCCCTTCGGGATCAAGAGTGCCCAGGCGACCTATCAACGTTGTGTGCAGAATTGCCTTCATGGACAGATTGGGTGGAATGTTCATGCTTATGTGGATGACATTGTGGTAAAATCCAGGAAGGAAGAAACGTTGATAGCTGACTTGAAGGAAACTTTTGATAATCTTCGGATTTATAAAATGATGCTTAATCCGGCCAAGTGCGTTTTTGGTGTACCGGCAGGCAAGCTCTTGGGGTTCTTAGTGTCCAACAGAGGAATTGAAGCTAATCCGAAGAAGATCAAAGCGATTACATCCTTGGCTAAACCGGCGTGCATCAACGATGTCCAACGTTTGGCAGGCCGCATTGCAGCGCTCAGCCGTTTTATCAGCCGTTTGGGGGAGAAGGCCATCCCGCTTTATCAGATGATGAAAAAGACAGACCATTTTGTCTGGAGTGATGCTGCTGATGCTGTGTTCGAGGACTTGAAGAAGCAATTGGCAGAGCCGCCTGTCCTTGCTGCACCAGTTGATAATGAGCCGCTATTGTTATACGTGGCTGCTAATGCCCGAGCAGTAAGTGTTGCCATTGTGGTGGAACGCAAGGAGGCAGGAAAGGAATATCCGGTTCAACGGCCGATTTACTACATCAGCGAGGTGCTCATTGAGTCGAAGTAGAGATACCCGCATTGGTAGAAATTGGTATATGGAGTCTTCATGGCAAACCGGAAGCCGAAGCAGTATTTCCAGGGCCATCCAATCACCGTGGTCAGTTCAGCCCCTCTGGGCGATATAGTCCAGAACAGAGAAGCGACGGGACGGGTTGCAAAGTGGGCCATTGTACTTAGTCCTCACGGATTGAAGTATGTGCCTCATACTGCAATCAAATACCAAGCACTGGTGGACTTCATCAACGATTGGACAGAGTTGCAAGCACCGGAGGAAAAACCAGATCATACATACTAGACTATTCACTTCGATGGATCCAGGCAATTGGAGGGCTCGGGGGCTGGAGTCGTATTAACTTCCCCACGAGGTGATAAGTTCTGTTACGTCCTCCATTTAATGTTCCCTTGTACTAACAATGCAGCTGAATATGAAGCTCTACTCCATGGTATGTGAATGGCTAAGGAGATGAATTTAAGTCAGGTTAAATGTTTCTGCGATTCAGACCTGGTGGCACAACAGGTATCTGGTACGCGGGATTCCAAGGATCCACTTATGGCAGCATTTCATCGAGAGGTAGGCGCTGTTGCTGGACACTTCAAGGGTTATCAGGTGGATCATGTGGACCGGCGAAAGAATGAAGCGACCGACGCATTAAGCCGGCTGGGTTCCCAACATAAACCGGTTCCACCCAATGTCTTCCTGGACGTATTGCATAATCCGTCGGTGAAATTACCTTCAGAAGAGGACTTGGCTGTTCCTGATCCGGAGGCTCAATTGGTGGCGGCGCTTCATGTTATTCCGGATTGGACGGTACCGTACCTGGCGTACATGAACCGAGGTGAGTTGCCAGAAGATGAAGTCTTGTCTAGACAGATAGTCCGGCGGTCCAAATCAATGACTATTGTTAATGGAGAACTACATCATTGCAGCGTCTCTGGGGCGTTTCAATGTTGTGTGTCGCCAGACGAAGGCCGTGATATTCTTAGAGAGATCCACGAAGGAGATTGTGGTCATCATGCCAGTTCAAAATCTTTGGTGGCTAAAGCTTTTCGTCATGGGTTCTACTGGCTGACGGCTCACGCTGATGCAGAGGACTTGGTCAGAAAATGTGATGCTTGCCAGAAATTCTCACGGCGTGCTCATATACCGGCTCAAGAATTGAGGATGATTCCAATTACTTGGCCGTTTGCGACTTGGGGGCTAGACATGGTCAGGCCCTTTAAGAGATCTCCAGATAAGAAGACCCACCTTCTGGTGGTGGTGGATAAGTTTACCAAGTGGGTTGAGGCGGAACCAGTCAACAAGTGTGATGTGGCAACAACGGTTCAATTCATCAAGAAGGTGATTTTTCGGTTTAGCTTTCCACACAACATTATAACTGATAATGGTACCAATCTATCCAAGAGGGCTATGGAGGAGTTCTGTCAACGAGAGCACATCCGTCTTGATGTATCTTCTGTGGCTCATCCCCAATCCAATGGTCAAGCTGAGAGAGCTAATCAAGAGATCTTGAGAGGCATCAAACCCCGGCTTATGGTCCCTTTGCAGAGGACGCCGGGTTGTTGGGTGGAGGAATTACCCTCTGTGTTATGGAGCATCAACACCGCACCTAACAGGTCTACAGGTTATACGCCTTTCTTCATGGTATATGGAACTGAAGCGGTCCTCCCTAGTAACATCCGTCATGATTCGCCATGGGTGGCGGCTTATGTCGAAGCTGATAATGAGAAGGCACGGCAAGACTCGTTGGACCGGCTGGATGTGGAACCTGACATGGTAGCAGCTCGATCAGCGATTTATCAACAAGATCTGCGCCGGTACCACAGTCGGCAGGTTAAAACTAGAACGTTTCAAGAAGGGGATCTAGTGCTCCGGCTCATCCAAGACCAGACAAACATGCACAAGCTATCCCCACCTTGGGAAGGACCTTTTGTGGCCAGCAAGAACCTAGACAATGGATCGTACTACCTCGCCAACGTTCGAGAACATAAGGACTCACGTACTGCAGAGGAGGAGACGACCATGGAACATCGCTCTTCTTCGGCCTTACTATACCCGAGCCATAGGCTCCGTTTATGTACTTGAATTTTCAATGTATATATTATGATCAATATAATAAACCGGTGTCCCCGTTAAAGCAGGGTATCTGCTACTTTTTTCCTAAGAGTTTGTTACATGGGGGTTTCTGTGTGCAAAGGAGTTCCTATGGCCCTCTTAAACCGGCTATTAAGCTAATACCATCATAAGAGCATAGCTCTGGTTGCTTCGGTAATTTGGCTATCAAAGCCCACATGATGATGAGGGGCAAAAGAGAGTTCGATGCATAGCACAACTCAAACATAGGCACCCGACGAGCATAGCTCACAATGCTACCTGGGGGCTCCTGTCGCATAGCGGCAATGAGTTGATACAACCCTTGTAGTAGGCTATCAAGTCACGGCTTGGAAGCCTGGTGTATACACCTAAAACCCCGGATTAGCCTGCCTGCATTAAGTAAGTCACTCCGCCCAGGTAAACCTGGTATGACCCGTCAAACGATTGACAAGTCAATCTTATTACAGACCCTGAACTTGTCGACGTTAAATTGACGATTGGTTAAGGATCGAGGTCCATCTTAACAGGCTTTGTGAAATGGTTAATTCAGTGACCTGGCAGCCCATGAAAAGCCTCGAATTTGGAGCCTGGCAGCTCGTAAAAAGCCTCGACTACATTATTTTATTTTGACAATGTCTCTTTGATTTTGCTAAGTTTTTTTATCTTTGAGGTCATTGGTTTTTATCCAAGTTCATTAATTCGGGGAGTGGATGACTATAAGTTGCCACTACAATAAACCATTGTTTATAGAACCTGGTCTGGTTTGATCATAAATCGCCAGTACTGTCTACAGTTAAACCGGTGTTCATCACAACCCGGTACGGTTCCATCATGAACCGGCAAATGATCAAGGAGTCATCAATACTTACAACTTGGATCATTGCATTTACTACCGGTTATTGAATAAAGTCAATAGCGCAAAAAATTATCACAAGTATGATATATGTTTCATATTTTACATACAGTTCATGTTATAAACTTAGACCATGTTTTTGGGATTATGACCCGTCCGGCGATAAACTGCCAGGACACTTTAAACTTTGTATTATGCAGAAACAGGTGAAATAAACTGTTAAAAGCATCATAAGCAGAAAAAATTATGAAGTTGCCAGATGGAGCAATGTTATGAAAAAGGAGTATGCGTGAGGACATAACCAAAGTGTTCTAACTACCCTATTACAAGCCGATTGGCAGCCCAAAATGATCTGTTCCTTGCTTAAAGTACTATGATATAATAGCTAAACCGGCACCGGTTTATGAATCTACATCAGCTCGGCTTAACGGTTGCGGATCATCCTGCTGCGTCTCCTCGTCGTCCTCATCCAGCGGCTGGAAGTCAGGGGTTGCCCAATTGATCTTTGTCACCGCTTTGAAAACAGCCTCATCACTTATGAGTTCGGACGGTTCAACGTCAGGGGTATAAGTATGCTTACGGACGGGCAGGATGAGATCTTCCACCTCGTAGACTGGAGTGTTGACCCGCAAGTTGTCAGCGTCATAACCCGGATGATAACGGGACAGATCAGCTTCGTCAGCTAGTTTGCTGGCCAAAGGCCACATTTCTCTTGTTAGAACCCGTAAATTGGTGTCTGTGAACTCTGATCCGTCTTCCTTCATGCTGGGATAGCCATTCATCACCTCTGCCGGATCAAGATCAGGCACCCAAGCTTTCGCTCGAGTTAGTGCCATCAAGGCACCCGCTCTTGCAGATGATTTCTTCAACTCTCCAAGACGGGCAGGAAGCACTGATAACTTCTCCAAAGTGCCTCTGATTGACGTGGGAGCCGGTTTATTATGGGAAGCAGTGCAGACAATCCTTTGAGCGCCGAAATACAACTGCTCTATGAGAGTGTATGCGGCCTTCAACTTCTTCCGCATGTCAGTGTCGAGATGAGCAATACGTTTTCCTGCATTAAAAGAGTTTGAGTTAAACCGGAAAGTGCAGAACTATCATATTCAGGATTATGTTAAGTACACTTACCAAAGACATCAATAGTCATGGCGTTTATCTGCTGCTTTAAACTGGATAGTTCTTCTGTCACTGGATTGAGAGCAGCCTCTGCATCAGTTGCCTTTTTTCCAAGGTGGCTCTTTCAGCATCCCAATCCGACCGTTCCTTCTGGAAGTCATTTTTCAGCTTTTCCATGTTTGCTAAAGCAAGGGTCAGCTCATCTTTGACTTTGGAAGCGGCGGTTTGTTGAAACTTCAAAGTATCTTGGAGCTCGGCCACTTGAGAATCTTTCCGATTCAGATCAGCCTGTCAAGAGAAGAGCATATTATACATTGATGAAGCATATTCAAAGTCCCAAGCACATAACAAGTTATACACTTGGCACTTGGGGGATAATGCGTATTTGCAGTTATCAGACATTTTTCATTAAAGTCCCAAGCACATAACAAGTTATACACTCGGCACTTGGGGGCTAATGCGACATTGTTCAAAAAACATTACAAACTAAAGTCCCGGTTCATCTTGAAGAGATAAACCGGCCCTTGGGGACTACGCATGTGAAAAAACTATATAATGGATATTCTAAAGTCCCGGTTCATTCTAAAGGAGTAAACCGGCCCTTGGGGGCTACGATGGAGTAAAGGCAAGCTACAAGACTTACGCAGGAATAAAGTTAAAGTTAAAGTAGAAATTTACCTCATATCGTTCCTTCATCAGATTTGCTAAGCCGGCTTCATGATCACGGCTTGTGTATAGCCGGTTCACATAGCCAGAATGAAGATCTTGGGTACTAAGTTGTGCATAGTTGGACAAATCAACATTCCATTTTCCTTTATCCTTGCCAGAGGCGTCATCTTTTGCAGTATGTTTTGATAAGGCAACGGGTTCACTAGGAGCAGTATAACCGAAGCCGGTTATTTGAACATCCTCTGCTAAAGTGGCAGCAGGTTTAGTAGGGCTAGCTGGAGTATTGCCGGACAGGACTGGCCGGATTAGTGTCATGATCCATTGGGGCACTTCATTGATCAACAAAAACTTCATGATCCATGGGAGAAGGATCATCATGCAAAGTGTCAACATTTTCTTCAGCAGGTTCAGGATCCTTTGCCGGTTCAGGAATCGTGTCATCACCTGCCGGTTTATTCAGCTTAGCCTTTTTACTAGGCTTGGGCTTACTGCAAAAGATAAAGGTGACGGTAGTCACAGGAGTAAAAGAAAGAGGTTAAAACAGCAAAATGAAAAACTTACCCATGAACAGTCTTAAGAGGAGGAATCTGTGTACTGTTGATTCGCCGGATGATGAACGAGGAGTATTCTGATAATTTGAGTCAAACGGATTAAGAGGCTGACGAATATGACCTGCTTTGGGATAAAGAGCATTTGGAGTATATAAACCTCAGAGCGATGTTTCCGGGTTGATGTATGTGGCAAACCGGTGGATTTAATGGCTTGACCACTGTGCCACGTGGTGCGGCGAGCTTCATGTTGCTGTTTCTTCAAAAGAAAGGTTGGGTCCAAGTAAGCGAAAGGGTGAGAAAACTGTACTTTCCAGCTTACTCGATGAATTTTGGTGTCGGCAGAGGTTCTGAACCAGAAGAAAGGGTAATTACCTCGACATCACCTGCCTTGCTGCCTTCAGCGTGTCCCTGAGTACAATCATTGTTAATAAAATGCAAGAAAAGAGAGCCAAGAGAGTCAAGTAATACCTCTAAGGCCGGTTCATCATCGTCAGGATTGGATTCAGATACGTCAGTAGTTTTTTTCCTGACGTTTTTTCTTAACGGCCTTGGTTTTCTGGCGAGGCACCTTCACCGGTTTATCCTGGACTTTCCTTTTCTAGAATGGGTCATTACCCTGTTGAAGATTATGAAGTCATTCAAGAAGAGTACTAAAGATGGATTGAAATAGAGCAGACAAAATAAAGAAAGATTTACCGATGGCGTTTTGTTGAGCTCGCAGAAGGGAGCCAGTCCGGTTTGGCTGCAGGCCTCTACCGGTTCATTCAGCAGCTTCTTAACATCCTCATTGATTTCATTCTCTGCTAGCGCAGCTTCAGTATGGCGAAGAGGGTCTTTGGGGTCTCCGGTATATTCACACATTAAACCGGAGCGCCGGCTTAGTGGAAGAATGCTCCAGGAAATCCAACAATGAACGGAATCAATCCCTGTTAAGCCATTTGCGCTGAAGGCTCTGAGCTTTGAGAGCTGAGGGGCATATTTGGCTCGTTCTTGAGCACTTAGCCGTTGAGGAAAGGGATGGTTTTCAGAGAGCCGGTGGGAATGATAACCCGACAGAGGATTCTCATCTTCCGGAGAAGTATCTAGATAGTAAAACCAAGTTTGATTCCACTCTTTAGGATGGCTGTGGTGATTGGCGTGAGGAAAACTAACGTCTTTTCTCTTCTGAATGGACATTCCGCCGAGTTCAGTGTTTGGACCGTCAGAAAACTCCGTGCGATGATTTAAATGGAAGAAATCCCTGAATAGTTCAACTGACGGCTCTTCTTGCAGATAAGCTTCACAAAAAACTTGGAAATTGCAGATGTTGGACACATAATTGGGCCCAATATCTTGAGGATGGAGTTGAAAGTCGGCTAGCACATCACGGAAGAACTTTGACCCGGGAGGACAGAATCCCCGGGCTAAATGATCAAGAAATACAATGACTTCTCCATCTCTGGGCTCTGGAGGACACTCCGGTCTAGGGACTCTCCAGTGAAGGACATTTTTTGGGCCTAAAGCGCTAATCTCAGCTCGGTTCTGCAGTTCTTCCTCAGTAATCCGGGACTGGACCCAGTTGCAGGAGGTAAACTGCTTGGCTTGTTTTGCTATTGCGAGGAGAAAAGCTGAAAATATAGGGAAGGGCCGGTTTATGATCTAAGCAAGCTTAAACCGGTAATATTTCAACAGTATCTACAAACGGCGTTTTAAGCAGGGGCCTAATGGTGTCTACCGGTTTATAGTCTTTTCTAAGAAGCTAAACCGCCGATGAGAGTATGAAAGATGCATATCTGAAGTTATGGAAAAACAAGTTTCGTAAAATCAGTGATGAAGTTACGGATCTACAACAGGTTAGAAATTTGGAAATATTCATGGACTATATCCAATGGATACAGCAATGGCTTCAACAAACGCAGTCTAAACTAATACTTTGGGGAAGAAAAGGTACCCTAAGGAAGCGGAGTTACTACTACTGCTGTGGAGCAGGAGGATCAGATCTACACCAGTTGTGGAGCAGGAGCGATATTCTGATCCGACCAGGTTGATGCAGCGACCAAACTTGATGAAGAGGCAAAGGTCGACGGCGGTGGCGGAGCTTGAGCACGAGCGGGCGTGAGGAAGAAGAAGAGGCGAAGGATCAAGGGGGAAAAAGAGATGCCCCTCTGCCCTATTTATAAGCCGAAAAATGAAACGACAGGCGGAATCGAGGAGCCAGAAAAGTGGATATGGGACGATACTGTTGCCTCGATCTTTGGAGCTTTTAATGAGTAGAAAATAAAACAGGTACAAGTATTAAATGGGCAGATGACGTCACGGCGGTTTAATGTGATCCAGGAAGATGACGTCACGGCAATTTATGAAGCATTTGAAGCTACGAAAGGTGAAATCTTTACAAGACGTTGAAGATTGACATGAACAGGTTCAAATCAATCTGGGGCCTAATGTCACGGATATTACTACCGCGTATAAACCGCCCAGGAGGGGCCGGTTTATGCCTACCAAGATTACTTCTACTGAAGCCCAGCGGAACATGGAACATGACGCTTTATTCCAGAAGACTTAAGGCCCAAGAGGTGTTAGGGCCCATAATTTGTAAACTGCCATACGGCGTGTAACTTGTGTTGTAAGATAGGAAAGATAGAGACCGAGCCGGACACGTTTATGAGCCGGCCTCGGGACTCTGTAAACCGTACCGGACGTCACCTCGTGTATATAAAGGGACGACCCGGCGATGGTTCAGGGAGAAAAACAACTCGATACACACGCAAGCGTATTCGCTCCCTGGTCATCGAAGCCCTAGCAATAACAACCCAAACTAGAAGTAGGATTTTACCTTCATCGAAGGGTCCGAACGAGTATAAACCCTTGTGTCCTTGTCCGCTTTAACCCCTTTAAGCTAACCCGTAGCGATGGCTCCACGACTAAATCCTTTTTCTAGGACATCTGCCGTGACAAAACCACGGCAACAACTCAAAGAGAGAAAATGAGACAACAAACACATGCCTCTCGAAAGAGAGGGCGGTGGCCGAGGCCACCTATGTTTGAGTGAAATGGTATGGAACCGCGATGATTTTAACCTTGGGTCCATGACCACTACTCATCTTTGAAGCACATACATACCATCAACAATGGTGAATGTGAAAGAGTCGATCAATTTATGCATAATGGGGGAAGGAAAAGTTCATTGAGAGAACAACACTCCCCCTATGTCCATGCCTACACCTAAACAAGATAGCATGATGAGTATGGGGAGGTGTGCAAAGTTTCAATCCACATTGCTCAAATCTATGATATTTAGCTCATGCCTTAACTCGCAAAATCTTGCTTCATCCAAAGGCTTAGTGAAAATATATGCAAGGTTATCATGAGTGTTGACATAATGAAGATCAATCTCCCCTCAGCGAATATGCTCCCGGATGAAGTGATACCGTATCTCAATATGCTTCATCTTGAAGTGTTGGATTGAGAGAAATCTTGATGGCATTTTCATTGTCACACCAAAGAGGCACTTTGTCACAAATGACACCGTAATCCTTTAAAGTTTGCCTCATCCATAAGAGTTGAGCACAAATTCCCACACTCAACATGATATCCGGTCTAGATGCACAAAGGTAAAGCAAGGATCCAATCATAGAACGATATACCTTTTGATCCACCGCTTTACCATTGGGATCAATGTGACACCCGAGACCGATGCGCCAGGTGTCTTCCAGTTATTCGCTACCGTTGCCATGTCATTTGCTTGCGTGTTGCATTTTCCATGTCATCATGTGCATTTCATCTGCATCGTTTTTCAAACTTGCATCTGTCCGTAGTTGCCGATCCCCCTCGTCCTTTCCGTTGTCCGTTCTGAGCCCAGACACACTCGCACGCGCCCGCGGCACCTCCGAATATTTATTTTATAAGTGGCTGGAAAATGTTATCGGAATGGGATGAAACTTGGTGTGTGGTCTTATTATAGTGTAGGTAGACCGCCTGTCAAATTTCGTTCCATTTGGAGGTTGTTTGATGTCCCAACGGTTAACTGCATTAACCACCGGAACCCTTTCTCTTTGCAGCCCAGCACCCCTCCACACAGCCCACCTAGCCCATCTAAACCCTCTCCATGTTCTTCCCCGTTGGATCATGATCGCGTGGCCAAAAACAGCACCTCATTTGGACTCTCCTAGCTCCCTCTACCTATAAATAGGCCTCCCCCTCCGAAATTTCGGACGAAACTCTAGCATCTTCCTCCTCCGCGCGCCGGACATGTCCACCCTACCGCGGGATGTGTCCGCGCCACCCTCCGCCGCCAGCGCCGCCGCTCTGGCCAACCAGAGCGCGCCACATGGGGCTCCCCGTGCATCCCAGCCATGCGGCCCGCCAGGCCCGTCGCGGGCCCGCTTGGCTCGTCCGCCCCGTCGCCGTGCATCCTCCAACGCCCCGCCTCCTCCTTCCATTCTAGATCGAGGGGAGGAGCCCCTCGACGCCGAGCTCCCCGCCGCCTCGTCACTTCGCTGCACCGCTATTTCCTCCGCCCACCGCCGTCGGAAGCATCTCGTCGGCCGCGTCCAAGCCCACACCGGGCCCCGTCGCCGCCAGCCCCATTTGCTGCTCCAACCTTCAGATCCGGCCGCCCCACCTCCGTTCCAACCGCCTCGCCGGCCAGATCCGAAGCGCCCTGCCGGAGTTGACCCCAGTGCCGCCACCATCCCCCTGCCTTGCTCGATCTCCTGGAGAAGGACGAGCATGATGCCTGGCCGGCCTCCTTCGCCTTCATGGGCCCTGGCCTGCTCGTCCCTCACCGCAGCCCAGCTCCGACCCGTTCCCCCGGCCTGCGAACCTCCTCATCACCTTGGGCCGTGGCCTGCTAGGTGAGCAGCCAAGCCCCACTACTAACCCCCGCACATGCGTTATTTAAGTATTTCACGCTCGCTCTGTTTTTCCTCTCTGAAAATGACTAAGTCCCTGGTTTGTGTTAGCATGTATGCATCTTCATCATGTCATATATGTGTGCACGTTTACCCAAATGAAGCATATTATATGTCAAAATGTTCGTCTCTTGATGCTCTAGATGATGGTGTAGTTTCAATGCATGTTACTGTCCAACTTGACGCCTTAACCTATGTTGCACAAGTGCTAAGTGTTGTTAACTGCTGAAACTTCTTATAACTTGCTGATTTGTCTTTTTCATAACTTTTTGTGTGATTTTCCTTTGAGCATCATGTCAACATGTTGTAGGAGCATAATCATGTCATTTACTGTGGTGCAATACACTTTTCATGATATGCCTTGTGTTGAGTGGAACAAGCTTGCAAAGTGACATACTTGTTGTTTGTTGTTTTCTTACACTTGTTGAAAACTGCTAAGTCTGAATCTGTTATATTATAATGCCATGTTTGCTTGATGCTACAGTCATATCCATGCATGTTTTGATAAGTCCAATGGTCATGTCTTGAAGCCCTTGTTATGCTCTATCCATCCATGCCCTTGTTTGCAATTATAGGTTGTTGTAGCATGTCTCTTTCTTGCTCTCAAGTTGTCATCATGATGTATTTGTCAGCCTGTCAACAGCATGTTCAATTTAGCAAAGCTTGTTGTAATCATTCTATGCATCTTATGGAGTTGTGCCAATGGAGTCATTTGGAGTATGCCATGCCTACTACATGTTCATGATCTTTGCATGCTTATTAGAATTGATATGCTTGCTGTTATGTGCCTCCAAAGGCAGCATGACAATGTTGGTTTTGCATTCCCAGATTTTCACTAAGTCTGAGAATCTGCTATATCATGTTTCCATCTTGTTTTGATGAATGCCATGAACCTGTTGCTTCCATGTATATGCCATGTCGTGTTCTTTGAGCTCTGTTATGGAATAGCATGCCATGCTTTTGCTTGCCATATTCTTGTGTTGTAGCTTAATTATTTCTTGCCTCCAACATGTCAACATATTAACTCTGCTCACGTATATGCTCTATTTTCCACTAAGTCATAATCTGTGATATAGAGTTTGCTTGTTGCCTTGATCATGTTAGTTTACTCTTGATGCCTATGGACCTGATACTTGATGTTATTGGAAGAATGCTATCAGTACTTTGAGTTCATGCCATGCTTGTGCCTATATTGTACTTGTAGCATGTTGTTTTGATGCTTGTAAGTTGTCTATTTGCTGTTGTGGACAACTTGTCCTTTAAACTTGCTTCGTGTGTATGTGTTGAACCGTGGCTCCATTTTGGGTGTGCTCTATATGAAACTTGCTTTGTTTTGCATGTAGATGCATCATGTCATGTTGTATCCATGTTTTGAGAGTGTGTTCTTGATGAATGAATGCATTTTGCATCAATGCCGTGCTTGACTTGTTTTGCCCATATCGTCTAGGCCGTAGCTCCGAATTAAATGAACTTTATATGTAACTTGAATAGAATTTCGTGTAGATTATCATGGTGCATGTTAACTTACTGTTTAACAACTCTAACATAAGGTTTGTACAGATCTGGACCAATTTCGAAAATTGCATATGACGACTTACCGGAATTGTTATATGTTGGTTCCGGCCTCATTTAAGCTTGCTTGTTGTGATGTTCTTGTATGCATCATCTCTTGCCATGTTTTGCATCATGTAGCATTTTCATGCATCTTACTTGGTTGAGCATCTTGTCTTCTTTATGTGTGGTGTGTTTACCATGTTGTTTGCTTCTTCTCAGTAGTTCATGTTTCGTTGCGATCGTGAGGATTTGTTCGTCTACGGTTCGTTCGTCTACGTGGCTTCGTCTTCTTCATGGACTCGTTCTTCTTCCTTGCGGGATTTCAGGCAAGATGACCGTCACCTTGGATAGCTTTGCTATCATTGCTATGCTAGTAGTCTCGATGCTATTGCTATATGTCACGCTGCCTATCTATTTGTTGTCAGCCTCTCATTGTTGCCATGAAGCTTCTAAACTTTGACACCATCCCAGCAAACCGTTTTATGGCTATGTTACTGCTCGCTCAGCCCCTCTTCTAGCGTTGTTAGTTGCAGGTAAAGATGAATATTGCTCCATGTTGGAACTTGGATGTTGGAATATCACAATATCTATTACTATAATTAATGCACCTATATACTTGGCAATGGGTGGAAGGCTTGGCCTTTTGCTCGGTGTTTTGTTCCACTCATGCTGCCTTAAGAACCAATAAACCGGTGTTATGTTCCTTGCGTTTGCGTTCCTAACACGGTTGGGGGTTATGGGACCCCCTTGACAGTTCGCTTTGAATAAAACTCCTCCAGCAAGGCTCAACATTGGCTTTACCATTTGCCATAACTAAAAACTTACATAGGGACTTTCCGGACCCCGAGGACTTAATTTACAACCCGGGCCAGTGCTCCTCATGAGTGTTGGTCCAAACTGGGCAGCCTGCGGGGTCGCCTCGGGGAAACCCGAGGTATCTAGTTTTACCCGTAGCTTGACCTATCCAGACGTGGCCTGAGACGAGATACGCGCGGCTATTATTAGGGTGTCGGCACACCGGGAGGTCTTGCTGGACTTGTTTTACCATTGTCGAGATGTCTTGTGCACCGGGATTCTGAGTCTGGTCGGGTCTTCCCTAAGATAAGAGGTTTTACCTCTGCTGATCGTGAGAGCTTGTCATGGGCTAAGTTGGGACACCCCTGCAGGGTTATGATCTTTCGAAAGCCGTGCCCGCGGTTATGTGGCAGATTGGAATTTGTTATTGTCCGGTTGTAGAAAACTTGACAGAGGATCCGAAATAAAATACACCAACTGCGTGAGTAACCGTGACCATCTCTTTTCATTTTGAGAAGAGAACACAGTGGGGTTATGTTTGACTCGTAGGTAGTTCAGGATCATTTAGCGATCATTACTAGTTTGCGACCGTTTGCGTAGATGCGCATCTTATTCTTGTACTCGTAAGTTAGCTACCATACATATGCTTAGCCACTGCTGCAACCTCACCACTATCCTTTCCATACCCACTAAGCTTTGCTAATCTTGATACCCATGGTTATGGGATTGCTGAGTCCTCGTGGGTCACAGTTACTACAACAACAGTTGCAGGTGCATGTTTCCGAAGACTTGATGTGAGAGCGATGTTTACTTGCGCTGGAGTTCTTCTTCTTCGTTGTCAGTTTTGGGTTAGGTTCTTGGTCGGCAGCCTGGGATAGCAGGATGGATGTCATTGTGATTTTCATGTTTTCATCCGTAGTCGGATGTCTTGTGTATGAAGTGTTGTTTTCATGTGGCTTTTGTATGACTTGTATGTATCCCCATCTATTTATGTAATGGTATGATGTAATGATATCCATCTTGCTAAGCGCCCAAAATGTGGTTGTGTCCCAATCACGAGTTCATCACGTGATCGGGATAGAATCGCATCTTGGGCGTGACAATCAATGTCAAGTTGGCACTTGGTAGGCATTGGAGTAGTAGCCGGCTTGACATCACTTAGATTGAACCTCTTGAGCATGTCTTGAGTGTATTTGGCTTGTTTGATGAAGATTCCTTCTCTTCTTTGTTTGATTTCGAACCCGATGAAGAACTTCAACTCTCCTATCATGGACATCTCAAACTCCGCGGTCACAAGTGCGGCAAACTCATCATTGAAAGCTTTGTTAGGTGAACCAAAGATAACATCATCAACATATAGTTGGCATACAAACAACTCCCCTTTGACCTTCTTAGTAAAAAGAGTGGGGTCGGTTTTCCCAATTTCAAACTCAAGATCTTGCAACAACCCGGTAAGATGCTCATACCACGCACATGGGGCTTGTTTAAGGCCATAGAGCGCCTTATCGAGTTGATACACATGATTGGGGAACTTAGGATCCTCAAACCCAGAGGATTGTTTGACATACACCAACTCATTAAGAGGACCATTAAGAAAAGCACTTTTCACATCCATTTGTTGCAATTTAAAGTTATGATGAGAAGCATAGGCAAGCAACAAACAAATAGATTCAAGGCGAGCAACGGGGGCAAAGGTTTCACCGTAGTCGATACCCTCCACTTGGGAGTAGCCTTGTGCCACCAAACGAGCCTTGTTGCGAATGACTATCCCATGAGCATCTTGCTTGTTCTTAAAGATCCATTTGGTTCCAATGAAATTATGGTTCTCCTTCGGCCTTGGTACCAAATGCCACACCTTGTTGCGCTCGAAGTTAGGGAGTTCTTCATGCATGGTGTTGAGACAATCGGGGTCTTCGAGCACCTCATAAACCTTTTGGGGTTCAACACAAGAGACAAATGCATGATGAGCACAATAGTTTGCTAATTATCTACGAGTGCTTACCCCCTTTGTAATGCTTCCAAGGATATTCTCCATGTGATGCTTTCTAGCAGCGAGCCTGGAAGCAACTTTGGCGGCATGATGCTCCAATTGCTCCTCAAGAGATAGTTGAGGTGCAGTAACTTGATCATCATGAGCGTCGTCTTGAGCTTGTTCTTGATCTTGAGATTGCTCTTGATCTTGTACTTGCTCGGGAGAAGGAACTTGGCCTTGTGCATCACTTGGTGGATCAACGCCATCTTGTGGTTGATCTTGCACTTGGACTTGTTCATTAGGTTGAGGGCCTTCACTTTGTTTTTAGGAAGTGTGTGGGTCTTGGGTTGGTGATGGTTCCACTTGAGTGAAAATTGTCCTTCTCCTTCAATCACAAGGGGTTCCTCAATGGGTAGGATATGACCAATACCCATTCTTCTTAGGGTTTGGGGAGGAATTTCATCACCTACATCACAAGTACCACTTTGCTCCACTTGGGAGTGAAAGTGCGTTATATTGACTAGAGGGTGGGGGTGAATAGGTGATTTTTATACATTCATCACTGAGGAAATTCTAACTGAGGAATTTCCTAAGCAACAAACTACTTAGCAGCGGAATAGATACTCAGGTTCAAGCATAACAAGACAGTAGCATGGTCATCGTGATGAAATGAAAACAAGCATATAGTGCAAGTAGCGTGTAAACAGGATAAGCAGGCTGAGGGCTTAGGACTGAAGAAATAGTGTTGTGGAAATTGAGAAAGCCTTCAGTCAAAGTCTTCAAATAGTACAAATCAAGTTAAACAACACAAGAATGAGTAAATGGAAGAGTTGAGGAAATAGAACCAGTAGGATTGATGAAGACAATGATTTTGTATACCAGTTCCAACTATTGTGACAGTTGTACGTCTGGTTGGAGCGGCTAGGTATTTAAACCTGAGGACACACAGTCCCGGACACATAGTCCATGACACCAAGTCCTCACCGTATTCTCCTTGAGATAAGGCCACACAGTCCTCGCCCAATCACTCGTGGTAAGTCTTCACAGGTGACTTCCAAACCTTGACAAACTCGGTCACCCGACGATCCACAATTCCTCTTGGATGCTCTAGACCATTGACGCCTAACCGTCTGGAAGATCACAGCTTCAAAGGTAACAAGCATCGGTTCCACACAGGAACAGTCTCTTTAGTGATGCTCAATCACTTTGGGGTTTTAGGTGTTTGGGTTTTGGGTTTCCTCACTTGATGATTTTCGCTCAAAGTCCTCGGAGGATGGGTTGCTCTAATGACAAGTGTCAGTTTCTCTCGGAGAAGCCAACCAGCTAGTGGTTGAAGGGGCGGCTATTTATAGCCTAGGGAGCAACCCGACATGATAAGACATAAATGCCCTTCAATGATATGACCCTTAGGTAGGTAGATATTTTGGGACAGCTGGCGCATAGCACAACAACGGTAGGAATGTTGAGTATCAAATTCCTCAGGGCTAGCATGATCCTCACTTGTAGGAAATCCGCACCGGCTAATTCATAACTCCTCAGTCAGAACAAATTCCTCAGAGACCAGAAGAACTTCGTCTCTGTCACTGAAGAAATTGACTGAACTGTACGAGATTTCCAATGGCTTCACTCGAAAGGATTGGGTAGGGTAGGTTTTGAGTTGAGCATCACTTGGAAATATGTTTCCTTAGTTTTTCCTCAAACCCCTTTAACAGTACAATGTTTCCTATGACTCAAGAAAGAGAAAATGAAACTACAAAAATAAAAGTCTTCATGCTTCATAATCCTCGCATGATTATCCAAGTCTTCAAGGTCACACCAATTTCTTCACTTTCAAAATCTTTAGAAAATCTTCAGAAATCCAAAGTCTTCAGCTGAAGACATTCATTTTTAGGGGTTGACTTTCTCTGTAAATGTCAAACTCCTCATAGACTTATAGACCTGTGTACACTCACAAACACATTAGTCCCTTAACCTATAAGTCTTCAATACACCAAAATCACTAAGGGGCACTAGATGCACTTATAATCTCCCCCTTTTTGGTGATTGATGACAATATAGGTTAAGTTTTCAACGGAGATAAACATATGAAGTGTAAATACTGATATTGAGGAATTTGATTGCAAGATATAGAAGAACTCCCCCTGAAGATGTGCATAGTGAGGAATTTGCTTTTGAAGCAATGGACATTTGAAGAGTCGTATCATGAGGATCCCCCCCTATATCTTGTAATTCATACACGCATTCAACATATGATTTGAAGAATCTGAAATGCATGATGAAATATGGTGACTGATGTTATTTAGCATGCGTGCATTAACATATATGAGGAAATAACATGCAAAAGAACATAGCGAAAGTATCAGACAACCATCGGGTTCAAGTTTACAACTCGATCCAACAAAGTCTTCAGAAGAACGAGAGTTGTAACTTAGCAAAAAAAAACGCCCATATATAAAGACCCGCTTGAAGACTAACTCAAATTTCTCCCCCTTTATCATTGAATGACCAAAAAGGACGAAAAATGAGGACTAACGCCCCTGAAGAATATCACGAGGACGATGGAGGAGCGCCAGTGTTGTTGGGGTCGGTTGTTGGAGCAGGTCTTGCCGCAGTGTCGTCCAAATCTTCATACTCGTCAGTCTCGCGTGATGAAGAATATGAGATGGCCACCAAGGAAGGAACTTTGACTTTCTTGAATTTCTTCGCCGGAGGCTGAGACTAGTCAAAGTCTTCCTTGAAGCCCATTTGCTTCATATCTTCTTCGCTGTAGAGATTAGACATAACAGCCCAGGTGCGATTGAAAACTTCATGGAGGTAGTAGTGGTTTTTCTTCACTGCATTATATGTCGCAGTCATGTTGTGAAGAATTGAACCAAACTGCCTCTTGACCCATTTATGGTTGCGATCGACCTTCTGATGAAGACTAAGGAGAAGCTCACGATCAGTCATTACCCTTGGAGCTGTGCCTTGAGGATTTTGCTTTGAGGCATTGGCGGCAGAGTCATGAGTAGCAGAGTCATCATTGGTAGAATAGGATGCAGCTTTGTGGAATTGACCATCCAATGGATGAAAGCCTTCATCAATGATCACAACTTTTCCTTTTCCATCAAGTGAAGAATATGTCTGTTTGAGGACTTCAAGTGGAGGCACATAGCTAAGATGATTATGAAAGTCAGCCTTGTAATCAATAGAAGACCTTGTTCTGATGAATCTCATGATCCAGGGAGCATAAGGCTTCATGTTGAGAGGAGACAGTGCAACATTTGCCAGAGTCCTCATGAAGAAATCATGATAGTTGATGGGGATCCCATGCATGATATAGAACAGGAGATTCTTCATGATGCCAAGGATTTCTTCATCATTTGAGTCATGGCCTTTGATTGGACTCAAAGTCTTTGTCATAATTCGATAGATAGTCCGAGGCACATATAGTAATTCCTTCACGAGGAATTTGATTCTTGGTGCTTGACCAGGCTTCAACAGTTTCATCAATACTTGCATATAATGATCAGTAAGTTCAGGTTCATGATATACACACTGTGCACCTTCAAGGGGAGGACTGAGAGGCAGGGCCTGAAGCAATCCAGAGGCCGGTGCCTTGAAGTGAGTGTTTTCGGTCATCTAGTCCAGCACCCAAGAGTTCACATCTTCAGCCTTTCCGGTGATGTGCAGTGTTGCATAGAACTGAAGAATGAGCTCTTCATTCCAGTCGCATATGTCTGTGCAGAGGGTGAGCAACCCAGCATCATAGAGAATTCCGAGGACCGGTGTGAAGCAAGGCAAGGATTCCATATCCACATGAGGAATATGCTCATGGTCGAAGACTTTGTCCTTACCAAAGAGCAGTGAAGAATAGAAGTTTGCTTGGCTGGCAGTCCAGAAACGCCTCCTTCTAAGATGAGCAGAGTCATATGGATTGAAGTCAGTGAAGAACACATGCTCATGGAAGAAGTCATCAGCCTTGAAGTTTTGCTTCTTAGAGAATGGATCCTTGGGCTTGGGCTGAGGATTGTCAGTCAATTTCATCACAGCCTCAGGAATCACAGGCTGAGGAATTTCTATTTCCGCTTCAGCTGTAGTTAGAGACTTCATTTCTTCAGCAACTTTTTCATCAGCACAAGTGGCTGGAATTTCTTCATGGACGGAGGGAGTGGTGCGAGGTTCTTTCGAGCCCGTATGAACTTCAGTATCCTCTGGGGACTGAGGAATTTTCTGCAAAGGTGTGAATAAGGGAGAATTGGGGTGCATACTGTCCCAAAAGTCATCGTTCAACACATGAGTTGTGCTCCCAATGTCCACGTCCTCATTGTTGTCACTCATTTCTTCAACGCCTCCCTCTTCAGATGTGAATTGAGGCATTTGCGATGAGATTACTAGGGTTGAAGGGATGTTATCCACTTCAATATCCTCGTCCAACTGCTCTGAAGAAGCAGCAGAAGGAACATCTTCATCAGATCCACTTGGGATCACATATTCTTTACCAAAAGGTCCTTTGATGGCATGATTGAGAGAGGAACATCATTGATACGTCTTAGTCATATCGATAATTTTTGATTGTTCCATGCCAATATTCTACAACTTTCATATACTTTTGGCAACTTTTTATACTATTTTTTGGTACTAACATATTGATCCACTGCCCAGTGCCAGTTCTTGTTTGTTGCATGTTTTTTGTTTCGCAGAATATCCATATCAAACGGAGTCCAAATGGCATAAAAATGTACGGAGATTTTTTTTGGAATAAATGTGAATTTTGGGAAGCGGAACCAACATGAGACGATGCCCGAGTGGGCCACGAGGCACGGGGCGCGCCCTGGCCCCTCCTGACCACTCCGTAAGGCCGTTGATGCCCTTCTTTCGCTGCAAGAAAGCTAATATCCGGATAAAAATCATGTCAAAAAATCAGCCCAATCGGAGTTACGGATCTCCGGGAATATAAGAAACGGTGAAGCGCCAGAATCTGGGAATGCAGAAACAAAGAGAGACAGAGAGACAAATCCAATCTCGGAGGGGCTCTTGCCCCTCAGCCGCCATGGAGGCCATGGACCAGAGGGGAAACCCTTCTCACACCTAGGGAGAAGGTCAAGGAAGAAGAAGAAGGAGGGGGATCTCTCCCTCTTGCTTCCGGTGGCACCGGAGTGCCACCGGGGCCATCATCGTGTGACGGCGATCTACACCAACACCTCTGTCATCTTCACCAACATATCCATCACCTTCCCCCATCTATCTACAGCGGTCCACTCCCCCGCAACCCTCTGTACCCTCTACTTGAACATGGTGCTTTATGCTTCATATTATAATCCAATGATGTGTTACCATCCTATGATGTCTGAGTAGATTTTCGTTGTCCTATCGGTGATTGGCGAATTGCTATGATTGGTTTAAATTGCTTGTGGTTATGTTGCTATCCTTTGGTGCCCATCATATGAGCGCGCGTATGGATCACACCATAGGGTTAGTTGTATGTTGATAGGACTACGTATTGGAGGGCAAGAGTGACAGAAGCTTCAACCTAGCGTAGAAATTGATGCATACGGGATTGAAGGGGGACCAATATATCTTAGTCCTATGGTTGGGTTTTACCTTAATGAACGTTAGTAGTTGCGGATGCTTGCTAATAGTTCCAATCATAAGTGCATAGAATTCCAAGTAAGGGATGACATGCTAGCAGTGGCCTCTCCCACATAAAACTTTCTATCGGTCTAGTAATGTAGTCAATTGCTTAGGGGCAATTTTGCAACTCCTACCACCACTTTTCCACACTCGCTATATTAACTTTATTGCTTCTTTATATTAACAGCCACTAGCTTATATTTATGTGCTCTTTATATTCTTGCAAACCTATCCCACAAAAACTACAAAGTACTTCTAGTTTCATACTTGTTCTAGGTAAAGTAAACGTCAAGCGTGCGTAGAGTTGTATCGGTGGTCGATAGAACTTGAGGGAATATTTGCTCTGCCTTTAGCTCCTCGTTGGGCTCGACATTCTTACTTATCGAAAGAGGCTACAACTGACCCCTTACACTTGTGGGTTATGAAGACCTTTTTCTGACGCCGTTGCCGGGGAGCAATAGCGTGGGGTGAATATTCTCGTGAGTGCTTGTTTGCTTTATCACTAAGTAGATTTTATTTGCTGTCCTAAGTTGTTTTCTATCTTTAGTTATGGGTAGGAAACGCAAAATACCAAAAAAAATAGTGGTACCTACTGTACCAATGGTTGAAGAACCACTCAAAATCTATCACACTACTGAAGCTTATTACTTGGATCATATTCGATCCCTTTGTGCTCGGGCTGAAACCCCAACTAGATTAGTTGAGGGAAGATCTTTAGATGAGCATGCTTGTTATGTGCAACACCGCATATCTGAAAAGGGGAAACTTTTACGGGATCAAATTCATCGTTTGGAATGCTATGCTTGGAATTTATGTGAAATTTATGATTTTACTTGTTGTTCTGAAGACCCTACGAAACACCTTCCCTACCAATGTGAGTTTAGTGATAATGGAATCGTATCTTCGTATGCTAAGGGTGTTTATAGTTACTATGATGTTCAACAAATTGTAGAATTTGTTGCTTTTAAGGGTGCTTATGAAATTGCTTCTTTGATTGAGAAGTATGATGCTACTCTTTACAAATCTGAAAATTTTGCCCTATTTAAATATTGTTATGATAATTATGCTTCTAATGCTTATGTTAAACTATATATTGAGGACTCCTCCACTGTACAAGAAGAGACTAATATTTTGCAGGAGTCTATGGAAGAAGAAATTACTGACATTGTGAACTCATTTGATGAAAAACATGACGAAGAGAGCGAAGAACAAAAGGAGGAAGAGCAGATTACCTACCTGTGCCCACCTTCTAATGAGAGTAACTCTTCAACTCATACATTGTTTAATTTCCCTTTGTGCTTACCGAAGGATGAATGCTATGATGATTGCTATGATCCCTTGGATTCTTTTGAAATATCCCTTTTTGATGATGCTTGCTATGCTTGTGGCCAAGATGCCAATATGAATTATTCTTATGGAGATGAACTTGCTATAGTTCCTTATGTTAAATATGAGATTGTTGCTATTGCACCCACACATGATAGTCCTTTTATCTTCTTGAATTCTCCAAACTACACTATATCGGAGAAGTTTGCACTTATTAAGGATTGTATTGATGGGTTTCCTTTTTCCATTACACATGATGATTTTGATGAGTAAAATATGCATGTGCTTGCTGCTCCCACTTGAAATTATTATGACAGAGGAACTACATCTCCGCCTCTCTATGTTTCCAACATGATAAAATGGCAAGAAACTGCTTATACTATGCATTGGACTTTACTTGATGTGCACGAATTGTTTTTGTATGACATGCCTATGCATAGGAAGAGTGTTAGACTTCATTTTTGCATGACACATATCACTTTGTGCTCATTACTAAATGCCAAATCATTGCTAATTAAAATTGGCTTTGATATACCTTGGGATCTGGGTGGATCCATTACTTGAGCACTATATGCCTAGCTTAATGGCTTTAAAGAAAGCGCTACGAAGGAGACAACCCAAAAGTTTTAGAGAGTCATTTATTTCTGTTGTGTGCTTTTATAAAGTTTAAAAACAAAAAAAATAAAGAGGGGAACCTAAAACTTTTTCAAAAAGAAAAGTGAAAGTAAGAAGGACGAGCACCATTGAAATGGGTGAGCTCCTTGAACTTTCTTCATGCCCATGGAAATTTTGCAAATCTTGAATTACAGAAACTTTTCAACAAAAATAATTATCCCCTTGTACAATTCCATTGTATTACAAAAATAATGTGCCAAGAGATTCCTTTAGGATGATTAAACTGCTTGTTGGTTTGTGCGGTGCAAAAACAGAAACTTTGGCTGTAATGCGCGATTTTATATTTTTTACTCGAATATCGAAAGGATCTGAAACTTTTTGAAAAGTCTTTCTATACAATTTTTTTGATTTTTCGTAATTTTTCCAGAATTTTCAGAGTTATAGAAGTATGGTTAATGTTCATATTACTACAGACTGTCCTGTTTTCACAGATTGGTGTTATAGCTTCATTATTTGCATATGTTTGAATTCTTGTTGAAGCCTCCTTGACGTGGGGCCATAGAATTGTGATAGCATACAGTAGGTAATGTTTGTTCATAATTATAAAATAATGTTAGAGCAGTACATGATGAGATTTTATTGATCATATGAACTAACCCCGCCACTAAAAGTTTAGTTAAGTTTTGTGTGGATGAAGTGTTCGAAGATCGAGGAGGTCTCGATGCGAGGAGAAGGAGGAGAGGAAAGAGATCAAGCTTGGGAATGCCCGAGGCACCCCAAGTAAATATTCAAGGAGACTCAAGTGTCTAAGCTTGGGGATGCCCCGGAAGGCATCCTGTCTTTCTTCAACAAGTATCGGTATGTTTTCGGATTCGTTTCATTCACATGATATGCGTAAACTCTTGGAGCGTCGTGTGCTTTTTATTTTTCTTTTAATAAATGCACCAGGCTGGTATGAGATAGTCCTTGGTTGATTTATAGAATGCTCTTTGCACTTCGCTTATATCTTTTGAGTATGGCTTTATAGAATGCTTCATGTGCTTCACTCATATCATTTCAAGTTTGGATTGCCTGTTTCTCTTCACATAGAAAACCTGAAGGAAATATGCCCTAGAGGCAATAATAAAGTTGTTATTTTATATTTCCTTATATCATGATAAATGTTTATTATTCATGCTAGAATTGTATTAACCTGAAACTTAGTACATCTGTGAATACATAGACAAAACAGAGTGCCCCTACTATGCCTCTACTAGACTAGCTCATTGATCAAAGATGGTTATGTTTCCTAACCATAGACATGAGTTGTCATTTGATCAACGGGATCACATCATTAGGAGAATGATGTGATGGACAAGACCCATCCGTTATCTTAGCAACTTGATCGTTTAGTTTTATTGCTATTGCTTTCTTCATGACTTATACATGTTCCTATGACTATGAGATTATGCAACTCCCGAATACCGGAGGAACACCTTGTGTGCTATCAAACGTCACAACGTAACTGGGTGATTATAAAGATGCTCTACAGGTGTTTCCGAAGGTGTTCGTGGTGTTGGCATAGATCAAGAATAGGATTTGTCACTCCGAGTGTCGGAGAGGTATCTCTGGGCCCTCTCGGTAATGCACATCATAATAAGCCTTGTAAGCAAATGACTAATGAGTTAGTCACGAGATGATGTATTACAGAACGAGTAAAGAGACTTGCCGGTAACGAGATTGAACTAGGTATGATGATACCGACGATCGAATCTCGGGCAAGTAACATACCGATGACAAAGGGAATAACGTATGTTGTTATGCGGTTCGACCGATAAAGATCTTCGTAGAATATGTAGGAGCCAATATGGGCATCTAGGTTCCGCTATTGGTTATTGACCAGAGAAGTGTCTCGGTCATGTCTACATAGTTCTCGAACCCGTAGGGTCCGCATGCTTAACGTTTCGTTGACGATATAGTATTGAATGAGTTATGTATGTTGGTGACCAAATGTTGTTCGGAGTCCTGGATGAGATCACGGACATGACGAGGAGCTCCGGAATGGTCCGGAGGTAAAAATTGATATATAGGATGATATGGTTCGGCTAAGGGGTCAAGCCCACAGGGCATTAAGTCGGTGCAAAAGGTGTTTTGCAGAGGCCGGGGGCCAAACGGCGGAGACCCTGGCGTCTGGCCCTGGGCCAGACGCCAAGGCCCATGGCGTCTGGGCCAGACGCCAAGGATTGTGGCGTTTGGTCCTGGAGTCCGAGTGGGACTCTTGCCTTTCGGGCAAAACCGACTTTGAGGAGGCTTTTGCTCCAAGTTTCGACCCCAGGGCTCAACATATAAATAGAGGGGCGGGGCTAGCACCTGGAACACATCAAGATACACCAAGCCGTGTGCCCACAACCCCGACCCTCTAGTTTATCCTCCGTCTAGTTTCTGTAGTGCTTGGCGAAGCCCTGCAGAGATTGTTATTCATCAACAACCGTCACCACGCCGTCGTGCTGCCGGAACTCATCTACTACTTCGCCCGTCTTTCTGGATCAAGAAGGCGAGGACGTCATCGAGCTGAACGTGTGCTGAACGCGGAGGTGCCGTACGTTCGGTACTAGATTGGGACAGATCGTGAAGGTGTACGACTACATCAACCGCGTTGATAAACGCTTCCGCTTTCGGTCTACGAGGGTACATAGACACACTCTCCCCTCTCGTTGCTATGCATCTAGTATTTAGATCTTGCGTGATCGTAGGAAAATTTTGAAATACTATATTCCCCAACAGTGGCATCATGAGCCAGGTCTATGCGTAGATGATATGCACGAGTAGAACACAATGAGTTGTGGACGATACTAGTCATACTACTTACCAGCATGTCATACTTTGCTTCGACGGTATTGTGAGATGAAGCGGCCCGGACCGACATTACGCGTACGCTTACGCGAGACTAGTTTCACCGTTAGGAGCACTCGTTGCTTAAAGGTGACTGGCGGGTGTCTGTCTCTCTCACTTTAGCTGAATCGAGTGTGACTACGCCCGATCCTTGTGAAGGTTAAAACAGCACATACTTGACGAAACATCGTTGTGGTTTTGTATGCGTAGGTAAGAACAGTTCTTGCTAAGCCCGTAGCAGCCACGTAAAACTTGCAACAACAAAGTAGAGGACGTCTAACTTGTTTTTGCAGGGCATGTTGTGATGTGATATGGTCAAGACGTGATGAGTTATACGGTTTTGTATGAGATGATCATGTTTTGTAAAGTTATCGGCAACTGGCAGGAGCCATATGGTTGTCGCTTTATTGTATGAAATACAATCGCCATGTAATTGCTTTACTTTATCACTAAGCGGTAGCGATAGTCGTAGAAGCAATAGTTGGCGAGACGACAACGATGCTACGATGGAGATCAAGGTGTCGTGCCGGTGACGAAGGTGATCATGACGGTGCTTTGGAGATGGAGATCAAAAGCACACTATGATGATGGCCACATCATGTCACATATTTTGATTTGCATGTGATGTTTATCTTATTTTGCTTAGAACGACGGTAGCATTATAAGATGATCCCTTACAAAATTTCAAGGTATAAGTGTTCTCCCTGAGTATGCATCGTTGCGGAAGTTCTTCGTGCTGAGACACCACGTGATGATCGGGTGTGATAGGCTCTACGTTCAAATACAACGGGTGTAAGACAGTTTTGCACACGCAGAATACTCGGGTTAAACTTGACGAGCCTAGCATATGCAGATATGGCCTCGGAACACTGGAGTCCGAAAGGTCGAGCGTGAATCATATAGTATATATGATCAACATAAGATGTTCACCATTGAAACTACTCCATCTCACGTGATGATCGGACATGGTTTAGTTGATTTGGATCACGTGATCATTTAGATGACTAGAGGGATGTCTATCTAAGTGGGAGTTCTTAAGTAATATGATTAAATTGAACTTTAATTAATCATGAACTTAGTCCTGGTAGTATTAGCATATCTATGTTGTAGATCAATAGCTCGCGATGTTGCTCCACATTTATATTTTATATGTTCCTAGAGAAAACTAAGTTGAAAGATGTTAGTAGCAATGATGCGGAATTTTTCCGTGATCTGAGGATTATCCTCATTGCTGCACAGAAGAATTATGTCCTTGATGCACCGCTAGGTGACAGACCTATTGCAGGAGCAGATGCAGACATTATGAACGTTTTGACAAAAGCTCGGTATGATGACTACTTGATAGTTTAAGTGCACCATGCTTTACGGCTTAGAACCGGGACTTCAAAAACGTTTTGAACGCCACAGAGCATATAAGATGTTCCAAGAGTTGAAATTAGTATTTCATACTCATGCCTGTGTCGAGAGGTATGAGACATCTGACCATACTTTGCCTACAAGATGGAGGAGAATAGCTCAACCAGTGAGCATGTGCTCAGATTGTCTGGGTACTGCAATTGCTTGAATCAATTGGGAGTTAATCTTCCAGATAAGATAGTAATTGAAAAAGTTCTCTAGTCACTATCACCAAGTTAGTAGAACTTCGTGATGAACTATAATATGCAAGGGATGACGAAAGTAATTCCCGAGCTCTTCGCGATGCTGAAATCGGCGAAGGTAGAAATCAAGAAAGAGCATCAAGTGTTGATGGTTAACAAGACCACTTATTTCAAGTAAAGGGCAAAGGGATAGAAGGGGAACTTCAAGAAGAATGACAAGCAAGTTGTCACTCCCATGAAGAAACCCAAAGCTAAACTCAAGCCTGAAACTAAGTGCTTCTACTGCAAAGGAAATGGTCACTGGAAGTGGAACTGCCCTAGATACTTGGCGGATAAGAAGGATGGCAAAGTGAACAAAGTTATATTTGATATACAGATTATTGATGTGTATTTTACTAGTGTTCATAGCAACCGCTCGGTATTTGATACTGGTTTAGTTGCTAAAGAGTAGTAACTCGAAATGGGAGTTGCATAATGAACAGCAACAAGTTAAATGATGAAGTGACGATGTGTATTGGAAGTAGTTCCAAGATTGATATGATCATCATCGCACACTCCCTATACTTTCGGGATTAGTGTTGAACCTAAATAAGTGTTATTTGGTGTTTGTGTTGAACATGAATATGATTTGATCATGTTTATTGCAATACGGTTATTCATGTAAGTTAGAGAATAATTGTTGTTCTGTTTACATGAATAAAACCTTCTATGGTCATACACCCAATGAAAATGGTTTGTTGGATCTCGATCGTGTGATACACATATTCATAATATTGAAGCCAAAAGATGCAAGGTTAATAAAGATAGTGCAACTTATTTATGGCACTGCCGTTTAGGTCATATTGGTGTAAAGCGCATGAAGAAACTCCATAGTGATGGACTTTTGGAATCACTTGATTATGAATCACTTGGTGCTTGTGAACCATGCCTCATGGGCAATATGACTAAAACTCCGTTCTTCGAAACTGTGGAGCGAGCAACAGAGTTGTTGGAAATCATACATACTGATGTATGCGGACCAATGAGTGTTGAAGCTCGCGTCAGGTATCATTATTTTCTGACCTTCACTGATGATTTAAGCAGATATGGGTATATATACTTAATGAAGCACAAATCTGAAACATTTGAAAAGTTCAAAGAATTTCAGAGTGAAGTGGAGAATCATCGTAACAAGAAAATAAGAGTTTCTACGATATGATCGTAGAGGTAAAATATTTGAGTTAGCGAGTTTGGCCTTCAGTAAAAACAATGTGAAATAGTTTCACTACTCACGCCACCTGGAACACCACAGTGTAATGGTGTGTCCGAACGTCATAACCGTACTTTATTAGATATGGTGCGATCAATGATGTCTCTTACCGATCTAGCACTATCGCTTTTGGGGTTATGCATTAGAGACAGCTACATTCACGTTAAATAGGGCACCATCTAAATCCGTGGAGATGACACCGTATGAACTGTGGTTTGACGAGAAACCTAAGTTGTCATTTCTTTAAGTTTGGGACTGCGATGCTTATGTGAAAAAGTTTCAACATGATAAGCTCGAACCCAAATCGGAGAAGTAAATCTTCATAGGATACCCAAAAGAAACTGTTGGGTACACCTTCTATCACAGATCCGAAGGCAAGGTCTTTGTTACTAAGAGTGGATCCTTTCTAGAGAAGGAGTTTCTCTCGAAAGAAGTGAGTGGGAGGAAAGTAGAACTTGATGAGGTAATTGTACCTTCTCCCGAATTGGAAGGTAGTACATCATAGAAACTAGTTCCAGTGATTCCTACACCAATTAGTGAGGAAGCTAATGATGATGATCATGAAACCTCAGATCAAGTTTCTGCTGAACTTCGTAGATCAACCAGAGTTCGTTCCGCACCAGAGTGGTACGGCAACCCAGTTCTGGAAGTCATTTTACTAGACCATGATGAACCTACGAACTATGAGGAAGCAATGATGAGCCCAGATTCCGCAAAATGGCTTGAGGCCATGAAATCTGAGATGGGATCCATGTATGAGAACAAAGTGTGGACTTTGGTTGACTTGCCCAATGATCGGAAAGCCATCGAAAATAAATGGATCTTCAAGAGGAAGACTGACGCTGACGGTAATGTTACTGTTTACAAAGCTCGACTTGTTGCGAAAGGTTTTCAACAAGTTCAAGGAGTTGACTACGATGAGACTTTCTCACCCGTAGCGATGCTTAAGTCTGTCCGAATCATGTTAGCAATTGCCGCATTTTATGAAATCTGGCAAATGGATAACAAAACTGCATTCTTCAATGGATTTATTAAAGAAGAATTGTATATGATGCAACCAGAAGTTTTTGTCAATCCTAAAGGTGCTAACAAAATGTGCAAGCTGCAGCGATCCATCTATGTACTGGTGCAAGCATCTCGGAGTTAGAATATATGCTTTGATAAGTTGATCAAAGCATATAGATTTATACAGACTTGCGGTGAAGCCTATATTTACAAGAAAGTGAGTGGGAGCACTACAACGTTCCTGATAAGTATATGTGAATGACATATTGTCGATCGGAAATGATGTAGAATTTTCCGGAAAGCATAAAGGAGTGTTTGAAAGGAGTTTTTCAAAGAAAGACCTTGGTGAAGCTGCTTACATATTAGGCATCAAGATCTATAGAGATAGATCAAGACGCTTGATAAGACTTTCGATGAGTACATACCTTGATAAGATTTTGAAGTAGTTCAAAATGGACCAGTCAAAGAAGGAGTTCTTGCCTGACTTGTAAGGTGTGAAGTTGAGTAAGACTCAAAGCCAGACCACGGCAGAAAAATATAGAGAGAATGAAAGTCATTCCCTATGCCTCAGCCATAGGTTCTATAAAGTATGCCATGCTGTGTACCAAACATGTTGTGTACCTTGCCATGAGTTTGACAAGGAGGTACAATAGTGATACAGGAGTAGATCACTGTACAACGGTCAAAATTATCCTTAATAACTGGATGACTAAGGAAATGTATCTCGATTATGGAGGTGATAAAGAGTTCGTCGTAAAGGGTTACGCCGATGCAAGCTTTGACACTAAATCCAGATGATTCTACGTATCAATCTGGATGCGTATTCAAAGTGGGAGCAATTAGCTAGAGTAGCTCCATCCAGAGCATTGTAGACATAGAAATTTGCGAAATACATACGGATCTGAATGTGACAGACCCGTTGACTAAACTTCTCTCACAAGCAAAACATGATCACACCTTATTACTCTTGGGTTTTAATCACATAGCGATGTGAACTAGATTATTGACTCTAGTAAACCCTTTGGGTGTTGCTCACATGGCGATGTGAACTATGGGTGTTATTCACATAACGATGTGAACTATCGGTATTAAATCACATGGCGATGTGAGCTAGATTATTGACTCTAGTGCAAGTGGGAGACTGAAGGAAATATGCCCTAGAGGCAATAATAAAGTTGTTATTTTATATTTCCTTATATCATGATAAATGTTTATTATTCATGCTAGAATTGTATTAACCGGAAACTTAGTACATGTGTGAATACATAGACAAAACAGAGTGTCCCTAGTATGCCTCTACTAGAGTAGCTCATTGATCAAAGATGGTTATGTTTCCTAACCATAGACATGAGTTGTCATTTGATCAACGGGATCACATCATTAGGAGAATGATGTGATGGACAAGACCCATCCGTTAGCTTAGCAACTTGATCGTTTAGTTTTATTGCTATTGCTTTCTTCATGACTTATACATATTCCTATGACTATGAGATTATGCAACTCCCGAATACCGGAGGAACACCTTGTGTGCTATCAAATGTCACAACGTAACTGGGTGATATAAAGATGCTCTACAGGTGTTTCCGAAGGTGTTCGTGGTGTTGGCATAGATCAAGAATAGGATTTGTCACTCCGAGTGTCGGAGAGGTATCTCTGGGCCCTCTCGGTAATGCACATCATAATAAGCCTTGCAAGCAAATGACTAATGAGTTAGTCACGAGATGATGTATTACGGAACGAGTAAAGAGACTTGCCGGTAACGAGATTGAACTAGGTATGATGATACCGATGATCGAATCTCGGGCAAGTAACATACCGATGACAAAGGGAATAACGTATGTTGTTATGCGGTTCGACCGATAAAGATCTTCGTAGAATATGTAGGAGCCAATATGGGCATCCAGGTTCCGCTATTAGTTATTGACCAGAGAAGTGTCTCGGTCATGTCTACATAGTTCTCGAACCCGTAGGGTCCGCACGCTTAACGTTTCGTTGACGATATAGTATTGAATGAGTTATGTATGTTGGTGACCGAATGTTGTTCGGAGTCCCGGATGAGATCACGGACATGACGAGGAGCTCCGGAACGGTCCGGAGGTAAAAAATGATATATAGGATGATATGGTTCGGCCAAGGGGTCAAGCCCACAGGGCATTAAGTTGGTGCAAAAGGTGTTTTGCAGAGGCCAGGGGGCCAAACGGCGGAGACCCCGGCGTCTGGCCCTGGGCCAGACGCCAAGGCCCATGGCGTCTGGGCCAGACGCCAAGGATTGTGGCGTTTGGTCCTGGAGTCCGAGTGGGACTCTTGCCTTTCGGGCAAAACCGACTTTGAGGAGGCTTTTGCTCCAAGTTTCGACCCGAGGGCTCAACATATAAATAGAGGGGCGGGGCTAGCACCTGGAACACATCAAGATACACCAAGCCGTGTGCCGGCAACCCCGACCCTCTAGTTTATCCTCCGTCTAGTTTCTGTAGTGCTTGGCGAAGCCATGCAGAGATTGTTATTCATCAACAACCGTCACCACGCCGTCGTGCTGTCGGAACTCATCTACTACTTCGCCCGTCTTGCTGGATCAAGAAGGCGAGGACGTCATCGAGCTGAACGTGTGCTGAACGCGGAGGTGCCGTACGTTCGGTACTAGATCGGGATGGATCGTGAAGGTGTACGACTACATCAACCGCGTTGATAAACGCTTCCGCTTTCGGTCTACGAGGGTACATAGACACACTCTCTCCTCTCGTTGCTATGCATCTAGTAGATAGATCTTGCGTGATCGTAGGAAAATTTTGAAATACTACGTTCCGCAACAAAACCGCCATTTGTAGAATGCTCTTTTGCTTCACTTATAATTGTTAGAGCGTGGGCATAACTTTTGTAGAAAGAATTAAAACTCTCTTGCTTCACTTATATCTATTTAGAGAGTTGACAAGAATTGGTCATTCACATGGTTAGTCATAAAATCCTACATAAACTTTTAGATCGCTAAATATGATATGTTTGATTCCTTGCAATAGTTTTGTGATATAGAGATGCTAATATGTATGAGATACTAGTGAATGATTGTGGTCTAGTAAAAATGTTGGTGTTAAGGTTTGTGATTCCCGAAGCATGCACGTATGGTCTCCTAACTATGTAACCAAATTGGCGCGCATTGTATTTTGATTGTTTATCTTTGCGTGAAGGTCGGGCGCGCGCGATGGTTAACTCCTACCAACCTCCCCCCTAGGAGCATGCGTCGTACTATATTTGCTTAGAGGGCTAATAGATTTTTCGCAATAAGTATGTGAGTTCTTTATGACTAATGTTGAGTCCATGGATTATACGCACTCTCACCCTTCCACCATTGCTAGACTCTCTTGTACCGCACAACTTTCGCCGATACCATACACCGACCATATACCTTCCTCAAAACAGCCACCATACCTACCTATTATGGCATTTCCATAGCCATTCCGAGATATATTGCCATGTAACTCCACCGTTATGTTTATTATGACACGCACCATCATTTTCCTATTGCCTTGCATGATCGGAAGATAGCTAGCATGATGTTTCCATGGCTTGTCCGTTTTTTGATGTCATTGCTACGCTAAATCATTGCACATCCCGGTACACCGCCGGAGGCATTCATATAGAGTCATATTTTTGTTCGAGTATCGAGTTGTAATATCGAGTTGTAAGTAAATGGAAGTGTGATGATCATTATTATTAGAGCATTGTCCCTTGAAAATAAAAATAAAAAAAAGAAAGGCCAAAAGAAAAGAAAAAAACAAAAGCCAAATAAAAAAAGGAGAAATGCCAAATAAAAAAAGGGAGGCCCAAAAAAAAGGAAAAAAGAAAAAAGAAAAAAGAAAGAAAAAAGGGGACAATGCTACTATCTTTTTTCCACACTTGTGCTTCAAAGTAGCACCATGTTCTTCATGATAGAGAGTCTCCTATGTTGTCACTTCCATATACTAGTAGGAATTTTCATTATAGAACTTGGCTTGTATATTCCAACGATGGGCTTCCTCAAATGCCCTAGGTCTTCATGAGCAAGCAAGTTGATGCACACCCACTAGTTTTCTTTTGAGCTTTCATACACTTATAGCTCTAGTGCATCCGTTACATGGCAATCCCTACTAACTCACATTGATATCTATTGATGGGCATCTCCATAGCCCATTGATACGCCTAGTCGACGTGAGACTTTCTCCCAACTTTTGTCTACTACCACCTTCTATTCCACCCATAGTGCTATGTCCTTGGCTCATGCTCATGTATTGCGTGAAGAGTTGAAAAGGCTTGAAAAAGTAAATTATGAAAACAATTGCTTGGTTGACACCGGGATGGGATGAGGGGTACCTTGTGTTAAGAAAAGGGAGCATAAAAGACTATATGTTTTTGTAGGGATAACGTTCTTTAGCATTGATACTTTGAAAGACTTGATTGTTTTTTGGGATGCCCGAGTATTAAATTCTTTTATGTCAAATGGTAGACTATTGCTTTGAATCACTCGTGTCTTGATATTCATGCCATGATTAGAGTACATGATCAAGATTATGCTAGGTAGTATTCCACATCAAAAATTATCTTTTTCATCATTTACCTACTTGAGGACGAGCAGGAATTAAGCTTGGGGATGCTGATACGTCTCCATCGTATCTATAATTTTTTATTGTTCCATGCCAATATTCTACAACTTTCATATACTTTTGGCAAATTTTAAACTATTTTTTGGGACTAACATATTGATCCAGTGCCCAGTGCCAGTTCCTATTTGTTGCATGTTTTTTGTTTCGCAGAATATCCATATCAAACGGAGTCCAAACGACATAAAACCGGATGGAGATTTTTTTGGAATATATGTGAATTTTGGGAAGCGAAACCAACATGATACGATGCCCGAGTGGGCCACGAGGTAGGGGGCGCGCCCACCAGGGGCAAGCACGCCCTGGGCTCTTGTGTCCACTCCGTAAGGCGGTTGATTACCTTCTTCCGACGCAAGAAAGCTAATATTCGGATAAAAAGCGTGTCAAAAAATCAGCCCAATCAGAGTTACGGATCTCCGGGAATATAAGAAACGGTGAAGGGCCAGAATCTGGGAACACGGAAACAGAGAGAGACAGAGAGACAGATCCAATCTCGGAGGGGCTCTCGCCCCTCCGCCGCCATGGAGGACATGGACCAGAGGGGAAACCCTTCTCCCACCTAGGGAGAAGGTCAAGGAAGAAGAAGGAGGGGGGGCTCTCTCCCCCTCGCTTTCGGTGGCACCGGAGTGCCACCGGGGCCATCATCGTGTGACGGCGATCTACACCAACACCTACGTCATCTTCACCAACATTTCCATAACCTTCCCCCATCTATCTACATCGGTCCACTCTCCCGCAACCCCCTGTACCCTCTACTTGAACATGGTGCTTTATGCTTCATATTATTATCCAATGATGTGTTGCCATCCTATGATGTCTGAGTAGATTTTTGTTGTCCTATCGGTGATTGGTGAATTGCTATGATTGGTTTAAATTGCTTGTGGTTATGTTGCTGTACTTTGGTGCCCATCATATTGAAGGAAATATGCCCTAGAGGCAATAATAAAGTTATTATTTATTTCCTTATATCATGATAAATGTTTAATATTCATGCTAGAATTGTATTAACCGGAAACTTAATACATGTGTGAATACATAGACAAAACAGAGTGTCCCTAATATGCCTCTACTAGACTAGCTCATTGATCAAAGATGGTTATGTTTCCTAGCCATAGACATGAGTTGTCATTTGATCAACGGGATCACATCATTAGGAGAATGATCTGATGGACAAGACCCATCCGTTAGCTTAGCACTATGATCGTTTAAGTTTTACTGCTATTGCTTTCTTCATGACTTATACATGTTCCTATGACTATGAGATTATGCAACTTCCGAATACCGAAGGTACACTTTGTGTGCTACCAAACGTCACAACGTAAATGGGTGATTATAAAGGTACTCTACAGGTGTCTCCGAAGGTACTTGTTGGGTTGGCGTATTTCGAGATTAGGATTTGTCACTCCGATTGTCGGAGAGGTATCTCTGGGCCCACTCGGTAATGCACATCACTATAAGCCTTGCAAGCATTGCAGCTAATGAGTTAGTTGCGGGATGATGTATTACGGAACGAGTAAAGAGACTTGTTGGTAACGAGATTGAACTAGGTATTGAGATACCGACGATCGAATCTCGGGCATGTAACATACCGATGACAAAGGGAACAATGTATGTTGTTATGCGGTTTGACCGATAAAGATCTTCGTAGAATATGTGGGAGCCAATATGAGCATCCAGGTTCCGCTATTGGTTATTGACCGGAGACGTGTCTCGGTCATGTCTACATAGTTCTCGAACCCGTAGGGTCCGCACGCTTAAGGTTTCGATGATAGTTTTATTATGAGTTTATGAGTTTTGATGTACCGAAGGAGTTCGGAGTCCCAGATGAGATCGGGGACATGACGAGGAGTCTCAAAATGGTCGAGACGTAAAAATCGATATATTGGACAACTATATTCGGACATCGGAAAGGTACCGAGTGATTCGGGTATTTTCGGAGTACCGGGGAGTTACGGGAATAGAGGAGAGAGGCCAAAAGGAAGGAGGCGTGCACCCCCCTTCTGGTCCGAATTGGACAAGGGGTGCATCCCCCTTTTCCTTCTCCCTCTCCCCCTCTTTCCTTCTCTCCTACTCCGGAAAGGAAAGGGGAATCCTACTAGGACTTGGGAGTCCTAGTAGGACTCCCCACACTTGGTGCGCCCCCTCTAGGGCCGGCCTCTCCCTCCCTCCTTTATATACGGGGGCAGGGGGGCACCTCTAGACACAACAATTGATCTCTTGATCTCTTAGCCGTGTGCGGTGCCCCCCTCCACCATAGTTCTCCTCGATAAATATTGTAGCGGTGCTTAGGCGAAGCCCTGCGACGGTAGAACATCAAGATCGTCACCACGCCGTCGTGCTGACGGAACTCTCCCTCGACACTCGGCTGGATCGGAGTTCGAGGGACGTCATCGAGCTGAACGTGTGCTAGAACTCGGAGGTGCCGTAGTTTTGGTGCTTGATCGGTCGGGCCGTGAAGACGTACGACTACATCAACCGCGTTGTTCTAACGCTTCCGCTTTCGGTCTACGAGGGTACGTAGACTCACTCTCCCCTCTCGTTGCTATGCATCTGGTAGATAGATCTTGCGTGATCGTAGGAAAATTTTAAATACTACGTTCCCCAACAGTGGCATCATGAGCCAGGTCTATACGTAGATGATATGCACGAGTAGAACACAATGAGTTGTGGGCGATACTAGTCATACTGCTTACCAGCATGTCATATTTTGCTTCGGCGGTATTGTGAGATGAAGCGGCCCGGACCTACATTACGCGTACGCTTACGCGAGACTGGTTTCACCGTTAAGAGCACTTGTTGCTTAAAGGTGACTGGCGGGTGTCTGTCTCTCTCACTTTAGCTGAAACAAGTGTGGCTACGCCCGGTCCTTGTGAAGGTTAAAACAGCACATACTTGACGAAGCCTCGTTGTGGTTTTGTATGTGTTGGTAAGAACGGTTCTTGCTAAGCCCGTAGCAGCCACGTAAAACTTGCAACAACAAAGTAGAGGACGTCTAACTTGTTTTTGCAGGGCATGTTGTGATGTGATATGGTCAATACATGATGAGTTATACGGTTTTGTATGAGATGATCATGTTTTGTAATGTTATCGGCAACTGGCAGGAGCCATATGGTTGTCGCTTTATTGTATGTAATGCAATCGCCATGTAATTGCTTTACTTTATCACTAAGCGGTAGCGATAGTCGTAGAAGCAATAGTTGGCGAGACGACAACGATGCTACGATCGAGATCAAGGTGTCGCGCCGGTGACGAAGGTGATCATGACGGTGCTTTGTAGATGGAGATCAAAAGCACAAGATGATGATGGCCATATCATGTCATATATTTTGATTGCATGTGATGTTTATCTTATTATGCTTCTTATTTTGCTTAGAACGACGGTAGCATTATAAGATGATCCCTTACTAAATTTCAAGGTATAAGTGTTCTCCCTGAGTATGCACCGTTGCGAAAGTTCGTCGTGCCGAGACACCACGTGATGATCGGGTGTGATAAGCTCTACGTTCAAATACAACGGGTGTAAGCCAGTTTTGCACACGCAGAATACTCGGGTTAACCTTGACGAGCCTAGCATATGCAGATATGGCCTCGGAACACTGGAGACCGAAAGGTCGAGCGTGAATCATATAGTAGATATGATCAACATAAGATGTTCACCATTGAAACTACTCCATCTCACGTGATGATCGGACATGGTTTAGTTGATTTGGATCACGTGATCATTTAGATGACTAGAGGGATGTCTATCTAAGTGGGAGTTCTTAAGTAATATGATTAAATTGAACTTTAATTTATCATGAACTTAGTCCTCGTAGTATTAGCATATCTATGTTGTAGATCAATAGCTCACGATGTTGCTCCCCGTTTATTTTTTATATGTTCCTAGAGAAAACTAAGTTGAAAGATGTTAGTAGCAATGATGCGGAATTGTTCCGTGATCTGAGGATTATCCTCATTGCTGCACAGAGAATTATGTCCTTGATGCACCGCTAGGTGACATACCAATTGCAGGAGCAGATGTAGACGTTATGAACTTTTTGACAAAAGCTCGGTATGATGACTACTTGATAGTTTAAGTGCACCATGCTTTATGGCTTAGAACCGGGACTTCAAAAAAGTTTTGAACGCCACGGAGCATATAAGATGTTCCAAGAGTTGAAATTAGTATTTCATACTCATGCCCGTGTCGAGAGGTATAAGACTTCTGACAGTACTTTGCCTACAAGATGGAGGAGAATAGCTCAACCAGTGAGCATGTGCTCAGATTGTCTGGGTACTACAATTACTTGAATCAAGTGGGAGTTAATCTTCCAGATAAGATAGTAATTGACAAAGTTCTCTAGTCACTATCACCAAGTTAGTAGAACTTCGTGATGAACTATAATATGCAAGGGATGACGAAAGGAATTCCCGAGCTCTTCGCAATGCTGAAGTCGGCGAAGGTAGAAATCATGAAAAAGCATCAAGTGTTGATGGTTAACAAGACCACTTGTTTCAAGTAAAGGGCAAAGGGATAGAAGGGGAACTTCAAGAATAATGACAAGCAAGTTGTCACTCCCGTGAAGAAACCCAAAGCTAAAAGTCAAGCCTGAAACTAAGTGCTTCTACTGCAAAGGAAATGGTCACTGGAAGTGGAACTGCCCTAGATACTTGGCGGATAAGAAGGATGGCAAAGTGAACAAAGGTATATTTTGATATACAGATTATTGATGTGTACTTTACTAGTGTTCATAGCAACCCCTGGGTATTTGATACCGGTTCAGTTGCTAAAATTAGTAACTCGAAACGAGAATTGCGGAATAAACAGAGACTAGTTAAAGGTGAAGTGACGATGTGTGTTGGAAGTGGTTCCAAGATTGATATGATCATTATCGCACACTCCCTATACTTTCGGGATTAGTGTAAAACCTAAATAAATGGTATTTGGCATTTGCGTTGAGCATGAATATGATTTGATCATATTTGTTGTAATATGGTTATTCATTTAAAGTCATAGAATAATTGTTATTCTGTTTACATGAATAAAACCTTTGATGGTCATACACCCAATGAAAATAGTTTGTTGGATCTCGATCGTGGTGATACACATATTCATAATATTGAAGCCCAAAGATGCAAGGTTAATAATGATAGTGCAACTTATTTGTGGCACTGCTGTTTAGGTCATAATGGTGTAAAGCGCATGAAGAAACTCCATAGTGATGGACTTTTGGAATCACTTGATTATGAATCACTTGGTGCTTGCGAACCATGCCTCATGGGCAAGATGACTAAAACTCCGTTCTCCGGAACAATGGAGCGAGCAACAGATTTGTTGGAGATCATACATACAGATGTATGTGGACCAATGAGTGTTGAAGCTCGCGGCGGGTATCGTTATTTTCTGACCTTCACTGATGATTTGAGCAGATATGGGTATATCTACTTAATGAAGCACAAGTCTAAAACATTTGAAAAGTTCAAAGAATTTCAGAGTGAAGTGGAGAATCATCGTAACAAGAAAATAAGAGTTTCTACGATATGATCGTAGAGGTAAAATATTTGAGTTAGCGAGTTTGGCCTTCAGTAAAAACAATGTGAAATAGTTTCACTACTCACGCCACCTAGAACACCATAGTGTAATGGTGTGTCCGAACGTCATAACCGTACTTTATTAGATATGGTGCGATCGATGATGTCTCTTACCGATCTACCACTATCGCTTTTGGGGTTATGCATTAGAGACAGATACATTCACGTTAAATAAGGCACCATCTAAATCCGTGGAGATGACACCGTATGAACTATGGTTTGACGAGAAACCTAAGCTGTCATTTCTTTAAGTTTGGGACTGCGATGCTTATGTGAAAAAGTTTCAACATGATAAGCTCGAACCCAAATCGGAGAAGTAAATCTTCATAGGATACCCAAAAGAAACTGTTGGGTACACCTTCTATCATAGATCCGAAGGCAAGGTCTTTGTTGCTAAGAGTGGATCCTTTCTAGAGAAGGAGTTTCTTTCGAAAGAAGTGAGTGGGAGGAAAGTGGAACTTGATGAGGTAATTGTACCTTCTCCCGAATTGGATAGTAGTACATCACAGAAACTGGTTCCAGTGATTCCTACACCAATTAGTGAGGAAGCTAATGATGATGATCATGAAACTTCGGATCAAGCTACTGCTGAACTTCGTAGATCAACCAGAGTACGTTCCGCACCAGAGTGGTACGGCAACCCGTTCTGGAAGTCATGTTACTGGACCATGATGAACCTACGAACTATGAGGAAGCGATGATGAGCCCAGATTCCGCAAAATGGCTTGAGACCATGAAATCTGAGATGGGATCCATGTATGAGAACAAAGTGTGGACTTTGGTTGACTTGCCCGATGGTCGGCAAGCCATCGAAAATAAATGGATCTTCAAGAGGAAGACTGACGCTGACAGTAATGTTACTGTTTACAAAGCTCGACTTGTTGCAAAAGTTTTTCAACAAGTTCAAGGAGTTGACTACGATGAGACTTTCTCACCCGTAGCGATGCTTAAGTCTGTCCGAATCATGTTAGCAATTGCCGCATTTTATGAAATCTGGCAAATGGATAACAAAACTGCATTCTTTAATGGATTTATTAAAGAAGACTTGTATATGATGCAACCAGAAGGTTTTGTCAATCCTAAAGGTGCTAACAAAATGTGCAAGCTCCAGCTATCCATCTATGGACTGGTGCAAGCATCTCGGAGTTGGAATATACGCTTTGATAAGTTGATCAAAGCATATAGATTATACAGACTTGCGGTGAAGCCTGTATTTACAAGAAGTGAGTGGGAGCACTACAACCTTTCTGATAAGTATATGTGAATGACATATTGTCGATCGGAAATGATGTAGAATTTTCTGGAAAGCATAAAGGAGTGTTTGAAAGGAGTTTTTCAAAGAAAGACCTTGGTGAAGCTGCTTACATATTGGGCATCAAGATCTATAGAGATAGATCAAGACGCTTGATAAGACTTTCGATGAGTACATACCTTGATATGATTTTGAAGTAGTTCAAAATGGATCAGTCAAAGAAGGAGTTCTTACCTGACTTGTAAGGTGTGAAGTTGAGTAAGACTCAAAGCCAGACCACAGCAGAAAAATATAGAGAGAATGAAAGTCATTCCCTATGCCTCAGCCATAGGTTCTATAAAGTATGCCATGCTGTGTACCAAACATGTTGTGTACCTTGCCATGAGTTTGTCAAGAGGGTACAATAGTGATCCAGGAGTAGATCACTGTACAGCGGTCAAAATTATCCTTAGTAACTGGATGACTAAGGAAATGTTTCTCGATTATGGAGGTGATAAAGAGTTCGTCGTAAAGGGTTACGCCGATGCAAGCTTTGACACTAAATCCAGCTGATTCTAAGTATCAATATGGATGCGTATTGAAAGTGGGAGCAATAGCTAGAGTAGCTCCATGCAGAGCATTGTAGACACATAGACATTTGCGAAATACATACGGATCTGAATGTGACAGACCCGTTGACTAAACTTCTCTCACGAAGCAAAACATGATCACACCTTAGAACTCTTTGGGTGTTAATCACATAGCGATGTGAACTAGATTATTGACTCTAGTAAACCCTTTGGGTGTTAATCACATGACGATGTGAACTATCGGTGTTAAATCACATGGCGATGTGAACTAGATTATTAACTCTAGTGCAAGTGGGAGACTGAAGGAAATATGCCCTAGAGGCAATAATAAAGTTATTATTTATTTCCTTATATCATGATAAATGTTTAATATTCATGCTAGAATTGTATTAACCGGAAACTTAATACATGTGTGAATACATAGACAAAACAGAGTGTCCCTAGTATGCCTCTACTAGACTAGCTCATTGATCAAAGATGGTTATGTTTCCTAGCCATAGACATGAGTTGTCATTTGATCAACGGGATCACATCATTAGGAGAATGATCTGATGGACAAGACCCATCCGTTAGCTTAGCACTATGATCGTTTAAGTTTTACTGCTATTGCTTTCTTCATGACTTATACATGTTCCTATGACTATGAGATTATGCAACTTCCGAATACCGAAGGAACACTTTGTGTGCTACCAAACGTCACAACGTAAATGGGTGATTATAAAGGTACTCTACAGGTGTCTCCGAAGGTACTTGTTGGGTTGGCGTATTTCGAGATTAGGATTTGTCACTCCGATTGTCGGAGAGGTATCTCTGGGCCCACTCGGTAATGCACATCACTATAAGCCTTGCAAGCATTGCAGCTAATGAGTTAGTTGCGGGATGATGTATTACGGAACGAGTAAAGAGACTTGTTGGTAACGAGATTGAACTAGGTATTGAGATACCGACGATCGAATCTCGGGCATGTAACATACCGATGACAAAGGGAACAATGTATGTTGTTATGCGGTTTGACCGATAAAGATCTTCGTAGAATATGTAGGAGCCAATATGAGCATCCAGGTTCCGCTATTGGTTATTGACCGGAGACGTGTCTCGGTCATGTCTACATAGTTCTCGAACCCGTAGGGTCCGCACGCTTAAGGTTTCGATGATAGTTTTATTATGAGTTTATGAGTTTTGATGTACCGAAGGAGTTCGGAGTCCCAGATGAGATCGGGGACATGACGAGGAGTCTCAAAATGGTCGAGACGTAAAAATCGATATATTGGACAACTATATTCGGACATCGGAAAGGTACCGAGTGATTCGGGTATTTTCGGAGTACCGGGGAGTTACGGGAATAGAGGAGAGAGGCCAAAAGGAAGGAGGCGTGCACCCCCCTTCTGGTCCGAATTGGACAAGGGGTGCAGTCCCCTTTTCCTTCTCCCTCTCCCCCTCTTTCCTTCTCTCCTACTCCGGAAAGGAAAGGGGAATCCTACTAGGACTTGGGAGTCCTAGTAGGACTCCCCACACTTGGTGCGCCCCCTCTAGGGCCGGCCTCTCCCTCCCTCCTTTATATACGGGGGCAGGGGGGCACCTCTAGACACAACCATTGATCTCTTGATCTCTTAGCCGTGTGCGGTGCCCCCCTCCACCATAGTTCTCCTCGATAAATATTGTAGCGGTGCTTAGGCGAAGCCCTGCGACGGTAGAACATCAAGATCGTCACCACGCCGTCGTGCTGACGGAACTCTCCCTCGACACTCGGCTGGATCGGAGTTCGAGGGACGTCATCGAGCTGAACGTGTGCTAGAACTCGGAGGTGCCGTAGTTTTGGTGCTTGATCGGTCGGGCCGTGAAGACGTACGACTACATCAACCGCGTTGTTCTAACGCTTCCGCTTTCGGTCTACGAGGGTACGTAGACTCACTCTCCCCTCTCGTTGCTATGCATCTGGTAGATAGATCTTGCGTGATCGTAGGAAAATTTTAAAATACTACGTTCCCCAACACATATGAGCGCGCACGTGGATCACACCATAGGGTTAGTTGTATGTTGATAGGACTACGTATTGGAGGGCAAGAGTGACAGAAGCTTCAACCTAGCGTAGAAATTGATGCATACGGGATTGAAGGGGGACCAATATATCTTAATGCTACGGTTGGGTTTTACCTTAATGAACGTTAGTAGTTGCGGATGCTTACTAATAGTTCCAATCATAAGCGCATAGAATTCCAAGCAAGGGATGACATGCTAGCAGTGGCCTCTCCCACATAAAACTTGCTATTGGTCTAGTAACATAGTCAATTGCTTAGGGGCAATTTCGCAACTCCTACCACCACTTTTCCACACTCGCTATATTAACTTTATTTCTTCTTTATCTTAACAGCCCCTAGTTTATATTTATGTGCTCTTTATATTCTTGCAAACCTATCCCACAAAAACTACAAAGTACTTCTAGTTTCATACTTGTTCTAGGTAAAGTAAACGTCAAGCGTGCGTAGAGTTGTATCAGTGGTTGATAGAACTTGAGGGAATATTTGTTATACCTTTAGCTCCTCGTTGGGTTCGACACTCTTACTTATCGAAAGAGGCTACAACTGATCCCCTACACTTGTGGGTTATCAAGACCTTGTTCTGGCGCCGTTGCCGGGGAACAATAGCGTGTGGTGAATATTCTCATGTGTGCTTGTTTGCTTTATCACTAAGTAGATTTTATTTGCTGTCCTAAGTTGCTTTCTATCTTTAGTTATGGGTAGGAAACGAAAAATACCAAAAAAAAAATAGTGGTACCTACTGTACCAATGGTTGAAGAACCACTCAAAATCTATCACACTACTGAAGCTTATTACTTGGATCATCTTCGATCCCTTTGTGCTCGGGCTGAAACCCCAACTAGATTAGTTGAGGGAAAATATTTAGATGAGCATGCTTGTTATGTGCAACATCGCATATCTAAAAGGGGAAACTTTTACGGGATCAAATTCATCGTTTGCAATGCTATGCTTGGAATTTATGGGAAATTTATGATTTTACTTGTTGTTCTGAAGACCCTACGAAACACCTTCCCTACCAATGTGAGTTTAGTGATAATGAAATCGTATCTTCGTATGCTAAGGGTGTTTATAGTTACTATGATGTTCAAAAAATTGTAGAATTTGTTGCTTTTAAGGGTGCTTATAAAATTGCTTCTGAGGCTCCTGAGGCAATAGAGATGCCACTTGTGCTTTGGCACGTGGCGAGATGCACAAGTACTGAGGACTTTGATGGAGCTAGAGCATTTTGAGGAACTGGCCGTGAGGGCATTGCTGAGGAGCTTGGCTTGCGAGCAGGTTTCTTGGGCATAGCCTTTTTAGGCTTGCTAGCAGAGGCTTCAACAGGAGCAGCTGAATCTTCATTGAATTTCCTCACAACCTCCTTGGCCATCCCAACCGACTTGGCTCGACGCTTGGCCCATTCCTTGGGAAATTCTTCACCTCTTATTATGCTAGAGGGATCAGCAACTTGGCCTGGTGCCAATGGAGGTCTTGGGCATGGATGGTTTACAGCGAATTTCTTCATGTACTTGGGTGTGACACATCGGTATTCCCTCCATTCTCTGACCCATCTTCTTTCAATCCTCTCTATGCGCACCTTGCGCTGATTTTTGGTCTCCTTGCCATACTTGGCTTCATCAGGAGTGCAATATTCCTCATAGATGTCATCAGGGATTTCAAAAGCAGTGTTGACTTCCAATTTCTTCCCTCCCTTCTGAGGTTTCTTGCCATCAGCCATTTTCTTCAGCTAAGGATTTTGAACAATTGAGTTCTCTGAGGAGGTATGCAATTTTTCTTTGAGGAATGTTGCAAATGAGTTAAGTTGATGAGAACCTAGAGATTCAGCATCAGACATTTTGTACCTGTGAACAGAGTATAGGTGCGAAGAATTTGAAGAGGTCATATGTGTGCTCAGCTGTTTTTGCAAAAGGAACAAGTTTGAGGAATTCGACCAATTGTCTCTTGAAGAATTTCACTAAGCGTTCTTTGACTTAGGTTCCAAAATTGTGCAAATTGAAAATCCACACAATTGTGGAATCTTTGAGGAAAAATGTTGCTTAGAGAAACAGATCAAGAACAGATGTTTGTGTGAGGTGTTTAGAGTGTGAAGAGTGAAGAATAAACACCTTTTTTGAAGATTTGTAGGAATCACTAGAATTGACAAGAGCGGTAAAAGTAACTTTTAATTACCCTTGACGAAGAACACAACGAACTGTGAATAGAGGATTTAAAGCTCGTCAGTTCAGATCTTCCACGCCCTAACTTGGCAGAGGAAGATAGCTACGGCGGCGGCGAAGTAAAGAAATCCGCGTCCAACGTGAGTATGACGACGACGAGGTCGAGGCAGCGAAGCTCTTCCTCACTGGCGACGTTGGAAGTAGCGGCAGCGCTAGGTCTTGAGAGCTCGAGCGAGGGATTGAAGGTCGAGCGGAGTAAAACTGAAGAGAGGAGGGTGAGGGGGTATTTATAGCCACGGTGAAAAACCGTTCGCCTGAGGAAAATGGACGAACGTGCCCGTGACCCTTCTCGTTCGTGCGACATGTGTCACCCACGTACAGAGAGGTGGAGATCGTGGGTGAATAGATAAGTCTTTCAGTGGAATGTGGAACAGTTTGAGCGGCAAAGCCGAAAATTTAGATAGGAAATATTTTAAGGTTGCGTTCACAAATTCTTCAGCTGTCAAGGACACAGTGAAGATTTCGAACAAGTTTCAAATAGAATGCATATGAAGAAATTGTGAATAGATTAGGTTGAGTATAGCATAGAGGGGGAAGGGTCCGGTCACATTCACTTAGCAGAAGAACAATTTTGAAGAAATAGCAATAAGTGAATGTTGTAGAGGACTTAAACTCATATATATAGTCAATGAAGAACAACATCGGAAAGAGTGAAGACATTGCAAAGTTGAAGAATTTAAAAAAAATGAGGAATTTCAAAACTGAAGAAAAACTCAAATTGATGATTTTCAACATTAGTTGGTGGCGTAACCCACCGTATAATAATGATGATTTCAGACACCACGTACAATTGTCGTTGGGCTCTGAGAATCAGTTTCTTCATTAATTTCTTCACACTTAGAGGGTTAGTCTTCATTGATTGAAGAAAAATGTTACTTCGTGTCTTGCGCATCAAAGTCATCATTTTTCATAAGTGTTAGGATGTGTGTCCTTTTCAAAGAACATTCGAAGATTCTAAGATATATAGCTCACACCGTAACTTGCAAAATCTCTTCTCATCCAAGGGCTTAGTGAAGATATCTGCCAGCTGGTCTTCAGTCTTCACGTGGTTGATGGAGATGTCGCCCTTGAAGACATGATCACGAAGAAAATGATGACGGATCTGGATGTGCTTTGTCCTTGAGTGCTGAACTGGGTTGTGATCAATCTTGATGGCACTCGCATTGTCACAGTAGAGTGGCACATTCTTCATGTTGAGATCATAGTCCTTGAGGGTTTGCTTCATCCATAGTAATTGAGCACAACATGACCCAGCAGCTATGTACTCAGCTTTAGCAGTGGAGAGTGACACACAGTTTTGCTTCTTCGAGGACCAACAAACAAAGGATCGTTCGAGGAAATGGCATGTTCCGGATGTTGACTTGCGATCCACTCGATCACTAGCATAGTCAGAGTCAGAATATCCAATGAGATCAAAATCAGAGCCCTTGGGATACCATAATCCAAGTGTTGGAGTGTGAGCTAGATATCGAAGAATATGCTTCACAGCCTTATGGTGTGATTCCCTCGGTGTAGCTTGAAATCAGGCACACATGCAAACACTAAGCATAATATCTGGCCTAGATGCACATAGATACAATGAAGAGCCAATCATGGAGCTGTATACCTTTTGATCGAAGTCTTTACCATTTTCATCGGTGCACAGATGGCCATTTGTGGGCATAGGTATTTTGACGCCTTTGCAATCTTGCATGCCAAATTTCCTCAGAACATCCTTGAGATATTTCTCTCAAGATATGAGGATGCCATTGCGTTGTTGACAAATTTGAAGGCCTAGGAAGAATTTCAGCTCTCCCATGATGGACATTTGATATTCTTCACACATCATGTAGCCAAATTCGTCACTGTAACGTTCATCAGTACAACCAAAGATAACATCGTCCACATAGATTTGACACACAAATAATTCATCATCATATGACTTAGTGAAAAGAGTTGGGTCAAGTGAACCGGTTTTGAAACCTTTCTTCGTGAGGAATTCCTTCAAAGTATCGTACCACGCCCGAGGGGCCTGCTTGAGGCTATAGAGGGCGTTGTTGACTTTGAAGACTTTGTAAGGATGTTTAGGGTCTTCAAAACCTGGGGGTTGAGCAACATATACTTCTTCCTCAAGTTTACCATTGAGGAATGCACTTTTCACATCCATTTGATATAAGATGATATTATGATGGTTAGCATAAGCAAGTAGTATGCGAATAGCTTCAAGTCTAGCAACAGGAGCAAAAGTTTCATCGAAGTCAATTCCTTCAACCTGTGTGTAGCCCTGAGCTACGAGAGAAGCCTTATTCCTCACTATAAGGCCATTTTCATCTTGCTTGTTTCGATAGATCCACTTGGTGTCGATGATATTGTGCTTCCGAGGATCTGGTCGCTTGACGAGTTCCCACACATGGTTGAGCTCGAATTGATACAATTCCTCTTGCATAGCTTGAATCCACTCAGATTCCAGAAATTCCTCATCAACTTTGGTGGGCTATGTGATAGAGACAAAAGCAAAGTTCCCACAAAAGTTAGATAAGTATGAAACTCTTGAGAGTGTGAGAGGACCTAGTGCATTGATGTTGTCGATGATTTTCTCGATCTGCACTTCCTTTGCGACACGAGGATGAGCTGGCTGATGACTTTGGTCTGGCTGAGCATTTTCTTCAGCAGTAGTTTATTTAGGAGCACCAGAATGATTTTCTTCATTGTTAGGAATGACTTCTTCAGCTAATTCTTTAGTGGGGATGATGTCTTCAGTAGCTTTGAACTTTATGGATTCCTCAGGAGGTATTTCACCTAACACAGAAGGCAGGTGCTCTCTTTGCGAGCCATTAGTTTCATCGAACCGCACATCTATAGTCTCAACAGTCTTGTGAAGATGATTGATGAAGATTCTGTAGGTGTGCGAGTCCTTTCCGTAACCAAGCATAAAATCTTCATGTGCTTTCGGTGCAAATTTGGAATTGTGATGAGGAGCTCTAACCCAGCATTTAGCACCGAAGACTTTGAGATAACTTACATTGGGTTTCTTGTCGATGAGTAGTTCATATGAGGTTTTCTTGAGGAATTTGTGAAGATATACCATGTTGATTATGTCGCACGCAGTGTTGATAGCCTCAAGCCAGAACCTGAGAGGTGTCTTGTATTCATCAAGCATGGTGCGAGCCATCTCAACAAGAGTCCTGTTCTTGTGCTCCACAACGCCGTTCTGCTTAGGAGTGTATGGGGCTGATAGCTCATGAGTAATACCAAGTTCATCAAGATAGTAATCAAGACCAGTGTTCTTAAACTCGGTCCCATTGTCACTCCGGATATGATTGATCTTCACACCGAAATTCATCGAGGCCCTTGAGGAAAATCGCTTGAAGATTTCCTGCACTTCATGCTTAAATGTGATGATATGCACCCATGTATAACAAGAATAGTCATCAACAATGACAAAGCCATAAAGAGATGCTGCATTTGTGAATGCAGAGTAATGTGTAGGGCCGAAGAGATCCATGTGAAGCAATTTAACTGGACTAGTGGTAGTCATGATAGTCTTTGAGGGATGCTTGGATTTGGTCATCTTCCCAACTTCGCAACCCCACAGAGATGATCTTTGAGGAATTTGACACCCTCAATTCCAAGGATATGCTTCTTCTTCACAAGCGTGTGCAAGTTCCTCATGCCAGTATAACCGAGTCATCGATGCCATAGCCATCCTTCTGAAGCTTTTGCAAGTAGGCATGTGGCAGGCTGTGGTCTTGTAGAGAAATCAACAATATACAAGTCTCCTCTCCTAAAGCCTTCGAAGACTTTGGAATTGTCAGATTCTAAAACTACAACACAACGATATTTGCCAAAGACAACCACTATATCAACATCACAAAGCATTGAGACAAACATGAGGTTGAATCCAAGAGACTCGACAAGCATGACTCTGTCCATGTGTCGATCTTTTGAGATTGCAACCTTACCTAGACCCAATACCTTGTTTTTTCCTTTGTCAGCGTAGGTTACATGCTTCAGGTGAGATGGAGATAAAGCAGAGTCCATCAGTAGGTTCTTTTCATCAGTCATGTGATTTGTGCAACCACTGTCGAGGACCCACTCAGTAGCTTTGAGAGAGTCACCCTGTAGAAGAATTAGTACATCTTACAACTCATATGCTTCATTGTGAAGAATATGACATCAATTCCATCAGTAAGAGCAATATACGAAGAATGAGGACGTGAGAAATGAATGAATCATTTCTTCATGATTAGCTTGCGTCCTTTCAAGCAATTTTTAGGTCTCCGGCAAATTCTTCAAATGTTTATGATCGTCTGGAGACCTGACCCTACATAAGAGATTAGTTCTTTTTCTTCACCACCCACATCTGGAGGGGTGGTAAAGAGTTCATCATTTGACGAGCACCAATTGAGAATGGTGGCATTGAAGTAAGTGCACTTCGTTTCACTGGAGAGGGGTTAGAGTATGAATATGAGTAAGCAGAGAAATTCTTCGAGGACTTATGAACATAATGATTTGAAGAGTAATGCACATATTCATAATCCTTCTTTCCCTGCGAAACAGATGTGTTAGCAGGATGATGATCATATGAGTAATTTGATCCACTTGAGGAATTTGGTCCATATGAGGATTTAGATCCATATGAAGATTTTGATCCATATGAAGAATTTGATCTGGGGTTCCTATTCCTCACACGAGATGTCATGAGGACATTCACTTGAAGACTTTCAAGGTGCCTCTTAGGGACCCATAGTTTCTTCATAGGGGACCATTCCTGCAGTTAGTTCCAACATATCTAGCAAATACTTCACGATTCTGGTTTTTGAATAGTTTATAGTTGGAGTCAAATGACTCATCAGAAGAAAGTGAAGTTTCACAAGTAAATCCAGATAAGGTAGATGGATCTACTGGAGGTCCTTTTGCAGCAACCCAAGAGGTTTTGGGATACTGCTCAGGTTTCCAATTGGTCCCATCAACATTGAGTTTCCTCTCAAAGGCAATACCCTCTTTCCTAGGGTTCCTGTTCAGAATATGCTTTTTAAGCACATCACAAAGAGTCTGATGACCTTTGAGGCTTTTGTACATGCCTGTCATATACAATTCCTTCAACCCTGCATTTTCGTTAGTAGCATTGGCGTTTTCCTCAGTTGAGGAAATTGTCACCATAGAAACAGTTGAAGAATTTGTAACAGTAGAAGCATTTGAACTTTTAGGTGAAGAATTTGCAGTTTCTCGTTCAATGCATTTAAGGCATGGGGGAATGAGTCCCTCCTGAGAAGCGTTGATCTGTTGAGCAAGCAATGAATCACGTTCCTTTTGAAGATCTTCATAACTCTCCCTTAGCTTCTCAAGATATTGCTTTCTTTGAAGAAATTCATAGGAAAGCTTCTCATGATCAGATAAGAGAGTGTTATGATTATCCTGAAGGTTATCATACTTGGACTGAAGTCTGTGAACATTTCCAGTCAAGATTTTAGACCAATCCATTTCTTCACCCAACATATCATCACTTCTTTCTAGCATATTTTGAACCTTATCAAAAGCTTTTTGCTGTTTTATGGCAATTTTAGCAAGTTTGGAATAGCTAGGGTTGAGGTTTTCATCAGATTCATCTTCACTAGAATCAAACATGGAATGGTTGAGTACCTTGGCATCTTTTGCCACAAAGCAATAGGTGGGAGAGTAGTCATCATTGTCGTCATCAGCAGTGTCGGGGAAGTCTTCTTCCTCAGTGTCGAAGATGGACTTGTTGATTAACGTGGTAGCGAGAGCAAGGCTTGCCACACCAGAGTCTGATCCCTCAGATTCCTCCTCTTCCTTATTTTCTTCAGATTCAGCTGAGTCCATTTCCTTGCCAATGAATGCCCAAGCTTTCCTGGAACTGCTCTTCTTGTTCGAGGATGACTTTGAGGATTTTGATGATGAGGACTTTGAAGATTTCTTCTTTTTCTTCGAGTCATATGAGCTGTAGTCCTTGTATTTCTTCTTCTTCGATTCCTTTGCCCACTAAGGACAATCAGTGATAAAGTGACCATGTTTCTTGCATTTGTGACAATTCCTCTTCTTGGGATCGCGAGATGAAGAATATGATCTTAAGTCATCACCTCTTGAAGATTTCACAAAGCAACCACGCCTAGAGAACTTCTGAAATTTCCTCACGAGCATTGCTAGCTCATGACTCAGTTCCTCAGGATCACCAAGGGTGCTGTCAGATTCTTCACCTTCAGATCAGGAAATTGCTTTGGCCTTTAGTGCATGAGATCTACCATAGTTTGGACCATAGAGATCTCTCTTTTCAGCAAGTTGACACTCATGAGTATTTAGCCTCTCCAGAATGTTAGCAGGATCAAGTGACTTGTAGTCTCCACGCTCTTGAATCATCAGTGCCAGAGTGTCGAATGAGGAGTCAAGTGATCTCAACAGTTTCTTCAGCACCTCGTGGTCAGTGATGTCTGTAGCACCAAGCGCTTGAAGCTCATTTGAGATATCAGTGAGGTGATCGAAGGTTTGCTGAACATGTTCACTGTCAAGTCTCTTGAAGCGATTGAAAAGATTGCGAGGAACATCAACTCGAGAGTCACGTTGAGTTGAGACTCCTTCGTTGACCTTGGACAACTTGTCCCAGATGAGCTTTGCAGTCTCCAAAGCATTCACTCTGCCATACTGTCGTTTGCTCATATGGCCACATATGATATTCTTCGCTTGTGAGTCGAGTTGCCTGAATCTATTCACATCAGCAGCATTCACGGAAGGTGTGACAGAGGGAACACCATTTTCCATAATGTACCATAGATCGTTGTCAATTGCCTCAAGATGCATGCGCATCTTGTTCTTCCAGTAGGGGTAGTCCGTCCCATCAAAGATAGGACACCCAGCCGAGACTTTGATCATACTTGTAGTCGACATAACTAAAACTCCAGGCGGTTAAACCAAAATCACACAGAACAAGGGAGAACCTTGCTCCGATACTAATTGAAAGTGCGTTATATCGACTAGAGGGGGGTGAATAGGCATTTTTTTAATAAATTCGTCACTGAGGAATTTCCTAAGCAACGAACTACTTAGCAGTGGAATAGATACTTAGGTGCAAGCATAACAAGACAGTAGCATGTTCATCATGATGAAATGAAAACAAGCACAGAGTACAAGTAGCGTGTAAATAGGATAAGCATGCTAAGGACTTAGGACTGAAGAAATAGTGTTGACGAAATTGACAAAGTCTTCCGTCAAAGTCTTCAAACAGTATAGATCAAGTTCAATAACACAAGAATGAGTAAATAGAACCAGTAGGCTTGATGAAGACAATGATTTGGTAAACCAGTTCCAATTGTTGTGACAGTTGTATGTCTGGTTGGAGCGGCTAGGTATTTAAACCTGAGGACACACAGTCCCGGACACACAGTCCAGGACACCAAGTCCTCACCGTATTCTCCTTGAGCTAAGGTCACACAGTCCTCGCCCAATCACTCGTGGTAAGTCTTCACAGGTGACTTCCAAACCTTCACAAACTCGGTCACTCGGCGATCCACAATTCCTCTTGGATGCTCTAGACCATTGACGCCTAACCGTCTGGAATAACAAGCGTCGGTTCCACACATGAACAATCTCTTGAGTGATGCTCAATCACTTTGGGGTTTTAGGTGTTTGGGTTTTGGGTTTTCCTCACTTGATGATTTTTGCTCAAAGTCCTCGGAGGATGGGTTGCTCTAATGATAAGTGCCAGTTTCTCTCGGAGCAGCCAAGCAGCTAGAGGTTGAAGGGGGCGGCTATTTATAGCCTAGGGAGCAGCGCGACATGATAAGACATAAATGCCCTTCAATGATATGACCGTTAGGTAGGTAGATATTTTGGGATAGCTGGCGCATAGCACAACAACGGTAGGAATGTTGAGTATCAAATTCCTCAGGGCTATCATGATCCTCACATGTAGGAAATCCGCACTAGAGAATTCCTAAATCCTCAGTCAGAACAAATTCCTCAGAGACCAGAAGAACTTCGTCTCTGTCACTGAAGAAATTGACTGAACTGTATGAGATTTCCATTGGCTTCCCTCGAAAGGATTGGGTAGGGTAGGCTTTGAGTTGAGCATCACTTGGAAATATGTTTCCTTAGTTTTTCCTCGACCCCCTTTAATAGTACGGTGTTTCCTATGACTCAAGAAAGAGAAAATTAAACTACGAAAACAAAAGTCTTCATGCTTCAGAATCCTGCATGATTATCCAAGTCTTCAAGGTCACACCAATTTCTTCACTTTCAAAATCTTCATAAATCCAAAGTCTTCAGTTGAAGACATTCATTTTTAGGGCTCGACTTTCTCTGTAAATATCAAACTCCTCGTAGACTTATAGACATGTGTACACTCACAAACGCATTAGTCCCTTAACCTATAAGTCTTCAATACACCAAAATCACTAAGGGGCACTAGATGCACTTACAGGGGGCCGTTATTCTCATCAAACTCCATGTTACACGTCTCCTCAATGAGTCCGATGGACTTGTTGAGGACACGGTAAGCGTGAGAGTTTGTAGCATAACCAACAAATATGCCCTCATGAGCTCTAGCCTGAAATTTAGACAAAAGAACACCTTCCTTGAGTATGACACACTTACACCCGAACACCCGAAAGTACTTGAGGTTGGGCTTGTTACCAGTAAGTATCTCATATGGAGTCTTGTTCAAGCCATTGCGGAGATAGAGCCGATTGGATGCATGACAAGCGGTGTTGATGGCTTCAGCCCAAAAGTTCTATGGAGACTTGAACTCCGCCATTATGGTCCTTGTTGCGTCCATCTAAGTCCGGTTCTTCCTCTCAGCCACACAATTTTGTTGAGGGGTATAAGGTGCGGCATATTGATGCTTGATCCCCTCATCACTAAGGAACTCATCCAAGGTGTAGTTTTTGAACTCGGTGTCGTTGTCACTTCGAATCATCAAGATCTTTGCATCATGTTGACGTTGAGCTTCATTTGCAAAGTTGATGACAGTTTGTTGGGTCTCACTCTTCCTCTTGAAAAATTATACCCAAGTGTATCTTGAATAATCATCTACAATTACCAAGCAATACTTTCTACCCCAAGACTATCAAAGGATGGAGGCCCAAAGAGATCCATGTGAAGGAGCTCTAAAGGCCTCATCGGGTTGATGATAGTCGTGGGAGGGTGAGCCTTCTCATGTAGTTTTCCTTCGATACAAGCACTGCAAGCACGATCTTTGGAAAAACTAACATTTGTTAGTCCACATACATGGTCCCCCTTGAGAAGACTTTGCAAATATCTCATATTGACGTGGGCTAAACGGTGATGCCAAAGCCATCCCACGTTAACTTTAGCCATTAGGCATGTCGCGGTCTTAGTGGGTCGCTCCGAGAAGTTGACCACATAGAGACCGTTCTCGACATGCCCAACAAGGCTACTTTAAGAGTCTTGCTCCACAAGAGGGCCACAAAATCAATATTAAAGAAAGTAGCAAATCCCATGAATGCAAGTTGACGAATGGAAAGTAAATTTTATACAAGGGACTCAACAAGCATGACTTTCTCGATCATGAGATCATGAGAAACAACAACCTTGCCGAGACCGAATACCTTAGAAGATGAAGCATCACCCGATTCGACATTGGTGGGCATAGATGAACCTTTGGGCACATCCACCACCAAGTCTTTGCTTCCGGTAATATGATTTGTGGCTCCACTATCGACCAACCGTGATCCCCCACCGGAAGCAAACTCCTACAAGAGATAAATGCTTGGTTTTAGTTACCCATTTTGTAATGGGTCCTTTGATGTTAGTAACAAGGGTCTTAGGAACCCAAATAGACCATTCAATGTACTCATAAGAAGAACCAACAAATTTAGCATTAAAAGTCCATCACTAGCACGGCATAACACATAAGACGGGTTAAAGTCGTTGGCTTTGTTGGAAGGAGTGGCAATGTCTTTCTTGACTCCACTACCCTTCACATTGTTCTTCTTATTCTTAGGAGTACCCTCTCCCTCCTTCACAAAGGTTTGCTTGAGAGGAGGAGGTTGCTTGGTCTTGTCATTCTTCTTCTTCTTGGGGTTGGGTGCAAACCCAATCCCCTCCTTGGCTACGACATCCTTTTGATTGCTCAAAAGATCATTGAGGTTCTTCTCACCTTGTATGCAAGATACAAGGCCTTTCTCAAGTTGCTTCTTCAACTTGGCATTCTCTTCCACAAGATGGACATGCTCACAACAAGGGTTAGTCGCATTCGCATTATCAATTAAAACCATGTGAGGGAAAGTGGCTTTCTCCTTGGTTAGCGAAACTTGAAGTTGATCATGAGAATCTTTGAGGCTAGCATGTACACTCTTCAAGACCTTGTGCGCCTTGTCAAGTGTAACAAACTCCTCCTTGAGTCTAGCATGGTCAACCACAAGTTTTGCCTTCTCGGAATTGAGCACATGAGAGACAACTAATGAATGATCAAGATCTTTCTTAAATTTAGCATGATCATCGTTGTGTGACTCCTCAAGAGCCAAAATGAAGACCACGCTCTTCCTCAAGAGCATTAGAGAGATCCGATATCTCATCGGCATAGTCTCGACTATGACCCTCCATTTTAGAGATGGTGTCTTCGTGAGCCTCGATCATGTCATTGGCTTCACCAAGTTGTTCCAAGAGAGCAACGAAGTGCTTCTTGGGTTTACCTTTGAGCTTACTCATAAAAGACTCAAATTCATTTTCCTCCTCCGCCCCCTCACTTTCATTAATACAATCCATCAATGAAGGACTAGTAGTGATGGTAGAATTGATGTTGGAGGTTACCTTGTTGGTGGCTTTAGTCATGAGGCACTTGGAGGTGATGTTCTCATATGGTGAGTCGAAGAGGGATGACCGTGGAGTTGTTGCAATAGCAACAGTGGCCATGGTAACCATCTCGTCATCTCCTTCATCATTGTCATCCTCATCATACTCTTCTTGGGCCACCAATCCTTTAGGAGGAGTCTTCTTGGTGAAGTTGTTCTTGTTGGGAAAAGACTTGGCCTTGTCTTTTCAGATAAGCTTGCCTCCATTGTCTTCCCTTTTCTTATATGGACAATCTACAACAAAATGAATCACATTGCCACAATTGTAGCACGTCCTCACTCGTTCCTTGCCCTTGAAACCACTTGAACTGTTTTGTTGAAGTTGTGCCTTGAATTCTTCTTGTTGCCCCAAAATTGTTGTGACGCAAGAGCCACGTGCTCATGATAGGCATATTTGGTGTCTTCAGGGCAACACTCCTCTTCTTCCACACAGGCCTTGGCCTTCAATGCAAGGTTGGGATTCTTTCATCATTGAGCCTGCAACACCGCATTGTCAGTGGTCTTGTCCAAGATCCTCATGGCAACGAACTCATCCAACACTTCACTTGAGGACAAGGTGTGAAAGTCCAGCCTTTGATAGATGACAGAGGACATGGCCTTGTGATAGGGCATCATGGCCTTGAGAAACTTGCGCTTGATCCAATTGTCATCCGTATCCTTGCTTCCATGATCTCGGAGTGAAAATGCAAGAGTGGTTAATCCTCGATAGAGTTCAAGGGGTTCTTCATCTTCGATCATGGCAAACTCATCGGCTTCATCTTGCACAACTTCATCGTTTGAGCGTTGAATGCTTGCACTTCCCTTGTACAAGGACACAACATGCTCCCAAGCTTCCTTGGCCATGGAGAAGGGTCGGAGATGTGCAATATCTTCGGGAGGGATGGCTTCTTGACGAATGCCAAGAATGAACTCGTTGAATTTATGATCAACGACTTCTCTTGGAGTCAAGTTGTATGGATCATGTGGGTAGTAACCTTGCTCAATGATTCTCCAAAGATTAGTAGAACAATGATTAAAATGACGTTTAAAGCGAAATGCCCAAGTGGAAAAATCGACACTTTTCACATACTTAGGAGGAGGACTAACGGAATTTAGATGCGGGGAGGGAACGGGTCCTCCATAATTAATGGGTGGTTCAACATGGGCTAAGATGCCACTCCCGGTCTTATACACAGGAACTTGATCACTACTAGCTTCTCCCTTTTCGGGAAGAGCATCCGTCACCTTGTTAGTGGGATGAGCCACTTCCAACGGTGCGGTGGGTAATTTAAGACCATCAAGAATTTTTTTGAACATGCCTTTGACCTCGGTCGTCAATGAGGTTTTCAATGTGTCCAAAGCCGCATTGAACTCCTCACGAGAGACCGAGGGTCCCCCATCAGACGTAGACAATGACGGATTCCCACCGGAGTGTTCCTCCATCTCGACTACGTTGCCACCCATACTCTTTGAACGGTAAAGTCCTTAATAAAGAGACGAGGCTCTGATACCAATTGAAAGGATCGATATGGTTGACTAGAGGGGGGTGAATAGGCAACTAACATTTTTTTAGCTTTTCTTGACCAAATTAAACTTAGCAACAAAATAGGTTGTCTAGATGTGCAACTATGTTGGCAACCTATATTATGCAACAAGAACAAGCACACAAGCAAGCACAAGAAGCTAACACATTAAAGCTTGCACAAGTAAAGGTAAGAGATAACCAAGAGTGGAACCGGTGGAGACGAGGATGTGTTACCGAAGTTCCTTCCCTTTGAAGGGAAGTACGTCTCCATTGGAGCAATGTGGTGGTAAAATGATCCCCAAGAAGCCACTAGGGCCACCGTATTCTCCTCACGCCCTCACACAATGCGAGATGCCGTGATTCCACTATTGGTGCCCTTGAAGGCGGCGACCGAACCTTTACAAACAAGGCTGGGGCTATCTCCACAACTTAATTGGAGGCTCCCAATGAAACCATGAAGCTTCACCACAATGTAATATGGCTTCGAGGTGACCTCAACCATCTAGGGTGCTCAAACACCCAAGAGTAACAAGATCCGCAAGGGATTAGTGGGGGGAATCAGATTTCTCTTGGTGGAAGTGTAGATCTGGGCCTTCTCAACCAGTCCCTAGGAAATCAACAAGTTTGATTGGCTAGGGAGAGAGATCGGGAAAAAAAATAAGCTTTTGGAGCAACAATGGAGCTTGGGGGAGAAGAGGTAAGTCTTCTTGAGGAAGAAGACCCCTTTATATAGTGGAGGGGATAAGTGAACCGTTATCCCCTTTTCTGCCCGCACAGAGCGGTACTACCGCTTGGTGGTGCGGTACTACCACAGGTCGCATCAGTACTACCATGGCCCTCAGCGGTACTACCGCGCTGTGGAAGAGACGAGGCTTTCAGAAGGGGAGCGGTAGTAGCCGCGGTGGTGGCAGTGGCACTACCGCTTATAAGCGGTACTATCGCTGCTACTATTGTAAGTGCATCTAGTGCCACCCCTGGTGGTTTTGGAGTATTGACGACAAACCTGGTTGAGGGACTAATGTGTTTGTGAGAATTGCAGGATAACATAGGTAGTAGTCCCTCATTGATTCGGTTAACCTACCGGAGATGACCCCTAAAAATGTATGAAGACATTGATATCAGTGGTGGTATATGAAAATAATCATATTGAAGACTATGACAAGAGAAGACATTGTGTGAAGACTATGGAGAGCGAAGACGTAGATGTTTCGTGTTTCCTTTTCATCTTTGTTGAGTTATAGGAACCACCGTACTGTTAAGTGGGGTCCAAGTGAACTAAGTCAGAGTGACTGAAGTGATGCTCAACCAAATCCTATATCTTCGAGCAAAGACTATGAGAGCAAATCTTATCCTGAGGCGGATGAGTCAGCTTTACTTGGAGCTCAAGTAAAGTTGCCGCGTGTGTTTGAAATCTGACCGTTGGAACACGTGTCAGTTCCCTAGTGACCCAGGGTCACTTCGGACAAATCAGGTCGGGTTGCCTAGTGGCTATAAATAGCCCACCCCCTACACCATAAATTTGTGGCTGCTCAGAGTTATTGCACGGCTTTTGTCGTTTGAGAGCAACCCACCTCCGAAGCATTTGAGATAAATCCTTGCGAGGACAAAGCCCAAACACCTAGAGCCAAAGAGTGTTAGGCATCACTGAAGTCTTTCTGTCTGTGTGACCTAAAGACTTATTACACTTGAGGACTGTGTTTCCTCCAGCCGGTTAGGCGTCGTGTTCTGAGCATCCAAGAGTAATTGTGGATTGCCGGTGAACGAAGTCTGTGAAGGTTTGGAAGTCTACCTTGAAGACTTACCAGAGTGATTGGGCGAGGACTAGGTGTTCCTAGCTCAAGGGGAACAAGGTGAAGACGCTATCTTCTGAGTTAAATCTCAGCCTCCCTAACCAGACATACAGTTGTCACAGCAACTGGAACTGGTCTAACAAATCACTGTCTTCCCCGAGCTATTGGTTCTATCCTTCCCTTCCCTTTACTTACTGCTCTGTGTTGTGAAGACATTGCATGCTTGCCTTATCTGATTGTCTTCACTGAGTATCTACCTGTTGTGATTGTCTTCATTCCTTCTTCCTTTGTGATCACTACTCCCTAGTTGCTATTAGTCTTCATGCTTTCACTTCATTGAATACATGACTATGGCTTGTCTAGTGTAGTCCACTTTCTGCTGCATACTAATAGGTTGGAGCTTATCGTTTGTCTTCAAAACTATCATGTTTTGAAGCATTTCATAAAAATCGCCTATTCACCCCCCTCTAGTCGATATACTGCACTTTCAATTGGTATCAGAGCAAGGTACTCCCTTGTTCTGTGTGATTCGGTTTAACCATATGGAGTTTTAGCTATGTCGACTACAGGGATAATCAAAGTCTCTGCTGCGTGCCCTGTCTTCGATGGCACCGAATATCCCTACAGGAAGAACAAGATGCGCATGCATCTTGAAGCCATTGATGTGGACCTCTGGTTTGTCGTCAAGCACGGCGTTCCTAAGACTGGTGAAGGCGTCACCCCTGCTGATGTCAAGAGGCTCGTTCAATTGGATTCAACGGCCAAGAACATCATCTGTGGTCATCTGACCAAAGGACAGTACGGTCTTGTGAGTGCTCTGGACACGTCAAAGGAAGTTTGGGACTGGCTCTCAAAGGTCAATGAAGGAGTCTCTACCCAGAGAGATCAAAGGATCAGCGTCCTTCGCAATCTCTTCAATCGCTTCAAGAGACATGACAATGAGAATGTCCAGCACACTTTTGATCGTCTCACTAACATCACAAATGAGCTTCAAGCACTTGGCGCCACTGAGATCACCAAGCATGAAATCGTCAAGACCCTTCTGAGATCACTCGACAACTCATTTGATATCCTTGCATTAATGATTCAAGAACGCCCTGACTTCAAGACTCTCGATCCATCTGATATACTTGAGAGGCTCAACACACATGAGTTTCAGCTATCTGAGAAGCGTGACATCTATGTCCCAACTATGGCCGATCTCGCGCTTTAAAGGCAAAATCTGTTTCCTCATCTGGAGAAGAATCTAACTGCAGTTCTGATGATCCTGAAGACATTGGAAAGGAGCTTGCCATGCTTGTGAAGAAGTTCCACAAATTCACTAGGAAGAAAGGCTTCAGAAAGTATTCAAGATCCAGCTCAAGAAATGATGAAGCATCTGCTCATGACTACAAGAAAAGAACATGTCATAAGTGCAAGAAACCTGGTCACTACATCTCTGAGTGTCCTCAGTGGGACAATGATAAGAATAAAAAGAAGAGCAAGGAATATGATTCTGATGACAAGAAAAAGAAGAAATACTCAAAGTCTTCTTCAAAATCTTCATCAAAGTATTCATCACACAAGAAGAATTCATCTGGCAAGGCTCGCACTTTTGTTGGCAAGGAGATGGATTCTGAGGAAGAGTCTGCTTCTGAAGAGGTGGAGGTTGAGTCGGAGGAAGAGTCTGATTCTGGTGCTGCATGTCTAGCTTTAGCCACTGCCTACGTGGGCAAGTCTATCTTCAACACTGAAGAAAATGGCCTCGTCCCCAACAATGATGATGAGGACGACGACTCTGCACCCACCTTCTGCTTCATGGCACGCGGTGCCAAGGGAGTGACACCAAAGTCTTCGGAATGGATTATGGATAGCGGATGCACAAATCATATGACTGGTGACCGAAATCTTCTCATGGACTCAACTTTACGTCCATCCAACAAGAGTCACATCACATTTGCTGATACTGGTAAAAGAAAAGTGTTGGGTCTAGGTAGAGTTGCAATTTCAAGAGATCAGCACATGGACAAAGTCATGCTTGTTGAATCTCTTGGCTTCAACTTAATGTCTGTCTCAATGCTTTGTGACTTAAACATGATTGTGATCTTTGGTAAATTTCATTGCATTATACTAATGGAATCTGACAAGTCTTTAGTATTTGAAGGATACAGAAAAGGTGATTTGTATATGGTAGATTTCTCAGCTGGACCGCAGATGGCAGTATGTCTTCTAGCAAAAGCTTCAGAGTGCTGGCTCTGGCATCGAAGGCTAGGACATGCTGGCATGAGGAACTTGCACACTCTCGCAAAGAAGAAGCATGTCATAGGCATCGAGGAAGTCAAGTTCAAGAAAGATCATCTATGTGGTGCCTGTGAAGCTAGGAAGATGACTAGAGCCAAGCATCCCTCGAAGACAATCATGACGACATCTAAACCCTTCGAGCTGCTCCACATGGACTTGGCCCTACTCACTACTCCACATTCTCTACCACATCCTGTCTCTATGGCTTCGTCATTGTTGATGATTATTCAAGATACACATGGGTGCACATAATACTCTACAAGACTAAAGTGCAAGATGTCTTTAGACGCTTCGCCAACCGTGCCATGAACAATTATGGCATCAAGATCAAACATATCAGAAGTGACAATGGCACTGAATTCAAGAACACTGGCCTCGATCTTTATCTGGATGAGATGGGAATCACTCATGAATTCTCAGCCCCATATACACCTCAGCAAAATGGGATCGTTGAGCGCAAGAAGAAAACTCTAATTGAGATGGCTCGAACGATGCTCGATGAGTACAAAACACCAAGAAGATTCTGGCCCGAAGCTATTGATACTACATGACATATCATCAACCGTGTTTATCTTCACAAGCTTCTGAAGAAAACATCTTATGAACTCCTCACTGGAAAGAAGCCAAATGTAAGCTACTTCAGAGTATTTGGAGCTAAGTGCTGGATCAAGGATCCTCATCATAAGTCAAAATTTGCACCCAAAGCTCATGAAGTCTTCAACATTTTTCTCTATAAAACTGTTGAAACAGTGGATGTGAGGTTTGATGAGACAAATGGATCACAAAGAGAATCCCTACCAAATGTGCTGGATGAAGCTTCACCAAATGAATCTATCAAGCTAATGGGAACTGGTGAGATCATGCCTTCTGAAGCACAACCTGACGAGGAACTCATCATCTCTGCTCCAAATCAAACTGACGACAATGCTCAGCCTGAAGACAATACTCCTGATGAAGACAATGCACACCAAGAGCAAAATCTTCGTCCAGCTCATCCTCGTGTTGCAAATGAAGTACAAGTTGAGAAGATAATTGATAGCATAAATGCTCCTGGTCCACTCACTCGCTCAAGAGCAACACAGCTTGCAAATTTCTGTGGGCATTTTGCTTTTGTCTCAATATCTGAACCCAAGAAAGTTGCTGAAGCTTTTATGGAGCCTGAATGGATTCAAGCAATGCAAGAAGAGCTTCAACAGTTTGAGCTGAACAATGTGTGGGAACTTGTCAAGCGTCCTAATCCTCGAAAGCACAACATAATAGGCACAAAATGGATCTATCGCAACAAGCAAGATGAGCATGGTCAAGTGGTCAGAAACAAAGCTCGTCTCGTTGCTCAAGGATACACTCAAGTTGAAGGGATTGAATTCGATAAAAAATTTGCTCCTGTGGCTAGACTTGAAGCTATTCGCATACTTCTAGCCTATGCAAATCATCACAACATACTTCTATATTAAATGGATGTAAAGAGTGCCTTTCTCAATGGAAGAATTGAAGAAGAAGTGTATGTTGCACAACCACCTGGCTTTGAAGACCCAAAACATCCTGATATGGTATACAAGCTCAATAAGGCACTGTATGGCCTTAAACAAGCGCCTCGTGCTTGGTATGACACCCTCAAAGACTTCCTGAAAAGCAAAGGCTTCAAACCTGGGTCCCTAGATCCCACACTCTTCACGAAGACATATGATGATGAGCTATTTGTCTGCCAAATCTATGTGGATGACATTATCTTCGGCTGCACTCACAAGAAATACACTGATGAGTTTGGTCACATGATGCAAGAGCAATATCAAATGTCTATGATGGGTGAGCTGAAGTTCTTCCTTGGTCTTCAAATTCGTCAGCAAAGCAACGACATCTTCATATCTCAAGAAAAGTACCTCAAAGATTGACTGAAAAAGTTTGGAATGCAAGACTGCAAAGGGTACTCGACGCCAATGCCTGCTAAACATCATCTGGGTCCCGACGCCAATGGTAAAGAGTTTGATCAACAGGTATACCGCTCCATGATTGGTTCTTTACTTTATTTATGTGCATCTAGGCCAGATATCATGCTTAGTGTTTGCATGTGTGCTCGATATCAAGCGGCACCAAAGGAGTCGCATCACTTAGCTGTGAAGCGAATACTTCGATATTTGGCTTACACCCCAACACTAGGATTATGGTATCCAAAGGGCTCAGAGTTTGATCTAGTAGGATTTTCAGATGCTGATTATGCTGGTGACAAAGTTGATCGTAAGTCCACATCTGGCACATGTCACTTTCTAGGGCGATCACTTGTCTGTTGGTCTTCAAAGAAGCAGAACTGTGTATCACTCTCCACTGCTGAATCTGAATACATTGCTGCTGGATCATGCTGCGCTCAGCTTCTCTGGATGAAGCAAACACTCAAGGACTATGCAGTCCATCTGAAGCATGTACCACTCTTCTGTGATAATGAAAGCGCCATCAAGATTGCCAACAACCCAGTTCAGCACTCGAAGACAAAGCACATTGAAATTCGTCATCACTTTCTCAGAGATCATGTTATGAAGGAAGATATTGATATCATACACATCAACACTGAAGAGCAACTGGCAGATATCTTCACAAAGCCCTTGGATGAGAAAAGGTTTTGCAAGTTGCGGTGTGAGCTAAATATCTTAGAATCCTCAAATGTCCTGTAATCAGGCACACATCCTAACACCTATGCATATTGATGACTTAGATGTGCAACACACGAAGTAAAGTATATCTTCAATCAATGAAGACTTACATTCTAAGTGTGAATACATTAACTGGAATTTGACTTCAGAGCGCCACGATAATTGTGCGTCGTGTCTGGGTCTAATACTTCCTATACGGTGGGTAACGCCACCACCAAATTCTTGTTTGAAGCATTTCTTGTGGCGTTACATTTGCAAAGTCTTCGCACTTGGTTTATCTTCACATATATATATATATATATATATATATATATATATATATATATATATATATATATATATATATATATATATAGAGAGAGAGAGAGAGAGAGAGAGAGAGAGTTGTGTTCTGTCCTCAACAGCATTCACTTATAGCTATGTCTTCATATTTGAATCTTTTGGACTAAGTGAATGTGATCGGACCCTAACCTCTCTATGCTTTCTCATCTCACATTCTGTCTGTCCAAATCATATGCATTCTGTTGAAACAGTCGAATATCTTCTTTGCATCCTTGTCAGCAGAAGATACGGAGACAAACTTTAAATCTGATTTTAATGCTCCATCCGTTATGCCTGAAACCCGGAGAAGCCGGAACGACTACTCCGACAGTCGTGGTGTACGTGGGATCGTGGGACAACTCCCAATGCATTACATGACCGCCACGTGTCACTCATACGTGAACCGTCAGGGGCACCTGAGTAATTACGCTGTGCATGCCTATAAATGCACGTCCCATCACGGTCAAAAGTTTCTTCCACCACCTCTCCACCTCGAACAACCCTAATGCCTCCACTAGCTTTCGACGACGCCGGCGATGAAGCGCTTCGCTGCCGCAACTTTGTCGACGCCGTCCTCACGCTGGCCGCGGACCTCTTCTACTCCGCCGTCGCCGTAGCTGTCCTCCGTCGCCAAGTTAGGGCACGGACGACCAAACTGCTGGGCATCCAACTCCTACTCCGTCTAAGCAGTTCATCGTGTGGTAAATAAACTTGCTTTTTACCATCTTCTAGATCCATAAAGATTCATCTACTTTACCACAAGAGGTTTCTGCCTACTTAGATATATAGATCTATCCTGTCTGCATCTCATATCTTGCCTAGTACATTCACATATGCTTCAACTATAGTTAGATTCCTCACTTGTACTGATTCATGGATTCGTACAAATCTGGAACCAACTCCCATGAGTGAATGTCTTCGCACTATGAGGTCAAAGTCTTCAAAACTGTTTTAATCTTCAAAACTTCTGAGAATGCATATGACCTCTTCCCCTTCCCTCGCATCTCTAATGCTGTCACAGGTACATGTTCGTGGGAGAATCCCTTGGTTCTCATAGTGTGCATTCATTTGCAAAGTTTTTGCAGTGTCACATTCATTCCCCTGAAGCTAGTTCCTGTCTGACCAGCAAACCGAAGCATTTGCCAGTTTTGAAGCCATTCAATTTGAAGCCATTCAGGTTGAAGCAAATGACAACTGACAAGACAGTAAGAAAGGGTGCCAGACATCACCGTGGCAACACCTCCCGTGATTTGCCTCCTGATCTCAGTGAGATATACAAGACTGATCCAGAGGAGGATTACAATCAGAGGAAGACCCGAATCCAACGGATTCGAAGATACTTTGCTGAACAATGGTTCAAATATAAGTTCATGACCCAAGAGTATGCTGAGAAAAACGCCATCAAGCATCCTTGGGGAGATATCACTTATAAGAATCTTCCCCCCAAGACTCGTGCTGAAGCCATTGCTCAAGGCTTCTATCCTTGCATGGTTAGAGGGCCACAGCCTACTGATGCTGATCCAAGCGCTCTGCTCTGGTGTCACGACGACAATCTGTTCAAGCAAAATCTTCAATTCGCCAGGAACTCGGCCAAAGAAAACAAGAAGCTGTGGGGATTAGACTTCAATCCTGGCCCCTCTACAACCTAGAGGGCCTCATCAGTCACATAAGGGTTCAAGGGGCAGATGTAGATCAGCCTGAAGCAGATGATGACTCTAAGAAGAAGAAGCACCTGCAACGCCGAAGCCCCAAAAGAAGAAATCAAAGGCTTCAAACGCTACTCCACCAAGAGCTTCTAGAGTGAAGCCTTTGGCCACTGCTCCACCTGTACCAAGTGTGCAATCTGAGGAACACTCTCGAATCTCCAAGAGCAGACAACTGAAGAGGAAGCGAACACGCAACCCCAGTCCAGCTCTCACTCCAGATGCAGTACTGAAGACTGCCAATGATGCCCTTGATCTCTCAAGTGATGAAGATCTTGGAGATGATGCTTTGGAGCTATTGATCAAGAGCAAGCAGGATGCTGAAATATTCAATGATTTGCCGCTCTTTGACGTTGAAGTGCTCAATAACTTCATTGATGAATGGTTTGACACTCCCAACCTGAGATTCGACGATCTTAAACTTCCAGTTGGCCTTAGCGTCTCCTTCCATGGCGCCATTGCTTCTGAGCTGGCTCTGGCTCAAAGAATTGTTGAGCTGAAGCAAAAGATAGACTATGAAAAAACTCAGTTCAAGAAGCATATGAACAAGCTCAGCGTGCAAGAAGTTCAAAACTTCAAGGTTATGATGCAAGAGCTCAAGGAAGCCTTTCGCCAGCGGCGTGAAGAAGCTAAAGGTTCTCGAGAGCGCATCAAGGACTTGGCTGCAAAATGCGTTCAAGCTTTCAATGAAGCTGAAAAGCGCAAGGCACTTGGGCGTCCTGGCATTGATCCAAGGATGGCTGCCAAGAAGAAGAAGAAGCGGCCTGTGCCCGAAGCTGAAGCATCTGGGCAAGAAATGCCTCGCATAGTCTTCCCTGGTAGCATGACGGGCACGAAGCCTAAGGCAACTCCAACCGCTTCAAAGCTCAAGAAGACTAAGGTGGCTGAAGCTGAAGCTTGCAAGCGTAAGCAATCTACTGATGAAGCTCCACCCACCAAGAAGCGCAAGATCAAGAAGGACAAGGCTGCTTCCAAAGATCCTATCTTTGTCGAGCCAATCTCAGTTGCTCGCCCTGCATCTGCCCAGAGAGAACGAAGACTGACTGTTCATGAGCCTGCTCCCACAGAGGCTGAAGACATTCCAGCTATCGACCCCACCGCAGCTGAAGACATTGGTCCTTAAGACAATGTTGAAGATGATGAAGTCCTTCCTCAGATCGAGTATAACATTGACTCTTCGCCTGTTCTCACGAACAACGAACGCATCAGCATTGGTCGTCCATTGACGCCAATTGCTTAGGATGACTCGTGGGCTGATCACCCACAGGATACACAAGACACTAGCCAGCAAACTCAAGACACCAGTATGGTGCTTGAAGACGAAGACATGGCTGAAGCTTTTGTGGCACCTGAAGATACTGTGGCGCCTGAAGAACCTGCGCCTGAAGTTACTGCTCCTGAAGCTAGTGCTATGCCTGAAGCCAGTGCCGTGCCTGAAGCTAATGCTGCACCTGACGCCAATCTGCAGCTTGAAGACAATGCCTCTGCTCCTGTTCCACCTCCACGGCCTCACACAATTGAGCAAGCATACAACAAGGATGATCAGCTTGTTACTGTCCGGTGGCCAATTCTGATTCCGCCACCTACAACTGAACCACGTGCTGCTGGTCCTTAGTTTGATCATCATATTGCGCACATGCCCCAAGTTCAGAAGCCTAAGCCAAGACTGCCAAGGCTTCCAGGTATTGCAACATCTTCAGGGTCATTCAATGCCAATAGCTTCACTACACACAACACCTTTGACAGCGCGAAGAACCCATATTCCAAGCCAAGAATATCATCAGATAGGTTCTGGAGCCATCAACAGCGCAGCTACTACTCAAGTGTACTCTATGATCAAGGCCGCATTTTCCCTCATATGCGTCTTGACACTGAAGCTATTGCTGGTCTGCCCTGCTTGGAGGAAGCCCTTGACTGCTTCCGTGATGCTGGCTTACTCAATTTTGTCCTAGATAAAGAGCATTGGAATGAAGAGCTGCTTCTGCAATTCTATGCAACACTCCACATACGAGGCTACATGAGCGATCCGAAGACATGGGTCCTTGAGTGGATGACAGGCAATGTGCATCATGAAGCTAAAGCCTTTGATCTCATTGAGCTTACTGGCCTGCCCACTCCAGGAGATCTATATGAACCTGGCTGTCAACTGCACACCGAAGTCTTGGAGAGTATCTTTCAGAAGCGTCAGCCCAACATGAGCCAAATGCTCAGCATGATGAAGCCTCTGCCAAGTGATGCTGAATATCCTAAGGAATTCTTTGTTGAAGACCTTGAGTACCTTCCGCGCACCATCTATCACATTATAAGGTGTACTCTATGGCCAATCAAAGGGCATTCTTCATCAGCCAAACTTGAAGGCACTATGAAGTCTTTGGTCTTCTATATCTTCAATGGCATCAGCTTCAATGCTCAAGATTTCTTCATCAGGCAAATGGCCACGTCTGGAGCTGATCTATTTGGACTGAAATTTTATGCCCCTTGGATAATGCGCCTCATCAAGTTGCACTCAGCTGTCACTTATCAACCCTCTGCTCACAACCATCAGATTTTCTTGCCTGAGGTTGATATGTCAGCTGAAGCCATTTACCAAGAGCCTGCTAAAGAGCCAGTTAGTCTTCACAACGCTGATCATCAAAGCTTCACTCAGTAGATTGAAGGGGTTCTAGCAGTCTCACGTGTTTATCCTCTGGCTGGTCGTACTCGTCTACCTCGACACGCTGAAACCGAAGCCACTGAAAGCACCATCGCTCAAAGGTCTCAGAAGCGATCTTGTGTCCTGAATAACCGAGAGTTTCTGGTAGCCCTTCATCAGAAACAGGACAAGCATCACCTATGGTTAAAGCGTCATATGCAGAGCCTCTTGGTGGATGTCAATCGCATTCGCAATCTTGCCACCAAGAATGCTTTTGTTGCTCATGAAACATGTCGGAGGTCTTGGAAGAGTTTGACCTTGCTGAGTGCTGAAGCGGATCTTCAAGACGATGGATTCACTGAGAGATTCAAGTTTGACAACACTCCTCCAAGGACTGCTGTTATGCGTCGAACTCCATCCCTTGAAGATTCTGAATACTCCTCCTCCGCTGCAAAAATTGATGCCAGGGTGATCGATGATCAGGATGATGCTACTTCACTGCCTCCTACTTCAGCGCGCATCGACACTGCACCAACCACCTCTGCACCGCCAAAGGACAACACCGACCCTGCATTCTCTTCTGCTCCACCTGGGAACGAGTAGAGGCTCTATGTCTTCAAACCTTTTTGGTCCTTACTGACAAAAGCGGGAGAAGCATATGAGTTGATAGTATTTAAGCGGGTCCATATGGGCGGGTGCTTTATAATTTGCCTAGTGTTTACAACTCTCATTTTGCTACATTTGGTTCTTTGAGTTGTAACACTTAAACTGATGGTTGTCTGCTATGTTTTTATGCTACTTTGTAATGCGATGATAAATTCCGCATCTGCTACCTTATATCCCGCACTTAGTCATTATTGCAGACGTCCATTTTTCATTATGCATGTCATTATCTTCGACATATCAATTATGCATGATGAATTGTCTTCATAAGTTGAAGAGGATCTCCACAAGTACAACCTGCCATGTGCATTTGCATTCAAAGGCAAATCAACTATATGCACATCTTCAGGGGGAGCCTTTTGCTACTTACGAAGACAATACCTTATCCTTTACAATTTCACATATCTTTATCCCCGTTGAAAACTTCAACCAGTTTGTCATCAAGTTGAAGAGGATCTCCACAAGTACAACCTGCCATGTGCATTTGCATTCAAAGGCAAATCAACTATATGCACATCTTCAGGGGGAGCCTTTTGCTACTTACGAAGACAATACCTTATCCTTTACAATTTCACATATCTTTATCCCCGTTGAAAACTTCAACCAGTTTGTCATCAATCACCAAAAAGGGGGAGATTGTAAGTGCATCTAGTGCCACCCCTAGTGGTTTTGGAGTATTGACGACAAACCTGGTTGAGGGACTAATGTGTTTGTGAGAATTGCAGGATAACACAGGTAGTAGTCCCTCATTGATTCGGTTAACCTATCGGAGATGACCCCTAAAAATGTATGAAGACATTGATATCAGAGGTGGTATATGAAGATAATCATATTGAAGACTATGACAAGAGAAGACATTGTGTGAAGACTATGGAGAGCGAAGACGTAGATGTTTCGTGTTTCCTTTTCTTCTTTGTTGAGTCATAGGAACCACCGTACTGTTAAGTGGGGTCCAAGTGAACTAAGTCAGAGTGACTGAAGTGATGCTTAACCAAATTCTATGTCTTCGAGCGAAGACTATGAGAGCAAATCTTATCCTGAGGCGGATGAGTCAGCTTTACTTGGAGCTCAAGTAAAGTTGCCGTGTGTGTTTGAAATCTGACCGTTGGAACACGTGTCAGTTCCCTAGTGACCCAGGGTCACTTCGGACAAATCAGGTCGGGTTGCCTAGTGGCTATAAATAGCCCACCCCCTACACCATAAATTTGTGGCTGCTCAAAGTTATTGCACGGCTTTTGTCGTTTGAGAGCAACCCACCTCCGAAGCATTTGAGAGAAATCCTTGCGAGGACAAAGCCCAAACACCCAGAGCCAAAGAGTGTTAGGCATCACTGAAGTCTTTCTGTCTGTGTGACCTGAAGACTTATTACACTTGAGGACTGTGTTTCCTCCAGCCGGTTAGGCGTCGCGTTCTGAGCATCCAAGAGTAATTGTGGATTGCCGGTGAACGAAGTCTATGAAGGTTTGGAAGTCTACCTTGAAGACTTACCAGTGTGATTGGGCGAGGACTAGGTGTTCTTAGCTCAAGGGGAACAAGGTGAAGACGCGGTCTTCTGAGTTAAATGTCAGCCTCCCTAACCAGACGTATAGTTGTCACAGCAACTGGAACTGGTCTAACAAATCACTGTCTTCCCCGAGCTATTGGTTCTATCCTTCCCTTCCCTTTACTTACTGCTCTGTGTTGTGAAGACATTGCATGCTTGCCTTATCTGATTGTCTTCACTGAGTATCTACCTGTTGTGATTGTCTTCATTCCTTCTTCCTTTGTGATCACTACTGCCTAGTTGCTATTAGTCTTCATGCTTTCACTTCATTGAATACATGACTATGGCTTGTCTAGTGTAGTCCACTTTCCGCTGCATACTAATAGGCTTGAGCTTATCGTTCGTCTTCAAAACTATCATGTTTTGAAGCATTTCATAAAAATCGCCTATTCACCCCCCTCTAGTCGATATAATGCACTTTCAACTACCGTAAACCCCGACACGAGAAAAGAGCTCCTCGAATCGACATGGTAGCACAGCCACACAGGAACGGTACTTCCGCATATGCCCCAAGCGGCATTACTGCACTGCGCAGCGGTACTACCGCTTGGTGGTCATAGGTAGTAATACCTCCCCAACGGCGGTACTACCTCTCCCATTAACAACACCTCAATTTGAAAGATGCGGAGGGCTCCGAGACAAGAAAGAAGCTGAGGGTGCCGAAAAGAAGTGTACGTGATGATTCCACCCTGGCCTTTCCAATGCGGACCCCCTCTTGTTAGAACGGTGTCTCCTACGACTCAAGTCCACCAACACAAAAACCGAGGAAGACGACACGTCTTCAGCTTAAAGCTTCGAGGGGAGATAATCGTCTCGTGCCAATGGATTAATCTCTGAAATACTTAGCACACATGATTAGTCCGCAAACGCATTGTCATCAATCACCAAAACCACATAGGAAGGGACATGCCCTTTCACCAAGCTTAATTCTTGCTCGTCCTCGAGTAGGTAAATGATAAAAACAGAATTTTTGATGTGGAATGATGCCTATCATGTTCATCTCATATTCTTTATTTTATAGCATGGACAATTGGACTTTTTATGTGGTTCAAAGCAATAGTCTAGTTTTGACATGAGGACTTCAATATTAAAGCATATCAACAAACAACCATGTCCTTCAAAATATCAATACTAAAGCAAGTTATTCCTAGCCCATCATGCTTAATCTTTGATCCATTCATGCCACACATCCAAATGTCAATTTCATACAACGCTCAAGTATGATAATAATGCTCCATAGTTGGAGCTTTGTAAGGGAAGATGGAGACTCAAATAAAAATAAAATTTGCATAAAGTAAAAGATAGGCCCTTCACAGAGGGAAGTAGGGATTTGTAGAGGTGCCAGAGCTCAAAGCTTAAATTGACAGGATTTTTTTTGGGAGGTCTACTTTTCCCACCAATGAGAACGACTTAAAGTTCCCAACACTTTCCACACTAGATGCATCGTAGGTGGTTCCCAAACATAAAATAAAGTTTATTCCTTTTTCTACCAAACTTTCACAAGCAATGGCTAACCGTATCCACGAGTGCCCTCCATACCAACACATTCCAAGGAATTTATTATTTGACAAGATAAAGTAAAAAATCTTTTCATTTCAGGACTGTGAATCCCTATTACTGCCATACTCTCGTGCAATGACAAGTGAATAAACACTCATCTTGAGAATAACACATCTAGCATGAAAAATATTGGCCACTCCTCACCGCTTCGCGAGCGGTACGGGCACACAAAAGTGAAATTTATTTTGAAAATTAGAGTTGGCACATACAAATTTGCTTAGAATGGCTTGGAAATACCACATATAGGTAGGTATGTGCTACTTCTCGAGCTTGCGTTGTATTCCCTCGAAGAGGAATGGGTGATGCAGCACAGTAGCATAAGTATTTCCCTCAGTTTTTGAGAACCAAGGTATCAATCCAGTAGGAGACCACGCGCGAGTCCCTCGCACCTGCACAAACAAATAAGAACTTCACAGCCAACGCGATAAGGGATTGTTAATCCCTTTACGGTCACTTACGAAAGTGAGATCTGATAGAGATGATAGTTTGATATTTTTGGTATTTTTGGTATTTTTGGTTATAAGAACAGAAAGTAAAAACGGAAAAGTAAAGTAGGTTGTAGATTGATATGTTGAGAATAGACCCGGGGGCCATAGTTTTCTCTAGTGGCTTCTCTCATGATAGCGATATTCTACGGCGGGTAAACAAATTACTGTCGAGCAATTGATAGAAAAGCGAATAACTATGAGACTATCTAGGCATGATCATTATATATAGGCATCACGTCCGAGACAAGTAGACCGAAACGATTCTGCATCTACTACTATTACTCCACACATCGACCGCTATCCAGGATGCATCTAGTGTATTAAGTTCATAAGAACAGAGTAACGCCTTAAGCAAGATGACATGATGTAGAGGGATAAACTCAAACATAGTGATATAAACCCCATCTTTTTATCCTCGATGGAAACAATACAATACGTGCCTTATTGCCCCTACTGTCACTGGGAAAGGACACCGCAAGATTGAACCCAAAGCCAAGCACTTCTCCCATTGCAAGAACTATAGATCTGGTAGGCCAAACCAAACCAATAATTTGAAGAGACTTGCAAGGATATTATAATCATACATAAAAAGTTCAGAAAAGAACCAAATATTTCTCATAGATAATCCTGATCATAAACCCACAATTCATCGGATCTCGACAAACACACCGCAAAAAGAGATTACATCGAATAGATCTCCTCGAAGACCGAGGAGAACTTGGTATTGAGATCCAAAGAGAGAGAAGAAGCCATCTAGATAGTAGCTATGGACCTGAAGGTTTGTGGTAAACTACTCACAACTCATTGTGAGGCGATGATGATGATGATGTAGAAGCACTCCGTGGAAGATCCCCCATCCGGGGGAGCTCCAGAACAGGCCCCAAGATGGGATCTCACGGGAACAGAAGGTTGCGGCGGTGGAACTAGGGTTTTCTCTATTGTTTTGATAGTTTCGGGGTACGTAGTATATATAGGAGGAAGGAGGGCATCGGGGGCTAGATGGGGTGCCCACGAGGCAGGGGGCGCGCCCCCACCCTCGTGGACGCCACGTCAGCCCTACTCCATGGTTTTCAAGTCTCCCGTGCGTATTTTGCTCCAAAAATATCTCTCTCGAAGGTTTCATTCCGTTTGGACTCCGTTTGATATTCCTTTTCTGTATAACCCTAAAACAGGCAAAAAACAGCAATCTGGACTGGGCCTTTGGGTTAGTAGGTTAGTCCTACAAATAATATGAAAGTGTATAATAAAGCCCATTAAACATCCAAAACATCATAAATAATAGCATGGAACAATAAAAAATTATAGATACGTTGGAGACGTATCAAGCATCCCCAAGCTTAATTCATGCTCGTCCTCGAGTAGGTAAATGATAAAAACAAAATTTTTGATGTGGAATGCTAACCAACATAGTTTTTCAATGTAATACTCTTTACTGTGGCATGAATGTTCATATCTGAAAGATTCAAGACAAAAGTATATATTACCATAAGAAATAATAATACTTCAAGCATACTAAAAAAGCAATCATGTCTTCTCAAAATACTATGGCTAAAGAAAGTTATCAATAAAAAATCATATAGTCTGGCTATGCTACCTCTTCATCGCACAAAATATTCATATCATGCACAACCCCGGTTTCAGACAAGCACTTGTTTTCATACTCAATTTTTTCAAACCTTTCAACTTTCACGCAATACATGTGCGTGAGCCATGGATATATCACTATGGGTGGAATAGAGAGGTGGTTGTGGAGAACACAAAAAGGAGGGAGATAGTCTCACATCGACTAGGTGTATCAACAGGCTATGGAGATGCCCATCAATAGATATCAATGTGAGTGAGTAGGGATTGCCATGCAACAGATGCACTAGAGCTAAAAATGTATGAAAGCTCAACAAAAGAAACTAAGTGGGTGTGCATCCAACTTGCATGCTCATGAAAACCTAGGGCATGTGAGGAAGCCCATCATTGGAATATACAAGCCAAGTTCTGTAATGAAAATTCCCACTAGTATATGAAAGTGACTAAACACGAGACTCTCTATCATGAAGAACATGGTGCTACTTAGAAGCACAAGTGTGGAAAAGGATAGTAGCAATTGTCCCTTCTCTCTTTTCTCTCATTTTTTTGGAGGGGCTTTCTCTTCTTTTTTTTATAACCCCTCTCTATTTTTTTGGGCCATCCCCTTTTTTATTGGCCTTTCCTCACATGGGACAATGCTCTAATAATGATGATCATCACACTTATATTGAATTACAACTCGATATTACAACTCGATACTAGAACAAAGTATGACTCTATATGAATGCCTCCGACGGTGTACCAGGATGTGCAATGAATCAAGAGTGACATGTATGAAAAATTATAAATGGTGGCTTTGCCACAAATACGATGTCAACTACATGATCATGCATGGCAATATGACAATATGAAGCGTGCCATATGAACGAAATGGTTGAAAGTTGCGTGGCAATATATATCGAAATGGCTATGGAAATGCCATGATAAGTAGGTATGGTGGCTGTTTTGAGGAATATATATGGTGGCTGTTTTGAGGAAGGATATATAGTGGGTGTATGGTACCGGCGAAAGTTGCGCGGTACAAGAGAGGCTAGCAATGGTGGAAGGGTGAGAGTGCGTATAATCCATGGACTCAACATTAGTCATAAGAGCTCATATACTTATTGCAAAAATGTACTAGTCATCAAAACAAAGCAATCAACGCATGCTCCTAGGGGGGAGGTTGGTAGGAGTTAACCATCGCGTGCCCCCGACCTCCACACAAAGGTTGACACTTTACAAATACCTCATGCTCTAACTTCGTCACATAGCGGTTCACCATATGTGCATGCTACGGGAATCACTAACTTTAACACAAGCATTTCTCAATTTCATAATAACTCCCCTAGCATGACTCTAATATCACTATCCTCATATCTCAAAACAATTATCAAGCATCCAACTTCTCATCACATTCAATGCACTTAGTGTGAAAGTTTTTACTACATTGATATTGGATGTCTATCATGTGAAGACTAGTTTTCTAGCCAAAGCACATTACCATGCTGTTTTAATAGACTCTCAAAAGGATATAAGTGAAGCATGAGAGATCAAAAATTTCTACAAAATATAATCACCACCGTGCTCTAAAAGATATAAGTGAAGCACTAGAGCAAAAACTATTCAACTCAGAAGATATAAGTGAAGCACATAGAGTGTTCTATCAATTCCTAGGCCATATTTAACTCTCTCAAATAGGTGTGTCCAGCAAGGATAATTGTGGCAAACTAATAAGCAAAGACTCAAATTATACAAGACGCTCCAAGTAAAACACATATCATGTGGTGAATAAGAATACAACTCCGAGTATAGTTACCGATGGATGAAGACGAAAGAGGGGATGCCTTCCCGGGGCATCCCCAAGATTAGGCTTTTGGTTGTCCTTGAATTTTACCTTGGGGTGCCTTGGGAATCCCCAAGCTTAGGCTCTTGCCACTCTTTGTTCCATAGTCCATCAAAGCAATACTCAAAACTTGAAAACTTCACAACACAAAACTTAGACAAAAATCTCGTGAGCTCCGTTAGTATAAGAAAGCAAACCACTACTCAAAGGTACTGCAATGAATTCATTCTTTGTTTATATTGGTGTTAAACCTACTGTATTCCAACTTATCAATGATTCATATCCTCCAATACTACTCATAGATTCATCAAAATAAGCAAACAACACACGAAAAACAGAATCTGTCAAAAACAGAACAGTCTGTAGTAATCTGCAGTTTTCGCATACTTCTGTAACTCCAAAAAAATGAACTAAATTGGTAAACATGAGGAATTGTCTATTAATCATCTGCAAAAATTATCAACTAAATAGCACGCTCCAGTAAAATCTGGTGACCATTCTAGCGAGCGCTAACGATTCTGTTTTTCACAGCAAGATCATATAACTTCACACAAGTCTTCCCAAAGGTTCTACTTGGCACAAACACTAATTAAAACACAAAACCACATCTAAATAGAAGCTAGATGCAGTATTTATTCCTAAACAGAAGCAAAAACAAAAAAAAAAATTGGGTTGCCTCCCAACAAGCTCTTTCTTTATAGCCATTAAGATCGGCTTGAGATTTTAATGATGCTGACATGAAAGATAAGAATTGAAGCTCAAAGAGAGCATCATAAAGCATGTGAAAATCACATCTAAGTCTAACATACTTCCTATGCATAGGCATTTTATAGGAAAACACAAGACAAGCAAGATCTAACATATGCAAGGAAGAAGAAATAAACAAGATCAATCTCAACATGAAGAGAGGTAATTTAGTAACATGAAAATTTCTACAACCATATTTTCCTCTCCCATAATAATTGCATGTAGGATCATAAGCAAATTCAACAATATAGCTATCACATAACATATTCTCAACCCGATCCACATGCATGCTAAGTTGACACTCTTCCGAAATAGTGGGATCAATATTAACTAAAGTCATGACCTCTCCAAACCCAGTTTTATCAAAAAATTCATAAGATTGAACATTCTCCAAATACGTGGGATCTAAAGTTGACACTCTTACAAACCCACTTTCAATATTATTACAAACATTATTATCAATCTCATATTCATCACGGGGCTTAAATAAAATTTGAAGATAGTAAGAAACATCACCCCAATCATGATCATTGCAACAAGTAGTGGGCATAGCAAAATAAGCATCCCCGACCTTAGGGTTTTGCATATCATTAGCACAATTGACATTAATAGAATTCATAATAACATCATTGCAATCACGCTTTTCATCAAAGGAACTAACATGAATCGCTTTTTCTTTTAGCAATTCCTCACAATTTTTAGATTCATGAATTTCAAGCCAAACCCCATAAAGATAATCTAGTGCACTCAACTCACTAGCAATAGGTTCAACATAATTGGATCTCTTAAAAGGATTAGCAAGTGGATGAGGATCCATAATTTAGCAGGCGAAGATGCAAGCTAATAGAAGGCACATAGAAACACAAGCAAACAAGAAGCAATCGAACGATAAACACACGACAAAAGAAGGGCAAATAAAACGGCAAGGGTGAAGTGGGGGAGAGGAAAACGAGAGGCAAATAAATGTAATGCGAAGGATAAGGGTTTGTGATAGGTACTTGGTTTATGACTTTTGCGTAAGCCTCCCCGGCAACGGCGCCAGAAATTCTTCTTGCTACTTCTCGAGCTTGCCTTGTATTCCCTCGAAGAGGAAAGGGTGATGCAGCACAGTAGCGTAAATATTTCCCTCAGTTTTTGAGAACCAAGGTATCAATCCAGTAGGAGACCACACGCGAGTCCCTCGCACATGCACAAACAAATAAGAACTTCGCATCCTATGCGATAAGGGGTTGTCAATCCCTTTACGGTCACTTACAAAAGTGAGATCTGATAGAGATTTGGTATTTTTGGTTATAAGAACATAAAGTAAAAGCGGAAAAGTAAAGTAGATTGTAGATTGATATGTTGAGAATAGACCCGGGGGCCATAGTTTTCTCTAGTGGCTTCTCTCATGATAGCGATATTCTACGGCGGGTAAACAAATTACTGTCGAGCAATTGATAGAAAAGGGAATAATTATGAGACTATCTAGACATGATCATTATATATAGGCATCACGTCCGAGACAAGTAGACCGAAATGATTCTGCATCAACTACTATTACTCCACACATCGATCGCTATCCAGCATGCATCTAGTGTATTAAGTTCATAAGAACAGAGTAACGCCTGAAGCAAGATGACATGATGTAGAGGGATAAACTCAAACATAGTGATATAAGCCCCATCTTTTTATCCTCGATGGCAACAATACAATACGTGCCTTGCTGCCCCTACTGTCATTGGGAAAGGACACCGCAAGATTGAACCCAAAGCCAAGCACTTCTCCCATTGCAATAACTATAGATCTAGTAGGCCAAACCAAACCCATAATTCGAAGAGACTTGCAAGGATATTATAATCATACATAAATATTTCAGAAAAGAACCAAATATTTCTCATAGATAATCTTGATCATAAACCCACAATTCATCGGATCTTGACAAACACACTGCAAAAAGAGATTACATCGAATAGATCTCCTCGAAGACCGAGTAGAACTTGGTATTGAGATCCAAAGAGAGAGAAGAAGCCATCTAGATACTAGCTATGGACCCGAAGGTCTGTGGTAAACTACTCACAACTCATGGTGAGGCGATGACGATGATGTAGAAGCACTCCGTGGAAGATCCCCCCTCCGGCGGAGCTCCGGAACAGGCCCTAAGATGGGATCTCACGGGAACAGAAGGTTGCGGCGGTGGAACTAGGGTTTTCTCTGTTGTTCTGATAGTTTCGGGGTATGTAGGTATATATAGGAGGAAGGAGGGCACCGGGGGCCAGACGGGGTGCCCACGAGGCAGGGGGCGCACCCTATAGGGGGGCGCCCCCACCCTCGTCATGTCAGACCTACTCCGTAGTTCTCAATTCTCTCGTGCGTATTTTGCTCCAAAAATATCTCTCCCTAAGGTTTCATTCCGTTTGGACTCCGTTTGATATTCCTTTTATGTAAAACCCTAAAACAGACAAAAACAGCAATCTGGACTGGGCCTTTGGGTTAGTAGGTTAGTCCCAAAAATAATATAAAAGTGTATAACAAAGCCCATTAAACATCCAAAACATCATAAATAATATCATGGAATAATAAAAAATTATAGATATGTTGGAGACGTATCAGTATGATGGACTCATTTGGCATAACTTGGGTTTTTAGGATTTGGATGCACAAGTAGTATTTCTACTTAGCACAAAGTGGAGGCTAGAAAGGGATTGAGAAGCGACCAACCAAGGAACGAAGCATCATAAGGGAACATTAAACATAACCAACACCAAATAATGCAACACAAGTAGGATATAATTTCATTGCATGACTATTGACTTTCATGCTTGCATAGGGAATTCTGAACCTTAATATCAATATTCTTACTAAGACATAATTACTCATCAACATAGCTCACATATCACTATCATCATATCTCAAAACTATTACAAAGAATCAAATTTATTTTGTCCAATGATCTTCATGAAAGTTTTTATTATATTCTTCACTGTTCAAGATATCTTCCGATATGCCGATAAATCGGCCGATTTATCGCTTACCGTTGTCTGACCGATAAGATAAATCGGCCGATAAATCAGCCGATATGGCGATAATTCGGCCGATATGCCGATAAACTGGCCGATTTACCCCTTATCATGGGTCGACCGATAAGTTCCCGATAAGCGATATCCCCAACATTGATATTCTTCTTGGATATCTATCACTTTGGGACAAGTTTCATATGTTGCTTTTGATAAGCTCAAACAAATATAAGTGAAGATCATGAGCATCATATTTCTTTCTCTCAAATTAATCTAAGTGAAGCAAGAGGGAATTTCTTCAAAATTGTACTAACTTTCAAATAAATCTAAGTGAAAGAAGAGAGCATTTCTTCAAAAATAACAAAGCACACCGTGCTCAAAAAGATATAAGTGAAGCACTAGAGCAATTCCATAGCTCAAAAAGATTTAAGTGAAGCATAGAGAGCAATTCTAACAAGTCATGACATAATTTTGGCTCTCTCAAATGGGTGTGTACAGCAAGGATATTTATTGAAAAATAAAAATAAAAACAAGCAAAGACTCATATCATACAAGACGCTCCAAGCAAAACTCATAATATGTGACGAATAAAAATATAGTTTCGAGTAAAGTACCGATGGTCGTTACAAGAAAGAGGGGATGCCACTCGGTGCATCCCCAAGCTTAGTTGCTTGCTTCTCTTTTTATAATAGCTTGGGATGCCATGGGAATTCCCAAGATTAGGCTCTTCTTACTCCTTGTTCCCTCATCCATCGTAACATCACCCAAAACTTGAAAACTTCAATCACACAAAACTCAACAAAACTTTGTGAGATGCGTTACTATAACAAAACCAATCTTCACTCCAAGTACTATAGCAACCCAATTCTGATTTGTATTTGTATTATATCAACTGTATTCTAACTTTTGTATTGCAAAAACTCATCAAAGGGAACCATAGAATCATCAAAACAAGCACATAACACAATAAAAACAGAATATGTCAAAAACAGAACCGTCTGTAAAGATGTGATTTTTGACCACACTTATGCAACTCTAAAAATTCTGAAAAATTAGGATAACGTGGAGAATTTGTATATTGATAACCCCCAAAAAACTTCAAGAGTTTATCACGCTCCAGTAATCGTCAGTAATTCTAACTCTGGACGCAAAAGTTTACATTTTTTAACGCGATCACATCAACTATCAACCAAATCATCCCAAAGGCATTGCTTGGCATAAACATTTACTTAAACCACAAGTACACATCTAAACAGAGGTATTAATGGTATTTTATTGAAAACAGCAAGAAAACCAAAAAGCAAAAAGATACAAGTTGGCTTGCCTCCCAACGGGCGCTACCGTTGTACACCCTTAGCTAGGCATAATTCAAAGATCTCAAGTTTTGTCATCCTTGTTGGATGATTCATATGTTGCCCTCATTATAGATTCATAAGGCAATTTGATATTTGTTCTAGGGAAGTGTTCCATGCCCTTTCTCAAGGGAAATTGGAATTTAATGTTCCCTTCTTTCATATCAATCACTGCACCAATAGTGCGTAAAAACGGTCTACCAAGTATAATGGGGCAAGACGGATTGCAATCAATGTGAAGAACAATAAAGTCTATGGGTACATAGTTCCTATTTGCAAGAACTAGATCATCATTGATCCTCCTCGAAGGCTTTTTAATAGTGGAGTCCGCCAAATGCAAATTAAGAGAGCAGTCTTCAATATTGGTAAGACCAAGAACATCACAAAGAGACTTCGGAATCGTGGAAACACTAGCACCCAAATCACATAAAGCATTACACTCATAATTTTTTTATCTTGATTTTGATTGTAGGTTCCCTTTCATCATGCAACTTTCTAGGAATTGATACTTCTAATTCCAACTTATCTTCTAAAGCTTTCATCATAGCATCAACAATATGTTTAGTAAAAGCTTTATTTTGTTCGTAGGCATGATGTGAATTTATCATGGATTACAAAAAAGAAATACAATCAATCAAAAAGCAATTATCAGAATTAAAATCTTTGTAATCCAAGAGAGTGGGCACATCACTAGTTAAAGTTTTGACCTCTTCAAACCAACTTTTATCATTTTTCTCAACAAGATTTTCACCCTCCGAAATATCGGCACGCCTTTTAGCTAAAGTTGAATATTCTTGAGTCCCTTCATTGTCAAGTTGAACTTTACTAAACAAGGAATCAATAGAAGAAACACCAATCATTTTAAGATCTTCATCATTTTTATCCTCTAAAGAGATTGGTTTAGCGGTCATTTGATTCACTAGGGTAGCTTGTGCATCGGATATTTTTCCCAAAAAACTTTCAAAAAAAGCATACTTAGATTGGAGATTGCAAACTTCTCTACTAATATCATCAAGTTGTTTTGTGATAGGATCAAGCACAATAGAATGTTCCTTAAGTTCTTCGGTAAAATATTTATTGTGCTCAAATTGTGTAGTCATATATTCCTTAGTACTTTCTCAATTTCAAGCAAAATGTTGGGATAAGGAACATCATAATATTTTCGCTGAGGCATCATGATTACGCAAACAAGATTGCAACCAAGAACCGATCTGACAAGAAAACGGCGAACGAAAAAGAAGGTGAATAAAACGGCAAATTTTTCTAAAGTGAGGGAGATGAAAATGAGAGGCAAATGGCAAATAATGTAAATTGCAAGGAGATGAGATTTGTGATTAGGACCCTTGCAAATGGCAACGGCGCCAGAAATTCCCCTTGATTGCTTGCTAGACCTACGTCGGTATTTCCCCAAAGAGGAAGGGATGATGCAACACAACAACTGCAGGTATTTCCCTCAGTGTGATACCAAGGTTACCAAACCAGTAGGAGAACTACGCAACACTACGTGAATGGCACCTGAACACAAATAACAAATACTCGCAACCCCACGTATTAAAGGGGTTGTCAATCCCTTTCAGGTAGCGGTGCCAAAAATTGGCAAACAGACGTGACAAAGTTGTAATAAGTTGATAGATCGAACGCCAAATAAAATAAAGTTCGGAAAGGTATTTTTGGTTTAATAGATCTGAGAATAAAGCAAATAAAATAGATCGCGAAGGCAAATATATCAAAGAAGAGACACGGGGGCCGTAGGTTTCGCTAGTGGCTTCTCTCAAGAAAAATAGCAAACGGTGGGTGAACGAATTACTGTTGGGCGATTGATAGAACTTCAAATAATCATGACGATATCCAGGAAATGATCATTATATATGTATCAGGTCCAAGATTAGTAGACCGACTCCTGCCTGCATCTACTACTATTACTCCACACATCGACCGCTATCCAGCATGCATCTAGTGTATTAAGTTCATGGAAAAATGGAGTAATGCAATAAGTACGATGACGTGATGTAGACACAATCTATTTATGTAGAAATAGACCCCATCTTGTTATCCTTAATGGCAATGATACATACATGTCGTTTCCCCTTCTGTCACTGGGATCAAGCACCGTAAGATCGAACCCATTACAAAGCACCCCTTCCCATTAAAAGATAAATAGATCAAGTTGGCCAAACAAAACCCAAATATAGGAGAAGAAATACGAGGCTATAAGCAATCATGCATATAAGAGATCAAAGAATACTCAAATAGGTTCCATGGATATAAAAAGATAGATCTGACCATTAACTCAAAGTTCATCGGATCCCAACAAACACACCGCAAAAAGAGTTACATCATATGTATCTCCAAGAGACCATTGTATTGATAATCAAAAGAGAGAGGAAGCCATCTAGCTACTAACTATGGACCTGTAGGTCTACAAAGAACTACTCACGCATCATGCGAGAGGCACCAATGGACATGATGAACCCCTCCGAGATGGTGTCTAGATTGGATCTGGTGGTTCTGGAACTTGCGGCGCCTGGAATTGATTTTTGTCGAATCCCCTAGAGTTTTTGGAGTATTTGGGTATTCATAGAGAAAGATGCAGCGCGGGAGGCCACATAGGTGGGCACAACCCACCTGGGCGCGCCTGGGGGCCCAGGCGCGCCCTAGTGGGCTGTGCCCCCCTCGGGGCACCCCCGAGGTGCTTTTCTGGCCCAACAGGTGTCTTCTGGTCCCAAAAACTAAAGGTTTGGCTGCATTTGGACTCCATTTGCTATTGATTTCCCGCGATGTAAAAAACAAGCAGAAAACAGCAACTGGCACTTGGCACTATGTCAATAGGTTAGTACCAAAAATGATATAAAATGATTGTAAAATATCCAAGAATAATAATATAACAGCATGGAACAATAAAAAATTATAGATACGTTGGAGATGTATCAGTTATCAACCAAGCAACAACATCTTCTCCCATTAGAAATAGCGAAAAAATAAGCAGAAAGCTAGTCACCCTTAAGCATCTAGTTGATAGTGCCCCTTTGCTTCCAGCAAATCTCCTCGTGTCTGAAAACATGCAACATAGTGATGACCCACAAGTATAGGGGATCTATCGTACTCCTTTCGATAAGTAAGAGTGTCGACCCAACGAGGAGCAGAAGGAAATGATAGGCAGTTTTCAGTAAGGTATTCTCTGCAAGCACTGGAATTATCGGTAATATATAGTTTTGTGATAAGGTAATTTGTAACGAGTAACAAGTAATAAAAGTAGATAAGGTTGTAACGCACGGGTAATCACAATACAGCAATCCCCTGCTAATGATGCCACGTCATCACAATTACCCGTTGTTAATCTCACGACGATTCAAACCGATTCAAAATTCAAATTTAAAACAAGTCAAGTAATTAAAGTTCTCAAAAGTCCAAAATAAAAATGAACAATATAAGTTTCCAAAAGTTTAAATAAAAATGTTCGGGCGATGATAAATATTGCAAGATCAATTATGGTGTAGTTATTACAATTTCTAAAAATGCCTAAGTATTTTAAATAAAATAAAACAGAAAAGGAATAATTAAATGAAAGAAAAGGAAAAGCAAACAACAAAATAAAATAAAAACTAACCTAAACTAACCTACTGGTCCTCAGCCCACTACCACCTCAGCCTATAACCCCCCACCCCACAGTGGGGAAAATATCCCATCGCTCACCCCACCGACACTTCCCCCCTCCTTATCTAGATCGGGCGGCTGCTCGACCCCGTCGCAGGGCCTCCCCATCGACGCCCGACACCGGCCTTCGATCGCCGCCGCCTGGAGCTGCCTCGCCACCGTCGCCGTCGACCTCATCCCCGTCCCCCTCCTCGACAACCACTGCCTTGACCCCACGCTCCCGTGGTGAGGCCCCGTCCTCCTCCTTCCCTGCCTCTGCGGCGCCCGCGGCCCTACTCTCCTCACCGTCCCGCACTCGTCGTTGTGGTCCCGCGCTCGCCGCGTGCCGCTTTGCCCTGCCCATGCGCACGCCGTGCAGCGCCGCGCCGCGCGCCGAGCGGGGGTGCACGCCGTTGTGCTGCTGGCGGCTGATGCTTGCTGCTACTGCTACCTGACGCTGCGCTGCTGTCTTCTTGCTGCTCGTTACCGCGCTGCTCCGCTGCTGCCTGCGCTAGCAAACGTCGTTGCTGCTGCTGTCGCTTGCACCGCTGCTACTGGAGCCGCCCCTGCCCACCGGTGCCGCGCTCTGCGCGGCCGTCTTCCGTGCGCGCCGCCGCCCCTGGGTGCCCCGCCCCGCGCCCAGCGAGCCCCGACGCGCGAACCCATGCCACTGTCCCGCCTCCGCCCACTGCTAGCGCTGGCTGCAGCGCCTCAACGGTTGCCCCCTTGCCAGCTTCTCCGCCCCCCAACTTCCTCCTTACCGGCCGGCCTGCCGCTCCGCGGCGCCGCCGGGTGATCCGCCCCGTCCAGCACCAGGCCCGCACCGCCGCCCTAGCGCACTGCGCTGTGCCCGCCGGCGACCACGGCGCCTGGCGCCCCGATTTGTCCCAGGCGCGCTCGTTCGGGCGAGCGCCCGCATCACCACTCGCCCGTCGCCCCGTTTGGCCCTCTGGGCCACTGACTTGTGAGGCCCCGCCCCAGAAACGTTTTAAAAGAAAGGATAAAAATAATAATAAAATAATAAAAAGATAAATAATTATATTAATTAATTAATTAACAAATTAATTAAGTTAATTAATCACTTTTAGATTAATCTAATCATTTATTAACCTAATCTATAATTAACTAAAACATAATTAAGCTAACTAAATTGTTAGTTAGTTTACAGCCAATGGCACGCGGGCCCCACGCGTCAGCTTGACCAGTCAACCCACTGTTGACTGCTGACGTCATGCTGATGTCAGCATGCACTATTCTGGATAATATTAATTTATTTAATAATTAATAAATTAGAAAATGATTTAAAAACTTTAAAAATTAATATAAAATAAACCGTAACTCGCATGAAAATAATTTATATATGAAAGTTGCTCAGAATTTCGAGACGCATCCGAATACGCAGACCATTCGTCCACCACACATCCCTAGCATACCGAACCCGCAACTTTCCCCCTTCATTTCATCCGCCCGAAAACGCGAAACACCGGGAATACTTTCCCGGATGTTTGCCCCCTTCGTCTGTATCACCCGATACTGCGTTAGGGCACACTTAGCACCGTTACCTGTCATGTCATGCATCGTCATACATCTGTTTGCATTGTATTCACTGTTTCTTCCCCCTCTTCTCTCCGGTAGACTACGAGACCGACGCTGGTGCTGCCCCGATCGACTACGGTGTTGACGACCCCACTTTGGTTGCCGAGCTTCTAGGCAAGCCCCCCCTTTGATCAGCAGATATCGCCTACTCTTCTCTCTACTGCTCGCATTAGAGTAGTGTAGCATGTTACTGCTTTCGATAATCCTATTCTGCTGCATAGCATGTCATTGTTTCTATCACTGTTGATACTTTACCTGCAATCCTAAATGTTTAGTATAGGATGCTAGTATACCATCAGTGGCCCTACACCCTTGTCCGTCTGCCCTGCTATTCTATCGGGCCGTGATCACTTGGGGGTGATCACGGGTATATATTACATACACATATACATGATACTTGATGTGACTAAAGTCGGGTCGGCTCGTTGAGTACCCGTGGTTGATTCACGTATTGGGGGCTGAAAGGACATACTTTCCCGACGGCCCTCTGTGTGGATCTTTGTGGCGGAGCAACAGGGCAGGTTGAGACACCCAGTGGAGAGGTGGCCTGGCCCTGGTCGTTGTCCGCGGTTATTTCATAATAACACGCTTAACGAGTTTGGATATTTGATCTGAGTCTGGCCGTTGGCCTATACGCACTAACCAGCTGCGTGGGAATAGTTATGGGTACTCAACGTCGTGGTATCAGCCGAAGCCTTTTTGACGTCAGCGACTTAGCGGCGCGCGCCGGATTGGACTGGAAAGCCTACTCTGGTATTAGGAGAGGCTAGGTCTGCTTACCGGCCGCCCTCGCAACACGCAGGTGTGCATTGGGCGATGGGCCCAGACCCCCGTGCGCATAGGGTTTAGACCGGCGTGCTGACCTCTCTGCTGTGCTTAGGTAGGGCTGCGACGTGTTGATCTTCCGAGGCCGGGCATGACCCTGGAAAGTGTGTCCGGCCAAATGGGATCAAGCGTGCTGGGTTATGTGGTGCACCCCTGCAGGGAAGTTAATCTATTCGAATAGCCGTGTCCCTCGGTAAAAGGACGACCCGGAGTTGTATTCCGACCTCATGATAACTAGAACCGGACACTTGATAAAACACACCCAGATGAGTTCCAGATATAACTCGGTGGTTGCTCTCTCACAGGGTGATGTGCGGGAGAATCGCCGAGTAGGATTATGCTATTCGATGTTACTTGGTGAACTTACCATCTATTCTCTTCTACTGCTGCAAGATGGAGGCTGCCAGAAGCGTAGTCTTCGTTTGGATTAGCTATCCCCCTCTTATTCTGGCTTGCTACAGTTCAGTCCACCGATACTACCCATATCATTGATACCATTGCATTTGTAGTATAGATCCTTGCTTGCGAGTACTTTGGATGAGTACTCACGGTTGCTTTGCTCCTCCTTTTCCCCCTTCTGTTCCTTCTTCTCGGATGATGCAACCAGATGGCGGAGCCCAGGAGCCAGACGCCACCTACGATGACTCCTACGACACCGGAGGCGCCTACTACTACGTGCAGTCTGCCGACGACGACCAGGAGTAGTTAGGAGGATCCTAGGCAGGAGGCCTGCTCCTCTTTCGATCTGTATCCCAGTTTGTGCTAGCCATCTTATGGCACCTTGTTTAATTTATGTCTGTACTCAGATATTTGTTGCTTCCGCTGACTTGTCTATGATCGAGCACTTGTATTCGAGCCCTCGAGGCCCCTGGCTTGTAATATGAAGCTTGTATGACTTATTTTACTTTTAGAGTTGTGTTGTGATATCTACCAGTGAGTCCCTGATCTTGGCCGTATACATTTGCGTGCATGATTAGTGTACGGACAAATCGTGGGCGTCACAAGTTGGTATCAGAGCCGACTGCCTGTAGGAATCCCCCTTCCACACTCCTTGGCCGAAGTCGAGTCTAGACATTGCAAAACTTTTACTAACATGGCTGTGTGGCTTACGGGCCCACGTCGCCATTTGGGAGGTACTAGATTCTTTTACTCCTCGATCTATACTCCGGGATTCTGAACACTCTCCTATTTTGGGTAAAACGATTTTACTTACTCTAACATTAGGATCCCCGAGACCCCTCACCCCAAAGTTGGATTAGCCATAGTTATTGCTTAGACTAGAATTTTGTATAGTCCCCACATTGTCATTTGACTCCTTTGAATCATCTTTGTTTTCAGATGGAACCCGCGAGGCAGGTCGTGCGCCACACGCAGGCCTTTGGTGCCTCGGGATCACCTGCCGTGCTAGTTGAGATGATGACCTATCTGGGTTATCGCCGGCACCCTGAGTATACCGTGTACGAACAGTACCAGGACTTTAACCAGGAGCAGTATCGTGCCATCGTCCGCCTCTACTCGCGAGCAAATAACTCCTCTACTGTGATGCGCACCGCTCATGGTGTTGGAGTGACCGTCGATATGGCAGTTCACGATGCTGCTTACGCTGCTCTGACACGCCTTCGTGGAGAGTATCGGGCGTTGGACACTTCCCCTTTCAGGCACGTTGCTATCGCCTCCGACGATGGAGCGGAGGGATACTACACTGCTGCCTACTCCACCCTCACCCGAGAGCCCTTCCATCATCGGAACCTTGTTCTGCATGCTGATGGGCTGGATCGAGCTAACCGAGCTCTTCGCCACGAGTTGTACACCACCCGTCAGCACCTGTACCGCGCCTTGACGCTGTTGCACCCCTTTGTCCTATCTGGACAGCTGCCTCCTACTGTGATCTACCCAGCTAGGACCGTGATGCCTCCTGGTGTCGGTTGGCCAGACGTGGGAGGCGACACTCCCGCACCTGGTCCTCTGTTGCCACATGGACGTCGGGTCCTGCACCAGAGTATCCACGGCCCTCAGGTTGATGGCGTGGAGGACTTCTCGTTGCAGCACTGCCAGCTGCCAGACTACCTCTACCTCCACAGTTCCGCCTGGGACTGATGTAGTCTTGCTTACTAGTACTAGATGCATTCGCCGCGAGCCTGCGTGCCGCCTATGATGTCCTTAGTTATGTACTGAACTCGGTGTACTGAACTCTATGCATGCACCCCTTTTGTAATATATGCCGACTACTATGTGGTATTTTTACGTGCTCCTTTCATTATGCATGTTTCATTCATGAATGATTCATGTGTTTGCAAATTTCTCAATGCTGAACTACCCCTGTTATATATTAGCAGGATGGTTAGACCAGCTGGCCGTGGTGGCAATTCCCCACCACCGCCCGAATACATGGCCGGTATGATCCAACAGTTGGAGATGAATTGCCAGTTCATGGAGACTGTCATGGCTCAGTTCCCTCATCCCAACATGGGTCAGCAGCAAGGCACAGTGACACTGAATGACTTTGCTCGCCTCAACCCATCTGTCTACCGCAACTCAACTCAGCCTCTTGATGCTGATGACTGGCTCCGTGACATTGCTTTTGAACTGGAGTCTCCTGGAGTTGCCGCTGCCAACTATGTCACCTTTGCGGCATACTACCTGAAGGGTCCCGCTGCTCAATGGTGGGAGAGCCACAGGCGTACACTGCCTGCTGGAACAATCATCACTTGGCCGAAATTCCAAACTGCCTTCCGTGCCCGCTTCATTCCTCGGGGAATCATGGATAGGAAGAAGCGTGAGTTCCGCAACCTCACCCAGGGCAACAAGACTGTGGATGCTTATCAGCGGGAGTTTCTGGACTTATCCCGCTATGCTGAAGAAGACATTGCCACTGATGCTCGTAGACAGGAAAAGTTCCGTGACGGACTTCAGGCTGACATCAAGCTCGCACTGCTTGTGCATGACTTTGGAGATTTCGCCACCTTGGTGAACAAAGCCATCCAGGTTGAATATGGTCTGCAGGAACACCACAACACTCTCAGGCGCAACCGTGAACCAAGCTCATCCTCGGGCCCTCCCTCACAGAAGCGTAGGGTCTGGATTCCCAACAATGTGTACCGTCCAGCTGCACCTGCTCCAAGGCAGTCCTATGCTGCACCTCGTCCGCCTCCACCACCTAGGCAGCCAAGACTTCCATCTACACCACTCCCAGCTCCTGCTTCTGCTCCCAATGATGGTCTGTGCTTCAGGTATGGCCATCCAGGTCACCGCGCTAAGGATTGCACTCAGAACAAGAACCAACTGGCACTTCCGGCAACTGGCCGTGGAGACAATCAGTCCCGCAACAACAATGCCAGGTCTTATGGCCGTGTTCATGCCAACCACGTTGATCTCAATGAAGCTCAATACCAACCTGCTACTGTGATGGGTACACTCCTCGTAAATTCAGTACCTGCATCCGTTTTATTTGATTCTGGAGCATCGCATTCATTCATATCAGAAGATTTTGCATACAAGCATGGCATTAGAAGTGAGGATATGAAAACTTCGGTATTAGTGCACACCCCTGCCGGCCAATGTCGAACCTCCATGGTTTGCCACGACGTCCTCGTTGAAATCGATGGACTGGACTTCTATGCCTCTCCCATTGTACTGGGGTCTTGTAACATCGACCTCATCCTGGGAATGGATTGGCTGAAAGCGCATACCGCTTGTATCGCTTGCGGCACAAAAACCGTCCACCTATTACACCCTTCTAATGAGATAGTAAGCTATCAAGCTTGTCTGGTTCAAAATGCTGAAGCACGTCTTTATGCATTGAATGCCTTGAACGCTTCACCACTCGAGGGCATCAAAAACATTCCTATCGTGCGCGAGTTCCAGGACGTCTTTCCTGAGGAACTTCCAGGGATTCCCCCTGCTAGAGCTGTCGAGTTCATCATCGACTTGAAACCAGGCACCACTCCTATAGCCAAACGACCCTACAAGATGCCACCTCATGAACTCATTGAGCTTAAGGAGGAAATCGACAAATCTCTTGCTGGTGGTTTCATCCGCCCGAGTTGTTCTCCTTGGGGAGCACCTTCCCTCTTTGTCAGGAAGAAGGATGGGACAAACCGATTGGTCCAAGATTACCGTCCTATCAACCAAGCAACTATTCGGAACAAATATCCGCTTCCTCGGATCAATGATCTGTATGATCAACTGGCTGGTTCATCAGTGTTCTCTAAACTCGACTTGAGGTTGGGTTACCACCAGATCCGTGTTCGTGAAGAGGATATTCCAAAGACCGCCTTTGTAACTCGATACAGTTCGTTCGAGTACACCGTCATGTCATTCGGCTTGACAAATGCTCCAGCTACATTCTCTCGCCTGATGAATTACATATTAATGGAATACCTCGACAAATTCGTCGTGGTTTATCTGGATGATATCCTTGTATTTTCCAAGAATAAGGAAGAACATGCTGAACATCTTCGCCTTGTACTAGAAAAGCTTCGAGAGCATCAACTTTATGCTAAGTTTTCCAAGTGCGAGTTCTGGCTTCCTGAAGTAACCTACCTTGGGCATGTCATCTCCAAGGATGGTATTGCCATCAACCTTGAACGAGTTCAGGCCATTCTCGATTGGACTCCTCCGAAGAATGTCAAGCAAGTCAGAAGTTTTCTCGGCCTCGCCAGCTATTGCCGTCGATTCATCAAGAACTTCTCCAAGATCGCCAAGCCTCTGACAGGTCTACTTCACAAGGGCGTCAAGTTCGAGTGGACAGACAAATGCCAGGAAAGTTTCCAGGCGCTTAAGGACAAGCTGACTTCTGCTCCAGTGCTTGCTCCACCAGATACTAAGAAGGACTTCGTCATTTACTGCGACGCTTCTCGTCAAGGATTAGGCTGTGTCCTAATGCAAGAGCGCAGAGTAATTGCTTATGCCTCTCGTCAATTGCGTCCTCATGAAGAGAACTACCCAGTTCACGACCTTGAGCTGGCTGCTGTCATTTATGCGCTAAAACATTGGCGACATTACCTTCTCGGTAATCGTTGCGAGATATTCACCGACCACCAAAGTCTGAAGTACTTGTTTACTCAACCAGACCCGAACCTCCGTCAGCAGAGATGGATGGAGATCGTAGCAGATTTTGACTTGGGTATTTCCTATACCCCGGGCAAGGCTAATGTGATGGCTGATGCCTTAAGCCGCAAGTCATATTGCAACCACCTCCAGGTTCACAAGGTTCAGTCCTCGCTTGTTGAAGAATTCAGAAAGCTGAACCTCCATATTGTTCCTCCTGGAGCATTCGCTCCCCTTCGTCCAAAATTTCAGAAGATGAATCTTTGTGTTGTTTCCCAAGGTTCCCTTAATACCCTGGCTATCGTACCCGATCTCGTGAGCAGTATCAAAAATATGCAGCAGTTTGACCCTGAAGTCGATAAGATTAAACACTATCTCGCCGAAGGAAAGGCCTCATTCTTCACTATTGCTGATGATGGCGCCTTGTACTTCAAAGGCCGCCTAGTGGTTCCGAGTAAGAGAGAAAACCTGGACAAGACTCAGGAGGTTATGAAAGAAGCTCATGATACACCTTTGACTATTCATCCCGGTAGTACCAAGATGTACCAGGACATTCGTCAGAGATTCTGGTGGTCTAATATGAAGCAAGACATTGCTCGTTACGTTGCTGAGTGTGACGTTTGCCGTCGTATCAAAGCAGAACATCAAAGGCCTGCTGGAACTTTGCAACCTATCTCTATTCCCGAATGGGAATGGGACCATGTTGAAATGGACTTCGTCACTGGATTTCCCAAATCGCAGAGAGGTAATGATGCAATTCTTGTCGTCATTAACCGGCTTTCTAAAGTGGCACATTTTCTAGCAGTCAAAGAAACAATTACTGCTAGTCAGCTGGAAACTCTCTACATGTCCAGAATTGTTTCACTTCACGGTATTCCACAGGTTATCAGTTCAGACCATGGCAGTTTATTCACTTCAAGATTCTGGGCAAGTTTCCAAGAAGCTATGGGAACACATCTGTCATTCAGTACTGCCTTTCATCCTCAGTCGCAAGGGAAAGTTGAACGCGTCAACCAAATTCTCGAAGACATGCTTCGAGCTTGTGTTATTTCCTTCGGCAAGAAATGGGAGGAATCTCTCCCGTATGCTGAGTTCTCTTATAATAATAGCTATCAAGCTAGTCAGAAAATGGCTCCCTTCGAGGTGTTATATGGACGAAAGTGCCGAACCCCTCTGAATTGGTCAGAAACTGGGGAACGTTCACTCTTCGGTCCGGATATTATTCAACACGCTGAAGAGCAACTCCGCGTCATTCGCGAGAATCTGAAGACTGCTCAGTCACGTCAGAAAAGTCAGTATGATCGTTATCATCAAGACATGGTCTATCAACCTGGCGAAAAGGCTTATCTTCGAGTTACACCAATGAAGGGTGCTCACCGCTTCGGGATCAAGGGCAAATTAGCTCCTCGCTATATTGGTCCATTCACTATTCTTGAAAGGCGTGGAAAGGTGGCATATCAACTGGAGCTGCCACCGAACCTTTCTCAGGTTCACGATGTGCTCCACGTGTCTCAACTCCGCCGCTGCTTCAAGGACCCAGTCCGCGCAGTGGATCACGAAGTGCTCGAGTTGCAACAGGACCTCTCCTATAAAGAGCATCCGGTCCGCATTCTCGACCAAGCTGAACGTCACACACGTCAGAAGGTGATCAAGTTCCTCAAAGTCCAGTGGTCGCATCACTCTGAAGACGAAGCCACTTGGGAACGCGAGGATCGTCTTCGCGAAGAATACCCCGTACTGTTTCCTTCTACCTCCTAAATCTCGGGACGAGATTTCTTGTAGTGGAGGAGATTTGTAACGCCCGGGTAATCACGATACAGTAATCCCCTGCTAATGATGCCACGTCATCACAATTACCCGTTGTTAATCTCACGATGATTCAAACCGATTCAAAATTCAAATTTAAAACATGTCAAGTAATTAAAGTTCTCAAAAGTCCAAAATAAAACTGAACAATATAAGTTTCCAAAAGTTTAAATAAAAATGTTCGGGCGATGATAAATATTGCAAGATCAATTATGGTGTAGTTATTACAATTTCTAAAAATGCCTAAGTATTTTAAATAAAATAAAACAAAAAAGGAATAATTAAATGAAAGAAAAGGAAAAGCAAACAACAAAATAAAATAAAAACTATCCTAAACTAACCTACTGGTCCTCGGCCCACTACCACCTCAGCCAATAACCCCCCACCCCACAGTGGGGAAAATATCCCATCGCTCACCCCACCGACACTTCCCCCCTCCCCATCTGGATCGGGCGGCTGCTCGACCCTGTCGCAGGGCCTCCCCATCGACGCCCGACGCCGGCCTTCGATCGCCGCCGCGTGGAGCTGCCTCGCCACCGTCGCCGTCGACCTCATCCCCGTCCCCCTCCTCGACAACCACTGCCTTGACCCCACGCTCCCGCGGTGAGGCCCCGTCCTCCTCCTTCCCTGCCTCTGCGGCGCCGGCGGCCCTCCTCTCCTCACCGTCCCGCACTCGTCGTTGTGGTCCCGCGCTCGCCGCGTGCCACTTTGCCGTGTCCACGCGCACGCCGTGCAGCGCCGCGCCGCGCGCCGAGCGGGGGTGCACGCCGCTGTGCTGCTGGCGGCTGATGCTTGCTGCTACTGCTACCTGACGCCGCGCTGCTGTCTTCTTGCTGCTCGTTACCGCGCTGCTCCGTTGTTGCCTGCGCTAGAAACCGCCGTAGCTGCTGCTGTCGCTTGCGCCGCTGCTACTGGAGCCGCCTCTGCCCGCCGGTGCCGCGCTCGACGCGGCCGTGTTCCGTGCGCGCCGCCGCCCCTGGGTGCCCCGCCCCGCGCCCAGCAAGCCCCGACGCGCGAACCCATGCCACTGTCCCGCCTCTGCCCGCTGCTAGCGCTGGCTGCAGCGCCTCAACGGCTGCCCCCTTGCCAGCTTCGCCGCCCCCCCAACTTCCTCTTCACCGGCCGGCCTGCCGCTCCGCGGCACCGCCGGGTGATCCGCCCCGTCCGGCAACAGGCCCGCACCGCCGTCCCAGCGCACTGCGCAGTGCCCGCCGGCGACCACGGTGCCTGGCGCCCCGATTTGTCCCAGGCGCGCCCGTTCGGGCGAGCGCCCGCATCACCACTCGCCCGTCATCCCGTTTGGCCCTCTCGGCCACTGACTTGGGGGGCCCCGCCCCAGAAACGTTTAAAAAAGGATAAAAAAATAAAAAATAAATAAATAGATAAATAATTATATTAATTAATTAACAAATTAATTAAGTTAATTAATCACTTTTAGATTAATCTAATCATTAATTAACCTAATCTATAATTAACTAAAACATAATTAAGCTAACTAAATTGTTAGTTAGTTTACAGCCAATGACACGCGGGCCCCACGCGTCAGCTTGACCAGTCAACCCACTGTTGACTGCTGACGTCATGCTGACGTCATGCTGATGTCAGCATGCACTATTCTGGATAATGTTAATTTATTTAATAATTAATAAATTAGAAAATGATTTAAAATTTTTAAAAATTAATATAGAATAAACCGTAACTCGGATGAAAATAATTTATATATGAAAGTTGCTCAGCATTTCGAGATGCATCTGAATACGCAGACCGTTCATCCACCACACATCCCTAGCATACTGAACCCGCAACTTTCCCCCTCCGTTTCATCCGCCCGAAAACGCGAAACACCGGGAATACTTTCCCGGATGTTTCCCCCCTTCGTAAGTATCACCCGATACTGCGTTAGGGCACGCTTAGCACCGTTACCTGTCATGTCATGCATCGTCATGCATCTGTTTGCATTGTATTCACTGTTTCTTCCCCCTCTTCTCTCCGGTAGACTACGAGACCGACGTTGCTGCTGCCCCGATCGACTACGGTGTTGACGACCCCACTTTGGCTGCCGAGCTTCCAGGCAAGCCCCCCCCCTTTGATCACCAGATATCGCCTACTCTTCTCTCTACTGCTTGCATTAGAGTAGTGTAGCATGTTACTGCTTTCGATAATCCTATTCTGCTGCATAGCCTGTCATTGTTGCTATCACTGTTGATACTTTACCTGTAATACTAAATGGTTAGTATAGGATGCTAGTATACCATCAGTGGCCCTACACCCTTGTCCGTCTGCCCTGCTATTCTATCGGGCCGTGATCACTTGGGGGTGATCACGGGTATATATTACATACACATATACATGATACTTGACGTGAATAAAGTCGGGTCGGCTCGTTGAGTACCCACGGTTGATTCACGGATTGGGGGCTGAAAGGACATACTTTCCCGACGGCCCTCTGTGTGGATCTTAGTGGTGGAGCGACAGGGCAGGTTGACACACCCAGTGGAGAGGTGGCCTGGCCCTGGTCGTTGTCCGCGGTTATTTCATAATAACACGCTTAACGAGTTTGGATATTTGATCTTAGTCTGGCCGTTGGCCTATACGCACTAACCAGCTACGTGGGAATAATTATGGGTACTCGACGTCGTGGTATCAGCCGAAGCCTTTTTGACGTCAGCGACTTAGTGGCGCGCGCCAGATTGGACTGAAAAGCCTACTCTGGTATTAGGAGAGGCTAGGTCTGCTTACCGGCCGCCCTCGCAACGCGCAGGTGTGGATTGGGCGATGGGCCCAGACCCCCGTGCGCTTAGGGTTTAGACCGGCGTGCTGACCTCTCTGCTGTGCTTAGGTAGGGCTGCGACGTGTTGATCTTCCGAGGCCGGGCATGACCCTGGAAAGTGTGTCCGGCCAAATGGGATCAAGCATGCTGGGTTATGTGGTGCACCCCTGCAGGGAAGTTAATCTATTCGAATAGCCGTGTCCCTCGGTAAAAGGACGACCCGTAGTTGTATTCCGACCTCATGATAACTAGAACCGGACACTTGATAAAACACACCCAGATGAGTTCCAGATATAACTCGGTGGTTGCTCTCTCACAGGGTGATGTGCGGGAGAATCACCGAGTAGGATTATGCTATTCGATGTTACTTGGTGAACTTACCATCTATTCTCTTCTACTGCTGCAAGATGGAGGCTGCCAGAAGCGTAGTCTTCGTTTGGATTAGCTATCCCCCTCTTATTCTGGCTTGCTGCAGTTCAGTCCACCGATACTACCCATATCATTGATACCATTGCATATGTAGTGTAGATCCTTGCTTGCGAGTACTTTGGATGAGTACTCACGGTTGCTTTGCTCCTCCTTTTCCCCCTTCTGTTCCTTCTTCTCGGATGATGCAACCAGATGGTGGAGCCCAGGAGCCAGACGCCACCTACGATGACTCCTACGACACCGGAGGCGCCTACTACTACGTGCAGTCTGCCGACGATGACCAGGAGTAGTTAGGAGGATCCCAGGCAGGAGGCCTGCTCCTCTTTCGATCTGTATCCCAGTTTGTGCTAGCCATCTTATGGCACCTTGTTTAATTTATGTCTGTACTCAGAAATTTGTTGCTTTCGCTGACTTGTCTATGATCGAGCACTTGTATTCGAGCCCTCGAGGCCCCTGGCTTGTAATATAAAGCTTGTATGACTTATTTTACTTTTAGAGTTGTGTTGTGACATCTACCAGTGAGTCCCTGATCTTGGCCGTACACATTTGCGTGCATGATTAGTGTACGGACAAATCGGGGGCGTCACAAAGGTGCAGCAAGATGGCGCAATACTTTTTGTAGCAAAGGACAAGCCTGGACAAACTCTTATATAAGGAAAAGCGCTCCCGAGGACACATGGGAATTATCGTCAAGCTAGTTTTCATCACGCTCATATGATCCGCGTTCGTTACTTTGATAATTTGATATGTGGGTGGACCGGTGCTTGGGTACTGCCCTTCCTTGGACAAGCATCCCACTTATGATTAACCCCTATTGCAAGCATCCACAACTACAAAAGAAGTATTAAGGTAAACCTAACCATAACATGAAACATATGGATCCAAATCAGCCCCTTATGAAGGAATGCATAAACTAGGGTTTAAGCTTCTATCACTCTAGCAACCCATCATCTACTTATTACTTCCCAATGCCTTCCTCTAGGCCCAAACAATGGTGAAGTGTCATGCAGTCGACGTTCACATAACACCACTAGAGGAAAGCCAACATACCTCTCATCAAAATATCGAACGAATACCAAATTCACATGACTACTTATAGCAAGACTTCTCCCATGTCCTTAGGAACAACGTAACTACTCACAAATCATATTCATGTTCATAATGAGAGGGGTATTAATATTCATAAAGGATCTTAACATATGATCTTCCACCGAATAAACCAACTAGCATCAACTACAAGGAGTAATCAACACTAGTAGCAACCCACATGTACCAATATGAGGTTTTGGGACAAAGATTGGATACAAGAGATGAACTAGGTTTTGAGAGGAGATAGTGCTGGTGAAGATTTTGATGGAGATTGACCCCCTCCAGATGAGAGGATTGATGGTGATGACGATGGTGACGATTTCCCCCTCCCAGAGGGATGTTTCCCCGGCAGAACAGCTCCGTCGGAGCCCTAGATTGGTTCCGCCAAGGTTCCGCCTCGAGACGGCGGTGCTTCGTCCCTAAAGCTTCTCCTCCCTTTTTTTTTCAGGGCAAAAGACACCTTACATCACAAGATGGGCATCGGGGGGCTTCCAGGTGGCCCACAAGGCAAGGGGGTATGGCGCGCCCTCCACCCTCGTGGATGGTGGGTGGCCCCCCTCTGGTGCGTTCTTCGCCCAATAATTTTAATATATTCCAAAACTGAATTTAGTGGAGTGTCAGGACTTTTGGAGTTGTGTCGAATAGGTCTCTAATATTTGCTCCTTTTCCAACCCACAATTCCAGCTGCTCGCATTCTCCCTCTTCATGTAAACCTTGTCAAATAAGAGAGAATAGGCATAAGTATTGCGACATAATGTGTAATAATAGCACATAATGCAATAAGTATCGATATAAAAGCATGATGCAAAATTGACGTATCAAGTCCCCCAAGCTTAGACCTTGCTTGTCCTCAAGCTGAAACCGATATCAAAAAATATGTCCACATGTTCAGAGATAGAGGTGTCAATAAAATAAAATACGGACATGAGAGAATCATGATCATTCTTATAACAACAACATATATATTGTTGGAAATATGCCCTAGAGGCAATAATAAAATGGTTATTATTATATTTCCTTGTTCATGATAATTGTCTATTGTTCATGCTTTAATTGTATTATCCAGAAACAGTAATACATGTGTGATTACATATACCACAACATGTCCCTACAGAGCCTCTACTTGACTAGCTCGTTGATCAATAGATGGTTACGGTTTCCTGACCATGGACATTGGATGTCATTGATAACAGGATCACATCATTAGGAGAATGATGTGATTGACAAGACCCAATCCTAAGCCTAGCACAAGATCGTGTAGTTCGTATGCTAAAGCTTTTCCAATGTCAAGTATCCTTTCCTTAGACCATGAGATTGTGCAACTCCCGGATACCATAGGAGTACTTTGGGTGTGCCAAACGTCGCAACATAACTGGGTGGCTATAAAGGTACACTACGGGTATCCCCGAAAGTATATGTTGGGTTGGCACGAATCGAGACTAGGATTTGTCACTCCGTATGACGGAGAGGTATCTCTGGGCCCACTCGGTAAGACATCATCATAATGAACTCAATGTTACTAAAGGGTTGGTCACGGGATGATGTGTTACGGAACGAGTAAAGTGACTTGCCATAACGAGATTGAACAAGGTCTCGGTATACCGACGATCGAATCTCGGGCAAGTTCTATACCGCTAGACAAAGGGAATCGTATACGTGGTTGATTGAATCCTTGACATCGTGGTTCATCCGATGAGATCATCATGGAACAAGTGGGAGCCAACATGGGTATCCAGATCCCGATGTTGGTTATTTGCCGGAGATATGTATCGGTCATGACTGCATGGTTCCCGAACCCGTAGGGTCTACACACTTAAGGTTCGATGACACTACGGTTATAGAGAATGTAGTACTTGGTTACCGAATGTTGTTCGGAGTCCCGGATGAGATCCCGGACATCACGAGGAGTTCCGGAATGGTCCGGAGGTAAAGATTTATATATGGGAAGTCCTGTTTTGGTCACCGGAATTGTTCTGGGCGTTATCGGTAACATACCGGGACCACCAGAAGGGTTCCAGGGGTCCACCGGGAGGGGCCACCAGCCCCAGAGGCTTGCGTGGGCTACCTGTGGGAAGGGACCAGCACCGGGTGGTCTGGTGCACCCCCCCACCAAGTCCCATGGCGCAGGAGTTGAGAGAGGGGGCAAACCCTAGGTTCAGATGGGACTTAAGGCCCACCCTAGGGCGCCCCCTCTCTCCCCCCCTCCTGGCCGCCCCCCAGATGGATCTAGGGGCTGCCACCACCCCTAGGGGGGGAATCCTAGATGGGGGCGTAGCCCCTCCCCTCCTCCTATATATATGTGGGGTTTTGGGGCTGCCAGATGCATGAGTCTACTCTTCTCTTGGCGCAGCCCTACCCCTCTCCCTCCTCGTCTCTCGAAGTGCTTGGCGAAGCCCTGCTGGAGTGCCACAGTCCTCCACCACCACCACGCCGTCGTGATGCAGCTAGACGGAGTCTTCCCCAACCTCTCCCTCTCCCCTTGCTGGATCAAGGCGCGGGAGACGTCACTGGGTTGTACGTGTGTTGAACTCGGAGGCGCCGTTGTTCGGCGCTTAGATTGGATTCGACCGCGATCTGAATCGCTTCGTGTACAACTCCACCAACCGCGTTCTTGCAACGCTTCCGCATCACGATCTTCAAAGGAATGAAGATGCACTCCCCTCTCGTTGCTAGTAATATTCATAGATAGATCTTAGTGACGCGTAGGAAATTTTTTGATTTTCTGCAACGATCCCCAACAGTGGCATCATGAGGTAGGTCTATGCGTAGTTATTATGCATGAGTAGAACACAAGTTGTTGTGGGCATAGATCATGTCAATTAACTTGCCGCTACTAGTCTTATCTTAATTTGGTGGCATCGTGGGATGAAGTGGCCCAAACCGACCTTACACGTATGCTTATGTGAGACAGGTTCCACCGACTAACATGCACTAGTTGCATAAGGTGGCTAGCAGGTGTCTATCTCTCCCACTTTAGTCGGATCAGATTCGATGAAAAAGTTCCTTATGAAGGGTAAATAGTAATTGGCATATCACGTTGTGGTTTTTGCGTAGGTAAGAAACGTTCTTGCTAGAAACCTATAGCAGCCACGTAAAAACTTGCAACAACAATTAGAGGACGTCTAACTTGTTCTTGCAGCATGTGCCGTGTGATGTGATATGGCCAAAAGGATGTGATGAATGATATATATATGATGTATGAGATTGATCATGTTCTTGTAATAGGAATCACGACTTGCATGTAGATGAGTATGACAACCGGCAGGAGCCATAGGAGTTGTCTTATTTTATTGTATGACCTGCGTGTCATCAAAAATGCCATGTAATTACTTTACTTTATTGCTAACCATTAGCCATAGTAGTAGAAGTAATGTTTGGAGAGACAACTTCATGATGACACGATGATGGAGATCATGATGATGGAGATCATGGTGTCATGCCGGTGACAATGATGATCATGGAGCCCCGAAGATGAAGATCAAAAGGAGCAAAATGATATTGGCCATATCATGTCACTATTTGATTGCATGTGATATTTATCATGATTTACATCTTATTTGCTTAGAACGACGATAGTAAATAAGATGATCTCTCACTAAAATTTCAAGAATTGTGTTCCCCCTAACTGTGCACCGTTGCTAAGGTTCGTTGTTTTGAAGCACCACGTGATGATCGGGTGTGATAGGTCCTAACGTTCGCATACAACGGGTGTAAGCCAGATTTACACACGCAATACACTTAGGGTTGACTTGACGAGCCTAGCATGTACAGACATGGCCTCGTAACACGGAAGACCGAAAGGTCGAACATGAGTCGTATAGAAGATACAATCAACATAAAGATGTTCATCGTTGATGACTATTCCATCTCACATGATGATCGGACACGGCCTAGTCGATTCGGATCATGTATCACTTAGATGACTAGAGAGATGTCTATCTGAGTGGGAGTTCATTAAATTTGTTTCGATGAACTTAATTGTCGTGAACATAGTCTAAAATCTTTACAATATGTCTTGTAGATCCAATGGCCCATGCTAATGTTGCCCTCAACTTCAACCCGTTCCTAGAGAAAACCAAGCTGAAAGACGATGGTAGCAACTATACGGATTGGGTCCATAACTTGAGGATCATCCTCATAGCTGCCAAGAAAGCATGTGTCCTTGAAGCACCGCTAGGTGATGCACCCGTTTTCCCGGCAAATCAAGATGTTATGAACGCCTGGCAGTCGCGTAGTGATGATTACTCCCTGGTTCAGTGCGGCATGCTTTACAGCTTAGAATCGGGGCTCCAAAAGCGTTTTGAGCAGCACGGAGAATATGTGATGTTCCAAGAGCTGAAAATGGTTTTCCAAGCTCATGCCTGAGTTGAGAGATATGAAGTCTCTGACAAGTTCTACAGTTGTAAGATGGAGGAGAATAGTTCTGTCAGCGAGCATATACTCAAAATGTCTGGGTTGCACAATCGTTTGTCTCAGTTGGGAATTAATCTCCCAGATGACGCAGTCGTTGACAAAATCCTCCAGACGCTCCCACCTAGCTACAAGAGCTTCATGATGAACTTCAATATGCAGGGGATGGAGAAGTCCATTCCCGAGGTATATTCAATGCTGAAATCAGCGGAGGTGGAGATCAAAAAGGAACATCAAGTGTTGATGGTGAATAAAACCACTAAGTTCAAGAAAGGCAAGGGTAAGAAGAAGTTCAAGAAGGACGGCAAAGGAGTTGCCGCGCCCGGTAAGCTAGTTGCCGGGAAGAAGCCAAAGAATGGACCCAAGCCAGAGACTGAGTGCTTTTATTGCAAGGGAACGGGTCACTCGAAGCGGAACTATCCCAAATACTTAGCGGATAAGAAGGCCGGAAACGTCAAAGGTATATGTGATATACATGTTATTGATGTGTACCTTGCCAGCGCTCGTAGTATCTCCTGGGTATTTGATACCGGTGCAGTTGCTCACATTTGTACCTCAAAGCAGGAGCTGCGGAATAAGCGGAGACTGGCGAAGGACGAGGTGACGATGCGCGCCGGGAATGGTTCCAAGGTCGATGTGATCGCCGTCCGCACGCTACCTCTGCATCTACCTTTGGGATTAGTTTTAAACCTCAATAATTTTTATTTAGTACCAGCTTTGAGCATGAACATTGTATCTGGATCTCGTTTAATGCTAGATGGCTACTCATTTAAATCTGAGAATAATGGTTATTCTATTTATATGTGAGAAATGTTTTATGGTCATGCCCCGCTGGTCAATGGTTTATTCTTATTGAATCTCGAACGTGATGTTACACATATTCATAGTGTGAATGCCAAAAGATGTAAGGTTGATAATGATAGTCCCACATACTTGTGGCACTGCCGCCTTGGCCATATTGGTGTCAAACGTATGAAGAAGCTCCATGTAGATGGACTTTTGGAGTCTAACGCCCGGGTAATCACGCTACAGTAATTCCCTGCTAAAGATGCCACGTCATCATGTTACTGTTGATAACATCACGTTAATCGAAAACCCCGTTCGAATTAAAAGTCCAAAATAGAAATAAACAATATAAGTTTCCAAAAATTTAAATAAAAATGTTCGGGCGGTGTTAAATGTTGCAAGATTAATTATGATTTAGTTATTACAATTTCTAAAAATGCCGAAGTATTTTAAATAAACTAAAACAAGAAAAAAAAACTAACTAAAATAAAAATAACAGTACCCCCCCGGCACAACTGGGCCAAACGGCCCAGCCAGGCCGGCCCAACTTGCCCACCCCGCCCCCCCTATACCCCACCCCCACCAGTGGGGGAAAATATCCTCCCCTCCCCCACCGACACTCCCTCCCCCCTCTCGTCTTGATCGGGCGCTCCCGCCCCGACCCTGCTCGACGCCGGCGACGAACGCCGCCGCCCGGAGTCCCCCTCTCGCTAGAGTCACACCGTTCGTTTGCTTCCCCGTCGCCTCCTCATCCTCATCCTCAACGGCCTACACCAGGCCTCGCCGCCCCTCATCTCACGTCGCCCGTGAGCCACCTCCCCTCCTCCCTCTCTCTGCTCGCCGCGCATCACCGTCGTGTCCCGCCCCCGCCGGCCACAGCGAACCCCCTGCCCCTGCTCACGCACCTGCGTGCCTCGTCGCGCTCACCGCGCCCGGTTCCCCGCACTGCTGCTCCTCCGCCCGCCTCTCTGCTACGCCACCGGCGCGCCACCGCGGCCTCCTCCCGCTCGCACCTGCGCCCGCGTGCCTACCCCGACCATGCCCGCAGCCCCGCGTAGCGACGCGCCCAGCCTACGTGCTGCAGCCGCCGTTCGCTGGCCGCGCCCCGCAGCCGCCTCGCTCCCGCTCGAGGACCCTACACGCCCCTGCTTCTATGCGCCGCCGTCTTCCTCACCCGCCGGCTCCGCCCCCTACCCCGCACTCTCCTGCCTCGCCGGGCCTCTGCCGGCTTGCCCCGCGACCCTGCTCCGGCCACGGCCACGGCCGCCGGCGCCGGGCCGCGCGCCCACCCCTTCGCTCGCTGGCCGCAGCGCCGCTCGGGCGCCCAGTCGGGCTCCGCCCGTGTGCCTGATGCCCACTGCCCGATAGCCCGTTAAGGCCCCGAGGTCAATGACAGTCGGGGCCCACGCCCCTGGAAGTTAAAAAATATATTATTAGAAGAATTTTAAAATATATATAATATAATATTAATTAATTAAATAAATTAATTAACTTAAGTAATCATGTTTAATTAACCTAATCAATTAACTAAACTAATTAAACATTTTTAGTTAGTCTTAGACAATGACAGCTGAGACCCGCATGTTAGTTTAACACAGTCAACGCCATGCTGACTGCTGACATCATGCTGACATCATGATGACGTCAGCATACACTATTCTGGATAATGTTGAATTAAATTAATTAAATTAATTCTAAAAATGATTAAATCTTTTAAATTTAATATAAAATAAACCGTAGCTCGGATGGAAAAACTTTGTACATGAAAGTTGCCCAGAACAACGAGACGAATCCAAATACGTGGTCCGTTCGTCAGCCACACATCCCTATCATAGCGAACGTGCAACATTCCCCCTCTGTTTCACCTGTCCGAAAATACCTAACACCGGGAATACTTTCCCAGATGTTTTCCATCCTCGCCAGTATCACTTAGTACCGCGTTAGGTCATGCGTAGCACCGCGTTTTGCCATGTTATGCTTTGTGCTGTGATGTTCGCTTTATATTTATTGTTTCTCCCCCCTTCTCTCCAATAGACATCGGGGCTTGACTGCTGACGGTGCCACTGTGATCGACTGCGTCAACGACGACCCCTCCTTCTTGCCAGAGCAACCAGGCAAGCCCCCCCTTGATCAACCTGATATCGCCTATTCTTCTCTCTACTTCTTGCATTAGAGTAGTGTAGCATGTTACTGCTTTCGATTTATCCTACTTTGCTGCATAGCCTGTCATTGTTGCTACATCTGTTGATACCCGTACCTGCTATCCTAATGCTTAGTATAGGATGCTAGTATTCCATCAGTGGCCCTACATTCTTGTCCGTCTGCCATGCCATACTATCGGGCCGTGATCACTCGGGTGGTGATCACGGGTATATACTATATTATTACATACACATGATGATGATTCGGAGATGGGGGCTGAAGGGGCAGGTGGTTCCACATAGGTAGTGGTGGGCCTGGGTTCCCGGCAGCCCCCTGATGGTTACTTTATGGCAGAGCGACAGGACGGGTTGCGACCACCTAGGAGAGAGGTGGGCCTAGCCCTGGTCTTAGTCCGCGGTTATTCCATAATAACACGTTTAACGAGATCTTGGTATTTGATCTGAGTCTGGCCATTGGCCTATACGCACTAACCAACTACGTGGGAATAGTTATGGGCACTCGACGTCGTGGTATCAGCCGAAGCCTTCTTGACGTCAGCGACTTAGCGGCGCGCGCCGGATTGGACCGGAACGCCTACTCTGGTATTAGGAGAGGCTAGGTCTGCTTACCGGCCGCCCTCGCAATGTGCAGGTGTGCATTGGGTGATGGGCCCAGATCCTCGTGCGCTTAGGGTTTAGACCGGCGTGCTGACCTCTCTGTTGTGCTTAGGTAGGGCTGCGACGTGTTGATCTTCCGAGGCCAGGCATGACCTTGGAAAGTGTGTCCGGCCGGATCGAGCATGCTGGGTTATGTGGTGCACCCCTGCAGGGAAGTTAATCTATTCGAATAGTCGTGTCCCTCGGTAAAAGGACGACCCGGAGTTGTACTCTGACCTCATGACAACTAGAACTGGATACTTAATAAAACACACCCAAACAAGTTCCAGATACAACCCGGTGATCGCTTTCCCACAGGGCGACGAGGGGAGGATTGCCGGGTAGGATTATGCTATACGATGTTACTTGGTGAACTCTTCGGCTTCTCAAGACGGAGGCTGCCAGAAGCTTTGATACTTGTTACTTTTCCATCTTCTCTCTTCTACAGCTGCAAGATGGAGGTGGCCAGAAGCGTAGTCTTCGATTGGATTAGCTATCCCCCTCTTATTCTGGCATTCTGCGATTTAACCCACATATATTACCCCTTTACACAGATACCATTGCATATGTAGTGTAGATCCTTGCTTGCGAGTACTTTGGATGAGTACTCACGGTTGCTTTGCTCCCCCTTTTCCCCCTTCTTTCTTCCTTCTGGTTGATGCAACCAGATCGGTGGAGTCCAGGGCCCAGAGGATCCCGATGATGTTTCTACACGGAGTTCGGCTTCGAGGAGTAGTTAGGAGGTCCCAGGCAGGAGGCCTTGCCTTTTTGATCGTTGCTACTTTTGTGCTAGCCTTCTTAAGGCAAACTTGTTTAACTTATGTCTGTGCTCAGATATTGTTGCTTCCGCTGACTCTTGTCTAATCGAGCTTTTGTATTCGAGCCCTCGAGGCCCCTAGCTTGTAATATAAAGCTTGTATTATTTTAAATTTGTGTCTAGAGTTGTGTTGTGATATCTTCCAGTGAGTCCCTGATCTTGGTCGTACACATTTGCGTGCATGATTAGTGTACGGTTAAATCGGGGGCGTCACAAGTTGGTATCAGAGCCGACTGCCTGTAGGAATCCCCCTTTCCAACTCCTTGGCCGAAGTTGAGTCTAGTCTTTGAAATACAAATTTACTAACTTGTTGTGTGGCTTACGGGCCCACAACACCAATGGGTGGTGTTAGGATCTTTTATTCCTTTTCTATGCTCTGGGACTCTGATCTCTCTTCTATTCGGGTTAAAAGATTTTACTAACTCTGACTCTAGGTTCTGGTAACTATTTCTCCCGGAGAGCCCTCATTCTGGAAGATCACCTGCTTCGTCAGAAGATTATGAGGATATCCCTCGATATTATCCTGAGACCCTTGTGGTCATCGCCTTTGTGATTCACTTCCACCGATATATCCCTATGGATATCTGCATGCACTTGTCATTCTCAGGATCATTCCTCGTCGCTCTTGTTGTTACAAGATGGCTCGAAATATTCTCCGTTGTCCCGAGAATCCTTTGAGTTTACTTTCTTGCAGTTTTATTTCGCATGAAAACCCGTACGGTTATTTCCTCACATTTATCGAGGATCCGTTCTTCTCAATTGATCATGTGTCTCACAAAATTCTTCTGAATACTTTTCGATCTTTCGAAAATCCTCTGCAGCCGGTTACTCTTGAAATTCTTGCTTGTTTGCATTATGGTTAATTCCATATGACTGGTAGTCTTTGTTAATACCCCTTGTCTTAGCCATTTTGAGCCTATTGATTCAATGTGTGCGTATGCACGAAGTCATCAGGTTATCCTTTTTAAAATTATCTTTCTGGCTCAGACGTCATTCCGGACATGAGTTGGTTCTCGGCAATTCAAACCTTTATTGATTGTCCAACTAAGTGTTTTCAACTTATCCTTCCTTTATCAGAGCGTCTGCTTCTGGTCCTTCATTTTGGAAACCATAATTTCTTTGTATTTAAGCATCAGATTAATCAGGTGATTCTTGGATATGATGCCTCTGCATTCTTTCTTTCTCTGAGTGAGTACCGATACTCACATCAGCTCCGTTATGGATTGCCCGATCCATTGTAGGATTGTTATCCGACATTGTCGTTCATATTCAATAACCTTGTGAGTTTTTTCCCTGATACATGATGCCTTTAGTAAATTGAATCCTCTGCTTGGCCAACCATGCTCTGCTTTCGAGCTTGAGTGTTTACTTTTGAAACTTGTGGTATATGTTACTAAGATGCCCGATGGGTTGAACCTATGCCTTCCCCTAATCCGTGAGAACCCGAAAGTTTTCACAAGTCATACTCTTTCAGTGTTCTACAAAATAAAATTACAACAATACAGTTTTATTAAAGCGAGAGGTGAATGAAATGATATGCATTAAAGAAGTGGGAGTCGACCTTGAACTTTGAGTTCATGCCCATGAAAATGATGTAGACCGTCTCGGAAGCTTCTTGCAAAATGATTATCCAGCTGTACGATTCTTTCGGTATTCTTGAATTGATTCCTTAGAGTTATGGTTCCGACCATGCTGTCCTGATCTAATATATCTGATGGTAATTCATTCCAGTGCCTCGTCTATTTTTGGCAAGGTTGAAGTATCTGACGTCATAGGTCAATGACGCGGTTCTACTCCGATCATGTTCTACCTGTGAGTATTACCCCCAGGTATCTCGAACATGTCTTGCCATTGCACCACACCTTACTAACCTTGTTGAAGTAATGTCTTTCCTTGTCGTAATAACTCTATGGGATATGGGTTGTTGTCAACCGAGGACACCGACTAGTGGAATTATTCCACACTACAAATCAAATACCCCTAGTATTTTTACTGGGAAATTTTGAACTCAATGTGGTGCTTCCTGGACTATCGGCTGCATCCTGGTCTTGCTATCTTTGACTGTGCTACCTTGTCCTTCTCTGGTGCACAAATTCTTCAGTGTGTGAGCACGACTTGCGTCGGGCTTTCAACATCATGTTGCTTGTCTTGAAAGGCAACTTTGGTTCCGAGCTTGCATATTATATATTGATCCTATAAGTTGCCACTTCGTCATTCCCTTGCTTATTGCCATTGTTGTTTGATTGCATCCTCTTGAAACCTCCCGGCAAATGTGTCGGACCACCTTCAACACTTTGACTTCTTCCGAGATGTCAACTGAGTTCATGATGAGAAATACCCTCCTTGCCCTCGATGAATTTTTATCATCAACAACACCCTTGACTTCCTTTCATCGCGAACTTGTCCACATTATGAATACAAGTTGCTCTCCAGCTAGGGTTGTGTTCCGCCTTGAAATATTACTGTCTTTTATGTCAAGAATGTTGTGGGGATTGCTCCACCTCTTAGAAATTCTCGGTATGATGATACTTCTCACCATCACCATTCTTCCTTGGTCCCCGTGTTGTTTTTAACCGGGATACCAATATGCTAACGATGATGCTTGAGTTCTGTACTTCTAGCAACCCTATTGCTTTGAAGTCAACGATCGACAGTTCGTTCTTCGACTGTTGGTTATTGAATCATCACTCTAACATTGATCTTGCTGCCTAAGGTCATATTTCGGGCACACCTTTCAACTGATGATTAATGGTGTATGTTTTCCTCAAGCATACAACATTATTATCAATTGAATTGACAAGTGTCATCTTCATGTTCACAATATTGTGGAAATCCATCCGTTTGGAATTCTCGATGAATTGTCGATGAGCCCATCAGGCACCTCCTCATCCTCTCCTTGGATTAATGATGAACTATCGTTTTGGGAACCCGCTCCCATAGTTCATTTCCCGAGAATTTTACAATGTCATTTCGTCGATTTGAGTTGCACCTTTTCTTCTCGAACATCCTGAGTCTGAGGTATCATGACACCAATAGGATCTGAATCTCGGTCAGATATGATGGTTGGGACAACTTTCCAGTAGTTATAATGTTGGTCCTTTGATGACCCGGTAGTATGATGTCATGCCTAGCACCCCTGGCTGGAGGACCCATCATTACAATTTCTTTTGCAAGGATAACCATTCTTCCAGGAGGAAATTGTAAGACTTATTTTATAAGTTGCTCCAGATGGATCATTTGTGTATCCAAAGTCTGGCCCTTGATTGAAACACCATATCATTGCTACCTCGAAGCATGACTATGATACCCCGCTCATCAACAAGAACATTGGAGGCGTGATGCTAAGTGTTTCTTGGTCAGTTATCCAAACACCGTTGTATGGGTAACATCTTGATTAATCCTTTCCTCTTTATCTGAATGGTTGGGTACTTCTCCTACCCTGTATGCCATGTTCTTCATTTCAATGGGAAGGATATATCCTAATAATTGTGTGTAATCACAATTTTCCTTTCCATTTTTTTGTTTAACCTTTCCTTGATCTACATATAATCTAAGCAGTAATAATTCTCTGCTTATGTAAACACCTTGTTGTACAACTCTGTCGGTAAGACCCTGTTACTATGGTTGGTGACATTCCGGTAACCACGATGGAAGAAAACTTTGCCTACAGCTCCGCCTCGTTTCAACGAGCAGGAAAATGGATCTCTTCGTTCCTGTCCTTGGTACCGGCATTGTTGCCAACTTAACTGACAGACTATCCTCTGACATGCCTTGCTTTCTGTGCAAGATGTCATCGCCTTCCTACTCTTAACCCACATGGTGGGCCCATAACCCACAGGTCCACTGGATCAAAACCTGACTCTTCTTTACAACCCGGATTCTAATGTATGCTTTGCACTTGGCTACGTATGTAATTTACGAGCTAAATTCTACCATGTTTCGTTCTGGTATCAAGCACCATAGTTATTCTCGTTGTTCAAGCCCCATTTTAGCTTCTATCTAGGCATCGAATGATTGCCTACCCATTTTAAACTTTGGTACCATCGTATATTGCACTCAATGAAATCACTGAATTACTACTCATGGGGTACTTCGTGTATTTCCATTGAGTTCACTGTCCAATGCACAAACTTTGTGGAGATGCGTTCTTCCAGAGTTTCCCTGTTATCGCGTTCGTAGGACGATGAAGACCCCGAAGAAAGTATGGCGACTTATCATGATGACCCGAGGCAGAGGAATGAAGACAGCAACGAAAGGAATCAACCTCTTCGATGAGGGCAACGAAGACCGAGAAGACCCGTTAGAATTTTGCAACCAGAACTTTTCCCCCTTACTCCACCGCTTAAATCTCGGGACGAGATTTCTTGTAGTGGAGGAGATTTCTAACGCCCGGGTAATCACGCTACAATAATTCCCTGCTAAAGATGCCACGTCATCGTGTTACTATTGATAACATCACGTTAATCGAAAACCCCGTTCGAATTAAAAGTCCAAAATAGAAATAAACAATATAAGTTTCCAAAAAATTAAATAAAAATGTTCGGGCGGTGCTAAATGTTGCAAGATTAATTATTATGTAGTTATTACAATTTCTAAAAATGCCTAAGTATTTTAAATAAACTAAAACAGGAAAAAAAACCTAACTAAAATAAAAATAACAGAACCCCCCC
>LR738711.1:232799664-232838585 GCA_902687465.1 Secale cereale | reverse complement strand
TCTCCCCTCCTCCCTCTCTCTGCTCGTCGCGCATCACCATCGTGTCCCGCCCCCGCCGGCCATAGCGACCCCCTGCCCCTGCTCGCGCACCTGCGTGCCTCGTCGCGCTCACCGCGCCCGGTTCCCCACACTGCTGCTCCTCCGCCCGCCTCTCTGCTACGCCACCGGCGCGCCACCACGGCCTCCTCCCGCTCGCACCTCCGCCCGCGTGCCTACCCCGACCATGCCCGCAGCTCCACGTAGCGGCGCGCCCAGCCTGCGCGCTGCTGCCGCCGTTCGCCGGCCGCGCCCCGCAGCCGCCTCGCTCCCGCTCGAGGACCCTGCTCGCCCTGCTGCTACGCGCCGCCGCCTCCCTCACCCGCCGGCTCCGCCCCCTACCCCACACTCTCTTGCCTCGTCGGGCCTCTGCCCCGCGCCCGAGCTTGCCCCGCCACCCAGCTCCGGCCGCGGCCACGGCCGCCGGCGCCGGGCCGCGCGCTCGCCCCTTCGCTCACTGACCGCAGCGCCGCTCGGGCGCCCAGTCGGGCTCCGCCCATGTGCCCGATGCCCACTGCTCGATAGCCCGTTAAGGCCCCGGGGTCAATGACAGCCGGGGGCCACGCCCCTGGAAGTTAAAAAAATATATATTAATTAAAATAATTTTAAAAAAATATAACATTAATTAATTAATTAACTAAATTCATTAACTTAGTTAATCATGTTTAATTAACCTAATCAATTAACTAAACTAATTAAACATGTTTAGTTAGTCTTAGACAATGACAGCTGGGACCCGCACGTTAGTTTAACACAGTCAACGCCATGCTGACTGCTGACATCATGCTGACGTCATGATGATGACGTCAGCATACACTATTCTGGATAATGTTGAATTAAAATAATTAAATTAATTCTAAAAATGATTAATTCTTTTAAATTTAATATAAAATAAGCCGTAGCTCGGATGGAAAAACTTTGTACATGAAAGTTGCCCAGAACGACGAGACGAATCCAGATATGTGGTCCGTTTGTCCGCCACGCATCCCTATCATAGCGAACATGCAACATTCCCCCTCCGTTTCACCTGTCCGAAATTACCTAACACCGGGAATACTTTCTCGGATGTTTTCCATCCTCGCCAGTATCACTTAGTATCGCGTTAGGTCATGCGTAGCACCGCGTTTTGCCATGTTATGCTTTGTGGTCTGATGTTTGCTTTATATTTATTATTTCTCCCCCCTCTTCTCTCCAATAGACATCGGGGCTTGACTGCTGACGGTGCCACTGTGATCGACTGCATCAACGACGACCCCTCCTTCTTGCCAGAGCAACCAGGCAAGCCCCCCCTTGATCAACCTGATATCGCCTATTCTTCTCTCTACTGCTTGCATTAGAGTAGTGTAGCATGTTACTGCTTTCGATTTATCCTACTCTGCTGCATAGCCTGTCATTGTTGCTAATCTCTCGATACCCGTACCTGCTATCCTAATGCTTAGTATAGGATGCTAGTATTCCATCAGTGGCCCTACATTCTTGTCCGTCTGCCATGCCATACTATCGGGCCGTGATCACTCGGGTGGTGATCACGGGTGTATACTATATTATTACAGACACATGATGATGATTCGGAGATGGGGGCTGAAGGGGCAGGTGGTTCCACATAGGTAGTGGTGGGCCTTGGTTCCCGGCAGCCCCCTGATGGTTACTTTGTGGCGGAGCGACAGGACGGGTTGCGACCACCTAGGAGACAGGTGGGCCTGGCCCTGGTCGTTGTCCGTGGTTCTTTCATAATAACACGTTTAACGAGAACTTGGTATTTGATCTGAGTCTGGCCATTGGCCTATACGCACTAACCAGCTACGTGGGAATAGTTATGGGCACTCGACGTCGTGGTATCAGCTGAAGCCTTCTTGACGTCAGCGACTTAGCGGCGCGCGTCGGATTGGACCGGAACGCCTACTCTGTTATTAGGAGAGGCTAGGTCTGCTTACCGGCCGCCCTCGCAATGTGCAGGTGTGCATTGGGCGATGGGCCCAGACCCTCGTGCGCTTAGGGTTTAGACCGACATGCTGCCCTCTTTGTTGTGCTTAGGTAGGGCTGCGACGTGTTGATCTTCCGAGGCCGGGCATGACCCTGGAAAGTGTGTTCGGCCGGATCGAGCGTGCTGGGTTATGTGGTGCACCCCTGCAGGGAAGTTAATCTATTCGAATAGCCGTGTCGCTCGGTAAAAGGACGACCCGGAGTTGTACTCTGACCTCATGACAACTAGAACTGGATACTTAATAAAACACACCCAAACAAGTTCCAGATACAACCCGGTGATCGCTTTCCCACAGGGAGACGAGGGGAGGATCGCCGGGTAGGATTATGCTATACGATGTTACTTGGTGAACTCTTCGGCTACTCAAGACGGAGGCTGCTAGAAGCTTTGATACTTGTTACTTTTCCATCTTCTCTCTTCTACTGCTGCAAGATGGAGGTGGCCAGAAGCGTAGTCTTCGATTGGATTAGCTATCCCCCTGTTATTCTGGCATTTTGCAGTTTAACCCACATATATTACCCCTTTACACAGATACCATTGCATATGTAGTGTAGATCCTTGCTTGCGAGTACTTTGGATGAGTACTCACGGTTGCTTTGTTCCCCCTTTTCCCCCTTCTTTCTTCCTTCTGGTTGATGCAACCAGATCGGTGGAGTCTAGGGCCTAGAGGATCACGATGATGTTTCTACATGGAGTTCGGCTACGACGAGTAGTTAGGAGGTCCCAGGCAGGAGGCCTTGCCTTTTCGATCGTTGCTACTTTTGTGCTAGCCTTCTTAAGGCAAACTTGTTTAACTTATGTCTGTACTCAGATATTGTTGCTTTCGCTGACTCTTTTGTAATCGAGCTTTTGTATTCGAGCCCTCGAGGCCCCTGGCTTGTAATATAAAGTTTGTATTATTTTAAATTTGTCCCTAGAGTTGTGTTGTGATATCTTCAAGTGAGTCCCTGATCTTGGTCGTACACATTTGCGTGCATGATTAGTGTATGGTTAAATCGGGGGCGTCACATGGAGTCTCTTGATTATGAATCATTTGACACGTGCGAACCATGCCTCTTGGGCAAGATGACCAAGACTCTGTTCTCCGGAACAATGGAGCGAGCAACCAACTTATTGGAAATCATACATACTGATGTGTGCGGTCCAATGAGTGTTGAAGCTCGCGGTGGCTATCGTTATGTTCTCACCCTCACTGATGATTAAGTAGATATGGGTATGTCTACTTGATGAAACAAAAGTCTGAGACCTTTGAAAAGTTCAAGGAATTTCAGAATGAACTTGAGAATCAACGTGACAGAAAAATAAAGTTCTTACAATCAGATCATGGAGGAGAATATTTAAGTCACGAATTTGGCATGCACCTAAGGAACTGTGGAATTGTTTCACAATTGACGCCGCCTGGAACACCTCAGTGTAATGGTGTGTCCGAACGTCGTAATCGTACTCTGTTGGACATGGTGCGATCTATGATGTCTCTTACCGACTTATCGCTATCATTCTGGGGTTATGCTTTAGAGACTGCCGCATTCACTTTAAATAGGGCACCGTCTAAATCCGTTGAGACGACACTGTATGAACTATGGTTTGGGAAGAAACCTAAGTTGTTGTTTCTAAAAGTTTGGGGATGCGATGCTTATGTCAAGAAACTTCAACCTGAAAAGCTCGAACCCAAATCGGAAAAATGCGTCTTCATAGGATACCCTAAGGAAACTATTGGGTATACCTTCTACCTCAGATCCGAAGGCAAGATCTTTGTTGCCAAGAATGGATCCTTTCTGGAGAAAGAGTTTCTCTCGAAAGAAGTAAGTGGGAGGAAAGTGGAACTTGATGAGGTGATTATCACCCCTTCCGAACTGGAAAGTAGCGCAGCACAAGAAGATGTTTCTGTGGTGCCTGCACCGACTAGGGAGGAAGTTAATGATAATGATCATGAAACTTCGGATCAAGTTACTGCTGAACTTTTTAGGTCCACAAGGACACGTTCCGCACCATAGTGGTACGGCAACCCTGTCCTGGAAATCATGTTGTTAGACAAAGGTGAACCTTCGAACTATGAAGAAGCAATGGCGGGCCCGGATTCCAACAAATGGCTTGAAGCCATGAAATCCGAGATAGGATCCATGTATGATAACAAAGTATGGACTTTGGTTGACTTGCCCGATGATCGGCAAGCCATAGAAAATAAATGGATCTTTAAGAAGACTGACGCGGATGGTAATGTGACCATCTATAAGGCTCGACTTGTCGCTAAAGGTTATCGACAAGTTCAAGGAATTGACTACGACGAGACTTTCTCTCCCGTAGTGATGCTGAAGTCCGTCCGAATCATGTTAGCAATTGCCGCATTCTATGATTATGAGATATGGCAAATGGACGTCAAAACGGCATTCCTTAACGGCTTCCTCAAGGCAGAACTGTATATGATGCAGCCGGAAGGTTTTGTCGATCCTAAGAATGCTAACAAGGTATGCAAGCTCCAACGCTCCATCTATGGGCTGGTGCAAGCATCTCGGAGTTGGAACATTCGCTTTGATGAGGTGATCAAAGCGTTTGGGTTTATACAGACTTGGGGAGAAGCCTGTATTTACAAGAAAGTGAGTGGGAGCTCTGTAGCATTTCTCATATTATATATGGATGACATATTGCTGATGGGAAATGATGTAGAACTCTTGGAAAGCATAAAGGCCTACTTGAATAAGTGTTTTTCAATGAAGGACCTTGGAGAAGCTACTTATATATTAGGCATCAAGATCTATAGAGATAGATCGAGACGCCTCATTGGTCTTTCACAAAGCACATACCTTGACAAGATATTGAAGAAGTTCAATATGGATCAGTCCAAGAAAGGGTTCTTGCCTCTATTGCAAGGTATGAGATTGAGCACAGCTCAATGCCCGACCTCGACAGAAGATAGAGAAAAGATGGGTGTCATCCCCTATGCCTCGGCCATAGGTTCTATTATGAATGCCATGATGTGTACAAGACCTGATGTGAACCTTGCCATAAGTTTGGTGGGGAGGTACCAAAGTGATCCCGGTATGGAACACTGTGTAGCGGCCAAGAACATCCTGAAGTACCAGAAAAGGACTAAGGATATGTTTCTCGTTTATGGAGGTGACGAAGAGCTCGTCGTAAAGGGTTACGTCGATGCTAGCTTCGACACAGATCTGGATGACTCCAAGTCACAAACCAGATACGTGTATATTTTGAATGGTGGGGCAGTCAGCTGGTGCAGTTGCAAGCAAAGTGTCGTGGCGGCATCTACATGTGAAGCGGAGTACATAGCTGCTTCCGAAGCAGCGCAGGAAGGAGTCTGGATGAAGGAGTTCATCACCGACCTAGAAGTTATTCTAGGTGCGTCGGGCCCGATTACTCTCTTCTGTGACATCACTGGAGCTACTGCCATTGCCAAGGAGCCCAGGTTTCACAAGAAGACCAAGCACATCAAGCGCCGTTTCAACTCCATCCGAAACTACATTCAAGATGGAAAGATAGATATTTGTAAAGTGCATACGGATCTGAATGTTGCAGATCCGTTGACTAAACCTCTTCCACGGGCAAAACATGATCAACACCAGAACTCTATGGGTGTTCGATTCATCACAATGTAACTAGATTATTGACTCTAGTGCAAGTGGGAGACTGTTGGAAATATGCCCTAGAGGCAATAATAAAATGGTTATTATTATATTTCCTTGTTCATGATAATTGTCTATTGTTCATGCTTTAATTGTATTATCCGGAAATGGTAATACATGTGTGAATACATAGACCACAACATGTCCCCAGAGAGCCTCTAGTTGACTAGCTCGTTGATCAATAGATGGTTACGGTTTCCTGACCATGGACATTGGATGTCATTGATAACGGGATCACATCATTAGGAGAAAGATGTGATGGATAAGACCCAATCCTAAGCCTAGCACAAGATCGTGTAGTTCGTATGCTAAAGCCTTTCCAATGTCAAGTATCCATTCCTTAGACCATGAGATTGTGCAACTCCCAGATACCGTAGGAGTACTTTGGGTGTGCCAAACGTCACAACGTAATTGGGTGGCTATAAAGGTACACTACGGGTATCCCCGAAAGTATCTATTGGGTTGGCACGAATCGAGACTGGGATTTGTCACTCCGTATGACGGAGAGGTATCTCTGGGCCCACTCAGTAAGACATCATCATAATGAGCTCAATGTGACTAAAGGGTTGGTCGCAGGATGATGTGTTACGGGAACGAGTAAAGAGACTTGCCATAACGAGATTGAACAAGATATCGGTATACCGACGATCAAATCTCTGGCAAGTACTATACCGCTAGACAAAGGGAATCGTATACGGGATTAATTGAGTCCTTGACATCGTGGTTCATCCGATGAGATCATCGTGGAACAAGTGGGAGCCAACATGGGTATCCAGATCCCGCTGTTGGTTATTGGCCGGAGATATGTCTCGGTCATGACTGCATGGTTCCCGAACCCGTAGGGTCTACACACTTAAGGTTCGATGATGATAGGGTTATAGGGAATGTAGTACGTGGTTACTGAATGTTGTTTGGAGTCCCGGATGAGATCCCCGACGTCACGAGGAGTTCCGTAATGGTCCGGAGGTAAAGATTTATATATGGGAAGTCCCGTTTTGGTCACTGGAATTGTTCTGGGCGTTATCGGTAACGTACCGGGACCACCGGAAGGGTTCTGGGGGTCCACCGGGAGGGGCCACCAGCCCCAGAGGCTTGCGTGAGCCAAGTCTGGGAAGGGACCAGCCCCAAGTGGGCTGGTGCACCCCCCACTAAGGCCCAGGGCGTAGGGGATGAGAGAGGGGGCAAACCCTAGGTCCAGATGGGCCTTAAGGCCCACCCTAGGGCTCCCCCTCTCCCCCCTCCTGGCCGCCCCCAGATGGGGTCTAGGGGTTGCCGCCGCCCCTAGGGGGTGAACCCTAGATGGGGCGCAGCCCCTCCCCTCCCCCTATATATATGTGGGGTTTCGGGGCTGCCAGAAGCACGAGTCTCCTCTTCTCTTGGCGCATCCCTACCCCTCTCCCTCCTCGTCTCTCGTGGTGCTTGGCGAAGCCCTGCTGGAGTGCCATGCTCCTCCACCACCACCACGCCGTCATGCCTCTGCTGGACGGAGTCTTCCCCAACCTCTCCCTCTCCCCTTGCTGGATCAAGGCGCGGGAGACGTCACCGGGCTGTATGTGTGTTAAACGCGGAGGCGCCGTAGTTCGGCGCTTAGATCGGATTCGACCGCGATCTGAATCGCTGCGTGTACGACTCCACCGACCGTGTTCTTGCAATGCTTCCGCATCACGATCTTCAAAGGTATGAAGATGCACTCCCCTCTCGTTGCTAGTAATCTCCATAGATAGATCTTGGTGATGCGTAGGAAATTTTTTGATTTTCTGCAACGATCCCCAACATATATATTAGAAACTTGATTGAAAACTTGATTGAAAACTAACAAACTATGATCTCGGTCATTGAAGCAATTGCAATTTATCATAACATCGGAAAGAGTCAATATAAGAGCATTTTAGCACGTCCACATACTCAGGTGTCATTTAGTCTTTCACAATTGCTAACACTCACGCAATACTCATGGGTATGGAGTTTTAATCGGACACAGAGAAAGATAGGGGCTTATAGTGTTGCCTCCCAACCTTCTACCTCAAGGATAACGTCAACAATAATAGTTTATGATAACTTACATCCAATGGGGTATATATGTAAGGATCTTTCCAACACAATGTGCTTGCCAAAGGATAAAATGTAAAAAGGAAAGGTGAAGATCACCATGACTCTTGTATAAGGTATAAGACAAGAATAAAAGATAGGCCCTTCCCAAAGGGAAGGAGAGGTTGTCATGTGCTTTTATGGTTGGATGCACGAAATCTTAATGCGAAAGAAAGTCACTTTATATTGCCACTTGTGATAGGGATCTTTATTATGCAGTCTGTCACTTTTATTGCTTCCATATCACAACATCGTATAAAGCTTATTTTCTCCACACTAATAGATCATACATATCTAGAGAGTAATTTTTATTGCTTGCAACAATGACAACTTACTTGAAGGATCTTACTCAATCCATAGGTAGATAAACTGGGTTTAAGGATATTTGGAAGCACAAGTAGTATCTCTACTTGGTGCAAGGAATTTGGCTAGCATTAGGAGGAAAGGCAAGCTCAACATGTTGGATGATCCATGACAATATAATTTATTTCGGATGTAAGAAAACATAACCCATTACGTTGTCTTCCTTGTCCAACATCAACTTTTTAGCGTGTCATATTTTAATGAGTGCTCACAATTATAAAAGATGTCCAAGATAGTATATTTATATGTGAAAACCTCTCTTTCTTTATTACTTCTTATTAATTGCAACGATGACCAAAACTAGGTTTGTCAAGTCTCAATAACTTTTACTCATCATACTCTTTTATATGTGAAATCATTACTCTCCATAAGACAAATATGATCTCTTTAATTCTTTTTATTCTTTCTTTTATTCCCTTAATATCATAGTAAGATAATCAATCCCTTGACCTTTATTATATATAGCTCACGGACTCGGTTACATAGATGAGGATCAACACAAAAACTCAAAGCTAGATCATACTAAACTTTATTCTACTAGATCAAGATATAACCAAAATGATCGAATTAAGGAAAATGGTAAAGATAGGGGTGTGATGGTGATACGATACCAGGGCACCTCCCCCAAGCTTGGCAGTTGCCAAGGGGAGTGCCCATACCCATGTGTTTATGTCTCGTTCTTCGGAGGTGGTGATGATGGAGTTGTTGATGATGTAGGCTTGTCGTCCATCTTCCAAGGCATAAGCTCGCCATCGTAGAAGGATGACCGAGTCTCCGGGATCCTCAAATATGCAGCCAAACTCATCCTCTTGAATCTATATTCATACTCACAGTTTTGGTTTTGCAGGTCATAGATCTGGGCTTGGATGTGCTCGATTTTCTCATGAAGCTTGAAGATGGTCTCCCCATGTTCTTGGCATCCAGCTTGTGGTTTTTGGTGAACTCCGCGATCATCATGTGGTTGGCGTTGAGTCCGCGCTCCACCATCCCCTGGCACTTGAAAACTTGTTGCTCCATTGCTTCGAGTCTTTTCTCCACACTTCCGGTCCTCCTTGGTCCCTCAACATCGCGGATGTGCAGCACCCCCTCACGCATCTCAACGGTTTGAGGGTGTTGCAGTGCCTCCGCAAGGTAGGGCTTGATGACCTTCTCGAAAGACTTATCCTTGGGGGTGCTTGAAGACGTCATGGTGATCTAGATGTGTCAGAAAAATAGCTCGAAACAAAAGCAGAGGATTTTGTCGTGGTACCATGGTAAAAACCTTGGGGAGATTATATAATGAATTTTTACCGACCAAAAGAAGTATCATGCAAGAAAACGGATTCTGGAGGGCACATGAGGTGTCCACGAGGCAGGGGGGCGCGCCCAGGGGGTAGGGCGCGCCCTACGCCCTCATGGATGCCTCGTGTCCCTTTCAGACTACTTCTTATTTTCCAAAAAAATTAAATATTCCAAAACAGAGAAAAAATGATATTAGAAATGTTTTAGAGATGGTTTACTTACAGCACCACATACCTATTCCTTTTCGGAGTCTGAAACATTCTGGAACGTGTCCCTTATGTACTCCTCCGGGGTTACGGTGTCAATAACATTGGTTTCAACATATATGGGATTGCGTGAGATATAATGTTTAATTCTTTGACTGTTCACCACCTTCAGATTTGTGCCTTCAAAGTTGTTGATTTTTATGGCACTAGAACGATAGACCTCCTCGATAACGTAAGGACATTCCCATTTAGAGAGAAGCTTTCCTGCAAAAAATCTTAAACGAGAGTTGTATAGCAAAACATAATCACCTATATTAAACTCATGCTTTTGTATCCTTTTGTCATGCCATCTTTTAACTTTTTCTTTAAACAATTTGGCATTTTCATAGGCCTGGGTTCTCCACTCATCAAGTGAGCTAATACCAAATAGTCTCTTCTCACCAGCAAGTTTGAAATTATAATTGAGCTCTTTAATGGCCCAATATGCCTTCTTATCTAGTTCGAGAGGTAAGTGACATGCTTTTCCATAAACCATTTTATACGGAGACATACCCATAGGATTTCTATATGCAGTTCTATAGGCCCATAATGCATCATCAAATTTCTTGGACCAATTCTTTCTAGATCTATTAACAGTCTTTTGCAAAATTAATTTTAGATCTCTATTACTCAGTTCTACTTGACCACTAGAATGTGGGTGGTATGGGGATGCAATTCTATGATTAACATCATACTTAGCAAGCATTTTACGAGAAGCACCATGAATAAAATGTGAACCACCGTTAGTCATTAAATATCTAGGGACTCCAAATCTCGGAAAAATAACTTCTTTAAGCATCTTAATAGAGGTGTTATAATCAGCACTACTAGTTGGAATAACTTCTACCCACTTAGTAACATAATCAACAACAACTAAAACATGTGTATACCCATTAGAGGAAGGAAACGGTCCCATATAATCAAAGCCCCAAACATCAAATGGTTCAATAACAAGTGAATAGTTCATAGAAATTTCTTGACGTCTACTAATATTACCAATTCTTTGACATTCATCACAAGACAAGACAAACTTACGGGCATCCTTGAAAAGAGTAGGCCAATAAAAGCCGGATTGCAATACCTTATGTGCAGTTCTATCTCCAGCATGGTGTCCCCCATAGGCCTCAGAGTGACACTTGTGTAGAATTTGTTCATGTTCATGCTTAGGTACACAACGTCTAATAACACCATCGACTCCTTCTTCATAAAGGTGTGGGTCATCCCAAAAGTAATGTATTAAATCATAGAAAAACTTTTTCTTTTGCTGGTATGTGAAACTAGGTGGTATAAATTTAGCAACAATGTAATTGGCAAAATCAGCATACCATGGAACAATACGAGAAGCATTTATGATAGCCAATTGTTCATCAGGGAAACTATCATCAATAGGTAGTGGCTCATCAAGAACATTCCCTAACCTAGATAAGTTGTCTGCAACGGGGTTCTCAGCTCCCTTTCTATCAATAATATGCAAATCAAATTCTTGTAGCAAGAGAACCCATCTAATAAGTCTAGGTTTAGCATCTTTCTTTTCCATAAGATATTTAATAGCCACATGATCAGTGTGAACAGTTACTTTAGAATCAACAATATAAGCTCTGAACTTATCACAAGCAAATACAACTGCTATAAACTCTTTTTCAGTAGTAGCATAATTTCTCTGGGCATTGTCTAGAGTTTTACTAGCATATTGGATAACATTTAATTTCTTATCAACTCTTTGTCCTAGAACAACACCTACAGCATAATCAGTAGCATCACACACAATTTCAAAGGGTAAATTCCAATCAGGTGGCTGAACTAGAAATCAATGCTTTCTTAACTATTTCAAATGTTTCTACACAATCACCATCAAAGACAAATGGAACATCTTTTTGTAAGAAATTAGTCAGGGGCCTAGAATTTTTTGAGAAGTCTATAATGAACCTCCTATAAAAAACGGCATGACCAAGGAAACTTCTTATACCTTTAATGTCCTTAGGACACATCATCTTTTCAATAGCATCTACTTTAGCTTTATCAACTTCAATACCTCTTTCCGAAATTTTATGCCCCAAGACAATACCTTCATTAACCATAAAGTGGCACTTCTCCCAATTCAAGACAAGATTAGTTTCTTCACATCTCTGCAAAACTCGATCAGGGTTGCTTAAGCAATAATCAAAAGAAGTTCCGTACACGAAGAAATCATCGATGAAAACCTCAACAATCTTTTCACAAAAGTCAGAGACTATAGCAGTCATGCATCTTTGAAAGGTAGCAGGTGCATTACATAAACCAAAAGGCATACATCTATAAGCAAAGGTACTGAAAGGGCAAGTAAAAATGGTCTTTTCTTGATCCTCTTTTGACACAGGTATTTGAGAGAAACCAGAATAACCATCTAGAAAGCAAAAATGTGTATGTTTGGATAATCTTTCTAGCATTTGATCAATAAAAGGTAAGGGGTAATGATCCTTTTTAGTAGCTTTATTTAGTTTGTGAAAATCAATTATCATTCTATAACCTGTAACAATTCTTTGGGGGATCAATTCATCTTTATCATTAGGAACAACAGTAATACCGCCCTTCTTAGGGAGACAATGGACATGACTTACCCACTGACTATCAGCAACATGATAAATTATACCTGCCTCTAGAAGCTTTAGTATTTCATTTCTTACCACTTCTTTCATCTTAGGATTTAACCATCATTGGTGATCAACAACCGGTATAGCGTCTTTCTCCAATTTTATTTTGTGTTGGCATAGAGCGGGACTAATGCCCTTAAGATCATCAAGAGTATCCAATAGCAGCACGGTGCTTCTTCAGAGTTTTCAATAATTTCTCTTCTTCCTGCTCTGAAAGGTTAGCAATGGTAATAACAGGATATATCTTCTTTTCATCTAGGTAAGCATACTTAAGAGTATCAGGTAATGGTTTGAGCTCAAACACGGGATCACCCTTGGGTGGAGGAGGATCTCCTAGGATTTCAACATGCAAGTTGTGTTTCAATAAAGGTCCTTGTTTAAATAATACTTCATCTACTTCCCTTCTCTCATTCATAAACATATCATTTTCATGGTCAAGCAAATATTGTTCTAAAGGATCATTAGGAGGCACGACAATAGAAGCAAGACCAATAATTTCATCCTTACTAGGCAATTATTTATCATGGGTTTGTCTACAAAATTTAGCAAAGTGAAAATCATGAGACATATCCCCTAATCCAATAGTAAAAACATCTTTTTTGCAATCTATCTTAGCATCAATAGTATTCAAGAAGGGTCTACCAAATATAATGGGATAAAAATCATCTTGTGGGGAACCAAGAACAAGAAAATCAGTAGGTTATTTGACTTTCCCACACAAGACTTCAACATCTCTTACAATCCCAACTGGTGAAATAGTATCTCTATTAGCAAGCTTAATTGTGACATCAATACCTTCTAACTTAGCAGGTGCATTATCATGCATAATTGCTTTGTATAAAGAATGATGTATTGCACTCGCACTAGCACCCATATCACATAAACCATGATAGCAATGATCTCCTATTTTAACAGAAATAGCAGGCATGCCTACAATAGGATATGTTTATTTTTAGTATCGGGTCTAGCAATTCTAGGAGCTTCATCATAGAGGTAAATAACATGCCCATCAATATTGTCAACCAAGAGATCCTTAACCATAGCAATACTAGGTTCAACTTTAATTTGCTCAGAGAGTGTAGGTGTTATAGCATTACTCTTACGAACCATAGTTGAAGCTTTGGCATGATCCTTTATTCTAATAGGTAAGGGTGGTTTCTCAACGTAAGTGGTAGGAACAATAGGATCAACATTATAAGTGATAGTCTTTTCTTCAACTTTAACAGGTTCAACTACTTTTACTTCAATGGGATGATGATATTTAAACCACTTCTCCTTAGGGAGATCACCATGAGTAGCAAATGATTCACAGAAAGAAGCTACTATATCATAGTCATGTCCATATTTAGTGCTAAATTCATGAAAAGCATAGGTATCCATAAAAGATTTAACACAATCAAACTTAGGTGTTATACCTGATTTCTTACCTTCGTCGAGATCCCAATCTTCAGAGTTGCGTTTAATTCTTTCCAATAAATCCCATTTGAATTCAATAGTCTTCATCATAAAAGAACTAGTACACTAAGTATCAAGCATGGAGCAATTATTGAGAGAAAGCCGAGCAAAAAATTTTTGAATAATAATTTCTCTTGAGAGCTCATGATTGGGGCATGAATATAACATTGACTTATGCCTCTCCCAAGCTTGAGCGATACTTTCTCTTTCACGAGGCCAAAAATTATATATATAATTACGATCACGGTGAACCAGATGCATAGGATAAAACTTCTGATGAAATTCCAATTTCAATCGGTTGTAGTTCTGTCACACCCTGCATTTTGTAACATGTCATTTGCATCAATAAAGCATGGAATTTTGGACCAGCAAATTTTTTTGGCATCATTTGGCTTTTATTTGGAATTGAGTTTTTCTCCCTCTGTTTTTCAAGTGCTCATTAAAGTCAACTACTCCCTCTTGTAGAATTCGTCTCCTTACCCAAAACTTCTGCCCAATGATCATGCCAAGTGTTTATAGCACTATAGTATTTTCTTATAAAATTAATTTGGCCAAAATTTATTTTCAAAAATTAGTATTCCAAAACCCCTGAATTGAGGTTTGCACTGCAAGTGCTTGATTTAGGGTGAGAAAATTATTTCAAAAAGTATATTTGAGACCTAGTAGTCATAGGACTCCCAGAAACCACAAAAGTATAATTTTAAAAGTAATTTTCCTATTTTATTTAAAAGCTTTTTCTTAAGGCCAGAAATGGTCTTTAATAGGGAAAAATTATTTAATTATTTCAAAAATATTTGCCAAAATTCAGGGAGACTCATAGGACATATATTGTCCATATATAAGAGTTTCAACACCTGGTCATGTTCAAAATATTGGACAAATCCCTGAGAAACCCTTTCTGGATATTTCAAGCTTTTGAAATATTTACAGAGGAAATATTCTCTAAAAATTCCAGGGAAATTCCATCATGTCATATATGACATATTTGATGATCTTGCCAAGCCCCATGCCTTGGGAAGCAAGAAAAAATCATCAAAACCCCTCAAAACCATTCTGTCCATATCTGAAGTTTGAGCAACTTTACATTGCCAAACTTATCCAAATGCTCTCAAACTTGGTGCACATGCTGGAATGGTATAATAAGGCATCTAGACCAAATGGCACAAGCTTTGGAGAAGGGTAACTTGATCAGAGTACCCCAAAACCAATTCTGTTCAGATTCAAATTTGAACAACTTTACATTACCAAATTTTTACCCGGGGTTTCAGACTTTGTGGGCATGATCATAACCCCAAATGATGACACTACACCAAGTGGTGCATCAAGGGGAGATGATTAGCTTGACTTAAACATGGTGAAACCATTTCTGTTGATTTCTAGGGTTCACCAAAGTTACATTGGCAAGTTTCTTCAAACAAGCCCAAACTTGGTGAAACACCCTATTTCCATATGACATTCAATCCTGTTAAGTGCCATGTCAATTGAAAGTCATTTGACTGCTCTAAACATCATCAAACACCTTCTGCCATTTTACCAAAACCACTGTTTTGCCCCCTTTTACTATTTAACTTGGACTCAACTTTTTACCACAGCATCACCTAGTCACCCTCTACCTCCAGTAACTCTCCCATGACCAGAGCTCAATAATTGAAGGGTGAAAACCCCATTTTACCTTGCTGGACAGCCCAGTTCTTACCTCCTCTCAGCTTCCCTCTTCTTCCACTGGATAGCCAAGGCATCCAAGGCCTCAGCTCGTTTGTTTACTCCATGCTTGACCACCCAGACACGGTGGACGCGCCCAGCTAGCCAACGGCATGCCCTGGCATGCAAAAGGCACGCTCCAGAGCACGCTACAGTGCACGCCCGCACTGTAGCCTCGCCCAATCAGCCGCCCCCGACCACCTCGTGCTCCCCCTTGCGCCGTTCGATGCGCCTCGGCGTCCGCAACGCCCCCCGGCGCTGTCCCCCCTCCTCCTTCTCCCTCCAGTGGACGCCCTCGCACGCGCGCCGGCCGCCCGCGAGCTCCAGTCCTCGGCCTCACATGCGCGCAGCTCCGGAAGCTTCCCCCGCTCCCTCTCTTCCTCTCCCCTGCCCTGGACCTCGTCCAGCAACCCCGCAGACACCTCCCCAGCGCCTCCCGTGCCCTGTGGCAACGAGCAGAGGCTCGCCGGCGCACAGGTCCACGGCACCTCGCCGTTCGCCTATAAAAAGACCTTTCGAGCCTCTCCTCTCCTCACCAGTCGCTCTCTCCCTCACTCAATCTTCCCCCTGAGCCACTCGCCCCACTCCAGACAAGCCCGAGCTCGAGATCGAGCTCGAGCTCCGTCGCGGCGGCTCACCGTCGTCCGCTCGGTACAGGCCGCCCCAGCCACTCCTTTCACTCGATCTGGCACCACGGCACATCACTGACTCGTTTCCCCCTCTTTCCCCTCTCTGCAGCTGCCGAAATCGATCGGAGCAACATCCGCCCGAAGCCCCTCCGCCGCGTGACCTCGCCGTCGGCGACCCAGGCCACTCCGGCGACCCGCACCACCTCCACCAGATCGGCGACACTCCGCTGAATCCATCCCTGCCCTTAGCTCGCCCCGCTGTGCCCCGAAACGTCGCCGGTGAGCTCGCCGGCTCTCTGCCGGAGGGTTAGGGATGACAGGCGGGCCCCGCCTGTCAGCCTCCCCTCGCCCTCACCCCTCTCTCCTCTCACTGACTCTGGGCCCCGCCCGTCAGGTTTAAAAAACCAGGCGCGCACGCTGGCGCCGTGCGGTGGGCTGTTTTCGCCCTGGGCCTGCTGCACTGTGGCCGTTCTGGCCTAGTTGCACAGGACCCTTTCTCCTTTTTCTTTTCTATGAGGTTTTTAAATAATTCCACAGAATTAAATATTTGTCCAAATGAATTAATTCCAATTCCTAAAAACTTGTAAAAATCCAACCTATTTAATGATGTCACTTTCACCCATATCCATGGACCTTTTCAGTTATGTTCAAATTTAAATTCATATTTGAACACTAAAACCTCTGTTCAAATATTCATGTACCTCATTCTGCCACTCTAAAACTCAAACTAAGAATTTTTGCCATCTTAGTTTTCCCTCTAGTATTTGATAAAAATAAGTTGAAATTTTTCTGAGCACTTTGGTTTTTCTGTTTTTATTGTGGCCTTATTTTCCCGTTGTTTATTGCGACGATTAGATACCGTGTTTGACGAGGTTGCTGAAGAAGAAGGAGGGGAAGGATTTGAAGACCTTGAAGACCAAGCCAATCCAGGCAAGCAGCCCTTTGACCATGATACCTTTGTGTTCCTCGGAACCCATTTATTTCCGAATGCATGATGATAAGAGTGACGGTGGTGACCTAGTTGAGAGCCACCACATGATGCATGCCTTACTCATGAACTAGCTATGTGCTTAGATGCTATGCAAATGATTAGTAGTGATGCTTAGTGATGCATGTGTGCCATGAGACCTTCGTGGATGCATTCTTTTCAAAAAAAACCATCGGGTGCCCCTAATGCCCGAGGGTGATGTTGAGTTAGTTCATCACTTGAGGAAGAAGTGATGTGCCAATAAAGATCTTGTGTGTGGGTGAAATGATGGATTAGATTTATGTGTGACTACCGTCCCAACCAAACATGTGCAACCACTCTACCCCTTATGGGACGGGGCATTATTGATTACTTTGGCCGATACTAGCATGGTGCCCACATTACTAGTGAAGGGAAAGACTTGAGGTCACTCCCAGGACGGGGTCGTGCTTGGATAGACGACCATGACTGTTTTTACAGAGCACCGGACACACCGTTGGTCCCTTCGTGTACGCGTGACATTGAAAATAGGGCAAGTCCCATGATCTATTGTTTGTACTCGAGGGCCGTGCACCAACGAGTGGACCCTATGCTATTGTCGTCTAGGGAAAGATAATGACCGGGTGCTTCCCCCGAGTACTTGAGGTACTGCGGGATCGTGGGTGACACGAAAGCTTCCCGGATCTTGTGGGTAAAGTGCGCAACCTCTGCAGAGTGTAAAACTATTCGAATAGCAGTGTCCACGGTCATGGACAGTTGGGTGGTGCTACTTAAACTATGTCCAGAATTTTACAATGTCAGTGAAAGTATGTGTGTGTGTTGAGTAAAGGTGGTGACTTGACTCGTTGAATTGAATCCTATTCATGTTGATATCGGTAACCTGTCTTCGATGTTACCTGAATTTATTGATGCATGTACTTGATGGTAGAATATTTATTCTAGCTTGTAGCTAGATTGCTCATTGTTGTACAATTGCATTGTTACCTTGAACCAAATCATGGGTTGCTTGTGAGTACATTCAAAGTACTCATTGGCTTGCCACTGGTTATTTAATTGGCCAAGCATGGAGGAGCAGGAATATGAAGAAGAATTCTATGGAGACGAACATGCGAACTAGGACGCTTTCCCAGTCAGAATGCCTGTAGGTTTAAGGCAGATGGCAAGGGTTCTACTTATCTACGAAGACTTCCGCTATTTGAGTTATTTGCTATTCAGCCCTTGAGGCTTTATCTATGTAAGACTTGGCCATAATGGTCATAATTTGTGTAAGACGGTATGTATGGATGTAAGACTCTTGTTATTCAGCTTCTGTGTTCAGTGAGCATTGATCTCTGGGATCACTGTACACGTGCATTCGGTGATCTCGACTCTTAAGTCGGGGTCCCCACAAGTTCCATGATCCCATATCATCACATAGCCTAAACCATGTCAATGCCTTTCCCTTAAAAAATAAAGGGAAGACCTTCTTCTTGATAATGTCCTTGGCCATACCTGCAAGCTTAAATAATCCACAAACTTCATCCACATAGATTAGGTGCAAATCAGGGTGCAATGTTCCATCTCCTGTAAAAGGATTAGCTAGCAGTTTCTCTATCATACCCGAATGAATTTCAAAGTAAACATTTTCAGTAGGTTCAGTAGGTTGAGGAGAAACTCTTTGCTCTACTGGTTGGGGTGAATATACCCCGAACAAGCCCCAAAAAGGATTATGTTCCATAGTAACAAGTGACAGTAAATTTCAGCACACTATATAAATTTTTCCTTACCAAATTCTACTTACCAAAGGCGCTTCACTCCCCGGTAACGGCGCCAGAAAAGAGTGATGACCCACAAGTATAGGGGATCTATTGTAGTCTTTCGATAAGTAAGAGTGTCAAACCCAACGAGGAGCAGAAGGAAATGATAGACAGTTTTCAGTAAGGTATTCTCTGCAAGCACTGAAATTATCGGTAACAGATAGTTTTGTGATAAGGTAATTTGTAATGAGTAACAAGTAATAAAAGTAGATAAGGTGCATCAAGATGGCCCAATCCTTTTTGTAGCAAAGGACAAGCCATTACAAACTCTTATATAAGGAAAAGCACTCCCGAGGTCACATGTGAATTATCGTCAAGCTAGTTTTCATCACGCTCATATGATTCGCGTTCATTACTTTGATAATTTGATATGTGGGTGGACCGGTGCTTGGGTACTGCCCTTCCTTGGACAAGCATCCCACTTATGATTAACCCCTATTGCAAGCATCCAAAACTACAAAAGAAGTATTAAGGTAAACCTAACCATAGAATGAAACATATGGATCCAAACCAGCCCCTTACGAAGCAACGCATAAACTAGGGTTTAAGCTTCTGTCACTCTAGCAACCCATCATCTACTTATTACTTCGCAAGGCCTTCCTCTAGGCCCAAACAATGGTGAAGTGTCATGCAGTCGACGTTCACATAACACCACTAGAGGAAAGACAACATAGATCTCATCAAAATATCGAACGAATACCAAATTCACATGACTACTTATAGCAAGACTTCTCCCATGTCCTCAAGAACAAACGTAACTACTCACAAATAATATTCATGTTCATAATCAGAGGGGTATTAATATGCATAAAGGATCTAAACATATGATCTTCCACCGAATAAACCAACTAGCATCAACTAAAAGGAGTAATCAACACTACTAGCAACCCACAGGTACCAATCTGAGATTTTGGGACGAAGATTGGATACAAGAGATGAAATAGGGTTTGAGAGGAGATGGTGCTGGTGAAGATGTTGATGGGGATTGACCCCCTCCCAATGAGAGGATCGATGGTGATGACGATGGTGACGATTTCCCCCTCCCGGAGGATGTTTCCCCGGCAGAACAGTTCCGCCGGAGCCCTAGATTGGTTCTGCCAAGGTTCCACCTCGAGACGGCGGCGCTTCGTCCCGAATGCTTCTCATCCCTTTTTTCAGGGCAAAAGACACCTTATATCAGAAGATGGGCATCGGGGGGCTTCCAGGTGGCCCAGGAGGCAGGGGCGTGCCTAGGGGGTAGGGCGCGCCCTCCACCCTCGTGGACGGTGGGTGGCCCCCCTCTGGTGCTTTCTTCTCCAATACTTTTAATATATTCCAAATCTGACTTTCGTGGAGTTTTAGGACTTTTGGAGTTGTGTCGAATAGGTCTCTAATATTTGATCCTTTCCCAGCCTAGAATTCCAGTTGCTGGCATTCTCCCTCTTCATGTAAACCTTGTCAAATAAGAGAGAAAAGGAATAAGTATTGCGACATAATGTGTAATAACATCCCATAATGCAATAAATATCAATATAAAAGCATGTTTCAAAATGGACGTATCACATAGCACATTCTAAATCGTACCTCCGCTCCCACCAGATTGAGATAGGCCAGCTGCATCAGCATCGGTGTCAAGGGCTTTGATTTGACTCAGGAGATCGACCTTAGTTTCAATCACCGCAACATCCTTATTACGTCCCCAACAACGAAGGAATTTTCTATGATAAGAACATAAGTGCCAGTCGTCCAGCGGTCCATAGGAGCGCGGAATGTCAGACAGCCAATGTGCTATTTTGAACGTGATAAGAGGCACAAAGCCATCCACCAGCAACCAAGAAGATTCAAAATGAAACGTGCAGGAAATACAGGTTGACTGGATTCCAGAGTCAAGCAGCAAAGGACAATTATCCTAACCCACGTGAGGTTGAGAGGAAAGAGATGCACGCATGCAAGAGATGTCACGGAGAGCCGACTCGGCAATAAAATCATTAAAGGCCTCCGCTTAAGGCCATGAGAAGTTACCACTGTTTTCTATCTGAAGGGATTCGCAACATATTAAAGTCCCCACCAATAATCAGAGGAAGAGCACACAAATCAATTTGTTAGAAAGTTCATGAAGGAACAAATGCGAAAGAGAGTGATCCACATGGCCATAAACAACCAAGATCTCCCAAAGAGAGTTAAGATGTTTGTGAAGCACAACAATAATAGCCCAAAAAATTCCATGGTCAAAAGCCACGAAGTCAAACGTATCAAACTTGGCCACAAGAAAAATACCCCCAGAATGGCTAGAGGCAGGAAAACACTTCCAACAAAAGCGGTCTGTGCCAGCCACGACAGAGAGCTCATTGGGAAAGAAAGAAGGCTTAATGCTTCCAGAAGACCCACAAAATCAACATTTGAGCCACAAACCAAGTCCCGAATTTGGTCTCGGCGCCCCCTAGCACCAAAACCCTGGATGTTCCAGAATAGGGATTTCATTAACACGAGAGATTTTTAGTGCGGAGTCTCGACCTGCATGGCGCCACACATGATTTAATTTTCTTACCATGCAATATTTTTATCATCGACTCCGGGGATTGCCCCCACCAATTTCTCGAATGAAAAGGGCTGGACTAGACTCGACCATGGACACGGCCTCCTTGGCCTTGGCAATGGCTGCCTGGGCCATCTCATTTGCCCAAAGAGTAGACACCAATAAGGACGAGGAACCAAAAGAACCATCTAAAGTAAAACCCGAATCGGAAAGAACTTGAAGGTAGTGGTTATCAGATTGAGATGGCAGAAAACGATGAGCATGCGAGATACAAGGGAAAGGAGAGATACCTACAGGGACAACATCACGTGCCTCAGCTCTCCTTGACGCCCGCTCAGCAATGGACACACCTTTATACCGCGTGCGTCTGCTCTTACAGGTCGTAGAAGCAGGGGAGCAGACCGGGGCAGAGCGGAGTGAGCCAAATGAGATTACCTTCCCTCTCTCGAGCCGCCCAGCTTCCACAACCCTAGCTCCGTGTCCAGCTTCTTGCACACGTCTGCGACATAATGCTTGGAGTCCATGGAAGCGTGGCTCTTGGCCGAGAACTTCCTAACCGAGGTCGTCTTTTTCGACATCCCACATGAAGAAACGTTGGCCATCAGGAGCTGCTCATCCACGATACCAGAGAGGGTGGGGGATGTTGGGCGATATGGGACATTGGAGCAGACCCCAGAGATAGGCATTCCCAACCTCTACAGTAGTACGATCATCCCATTCTCCTCGAAACCCTTGCGTTCTGTTGCCACCCCTCTTTAGGAGCTCTATTGTTCATAGGCCCGTCCCGTGGGGCACGCGATTTGAACAAATGTGGCATGTTATCACCCATCTTCTCACATTCAAATTTGGAGAAAGGCTCGCCTAAATCCTCATCAAAGTTGATGTCGTCTTTCCCACCGTTCCCATACTCCAAAGGGGATTTGGGGGTGGCGGGGGATGCTACGTCTCCAACGTATCTATAAATTTTTATTGTTACATGCTATTATATTATAAATTGGATGTTTTATATGCATTAATATGCTATTTTATATTATTTTTGGGACTAACTTATTAATCTAGAGCCCAGTGCTAGTTTCTATTTTTCCCTTGTTTTTGAGTTTCACAGAAACGAAATATCAAACAGAGTCCAAACAGAATAAAATTTTAGCGATGATTTTTCTTGGACCAGAAGACACACATATGACTTGGAGAAGAAGTGAGAAGAGTCCCAAGGGCTCCACAAGCTCTCATGGCGCGCCCTCGAGGGGGCACCCCCTAGCTTGTGGGCCCCACGGGACTCCTCTAACCCTAATTCTTGGCCTATAAATTCAGAAGTATCCCCGAACGACTAGAAGCGTCCACAAAAATACTTTTCTACCGCCTCAGGTTTCTAATCTCATGAGATCCCATCCGGAGGCCTTTTCCGGTACTCTACAGGAGGGGGATTCGATCACGGAGGGCTTCTACATCAACCTTGCTGCCCTTCCGATGATTCGTGAGTAGTTGACCACAAACCTACATGTCCATATCTAGAAGCCATATGGCTTATTCTCTCTCTTGATCTTCAATACGATGTTCTCCTCGATGTTCTTGGAAATCTATTCGATGTGATCTTATTTTGCGGTGTATTCGTCGAGATCCGATGAATTGTCGATTTATGATCAGATTATCTATAAATATTATTTGAATCTTCTCTGAATTCTTATATGCATAATTTGATATCTTTGTATTTCTCTTCGAATTATTGGTTTGGTTTGGCCAACTAGATTGGTAGTTCTTGCAATGGGAGAGGTGCTTACTTTTGGGTTCAATCTTGCGGTGTCCTCACCCAGTGACAGGAGGGGTAGCGAGGAACGTATTGCAATATTGATATCAAGGATAAAAAGATGGAGTTTATATCATATTGCTTAAGTTTATCCCTCTACATCATGTCATCTTGCTTAAGGCGTTACTCTGTTCTTATGAACTTAATACTCTATATGCATGCTGGATAGCAGTCGATGTGTGGACTAATAGTAGTAGATGCAGAATCATTTTGTTCTACTTGTCACGGGTGTGATGCCTATATTCATGATCATTTCCTTAGATATTGTCATAACTTTGCACTTTTCTATCAATTGCTCGACAGTAATTTGTTTACCCACCGTATGCTTTATTCAAGAGAGAAGCCTCTAGTGAAACCTATGGCCCTCGGGTCTATTTTACATCTATTATTATCATATCCATAAAACCAAAAACCCAAAAATACCTTGCTACAATTATTTTGTGTTTACTTTATTTAGCTTTTTACTTTAGTTTTAAATCTGTTTGTATCAGATCTCACTCTTGTTCGTGACGTTGAAGGGATTGACAACCCCTTTTCCGCGTTGTGTGCAAGTGTTTGTTAGTTTGTGCAGGTGCATATATTGGAGACTTGCTTGTACCTCCTACTGGATTGATACCTTGGTTCTCAACTGAGGGAAATACTTATCTCTACTTTGTCGTATCACCCTTTCCTCTTCAAGGGAAAAATCTACGCAAGCTCAAGAAGTAGCAACAAGAATTTCTGGCGCCATTACCGGGGAGGTCTACATCATGCCTACCTAGTACTTGTTATAACTCTCATCTCCTGCACTTACATTATTTGCCGTTTGCCTCTCATTTTCATCTGCCCCACTTCTAAAACGTTTTCAGAAAAATACAAAAATATTTGCCTTTTTATTCACCCTTATGTCTTAATTGGTTTGTTTGCTCGTTTGCTTGGCATAATTGTGTTTATTAAAATTCAGTAGGAAAGTGTCATGGATCCTCATCCACTTGCTAATTTCTTTAAAAGATCCAATTATGATAAACTAACTGCTAGTGAGTCGAGTGCACTAGATTATCTTTATGAGGTTTCGCTTGAAATTTGTGAATCTGAAAATTGTGATGAAGTGTTAAAAGAAATTCATATAGTGATTCATGATAGTTCTTTAAATGAAAAGCATGATTGCAATGATGCTATTATAAATTCTATGAGTGACAATTGTGCTAATGATATGCAAAACCCTAAGCTTGGGGATGCTTATTTAGCTATGCCCACTACTTGTTGCAATGATCATGATTGGGGTGATGCTTTTTACGATCTTGAAAATTTATTTAAACCCCATGATGAATATGTGATTGATAATAATATTTGCCATAATATTGAAAGTGGGTTTGAAAGAATGTCAAGTTTTGATCCCACTACTCTGAATATTGATCAATCTTACGACTTTTTTGATAAATGTGGGCTTGGAGAAGCAATGACTTCGTTCTATGTTAATCCCACTATTTTGAATGAGTGTCAACTTTGCATACATATGGATCATGTAGAGAATATTTTATGTGATACCTATATTGTTGAATTTGAATTTGATCTTACGTGCAATTATTATGAGAGGGGGAAATATGGTTGTAGAATCTTCATGTTATTAAATTACCTCTCGTTATGTCGAGATTGCTATTGTTTCTTTATTCTTCCTTGCATATCCTAGAAATGTATTGCCTTGATAAATTGTTTGCTTATAAAATGCCTATGAATAGGAAGTATATTAGAATTATATTGGTTTTTCACGTGTTTTATGATGATCTCTTCGTGCTTCAGTTCTTATCTTTCATGTGAGTATCATTGACATCTCAATGTGTAGCTAAAAGGCTTTAAAGAATAGCGCTTCTTGGGAGACAACCCAATATTTTTATTTTTTGTTCTTCAATAAATCTATCATGTAGTCTCTCATTATATGTGTTTTCATGTTTTAATTTAGTGTTTGTGCCAAATAAAACCTTTGGGATGATTTGGAAGATAGTAGATTGTTTTTTTTCTGGAAAACAGAAACTTTTGTGTTCAGTGTCAAAATTCTTTCTGGTTGGTGGAACGTGAACAAACTCTGATTTTTTTACAAGTTTCCGATCTACAAATTTCCAACGTTTTCCTAATTTGTAAGAATTTTTGGAGATACATAAGTTTCGATCAATTCGCATCTTTACAGACTGTTCTGTTTTTGACAGATTCTATTTTCATTGTGTTGTTTGCTTATTTTGATGCATCTATGGCTAGTATAGGGGGTATGAACCATGGAAAAGTTGGCATACAATAGATATTACACCAATATAAAATAAGAATGAGTTCAAAATAGTACATACAAGTAAGGATTGAATTTGTTTTACTAGGGGATGCCCCGGATGGCATCCCCTCTTTCGTCTTCAATCCATCGGTAAATTTACTAGAAGCTATATTTTTATTCACCACATGAAATGTGTTTTGCTTGGAGCGTCTTGTATGATTTTAGTCTTTGCATTTTAATTTGCCACAATCATCCTTGTCGTACACAGCTTTTGAGAGCGACACACATTAATCGTGAATTTATTAGAATACTCTATATGCTTCACATATATCTTTTGAGCTAGGGTATTTGCTCTAGTACTTCACTTATATCTCTTTGAGCATGGCGGTGATGTTTATTTTGAAGAAATTGATGAACTCCCATGCTTCACTTATATTATTTTGGTAGTTTCTAAACAACATGGTAATTTGCTTGGGTTATGTATTTCTTCCTAATATGATAGGCATTCAAAGAGGCTATAATAAAAACTTTCATAAAGAGCATTGAATTTATGAGAAGTTTGATTCCTTGCAATTGTTTTGAGATGTTAAGATGGTGATATTAGAGTCATGCTAGTAGTAAGTTGTGTGGTTAAAGAAATAATTGTGTTAAGATTTGTGATTCCCGTAGCATGCATGTATGGTCTTCTAGTTATGTAATGATGTTGGAGCGCGATTTATTCTTGATTGTCTTCCACTGTGTGAAAGTTGGGGGCGCGCAATGGTTAACTCCTACCAACCTCCCCCGTAGGAGCATGCGTAGTAGTACTTTGCTTCGAGGGCTAATAAACTTTTTGCAATAAGTATGTGAGTTCTTCATGACTAATGTCGAGTCCATGGATTATACGCACTCTCACACTTCCACCTTTCTAGCCACTCTAGTACCGCACAACTTTCACTGGTACATGAAACCCACCTTATAAATTTCCTCAAAATAGCCACCATACCTACCTATTATGGCATTTTCAAGCCATTTCGAGATATATTGCCATGTAACTCCACCGTTCCGTCATCATGTTTGAGCTTACTATCGAGTTGTAGGTAAATAAAAGTGTGATGATCATAATTATTAGAATATTATCCCATGTGATGTTAAATAAAAGAGGCCAAATGAGTCTCCAAAAAAAAGGAAAAAAGAGAAAAGAGTCTCCAAAAAAAGAGGAGTCTCGGAAAAATGAGAGAAAAAGAGAGAAGGGACAATGTTACTATCCTTTTCCACACTTGTGCTTCAAATAGCACCATGTTCTTCATTGTAGAGAGTCTCCTATTTTGACACTTTCATATATTACCAGTGGTAAATTTTCATTATAGAACTTGGCTTTTATATTCCAATGATGGGCTTCCTCAAATGCCCTAGGTCTTCATGACAAAGCAAGTTAGATGCACACCCACTTAGTTTTCTTTTGAGCTTTCATACTCCGTTACATGGCAAACCCTACTCACTCACATTGATAACGATTGATGGACATCTCCATAGTCCATTGATTTTCCTAGTTGATGTGAGACTTTCTCCCTACTTTTGTCTACTACCACCTTCTATTCCACCCATAGTGCTATGTTCATGGCTCACGCTCATGTATTGCGTGAAGAGTTGAAAAAGTTTAAGAATGTAAAAGTATGAATACAATTGCTTGGCTGACACCAGGGTGGGCATGATTTATACTTTGTGCTAAGAAGAGGGAGCATATCAAGACTATAAGATTTTGTAGGGATAACTTTCTTTAGCCATGTTATTTTTTAAGCTTCATAATTTTCTTTCTAGTATGCTTGAAGTATTATTGTTTTGATATCAATGAACTTTTGTTTTGAATCACATGGATCTGAACATTCATGCCAAATAAAGAAGAAATACATTAATAAATTTTCTAGGTAGCATTCCACATCAAAAATTCATTTTTAATCCTTTATCTACTCGAGGACGAGGAGGAATTAAGCTTGGGGATGCTTGATATGTCTCTAACGTATCTATAATTTTTTATTGTTCCATGCTATTATGTTATCAACTATGGATGTTTTATATGCCTTAATCTGCTATTTTATACTCCCTCCGTCCGGAATTACATGTCGCGGAAATGGATGTATCTAGAACTAAAGTACATCTAGATACATCCATTTCTTTGAGAAGTAATTTGGGACGGAGGGAGTATTATTTTTGGGACTAACTTATTAATCTAGAGCCCAGTGCCAGTTTATGTTTCTCCCTTCTTTTTGAGTTTCGCATAAAAGGAATATCAAACTGAGTCCACACGGAATAAAATTTTCGTGATGATTTTTCTTGGACCAGAAGACACACGTAGGACTTGGAGAAGAAGTCAGAAGAGTCCCAAGGACTCCACAAGACCCCAGGTCGCGCCCTAGGGGGGCGTCCCCTGGCTTGTGGGCCCCATGTGACTCCCCCAACCATAAATTCAGAAATATTCTCGAACGACCAAAAGCATGTATGAAAATAATTTTCCACCGCCGCAGGTTTCTGATCTCGTGAGATCCCATCTGGAGGCCTTTTCCGGTACTTTGCCGGAGGGGATTCGATCATGGAGGGCTTCTACATCAACCTTGCTGCCCTTCCGATTATGCGTGAGTCGTTTACCACATACCTACGGGTGCATAGCTAGTAGCTAGATGACTTCTTCTCTTTCTTTGATCATCAATACAATGTTCTCCTCGATGTTCTTGGAGATCTATTTGATGTAATCTTCTTTTGCGATGTGTTTGTCGAGATCCGATGAATTGTGGATTTATGATCAGATTATCTATGGATATTATTTGAATCTTCTCTAAATTCTTATATGCATGATTTGATATATTTGTATTTCTCTTAGAATTATTGGTTTGGTTTGGCCAACTAGATTGGTAGTTCTTGCAATGGGAGAGGTTCTTAGTGTTTTGGGTTCAATCTTGCGGTGTCCTCACCCAGTGACAGGAGGGTAGCGAGGCACGTATTGCATTATTGCTATCAAGGATAAAAAGATAGAGTTTATATCATATTGCTTGAGTTTATCCCTCTACATCATGTCATCTTGCTTAAGGTGTTACTCTGTTCTTATGAACTTAATACTCTAGATGCATGCTGGATAGCGGTCGATGTGTGGACTAATAGTAGTAGATGCAGAATCATTTCGGTCTACTTGTCACAGGCGTGATGCCTATATTCATGATCATTGCCTTAGATATTGTCATAACTTTGCGCTTTTCTATCAATTACTTGACAGTAATTTGTTTACCCACCGTATGCTTTATTCAAGAGAGAAGTCTCTAGTGAAACCTATAGCCCCCGGGTCTATTTTACATCTATTATGTTCAAATCTATAAAACCAAAAACCCAAAAATACCTTGCCGCAATTATTTTGTGTTTACTTTATTTAGCTTTTTTACTTTAGTTTTAAATCTATATCTATCAGATCTCACTCTTGTTCGTGACGTTGAAGGGAATGGCAACCCCTTTTCCGTGTTGTGTGCAAGTGTTTGTTAGTTTGTGCAGGTGCATATATTGGAGACTTGCTTGTACCTCCTACTGGATTGATACATTGGTTCTCAACTGAGGGAAATACTTATCCCTACTTTGTTGCAGCACCCTTTCCTCTTCAAGGGAAAAATCAACGCAAGGTCAAGAAGTAGCAGGGGAGTAGGAGGAGGTTGTTGGGGAGCTTCAGCCCCTTCCGCATGAACTAGGATGCAAGGAAGACAACGATGGAGCTAGCTACGCAAACAGGGTCCAAACATGACATCTTGACACAGACAGACGATCAAGAGACATTGAGCCCCCCTTGATAGGTTTTCCAACCAACTCCACAAAAACCTACATGAGAGGAGCTGTGTGCAGACCAGATGGCACATCGTCGGAAAGAACCCAGGACTGGAACAGCGCCCTAGCAGCACCGACAGAGACCACAATCTTTTTCAGAGGAAGCGTGAAGCTAGTAGATGACGAAATCATCTTGAGGCTCTCTTCAAAAGGAAACACGACAACAAATTCCAAGGCAGAGAGTTGTTGCACTTGCCAATCCCATCGCTCATGACCCCAGTCTTTAAGTTCATCAAGAAGTGTTTGCGTGAGATCTCGTGAGACAAAATGGAGATGACAAGAACATTGACCAGAGCCGGAACCATCACGTACAGGCATGTGTCCCCTTCAAGTGCAATAAAAGAACACCTAAGCAGCCCAGTTCCAAACCTCTTGAAGACCAGCGACTTGCACCTGTTCTGGCAATTGACCGTGAGGTGCCCTTCCGAGAGGCACGTGACACAGAAGGGAGGGAACTTGATATGCGACTGAAAATGGCCAGGGCGGTGGCACGCAAAACAAGTGAGAGTAGATGGAGGAGCATACACTGACGGGTGGTTGAGGGGTGGTAAAGGGGGATGGGGAAGGATTCTGTCGCCCATAGAGATGGAGGAGGGGCCAGGATCCGACAGTGCAAACCTACGAGCTTTGTTGGGGTAGGTAGTGCCAAATCCGCCCTGCTGGATCTGACCACCGAAGCCCGCACCCGCCGATATGCCGCCCTGGCCCTGTCCAAAGCCAGATCTAGCCGCATCAAGACGGAAAGGAGGGCGAGGAGGAGGCGGTCCACCACACGGAGCCGCAGATCTGAACATCGCGCACCAGATGTTGTGGCATCCCATGGATCCACCATCGCCAAGCCCCACATTGGCTGAGACAATGTCGAAAGAACCCGAGAACCCGCAATCTCTATTGCAACCGCACGGTTATGCTCGTCGCGCTGGATCCACTCCGGCCCTGCAACCCACGCCTCACGGTCGCGAGCCACCTCCTCGCAAGCCGTGTGCTCCTGCTCAAGCTTGGAACATAGCTCAGCCTCGTACTCACAGTCAGAGATAGCCTCATTCGAACCCTCCCGATGACGCTTGCTGCGAGAGGCCGCCTTGCTGAAGGAGCCGTGGGACTTGTCCATGAGGACGACCTCAAGGAAGGAGCGTGAGAGGGGGTGGCGAGGGGATTGTTCGAGAATGACAAGACGGATGGGAAAGGGGTAGAAGTGGAAGTCGGACTGAGTAGCTGCAAACCCTAGCAAGGGAGGAGCGAGAGTCCTTAAGTATCTAGGTGAACCCCCTCAAAGGCCGGCCCATAGGCTGAGGAGAAATGGGAAGGGTAGTGGGTCGCTGGCCCTCCAGGTCCAAAGCACCAGCGAGCGACGGGCAAAGAGGAGGAAAGGTGGACTGATCAAGGCCCGGCCCCACATGCCCACTAGCCACGCGCGGCCTTGAAGGCCCAGGGCCAGAAATCAGAGAGGAGGAACCCCACCTAGGGTTTTCCCCAACTGTGGCGGCGCCGCCAGCGCCACGCTCGCGTCGCTCGTCAATGCCGGGGATGACGACATGACGACAACCAGCCCACCAACTGGTGGAACGGGCAGACCAACCACCACAGGCATGGACGACGGGCCCAAGACACTAGCGGCCGGGGACAGAGAGTTGGGGAGCATTTTCCAGAGCGGCATGGACGGCGACCCAACCGAGTCCAGCCCGACTCAGCAAATGGTAGAGGCCGAGGCCGACCGCGCCCACCCGACGCAAACTTCCGGACCCGACCCGGCTTTAGTACCAGCAGGCACGCCGCCTCCCGCACCACCTCGTCAGTATCCGAGTCTGACACTCACCACCGAGAGCCCAAAAGTGATTGCTAGCACCCACACGGTTCGGGAAAGAGGCCGTGCCATGGACGGTCAAAAGGGGGGATGCAAGCGCCGGTCAATTAATTAATCTCAAGGGGGGGGGAGATGCAACCGCCGGGGAGAAGGAGATGGGGGTTGGAGGCGGGAAGACAGAGCTGCGGGGAGGGGACGGATGAGGGAGAGGGCAGCGACCTACATGAGGGGCAATGAGGCATGAAAAAATTGTTAGATTACTCTCGCTTTTTCTCAATTAATTAGTCGATGACTCGTGTTTTGAGATTAGATTAACTTATGCCTATAGAAGTAGAATTGAAATAAGTGATTTGATCTTTATTAACTATATAAAAAAAGATTAACCGTGAGACATGGTTTTCCATTGGTTATCCGTTCCTGTATTTGAAAGATTTAGTTACATCTAAATTGCATTCTGAAAACTTCTAAGGAAAATTGAATTTATTCATAGCTCACACCAATTTTTCGTCGCTTGATTAGGATATATAGTTCATCAACATAGGCTATTGTCCCACTAAAGAAAACTTGGCTACTGTTATAATCCTGCCTCCGTCCCTGTTTCCGCAAATGTGATCTCAATGTTAGTTTACTTACTGAGGAGGTTACGGATCTAGGGTAGGGTCACAGCCCTGACCAAGATACCCCACCCAAGGTCACTACCCCAGAAGCTCAAAGGACAAACCGATGGCAACAAGAACAGTCGACTGAGACGGCCCAAGAGGACATCCCACTCAACCATACACCCCCGTCCAGATGACTCAACTTCACTCGACCCTTCCAAGGCACTCGACCCCTGAAGGTCAAAGGTTCCTTAGGACAGCAACGGTCTAGTATTCATTCCGCTGCAATGAATGCCTTTATTACTCTTTACTGTGGGTGTTATCAGTAACACCTGCCTTTATGTACATTGAACCCTTGGTAACGTGGACCATGGCTAGGGTCCTGGCGCACTATATAAGCCACCTCCCTCCTCTAGTACAAGGGTTCGCACCCCCTGTAACTCAAACACCTCCATACAATCCAGTCAACCGCCGCCGGGCACCGAGACATAGGGCCTTCACTTCCTCCGAGAAGGGACTAAACTCGTATACATCTTGCGTACAATCTCACCATAGCTAGGGCCTTGCCTCCTCTTACGTACCCCCTACTCGTACTGTCAGACTTAGAACCACGACAGTTGGCGCCCACCGTGGGGCAGGGTGTCTTAGCGACTCCTGGTGAGGTTGCAAACTTTTCTCCGACCTCCTTCATCATGGTTTCCGACGGTGGTCAGGCGTTGGGCCGCGAGATTCGACTCGGCGCGCTCGTCTTCGTCGCCGACGACTCCGCTTGGCTCGAGGAGGCTCCCCTCGACGTCGAGGCATTTCCCGCCCGCGGGGCTGCGCACTTTCGCGCTGGTGCTTGTGGCGTCCTTCTCCGGCAGCCGTCGACTCAGTACCTGCCGGTTCCTTCATCATCCGTCGTCCCCGCCGGATACCGTCGCAAGCGATCCGGTCGCTCACGGCTCCAGTGGTGGGTGAAACATGCAGTGGCCCGCCTGGCGGCCACCCCTCAAGTTGCGGCCATCGAGCCCAACGAGTACCTCTATGGGCCGGTCGATCCGTCGGTCGAGCTCGCGGATTCGGTTTCCGAGTGCGGGAGCAGCGATCCCATAGCGGAAGTCCTTATGGTCGACTCATGCCGCAATCCGCCAGGATTCCCTCGCGGCGGTGACGGTGACAGTAGCGACGGTCATTCATTTGACCACGACAGGTACATTCCCCAAACCCTCACTGCTGAGCAGAGGGACGAGCTTTGCCGCCGCAATGAGGACGCACTTTTCACCCCCATCGTGGGAGATACCCCAGAGGCTCGGGCCCTAGAAGCCACGCGCTTGGCCACCGTGGCTGAGCGTACGCGTCTGGAGAATATCTAGCGCGCACTCGACGAACGGGCCCGTCGACTGGTCCCTGAGTCGAGTCGACGACCGCGGCAATCGTTCCCGCGCGAGACTCAGGTGTTCCGTACGCCTATCCAGAACCTTGAAGCCGCGGCTCGCATCGCGGAGTCAATTCAACCATCAAAGTCAGAGGCTGGGAGAGGCCTACAGCAGATCCGGGCGTTGCTCCGAACAGCCGGAGACCAGAACGCGGCTGTTTCTCAGTCGCGCAACAGGATTCATAGCAGATCGGTGGCTGCAGATACGGTTTGGTCAGCCCAAAGTCCAAGATTTCCCCCGAGGCGTGAGGATCGTGGCCCACGTCAAGACTTGCATTTGGGTCGGAATGATGAGCAGTATGACCGTCGACCCGGTCATCACGACCGCCGTCGAGTGCCTACGCCTCCTCCGAGAAGCGGATCGTTCTCGCCCAGGCGACACGAAGGCAGACGCTTATGCGACGACGAGCGGAGGATTCCCCCGGATCCCCGGAGGCCTGGCTTCGATGCAAGGTCTATCCTTGTGCAGGGGCTGGTCGACCGGAATAGGGCGTTCAGAGAAGAGCAGGGCAGAGATCGTCCGAGTGGAAGCTGAGCATCCGTCTCTGGACCCGAGTGTTTTAGCAGCGCCATCAGGGCCGCTGAGATCCCCCCGAACTTCAAGTTGGCGGCGAGGGTAAATAAGTTCACCGGCGAGTCAAAGCCAGACACCTGGCTTGAGGATTACCGAGTGGATGTGCAAATTGGAGGTGACAACGACGACGTAGCCATGAAACACCTTCGTCTGATGTTGGGCGGCTCAGCTTGGGTGTGGCTTAATCAGTTGGCCCCTGGGAGCATATACAGTTGGGAAGAGCTGGCCCGAGTGTTTATTCGGACCTTCGAAGGTACTTGCAAACGGCCCGCATGGCTTACGGAGCTGCAGCATTGCGTACAGAAGCCGAATGAAACTTTGAGGGATTACATACAGAGATGGACCACCTTGCACCACACGGTGGAGAATGTGTCTGTACACCAAGCAGTCTGCGCCTTCAAGGAGGGCGTGCGATACCGAGAACTAAATATGAAGTTTGGTCGAATGGGAGATATGTCCGTGTCCCGGATGATGGTGATCGCCAGTCGGTACGCTAACGGCGAAGAAGCCGATCGACTCCGCAGTGGTAAGAAACCAGTCAGACAAGATGATCAGAACTCCAATCGGAAACCCAAGCACAAGGCCGAGCCAGCCGCTCAAGGCGAAGCTGTAGTTGTCAACCAAGGGAAGGGCAAAGGAAAGCCCAAGGGGCTTTGGGTCACCAAGAAAGTGAAAGATCAAGCTGGGAATGATGTACTCGACCAGCCCTGTCCTATCCACATGAAGAAAGACGAAGAGGGGAACTTGGTCTATCCCAAGCACACCACAAGACAGTGTCGGCTCCTGATCCAAAACTTCCAAAAGGATCAGTCGACTGAGAAGGAAAAGGAATCGGAGGAAACCGAGGACAAAGAAGGGGATGGAGGTTGCCCCAAGATCAACTCCACTCTCATGATCTTCGCAGACGTTGAAAGCAAAAGTCGACTAAAAGTGATCAACAAAGAAGTCAACATGGTTGCCCCGGCAACAACCACATATCTGAAGTGGTCCAAGACCCCCATCACATTCGACCAGTCCGATCACCCTACGCATATTGCTACCCCTGGGCGGCAGGCGCTGGTGGTCGACCCAGTGGTCGAAGGCACACGTTTGACCAGGGTCCCGATGGATGGTGGAAGTGGCTTGAATATTCTATATGCTGAAACCCTCCGTGGGATGGGCATTCCGATGTCCAAGCTGAGCGAAAGCAACATGAGGTTCCACGGGGTCATCCCCGGGAAGAAGGCCGACTGACTTGGCCAAATCTCACTCGACGTAGTCTTTGTGACTCGAAGAATTACCGCAAAGAGAAGCTGACATTCAAAGTGGTGGACTTCAACAGTGCTTATCATGCCATTTTGGGTAGGCCCGCCTACGCCAGATTCATGGCTCGACCGTGTTATGTATACCTCAAGATGAAGATGCTGGGACCAAACGGCGTTATAACCATCACGGGGAACCATCACAAAGCGGAAGAATGCTTCCAGAAAGGCTCGAAGATCGCTGACGAGCAGATGGCAGCAGTAGAGATGGAGGAGTACCAGAAAAACGTGGACCCGAGTGACTTGCTGCGGGCCAAGAAGCCGGCTTCTGAGTCAAATTTTCAGTCGGCTGGGGAGACAAAGCCCGTACACATTCACCCCACCGACCCCAATGCAGCACCGACCCACATCTTAACTATACTCGACAGCAAATAGGAAGAAGCGCTCATCCAGTTCCTTAGTGAGAACTGGGACATCTTTGCATGGAAACCATCTGACATGCCAGGTGTACCTAGGGGACTGCCTGAGCACCATTTCTGAGTCAACCCAAAAGTGAAGCCCATAAAGGAACATCTCCGTCGGCCCGCCGCGGAGAAGAGGTAGGCGATTGGCGAGGAGGTGGCTCGACTTCTGGTAGCTGAGTTCATCCACGAGATCTACCACTCCGAGTGGCTCGCCAATGTGGTCATGGTCCCCAAGAAGGACAAGTCTCTCCACATGTGCATTGATTTCAAGCATATAAATCGGGCCTGCCCGAAGGATCATTTTCCTCTCCCCCGCATCAATCAGATAGTCGACTCGACTGCGGGGTGCAAGCGTTTGTCCTTTTTGGACGCGTATTTTGGGTACCATTAGATCCGACTGTTCGGACCCGATGAAATCAATACAGCTTTCATCACCCCATTCGGGTGTTTCTATTATGTCACCATGCCTTTTGGTCTCAAGAATGCCGGCGCTACCATCATGCGCATGATTCAGAAGTGCCTGCTGAAGAAAATCAGTCGGAACATCGAAGCATACATGGATGACATTGTGGTCAAGTGGCGCAAAGGTTCTGACCTGTTGGCCGACCTCGGTGAGACGTTCGCAAATTTGAGAAGCTATGATATCAGTCTCAATCCATCGAAGTGTACGTTTGGAGTTCCGGGCGGCAAGTTACTCGGTTGTCTCGTTTACGAACGGGGAATCGACGCCAACCCAGAAAAGGTCGGTGCCATCCTCCGAATGAAACACCCCGAGCATGTACACGACGTCCAGAAGCTACTGGTTGCTTGGCCGCATTGAGTCGATTCATTTCTCGTCTCGGTGAGAAGGCATTAGCTCTCTACCGACTGATGAAGAAATCAGAAAAGTTCGAGTGGACTTCTGAAGCTGAAGTAGTGTTTGAAGAGCTAAAAGCCCTGTTGTCCACCCAACCGGTGCTTGCTGCCCCAGTCAGCAAAGAGCCTCTCTTACTATACATTGCAGCCACTGGACAAGTTGTTAGCACTGTACTCACGGTCGAGCGGGAAGAAGCAGGCAAGGCCTAGAAAGTCCAACACCCAATCTATTACATATCCGAAGTATTGACTCCCTCCAAGCAAAGGTACCCGCATTACCAGAAGCTTGTGTATGGGATTTACTTGACCGCAAAGAAGATTGCCCATTACTTCTCGGATCATACAATCTCAGTCGTCAGCGACGCCCCACTGTCTGAAATCCTGAACAACCGAGACGCAACCGGTCGAGTGGCAAAATGGGCGATTGAACACGTTCCGCTAGATATCAAGTTTGAAGCGAAGAAAGCTATCAAGTCTCAAGAAATAGCAGATTTTGTGGCCAAGTGGATCGAACAAGAGCTGCCGACTCAGGTTCAGTCAAACCGTTGGACTATGTTCTTTGATGGATCCAAGATGTTGAACGGATCCGGTGCAGGCATGGTCCTGGTATCTCCCAGGGGCGACAAGCTCAGTTATGTCATTCAAACCCACTTTGACACATCAAACAACGAAGCTGAGTACGAAGCACTTTTGTACGGATTGCGTATGGCCATCTCACTCGGCGTCCGTCGCCTGATGGTCTATGGCGATTCAGACTTGGTGGTGAATCAGGTGATGAAGGAGTGGGACGTTAGAAGCCCGACAATGACCAGTTATTGCAGTGCAGTGCGAAAGCTTGAAAAGAAGTTCGAAGGTTTAGAGCTCCATCATGTGCCCAGAGCCAAGAATCAGCTTGCTGACTATCTCACGAAGATTGGGTCGACTCGAAGGCCTATACCTAAGAACGTATTTCTGGAGCATCTGCACACCCCTTCAGTCAAAGAAGACCCCTTCACGGAGGAACCCCCGCAGCCAGTTAGTGCGTCTGATCCGACTGAAGTCGAAATACCTGCCGTGGTCGACCTAATCATGGAGGTTTTGGTGATCACGCCCGACTGGATTGTGCCTTACTTAGCATACCTGCTCAGGCAAGAATTCCCGGAGGATGAAGAAGAAGCGTGCCAGATTGTCCGTCGATCCAAGGCTTTTACCATCATTCAGGGTCAGCTCTACAAGGAGAGTGTCACAGGAGTTGCTCAGCGCTGCATCACCCCAGAGGAGGGTCGACTGATTCTGAATGAGATTCACTAGGGAACCTGTGGCCACCACGCTTCCTCTCGGACTATAGTAGCCAAGGCGTACCGAGCTGGATTTTATTGGCCCAGAGCCAACGAGATGGCTAAGGATATCGTGGACAAGTGCGAAGGCTGCCAGTTCTACTCCAACGTGCCTCATAAGCCGGCATCTGCCTTGAAGATCATTCCGTTAGTTTGGCCTTTTGCCGTTTGGGGGTTGGACATGGTCGGCCCCTTCAAAACTAGCAGAAGCGGTTTCACTCACCTGCTCATGGCAGTCGACAAGTTCACCAAGTGGATTGAGGCCAAGCCCATCAAGAACCTCGGGTCAAGCACCGCCATCAGCTTCATCAGGGAACTAATATTCATATATGGAGTCCCCCGCAGCATCATCATGGATAATGGCTCCAACTTTGACTCGGATGAATTCAGAGCTTTCTGTTCCTCTCAAGGAACACGAGTCTACTACGCCTCCGTAGCACATCTGGAGTCGAATGGACAAGCAGAAAGAGCGAACGGTTTGATCCTCCAAGGCCTGAAGCCATGGCTCATGCGCGACCTCAAGCATGCCACCGGAGCTTGGGTGACCGAACTACTGTCTGTCTTACGGGGTCTGAGGACAACTCTCAACCGGTCGACTGATCGTACCCCATTCTTCATGGTCTATGGAGCTGAAGCCGTGCTGCCGAGCAATTTGTTGCACAATGCCCCCCGAGTGGAACTCTTCTCCGAAGCCGAAGCAGAGCAAGCCCGTCAGGATGCAGTCGACCTCTTAGACGAAGAACGTGAGATGGCTTTGATCCGGTCGACCATCTATCAACAGGACCTGCGTCGATTCCATGCTCGCAACGTCCGAAGCCGAGCATTCTAGGAAGGAGACCTGGTTCTTCGAGTGCATCAGAAACGACCGCACAAGCTCGCCCTGGCTTGGGAAGGCCCCTTCATCGTGACCAAGGTACTGCAAAATGGAGCGTATCACCTCTACAATGTCGCCAAGAAGAGAGACGAACCTTGTTCGTGGAATGCGAACCTACTCTACCGCTTCTATACTTAAAGCGCTCGAACGGTCGAGTTGTAATAAAGATTTCACAGTTTGTTTCAAAGACAAGTTCGCAGCAATTCCTTAATGATTGTTGGGTTTCCGAAATGCTGATCCTCAAAATCCCCCAGTGGGTGCTTAGCCGCGAACCTGATTCGCCTACGTTACAAAACTACTCCGAGTGAAGAGCAACCCTCTCACACGGGTGCTTAGGCGCGAACCTGATTCGCCTAAGTTACAAAAACTACTCCGAGTGAAGAGCAACCCTCTCACTCGGGGGCTTAGCCGCGAACCTGATTCGCCTAAGTTACAAAAACCACTCCGAGTGAAGAGCAACCCTCTCACTCGGGGGCTTAGCCGCGAACCTGATTTGCCGAAGTTGCAAAAACCACTCCGAGTGAAGAGCAACCCTCTCACTCGGGGGCTTAGCTGCGACCCCGTAA
>LR738711.1:232621447-232799106 GCA_902687465.1 Secale cereale | reverse complement strand
CGCCACAAGTACAACGTAGCTCGTAATCGCCTAAGTTACAAAAGTGAAGAGAAGCCCTCTCATTCGGGGGCTTAGCTGCGGTCCTCCGAGCTACGCCATAAGTACAACGTGGCTCTGTCCTCCGAGCTCCGCCACAAGTACAACGTAGCTCGTAATCGCCTAAGTTACAAAAACTACTCCGAGTGAAGAGCAGCCCTCTCACTCGGGGGCTTAGCTGCGGTCCTCCGAGCTACGCCATAAGTACAATGTGGCTCTGTCCTCCGAGCTCCGCCACAAGTACAACGTAGCTCGTAATCGCCTAAGTTACAAAACATACTCCGAGTGAAGAGCAACCCTCTCACTCGGGGACTTAGGTGTGACCCTGTAATCGCCTAAGTTACAAAGCTACTCCGAGTGAAGAGCAACCCTCTCACTCGGGGGCTTAGCTGCGGTCACCGGAGCTACGCCACAAGTACAACGTCACCATCAAGACGTCGACTCAAAATCCAAAAATCCAGGAAGAGTCGGAGGCAAAACAAGCAAAAGAGAAAGGAATCAAATTTAGATAAAGTCCCACAAGATTTGGGCAAGAGTACTTGGGCACCAAGCCCCAAAAGAGTTTAACGGTGATAGGATCACTCGGCATTCCAAGGCAAATTAAACCGCAGTATCAAAGTTTATTCACTCCTCAGGAGGAGGTGGACTCGCAGGCGCGACAAACTCATCCAGGTCGATCCCGTCGTCGATGCGGGTTGCAGCTTCCAAGAAAGTCTCCATAAACGACTGAAACTGGAGCTCCTTCGTGTTGGCGACCTTGAGTGCAGCCAGCCTCATCTCCTTCACCTCCTTACAGTGCACCTGAACCAGGGATAGTGCCACGTCGGCTCCAGAGCGGGCTGATCACTTTTTCCACTCCTGCACTCGACTGGGGATCTCATTGAGTAGAGTCATCAGGAACTCGAGGTCCTTCTCTTGCACGACTCCCCTCCAGAGTGCGGCGTCGATCCGAGCCATCACTGCTTTCAGTCAACCAAGGTAGCCTGTGGCAGTGGTAAGGCGAGACTCCAACCTAAAGATATTCATGGCAGCTTCATCCTTGACGATAGATTTGGCGGGGTCCAGACCAGGCTCGACCCGCCCTGTCTCCTCATCGAAGTTGCGGCAGAATTCTGCACCATGGAGAACGCATCGAATCAGCAAGCGAGTTACGAGTCGACCACCTTGACCAATCCAGAGTAAAGAGACATACCTTCAAGCACGAGATACCACTTCTTAGTGAGGTCGCACAGATAAGCTTCCAGGTTGTTCTCCTTCTCGAAGAGGCCGGGTGTTCTTAGCCCCCTTCAGTCGAGTCACTTCCTGGTTGGCCGCGTCGAGGGAGCTCTTCAGCCTGGTGCTCTCTACTTCAAGCACGCCGACTGAAGCCAGCTTCTGCTCTGCCAGTTGGGTCTTCTCCTGCGCTCTCTGCTGCGCCGCCGCCAAGTCAAGGTCCTTCTGCTCTAGAGCCGCCTTCATTTGAGCTACAAGAGATGCCACTAGACACATGAATATGAGGATATACACGGCATATTTATCGAAGGTCAGTCGACGAGTTGCTCGCATTAATAACCAGCCGCCTCGTCCCGAGTCTTCTTCAAGTGGTCCTAAGCCAGCTGCAAGTCAAGATTGAGCTGGACCTGCTTCTTCTCGAGGTCCACAAATTTGGCCCCGAAATCACAAGATCTCTGCATCAACTAAACAAATCAGAATTCTAAGACTACAGTCGAGTCAAACACTCAACCACAGTCTCGGGGACTACACCCAGTGGGTGCACTGAGCGTGCCCCCACTGGTTCTCACTTGGCCAAGATCAGTCTGACTAGAGTTCAAAAAAAACCAGGAGGAAAAGTTCTATTCTCAGACCATGGCCGACTACCAGCAGTCGACCACGGTCTCGGGGACTACACCCAGTGGGTGCACTGAGCGTGCCCCCACTGGTTCTCACTCGGCCAAGATCAGCCTGACCAAAGTCTGCGCGACTAAGAGAAATATGGAACAAACAAGACACATTCTAAAGACCACAGTCGACTGTCTTCAGTCAACCATGGCCTCGGGGACTACACCCATTGGGCGCACTGAGCGTGCCCCCACTAGTACTATCGGTTGGCCTACAAAAGCTAAAAGCTACAAGATAAGGCACCCAGTGGGTGTGGCATCATCTCACGAACAAGGCGGTAGATTTTTCAAACTGAAGACTACACCAATACAGCAAATCAGCCGGGAGAGACAAACCTGGACATTGGTCCTAAGAGCTGAGCTAGCGTTGTAAGCAACCATGCTAGCCTCGTACGCCGCCTTCGTCCTCTCCATCATCAACCCTGCCTGGCGAACGGCTTCTTGAGCCGCACCCACAGGGTCCTCCGGGACGTGATGGGCGGAGAAGAGAACGGACAGCATGGCAGGCGCTGGGTCGACGGCCGGACCAGTCGACGAAGAAGGGCGGACAGTTGACACAGGGACGGCGAAGGAGACCATGGTCCGGGCCACATCTCCCTGTTGCTGGGCCTCAGAGCCAGAGGGTACCTTCCGGCCCTTCCTTCCCGTGCATTGTTGAGTCACTCCCGAGCGCTCCTCATCGTCGTCATCGTCGTCATCCGGGAGCTCTATGACTTGGCGCGGCACTTCATAAAAGACAACCACGGAGTTCAGTCGACCATTAGTTCAAGCAGACAAAAAAGCAAAGTATGATCTACAACCCGCACCTGCGCGAGACGTAGCAGCATCAACGGTCTCCTCGTCATCCCGACCCTTGTCGATATCCATCGAGGTCGCATAAGCAGCAGCACTGAAGATTTCCTTGAAAGTGAGTCGACGAAGACAAAGTCGACCTCCGAAAAGCAGGGAGAAATAAAGCAGAACAACACTTACGTAGAGGCGATCGGGACGTCCACCTTGATCTTGGGCAGGACCTTCCGAGGCTTGGCGGCGGCGACCTTAGGCTGCTTGGGCGCCTTTTTGGTCGGATCGAGAGTGGCCGTGCGAGCCCGCTTCTGCACTTGGGAGCTGGAGGGGCCCGCCCTGGAGCGCACAACCTCTGGGTCATGCTTTTCCTTGGAGCGCTATTCGCCGCGGGGAGGCGACTCGACCTCCTCGTCGTTGCTGGAGTCCTCGCTCTCCTCTCCGGTCTCCTCGTCAGACTTCCACTCGGAAAACTCACCCGCGTCCTCTTCGCCCTCCTGGACCTGATCCCCATTGGGAACCGAGTACATTTCGGTATAGATCTGCGGAAAAGAAGAATTAACCAAACATCAGTCGGACTCATCACACAGCCGCAAACAAGAAACACGAAAACCACTCGGGAGTCAAGGCCAGACCTTGTCAGGAAGATGGTCGGCGTCTAATGTAGGAACTCTTCCGAGCCCCTTGGGGTTGTCCTTGTTCCCCGTGATACACTTCAAACACTGCGCCACCGTCTTCGCTGAGGCCTCCTCCGGGTGGACCCGAGACGAGTCGTCGACGCCGGAATATAGCCACATCGGGTGGTCTCGAGCTTGGAGAGGCTGGATCCTCGGCATAAGGTACACCTCAAGCAGATCCAACCCTGTAACCCCGTCGCGGACCAACTGGACGACCCGCTCCACCAGCATGTCTACCTCCACCCTCTCGGTCTGACTCACAACCAGTGACGGTGGACGGCTGGCTCGACTAAAGGAAAAGGGAGAAAGCCCAGTCGACTGACTAGGAGTCGGAGTGTCCTTACAGTAGAACCAAGTCGACTGCCAGCCCCAAACCGACTCTAGGAGGATCATAGCAGGAAAGGTGCTCCTATTTCTAAGCTGGATACCCAGCCCGCTGCACATCTAGATGACATGCGTCTTTTCGTCGCTCGGATTCGCTTTCTTGACGGTTTGCGAATGACAAGTGAAGATGTGTTTGAACAAACCCAGTGCGGTCGACAGGCGAGGAAGTTCTCACACATCGAGACGAATGTAGCCAAGAAAGCGATGGAGTTGGGCGTGAAGTAGTGCAGCTCGGCGCCGTAAAAAGTTAAGAAGGCACGGAAGAAAGGGTGTGGGGGCATGGAGAAACCTCGGTCGACGTGGGTCGCGAGGAGAACGCACTTGCCCTCCCGCGGCTGGGGCTCGAGCTCGCCTCCCGGCACCCGCCAGGAGTTGCGAGCGACCAAGCCCTCCTCCTCCAGCTCATCAATGTCCTCCGCCGTAATGGTGGACCTGATCCAGTCCCCCTCGATCCAGCCAGGTGGGAGCCTGGACCTCGACGAAGACCCCCCGTGGCTGGACCGCTTCGCTTTCCCCGTCGCCGCCTTCTTCGAGCGCTCCAGCGCCGCAGTCTTCTCCTTGCCCATGGCGAGCGAGCCGGCATTGGCCGAGGAGAAGGAGAAAGAAGCAGAGGCACGGCGGAGGGACGGAGGCGAGAAAACAGAGAATGGGCGCACAGTGCCCTCGCCTCGGACGCGGCGCGCATTTATAGCACAATGGTCGAGTGACTCACCGGTGGCCCCGAGCAATCCCATCAGATCCCGCAACAGGCGCACATGCGATACGTGGCGAAAAAGGCGGCATGAGGATCGAGGCGTCCCGGGCATATCCGATCCGACTGCCGCGGCACGACCCGTCCCGCGCATTTCCCCAAATTTCGAAATCCCGCAAAATCAGGAGACTAGAGAGCAACCGATCCCGCCGAAAACTGCGCGCGCCAGCGGCGCTCGGCGCCACGCGCAAAGTTTAGTCGATGGTCAACACAACAAGCACACTCGACGTTTCCGGAATCGATTAAGGCGACCAAGACGAGGTTGAAAAGACGGCCTGGTTCACAAGTTCGGAGAAGATTACCCCGAGGACATCGAACCTGAGCCAAGGCTTACTTCAGCACTCTCTTCTGCTCAAACCTCAATCCATTCGAGGGCTACTAACGAGGTTACGAACCTAGGGTAGGGTCACATGCCTGACCAAGATACCCCACCCAAGGTCACTACCCCAGAAGCTCAAAGGACAAACCGATGGCAACAAGAACAGTCGACTGAGGCGGCCCAAGAGGACATCCCACTCGACCGTACACCCCCGTCCAGACGACTCAACTTCACTCGACCCTTCCAAGGCACTCGACCCCTGAAGGTCAAAGGTTCCTTAGGACAGCAACGGTCTGGTATTCACTCCGCTGCAATGAATGCATTTATTACTCTTTACTGCGGGCGTTATCAGTAACGCCTGTCTTTATGTACATTGAACCCTTGGTAACGTGGAGCATGGCTGGGGTCCTGGCGCACTATATAAGCCACCCCCTCCTTCAGTACAAGGGTTCGCACCCCCTGTAACTCAAACACCCCCATACATTCCAGTCGACCGCCTCCGGGCACCGAGACGTAGGGCTTTCACTTCCTACGAGAAGGGCATGAACTCGTATACATCTTGCGTACAATCTCACCATAGCAAGGGCCTTGCCTCCTCTTACGTACCTCCTACTCGTACTGTCAGACTTAGAACCACGGCACTTACCACCCTTTTTATTCAGATCGAAGGTATTCTAGAGTTATAAAAATTCAAACTTTGGTTATGCATTCCTTCTTCCGACAACAAAAGTGACACATCTCTATCCACCACCACACAATTTTGCAGCAAATGATGCTCTCTCGCACCACAGATAGAAGTATGTCCTTGTTGATTTTACAAGTACACTTGTCCTTACCATAAACATATCCGAGCATTTAAAATTTCGGGAGACAAAGGCAATTGGCCAAGGAATCTTAGTACTTTTGTTGGACGGTAGCGAAATTATGTAGCCATCATGAAGGAATGCTCATGAGAGGTCCTGCCGTTAATGGCAGATTTGTACAATGATGAACGGTGATCTCTTTAGAAATGTAGGACTAACTTCCTTAGCCGGTCAAAAGATTATTTGATGGATGGTCAAGATCATGCGAGCAAAACTTGAATATGTACAAAATTAAACACAACTCCTGTGGTCCAACGAAGGTGATGATTCCCTTATTCTGCCGTACAATCATTTCCAGTTTTTTTCACTAAAAGGCGTGAATCCGTTGTTTTTCCTGCATGGCATAACAATTTAATGAGTATGTTCTGTCAAATTACGTGCACAGTTGACGAGACACAAAAAATCTCCACTAGCTTGTAGTATCTTCATGGGGCCGCCGTCATTGGTTCCTCGAACATATATAAATCATGAAATATGAATCTTCACTCAACAGCTAAATGTTTAATTTGGGAACTGAGGGTAGCAGATGGTTAGATTTTCTCTGGTGGAATCAGTCCATCACGGTACAAGTCCTAGACTTAGCACTGTTGCTTTTGCAGCAAATGATGCTCTCTCGCACCACAGATAGGCGTAGCTGGGCCCCAGGCTACCAGGGCCATGGCCTGGGGCGTGGGAAAAAAATTAAGCCTATATGTTAAAAAAAATCAGAAGTGGCCCGGGGCGTAGGCGTGGCCCAGCCCAACACTTGCCCCCCTGTGACCAGATCGAACTAGGAAATCCTACGCATCGAGCAGGAAACCAGCTACCGCTCACCTAAAAAAAAAAAGCTATCGTTCGACCAGGAGAGAAGCAGCCGCCCACCGGCCGCCGCTCAGCCACCCCGTCCATCTGCTCGTCCGGTGAGGCAGCGACCCTTCACATCTGCCCATCCGGCGACCTCGCGTGCACAGCTGCACTCCGTCGCTCGTCCGGCGACTTAGCCCGGCCTCTCGTCCAGCCGTCCAGATCCAGCGACACCGCACCGACCGCTCGTCCGGCGACCTCGCCCTGCCTCCGGCCTCCCGCCATCTTCCGGCCATCCGTCCAGGTATTTCCCCTCTGCCCAGTGCGTCCACTCCCAAATCCTAATTTACTTTGAGTTTGAGAAAGGAGGCAGCAGGGTATCTGAACTTAATGCTTCAAATTAGATGTTTTTGCTCTCTGAACTTAATGCTTCAAATTACCAATAAGCACCGACTCCTAATTTATGTTCCAATTAACTGGAAGAACGAAGACAAGATGAACAAAAACATTGAGCGATTTCAGGCTTATCTATCGCACACGTAAAGGCATTTTATCTAGTCCCAGAGGTAATGTTTCATATTTTGCATCCAGTAGCAATCTTTGTACTTGGTTTCTATGCACTGACTTGCGTACCAAATTTTATACTTGAAGGTGAATCATCTGTTACTTTTGAAGATGTAATCACGGGAAGCTTAAATCAAACATCCCTTCGATTTGGTACCCTCTTTTGTAGTATTATTTATCCTTCATATTGTCTTTTGTTATGTGTTACATTATCAGATGAAGCATTATTAAATATTGTCTTCAGATTTTGATCAGTTGCAAATGAGCGTTACTTTTGGTATGCATTAAAATTGTAGTAGTTTTTGAGACAAAAATTGACCCTTTACTTTTGGCCCGGGGCGTCGGCCAATCCTGGCTACGCCGTTGGGTGGAGATGTTCCCGTTGACTACCAGGCGTCTGTGATGATTTCGTGAATCTCAAGATGTGATACCGACTTAATATCTAGAGGTGCTAACAGGAGTGGCTCCCCGTCCCCCGCGTCGCCTCCTTGGTGACACGGGCGGATCCAAATCGGGCGCCACCTCCAGCACCCTCCGCCTCCCCTCGCCGTCGTCGGAGGAGGCCGCCGAGCTAAGCCTGGGCGGTGGACGGCAGCGGCGGGGCCTCTTTGCAGCGTCGGGGTCTCGTGGTGGGGGTGGCATGTCTCCTTGTGGTGCGGCGGCGGCTATGGCGCGGAGATTCTTCGAGGCCGCGTCTCCGGCGGGTGGCGGCCGCGGCGGCGTCGTCGGCAGGCTCCTGGGCTTTGGTCCGGCGGCTCCTGGCCGACGGGGTGGCGGCCGCCCGTTCCTGCCTTCGGTCGTTCGTCCCCGCGCTCGCCGGCTGCTTCGTCCGGCCCTTGGTGGTTGCTGCGCTGTTGCGGCAAGGGGGCACCAGATCTGGCGGTTCTTCGCTCGGATCCGGCTCGTCTGCGTCTTCCGGTGGGTCGGTCATCCCGGCGGCCTTCCTTGCGGCAGCGAGGCGGGTGTGCGTGCTAGTGGTGGGCCTTGTGTAGTGACCGCGTGGTTGCTGTGCAGGGTGTGGTGGCAGGGCGGGCCGGCTTGTGCCGGCTGCGAGGGTGTTGGTTAGAGTCCGCTCCAAGTACAAGCTTGCCCGGCTATGGCCGGCCGGCGGTGGCGGCGCCTACGAGCGTCGTTTCCCTTGTTGAAGGCGCTGATGTGGAGTTCTTTGGCCCGCTACAACCTCGGATCTTGTTCCTCGGGCGAAAGCCTAGACCCATCTGGGTTGGGCAACGACGTCGTCCGTACGGCATTTTCCTCCTTCGGGGGGTTGCTTTGAAAACCGGAGATCCTTTCCCGTGCTTCCTTTGGGCTGGCCGTGCACGGTGTCACGGTAGGCAGGTGCCCAACCGGTGATGCGAGTGGTTGGTGTTGCGACTCGTGCGGCAACGACGATGGTGATGTGTGGAGCTGGGTCGCGGCTTGTCCTTCTGATGTCGGCGGTTCGGTTCTCCTTTGGGTGTGCCTATGCTTATTTCTCACTGTGACAGAGAAGTCGAAGTTACATGTGGCAGGGCCCTTGTGGCAACGATGACTCCATGAGTGTGGTTTTGGCGGACGGTGCTCTCCACAGGTTGCACTGGACTAGATCGGTGCGAGGCTTGCAACTTTCTCGTGTGAAGCTCATCAACCAAATTGGAGTTGCCCGTCTTCGACGCCTGCGGTCGATCGTTTAGCTTGGCTGATGAGGTCCTCGGGTGCCGTTCGTTCGGAGGGGTCTTGTTGGGTTGCCAGCGAGGAAATCGGAGTCGCCTGCTCGCGGAGAGGCGAGGACGATGACATTGATGGCAGCCTCGACGGTGTCCTCTCCTTGGCGGTGTGTGTGATCTTGTGAGTGCCGTCGGCCGGAGTGTCCTATTCGATAGGCGTGTTGTAATGGTTTTCGCCGTGTTTTCCGTTAATTAACCGGGCAACTCTCTTATTCTTAATTAATGAAAATGGAAAATATTTTGCCTCATTTCAAAAATAATAATATCTAGAGGTGCTCATAGGATTAGGGTATACGTGGATGAGTGTATGTGCCTATATGTGGGCATATGCGGTTGTACCACGTGTCAAAGCTAAATGCTTAATTTTGTACATTATCAATTGTGTTTTCTTAGAAAAATACTTCTACGAAAGCATCAGAGCATCTACAGTCGGACTTGGCCAATCCGTCCCTCTATACGCCCGCGGGCGCATTCGCGAACAACGCTCGCCGGCCCCTCATATGTTGCGCCTTACGTCCACATACCTCAAATTTCGATCCTTAAATCCATGCAATCCATGCACGTCGATTATATGATACAAATTGTCTGAATTCAAAAGTTCGAATCGAAGCAAAGCAACTCATAGTTCAATAAACCTAATATGCCAAAATGAAATCAATGTCCAAGCATGACGGATGATCTCGGATCACTGGCCGGGCGCCTGCTCTGAGCGGAATGCATCGTGTGCCAGGTGAAATGCGTCCTGCTCCCCCTGCATCCGGGCTTCCTCCTCCACTTGCATCCGTGCCGCAGCCGCTCTCGTCGCCTCGTACTCCCTACGGTCATTGATCTCCTTCTTCTTTTTTGTAAGCCACTTCTTCTCATGCTCATCCAAGAAGGTTTCATCTGCCAACATGATCCTCGCATCGTCCGCACCCCGTGCAAGTTGCAACCTCTCCTTCTCAAGCTCTATGTCGCCAAATGTCTTGGCCTTCTCAAGTTCCCATTTGATCATCGCTTGTTGCTTCTCCAACTCGATCTTCTCCCTCTCAATTTTGAGCTTCTTCTCTGCCCTCTTCCGGTCCCACTCCATATTTCCTTTTGCGCATCCAACATGATCTTGTACCTCTCCTCCTTCTTGTTCTTCCTTGCCGAGAAAATGCCCGTCCATGTGGACGACATTTTTCTAGCCGTAGCATCACGGGAGGCACGTGCCTTCTCCCACTTGTTTCCCATGACTTGGTGGCTATCCTTTGGCATGGTGGCTATTCCCTTCATCACGACAACATCGTCCTCTTCATCGTCCAACCCAACAGATTGGTTGGAGCTTGAACCATCATTCCTCTTCTTGCCGGACTTGAGCTCGGCCACAACTAGGTTCCACTTCGGTCTGCCATTCAATATGATTCAACAATGGCTAAAAGCAAACGGCTTCTTCTCCACCTCATGATACAAAGTGGCCGCCACCGCCGTCTAGCCAACAACATATGTATGAGTATGAGAATGCAAACACAAGAAGCATATGCAAATAACGACAAGATGAAGCAATTGAGCTTACGTGAGTTGGCACTCCCATCCCACTTTGAGGGTGTTTGGTTACTTGTGAGTAGTAGACTACGTACATGCTCATTTCCCCTTGAATGATCCCCCAACGATGTTAGAGAGATGCGGCATTGCAGGTGGTCACGATAGGATGCGGCTCCACATACTCTTTTTGTTCACTCCATCCAAATCTTCGCCCAATACATGTTCCCCTTTTCCTCAGTGCCGCATATTGGATCTATCATTGTGGCCAACCAAATTTTGACCAACAAGATGTCCTTAAATCTTGATTATGTCGGACCTCTTGCCTTCGACATCTTGGTCTTCTTCTTGCTCGGATTGGGATCGGATGTTGTCCCAACTTTAAATGTAGTGGTGGCCTCCAATTCTTACTCCATTTCGGTCGCATAATTGTCATAGACCATGTTCGACAAGAACGGCTCCTACATGATTATGGTTTGCAAGCATTGATCATGTGTGAAATAAACTAGTGGTCTATGCAAACACCTAGTCGGGCAGGAGCAAAGAAAACGCTTGTTTAGTCATTTCGTCAAATATGTCAAGGGCAGCCCGGGCACTGCTGGTGCCCTTGCTTATCCGCGCCAGAACAAGCTGCGACGAGTCACAAACGTCCACCGCCGGCATCTGCGTTGGCAGAAAGCTCTTCGGAATGGCCCAGCCGACCGTCAAATCCTCCTCTGTCCCAACGGGGTCAGACGACGTAACCTGCTGCGCTCGGATGGAAGGGGTGCGGGGATCCCGGCGTGGCGGAGGAGACAACGGCTCCACCATGTCCGAACCTCCATGCGACACCGCCGCCGCCTCCCTCTCTTGCTGCCGTCGTCACCGCAACTTCTGGCAACGTTCTCCGCCTTGCAAGTCGCAGTCGACGAAGGGACGTCGACGGACGACGCTGACGGTGCGACGAGTCACAAACGTCCACCGCCGGCATCTGCGTTGGCAGAAAGCTCTTCGGAATGGCCTAGCCGACCGTCAAATCCTCCTCTGTCCCAACGGGGTCAGACGACGTAACCTGCTGCGCTCGGATGGAAGGGGTGCGGGGATCCCGGCGTGGCGGAGGAGACAACGGCTCCACCATGTCCGAACCTCCATGCGACACCGCCGCCGCCTCCCTCTCTTGCTGCCGTCGTCGCCGCAACTTCTGGCAACGTTCTCCGCCTTGCAAGTCGCAGTCGACGAAGGGACGTCGACGGACGAGGCTGACTGTGTCCCCATGCAGCGGTCTGGGTCGAGCTGGACGACAACTCCGGCGATGGATCGGGCCCTGTGGTGAGGATTGGGAGCAGGGGTGGAGGACGGCAGGGGTCCGGGCGCGGGAAAGGTTGGACGGCGGCGGGAGTAGGAGGAAGGGTTTGGGTGGGTTTGGTGCAATTTGCGGTGGGGTCGAGCTGTCGGGTCCGATGTGGCTGGCGCGCCCGCACGCCCCCTTATATGCCCATATTTGGGCTGGATATGTGAGGTGCCGGTCAGTCAGGATGTTTGAGGTCCGTTTAAGAAGCTCATCTGGTTCAAAAAATTATGACCGGTTAGTGACGGAGCGGTCCGCTCGAACGCCCGGCTGTAGATGCTCTCATTAGCATAAAAAAAAGTACTGTCTGATAGCTCATTCGTTAAACCCTCGAGCTTTTACGTACACTTCTTCCACTATATATATCGGTGTGCAGGCACCCTACCTCCCAAAATCCCCACGAAGCACCCGAGTTGTAGTACCTGCGGTAGAAGCAGCATTGAGCCCAGAGCCCACCAAGCTAAACTACAGTGGCTTTTTGCTTTCCACTCTTAATTAGCATTCTCACATGGCTCGCTCAAAGGTTCTCTGCACTTGCATTCTGATCATCATCGTCAGCTCAAGCCAAGCCGAGGCGAGGTGGCTCACCGCTGCGACGGCGGGGGCGAGCAAGGGCAAGGAGCCATGGGGCGCGTTGGGAAGTAACAGCCGAAGCTTCAGAGCAACTTCAGGTGAGACTGGTGCAGCAGGGGCAGTGCTAGACGGCGAAGCCATGTCGACCGCGACTACGGTGGAATCCCGTGGGACGGCGCCTGGGAACAGTCCCGGCATAGGCAACAAAGGGAAGATCAACGACTAGCAACCTAGCAGTATATATTCTGGTTCAAAGGCTATATAAGCCAGTTTACTTATGTTGTTTCTAGTTCTCTTAACATTCCATGCTCTTGAATTATATATGTTCGTTCGTTGCGCGTACATGTTTTCAGCTCGTTGTGGATCCAAGTGTGTACTCATGTTCTGCTTAGATTTGTTGAGATAAATAAAGTTGCGAGGGATTGCAGATTTATCATCATGTGCTTCCATTTTGAGCTGGTTCTCCTTTTCATTTCTCCTTGAATGTTCGTGAAAAGAAAAAAAAACTACTTTAAGCAACCCACTTGAACTCAGTTTATGGTTGTCGCAGTGTGCGCTTATTTCTCAAGTCATTGCAGTTTTTTCCTCGATAAAGGTACTTTTATAACTTAAAAGATTATAAGATACTCCCTCTATCCGAAAAAACTTGTCCCAAGCTTGTCTCTCAAATGGTTAAGGGACAAGGTTTTTTTGGACGGAGGGAGTACAAGTATAACGAAAGAAGTGCATATACCCTCTAAATTTTCATGTTTTGGCGATATCACCCATTGGAACTCCAAACCCGGAATTTTAATCCTTTGAACTACCAAAAACCACATCAACCCCCTAGCCCATGTGGCATTGAATAGTCAAAGGTAAAAAAGTTAAAATGGCCACGCAAGCTCTTATCTCCTCACGCTATACACATCGAGAGCCGCTCCCGAGCGGGACGCCGGAGCAAGCTCTCCTCATCCGCAACACCGTTACCACCTTCGACATCATCCTCCCCGGTTGAGTTGACTTTTGATTCGCCGCACATAATGTGGTCTGGATGCGAGGACCTCCGCCCGCCCATACGGAAGAATACCGGAGGATTGGGGCGCTGCTGGTAGCTCTCCCTCGCCTCCCAAAGCCCCACCGCACTGTTCAAGATATCTTCCGATATGCCGATAAATCAACCGATTTATCGCTTACCGTTGTCTGGCCGATAAGATAAATCGGCCATTAAATGAGCCGATATGGCGATAAATCGGCCGATATGCCGATAAACTGGCCGATTTACCCCTTATCGTGGGTCGACCGATAAGTTCCCAATAAGCGATATCCCCAACATTGCCCCACCGTGCCGCTGGCCACTCCGGCCGCGGCGGCCACCAGCCACCGTGGTTGCCCGCGTGGGCAACTGCGCCTCCACACAGGCCTATGGCCCCCTCCCCCCCAGCCGTCAACCCCTATCGCCCTACTTTCGGACCGCTCGGCGTGGACATCGCCTGGATCTGGGGGAGATCTGCCTACGTCCTCCGGTCCATCCGAAGTCTTGGAGACTTAGTTGTCACCGCACGTCCCGTCCCTGGAACAGTCGTGCCTCCTTCTCCGGGGTGACTGCTCACATGCTGCGCCACCCCTTCCCCAGCGGATCGAGCAGCCCCCCCCCCTTTATGGGCGGCCTCAGCTTAAATCCATCGTGGTTATTCCGTCCACGGCTGCCTACCATTCCTCTTCGGGCAAGGAGGATGGCTGGTCCATTTACCACTTGCGCAAAAAACCGGTGTGCCTTCTTTAATCCACCGGCTCCTCACGCTCAACGGCTGATACGTCCAAAACGTATCTATAATTTCTGCTTGCTCCATGCCTCTTTTGGGTGATATTGCTATGATATTTATACACTTCCATACACTTTTGATCATATTTGGACTAACCTATTAACTTAGTGCACCCCAGTGCTAGTTTATGTTTTCTGCTGTTTTTGTATTTCAGGTTTTCACATTACGAGAACTGCCAGAAAAATCCCGGAAAAATTATATAAAAAATCAGCGTTCCAGAAGCTTCCCAGCTGCCAAAATACAGCCGGAGGGGGGCCACCGGGGCTCCAGGCGCCCTGGTGGCGCGGGCCCCCCTGGCCGCGCCGGGGGGGCACCTGGGCCGCCCGAGCCTCCGCTGATGCCCCCCTTTGGCATATATTTATATCGCGTCCCGAAACCCTCGAGACGGGAACCCTTTTTCGCGATCTCATCTCTGTTCCGCCGCCGCCGCCGCTTCCAAGATCGGGAGCACCAGGAGAACTATTCCCGGCACCCTGCCGGAGGGGAGGATCACCACCGGGAGCTTCTCCACCACCATGGACGCCTCCCGGATGAGTTGTGAGTAGTCTCCCTTGGACCATGGGTCCATGACCAGTAGCTATGTGATGTTCTCCTCCCGTTCTTGTGCTTCACTAATTAGTCCTCGTGAGCTGTCCTACATGATCGAGGCACATATGTAATCCTTATGCTGTTGCTATGTTGAGTTTGCTGGGATCCGATGGATTGTGAGATTATGTTCAGATTGTGTTTGAGTAATATATTTGATCTACCTCTTTTATATTTATGTTCGTAAGTAATTCTTGCATGTTCTCCATTGTTATTTATTTCTTTGGCCAAGTAGTAGGTAGTGACTCCAAGAGGGAACGTTATGCTTGATTGTGGGTTCATGCCCCTCGATGACTAGCTTGAGTGACAGAAACATGAGTCTAGGGGATGTGCTGTTGCCACAAGGGGGAAAACAACGGTGCTTGTGCCCGCTGGTGCAAGGATTGTTTACTTTACACAAAGTTCTTTTAATGCAGTTGTGTGTTGCTTTGAGTTTACACTATGGGTGGGACTCACAACTTAACACCAGTGAGATGTTCTGGATAGATATCTCAAGGTGGATCATTAGTAGTAGATGCAGATGGATTTCGGTCTACTTGCCTTGGTGTACCGCCCATGCTTTGAACCTCTACCTTTCTTGTAACATAGTTAGCATTGGTTTGCGCACATAATTCTATCAATTGCCCAGCTGTAATTCGTTTACCTCACATAGCTGTTTTATCGTCTTTTGGGAGAGAGACATCACTAGTGAACATCATGGGACCCCGGTCCATATTACCATCATTGATCACATCCGCTATTTACTTTACGCTTTTACTTACTATTGCAACATTACCTATCACTATTATCACTTGCGTTTGATCCTTTGTAAACTACAAGGCCGGAGGGATTGACAACCTCTCTGTACTCGTTGGGAGCAAAGTTATTTGTATCTGTGTGCAGGTCCACGTTGATTGCTAATATATCTGGCGCCATTAGCAGTTGACACCTTCTTGTTGAAACTGGGAGTCTCAGGGGAAATCGATCCTTGGTATCTTTGCCAAGGGAAAACTTCCGCTACACTGCATCTCAAACCTTCCACTTGGGGTAACCAACGAGGGGCGAGAAGCCATCAAGCAAAGTTTTCTGGCGCCGTCGCCGGGGACTCCACTCTTCAGGATAGGGGAGTTGCACGCTATCGTTTACCTTTGCTTTTTAGTCTTGTTAGTTTACCTTTCAGTTTTTGCTTTAGTATCTTTTATCGAAAATCACAAAATTAGTTATCTTGCTTGCTTGCTACTATGGGTTCCACCGAGAACACCAAGTTGTGTGACTTCACTAGTCACAACAACGATGACTTTATCTGCACACCTATCACTACACCTGCCACTTCAGCACCTTCATATGAAATTAAACCTGCTTTACTGAACTTAGTCATGAAAGATCAATTCTCCGGTGCTGGAGATGATGCTGCTTTACACTTAAACAATTTTGTTGAACTCTGTGATATGCAAAAGTACCAAGAAATAGATGGTAATATTGTTAAGCTTAAGCTTTTTCCTTTCTCCTTGAGAGGAGGAGCTAAAATTTGGTTTCAGTCTTTGCCTAGAAATAGCATAGATTCTTGGGACAAGTGCAAAGATGCTTTTATTGGAAAGTACTACCCACCTGCTAAAATTATCCAACTAAGAAGTAACATAATGAATTTTAAACAATTGGATAATGAAAACATTGCCCAAGCTTGGGAACGTATGAAATCTCTTATCAAGAACTGCCCTACTCACGGTTTGACTACTTGGATGGTTATCCAAACTTTTTATGCAGGCTTGAACTTTACCTCTCGGAACTTGTTAGATTCGGCCGCGGGAGGAACTTTTATGTCAAATACACTTGGTGCTACCACGAAGCTTCTCGATGAGATGATGACCAACTATTCCCAATGGCACACCGAACGCGCTCCAACAGGTAGGAAGGTAAACTCTGTCGAGGAGATTTCCTCCTTAAATGAAAAAGTTGACTTAATCATGTCTCTACTTTCGAAGTAATTTTCTGTTGATCCTCGTGATGTTCCTTTAAATTCTTTGATTGCTCAAGAACAAGTAGATGTGAACTTTATCTCTAGAAATAATTTCAACAACAATGCTTATAGGAGTAACTTTGGTAGCAATCCTAGACCGTTCCCCTCTAATTCTTATGGGAACAACAATGCTTATCCTATCACCAAGAACTCCACTACTGAACTAGAGATTATGCTTAAATATTTCATCACTACTCAAAAAGACTTTAATAAGAGTGTAGGAGAAAAACTAAACAAACTAGATGATCTCTCTTTGAAGGTAGACAATTTAGCCAATGAGGTAGAATTGCTTAAAATTAAAACTTCCCCTCTTGAGGAGAGGAAGGTCACTCCTATGAATGCTATTCAAGTGCAAATTAATGAAAACATTAGGATGTTGGCTAAACTTAAAGAGAGATGGGATAGAGAAAGGGAGGAAGAAGATAGAATTAAGAGCCTTCCTACCCACTACACTGTTGCTACTATCCAAGTTGTTGAGGATATCCAAACTCTTAGCACCCAATGTAGTCCTGGTCCCAATGGACCTATTAATGGTGATGCTATGACTATAGAAACTACCAAACAACTAAACCTAAAGGACACTACTACCACCTTACTTGATAGTAGTGACCTTGATTTTGACAATTGCACTCTTACCGAAGTTATTGATTTCCTTCACAAGATGTCTAGAGATCCCCGCACTAGCACGCTTAACCTTGCCTTCACAGAGCATATCACTAATGCTCTCATCAAAGCTAGGGAGGAGAAACTTAGAGTAGAAGCCTCCATACCTAGAAAGCTAGAAGATGGTTGGGATCCTATGATAAAAATTAAGTTGAATAACTTCTCTTGCTATGCTTTATGTGATGTTGGTGCTAGTACCTCTGTTATGCCCAAAAGACTGTATGATATGCTTAAATTGAAACCTTTTGATTCTTGTTCTTTTGGTGTTCGTCTCGTTGATTCTTCCATAAAGAAACCTTTGGGGAGGATCGACGATGTTCTTATCATTGTCAATGACAACTACGTTCCCGTTGATTTTACTATTATGGATATTGAATGTGAACCTTCTTGTCCAATTATTTTGGGACGTCCTTTTCTACGCACCGTTGGTGCTATCATTGACATGAAAGAGGGGAATATAAAATTCCAATTTCCTCTCAAGAAAGGGATGGAACACTTCCCTCGAAAGAAGATTAAGTTACCTTTTGAGTCCGTTGTACGGGCTAGCTATTCTTTTACTCTTCATAAAACTTGATCTCTTTGCATTATGCCTAGCTTAAAGGCATAAAAGAAAGCGCTTTTGGGAGGCAGCCCACATGAATAAAATTTTATTTTGCTTTTGTTGTGTCATGATGTTGTTTACTACAGTAGCATCATCATTGTATCTTTGCTTTTCAACTTTGTGCCAAGTATAGCCTCTGATTGCAAGAAAGTTCAAAAGTTGTGACGTGCTGTCCAGGAAATAGATTCTGTCCTTGGATAGAAAAATTCGTATAAAATCACCAGATCATCTTTTTGGTCTGAATTTTTTCGACAGCGTGCTCTATATAATTGTCTTTTGTGCGTCTGTTTTGAGTTTTTTGATTAGAGTTGCAGAAGTGCCCCGAAAAAATCATTTACTACCTGCTGTTCTGTTTTTCACAGATTCTGTCCTGTTTTGCCTTTCCTTCATTTTGCAAACCTAGAGCTTGCTTTTTCTTTGCAAAAACCTTTTGGCAATCTTGAGAAACAGTAGACCTTCAAGAATATCCTTATTTCCAGCAAGGAACAATTATTTTATTATGGGTACTAACTTCGCTAATCAGATTATGATGAGTTATGTATGAAGGGAGTTTTCAAGTGTGCGAGGGAAGATGATAAAAAGATTCAGGAGTGTCAAACGCTCAAGCTTGGGGATGCCCCCATGCACCCCCAAGAAATATTCAAGGAGACTCAAGCGTATAAGCTTGGGGATGCCCCCGTGCATCCCCTTCTCCATCAACATTATCAGTTCGTCTTTTGTTCCACCATATTTTTATCACTTCATGTGTTATGTGCTATGCTTGGAGCGTCTTGCTTTTAGTTATCCTTTTTAGTTTTCTTTAGCTTTTCATAACGAGTCGGAACTCACCTTTCTTTATGTGAGAGAGAATCACGCTTCACTTCTACCTAGAACATAACACAGAATTTTCATGCATATCCCTGCTGTGTGTGTTCTTTGTCTTTCAATAGCTACTATCATGCTTAGCTTTTAGTTTTCATGCTTATTTTTTAAAAGAGCTTTCGTTTAGTTGGTTGCTTGAACTCTCTTTATTCATCATGATTATCTTATTAAGATAGTTTGCTTCCGTTGCATTGGTTGGTATGTCTATGATAAAGATGCTATGTGCATAATGGTGCTTAGTAGTTCATGTTTTCTTATGGTTAGTCTCAAATAGCTGGGGGGTTTCCAATGTGTTATTGGAGTACCAACATGATTTGTTTGCCTATGATGTGGTATGGTTTAGTAATATATTCCTTCAAGAATTTATTTTGATTGACTTGGCGTATGCTCACGCATATTTAAGACTGTAAAGAAAGTCTGTCAAGCCTTGATGATCTTTTGTTTCTGAGTAGCGATATAACTACCATGCCTGATTCAATGTTGCTTTGTCGCTCTGCATGATTATGACCGTCATTGCTCTCTTAGTTGGTCGCTCCCAGTCTTTTGCTAACCTCCACCTGTACTAAGCGGACTGACTGCTTGTGCATCCAAATTCCTTTAAACCAGTTATGCCATATGAGTCCACCATACCTTCCTACATGGTATTTACTTGCCATTCCTAACGAAGACTTTCATGTACCATCTCGAAATTATTCAAAAAGAACAAAAAAAATGCATTCCTATTTTGTGCCTCTGTTTTAAGTCCATGAGGAAGTAGTAGTTAATTCATGATCTTTTTAAGTTGGACAAGCTTCACCCAGGGATTGCATGTATAATATGCAAACCCATAACACGAGAAGGAACTGGCATTGAGTGCGCCCGGCTCAAAATTAATATAACAAACAAACCCTCCTTCACGCTTTGTTCATGAGAAATCAGAAAACTTTGGCAGTGATAAACAAAGGAGATTAAGAGGATGTGATCGTCCTCATTCGGGAGCCGTTCCTCGAAACTTGTCCATCTCAAGAAGTAATTGAGTTATCTGCTAGCATTCGTTGACGAAACATGCATGATCTAAGAAGAAAAATATATTATTACCTCTGTTTTTAAAAACCAAGAGCTCTGGTACATGCTTTGTCTTTGTTTCCGACTACGGGTTTTCAACCTTGCCAACAAAAGCCACGGTTCGAGAGTCTCCACCTTCTTTTAAAGCACCAACTACTGAGAGCATGATTGTCATTCTGAGTGTAATGTGTATTGTCGCAAAGTAGCATTGTCTTTCACATGATTATGATATCGTTTACTCTGAAATCATTGTATCTAGTCATCACTTAAACCTTGGAGGTGCCCCTGCATTTATGTTTTGCTTCACTAAAGGGGGCAAGCGAGATATCACTTTATCATATTTGCACACCATGTTCATTACAAATCTATTTGATGTTTCAATACCATATTGTAAAACTTTCAGTTCTTTGTGATTTTTTCATGAGGCAACTTAATTACTACAGATTCATTGTCTCAGTAATCTTTTGTCATATGACTTTAAAGAGTCCTATATGGTTAATAGCATGTCACCACAGAAATTATTCTTGTTATCATTTACCTACTCGAGGACGAGCAGGAATTAAGCTTGGGGATGTTGATACGTCCAAAACGTATCTATAATTTCTGCTTGCTCCATGCCTCTTTTAGGTGATATTGCTATGATATTTATACACTTCCATACACTTTTGATCATATTTGGACTAACCTATTAACTTAGTGCACCCCAGTGCCAGTTTATGTTTTCTGCTGTTTTTGTATTTCAGGTTTTCACATTACGAGAACTGCCAGAAAAATCCCGGAAAAATTATATAAAAAATCAGCGTTCCAGAAGCTTCCCAGCTGCCAAAATACAGCCGGAGGGGGGCCACCAGGGCTCCAGGCGCCCTGGTGGCGCGGCCCCCCTGGCCGCGCCGGGGGGGCGCCTGGGCCCCCCGAGCCTCCGCTGATGCCCCCCTTTGGCATATATTTATATCGCGTCCCAAAACCCTCGAGACGGGAACCCTTTTTCGCGATCTCATCTCTGTTCCGCCGCCGCCGCCGCTTCCAAGATCGGGAGCACCAGGAGAACTCTTCCCGGCACCCTGCCGGAGGGGAGGATCACCACCGGGAGCTTCTCCACCACCATGGACGCCTCCCGGATGAGTTGTGAGTAGTCTCCCTTGGACCATGGGTCCATGACCAGTAGCTATGTGATGTTCTCCTCCCGTTCTTGTGCTTCACTAATTAGTCCTCGTGAGCTGCCCTACATGATCGAGGCACATATGTAATCCTTATGCTGTTGCTATGTTGATTTTGCTGGGATCCGATGGATTGTGAGATTATGTTCAGATTGTGTTTGAGTAATATATTTGATCTACCTCTTTTATATTTATGTTCGTAAGTAATTCTTGCATGTTCTCCGTTGTTATTTATTGCTTTGGCCAAGTAGTAGGTAGTGACTCCAAAAGGGAACGTTATGCTTGATTGTGGGTTCATGCCCCTCGATGACTAGCTTGAGTGACAGAAACATGAGTCTAGGGGATGTGCTGTTGCCACAAGGGGGAAAACAACGGTGCTTGTGCCCGCGGGTGCAAGGATTGTTTACTTTAGGCAAAGTTCTTTTAATGCAGTTGTGTGTTGATTTGAGTTTACACTATGGGTGGGACTCGCAACTTAATACCAGCGAGATGTTCTGGATAGATATCTCAAGGTGGATGATTAGTAGTAGATGCAGATGGATTTCGGTCTACTTGCCTTGGCGTACCGCCCATGCTTTGAACCTCTACCTTTCTTGTAACATAGTTAGCATTGGTTTGCGCACATAATTCTGTCAATTGCCCAGCTGTAATTCGTTTACCTCACATAGCTGCTTTATCGTCTTTTGGGAGAGAGACATCACTAGTGAACATCATGGGACCCCTGTCCATATTACCATCATTGATCACATCCGCTATTTACTTTACGCTTTTACTTACTATTGCAACATTACCTATCACTATTATCACTTGCGTTTGATCCTTTGTAAACTACAAGGCCGGAGGGATTGACAACCTCTCTGTACTCGTTGGGAGCAAAGTTATTTGTATCTGTGTGCAGGTCCACGTTGATTGCTAATATATCTGGCGCCGTTAGCAGTTGACACCTTCTTGTTGAAACTGGGAGTCTCAGGGGAAATCGATCCTTGGTATCTTTGCCAAGGGAAAACTTCCGCTACACTGCATCTCAAACCTTCCACTTGGGGTAACCAACGAGGGGCGAGAAGCCATCAACGGCGCGCTCCCTGGCACCTGGATTTCAAGGCGGGTGCAGGCAGAGAGGCCTTCTTAATGCGCTTCAAAGAACTCTGTTTTCGCTGCCTCAGCTCGGAGCACCGCCGCATCGACTGTAGAGACCCCCTCCGCTGCATCATGTGCAAGCAGCCATGTAATTTTGGTAGAGAATGCCACCTAAATCCACGCAACCACCCTTCCGGCGGCTCGACGTAGCCCAGAGTGCTGGTGCACGACCGCCTTCGCTTACCCCCACCGCCTCCAGCTCCGGCCCAATCTGCCGCCATGGATGTGGGCCGCCACTACCACACCGACCCCTCACGCCGCCCACGTGAGAGACACAAGGTCATCGTCTCCTCACAGGTCATGGAGCAGCAGGAGTCCATCCTCCGTCACCACGTGGTGCTCCTCACCACCGTCGACAAGCCGCGCCCTCCCAACCCCATTGCCGTCGGCTAGGCCCTCGAGGCTCAGCTACGCACCCCCCTCACCTGATGTGTGTCACCTACCGCCACCCGGAGGACTTCTTCATCTGCTTCAACTCCCCGCACACCACGACCTGGCAGTTTGCCAGGGCTCGGTCACCGTTGACGGCGGCATGCTGCGGATCAAGTCATGGCCTGAAGATGACCACGTGACCCACGACAACTTCAATCTCCATGTGCGTGTCGTCATCGAAGACCTACAGTTGTAGCTCTGGTCACTGGAGGGCGCAGATGAGGCCCTTGGTGACTGGTGCAGGGTGGACCGCCTCGACAGCCTGACTTTCGAGCAAGGCCACACGAAGCATTTTGGGGCTTAGGTCTGGGTGTGGGATGTTGCCCACATCCCGACCAAGCGCATGCTCTAGATCGTCAAGCGAGGAGCTGGAAGAATAGAGGAGATGTGAAGCTCCCCCCAAGCCGCGATGTGGCGCCACCACCATGGGTTCGGCGCCGTGACCTGCTCATCCACGTCGACCGCATTGAAGATTGAACATTGTTGTCCCTGCGCTCATCCTCTTCACCACAGAGCGACATCCCCTCCTCTGAGTCTGATGGCGGCAACAGGCCGTTCCTTGTGATCTACCCCGGCACCTGGGTGATGAAGGTTGAAGATGGCCAAGCTCTGCCAGACCAGGGCCGTGACAAATGCCCCGCCCTGCTGTGGTCTCCACCGGCTACCATGGCATGCCTTTCAGCGGCCACACACGCGACCCTGATGACGACGATGGAGGCGGCCAACAATCTTGGAATGATACCCTGTTGGGCCGTGGGCATGCATCCCACGAAAAAGGGCCGGTGGTGCAACCTCAACAATGCCAGCGCAGTCGTATGCCGACAAGCCGCCATGGGCGTCAGCAGCACCGGCACACCTCCAGGGGCAAGCATGCCTAGGCTGTCCAAGGTGGGCGCACCCTCTCCGCCACGCAGATCGGTGCCGAGGTGACTCCAAGGAGTACATCACCAGACCCGATGGTTGCCTTCTTTGACGGCCAAGCCGCACTAGCACCTCCGGTGGCCTTCCCCGGCACTACAGATGACATCGACAATGATGTTGCGGCTGCGATAGCGGAGTCACTCTGCTTCCCCGACATCGTAGGCGACAACAAAGCTCCACATGATGTTGCGATTTGCACCCTGGCGTACCGTGCCCCCGCCCCGGCCTCCTCTGTTGGTCGGCAGCTGGGCGCGGTCACTCAACGGGTGCAGCGCATGGACATACAAGACCATGGTGCAGCGACCCCACGTCATCTCTTTGTTGATGTCCCTGCCCCCATGCTCGCACCACCACGCCCCTCCGCCCCCTGAAGATGAGGACTGCATCAGCACCTGCACGCCAAAGTCCTCGGCAGGCCAGAAACCACATAGAGGTGCGAGTGGGGCATCGTGCGACGCAGCGGCTAGTGCGCGACCTCGGACTGCTGGGCCCCAAGGGCAAGATGACCCCAAAAGCTACAAAGTCGTTGATCAAGATATTTGACGAGCCCCTCACCGAGGACGACATCATTTGCCTGGCCAAGCTTACTCACCTGGACCCTGATACTCTCCGTATTGCTGCCGGCCTCGCCGGCCCAGATGGTGCTCTCCACGGGGACGATGTTTAGATTATGTATCTGCACCATAGATGTAGTCTCCAGAGGCGGTCTGCTTTTTGCTGGCTTGAGTTAGGTTTCATGTTTAGCGCCAGGTTAGTTTGCAAGTCTCCATGCTGGTGGAATTTGGGGCCTATTGGTGGCCACCAGCATGCCCCGGATGTAGCGGTTGTGTACTTCTCCTTCATTAGTAATGTTACTCTTTGGAGCAATCCATGGTGTGACCATGAATAACAACAATGGTGCAATCATGTCCTGGAACGTCCAGGGACTAAACTCGCCGGCAAAGAGCGAAGAGTTAGAGAAGTGGGAGTTGCACACAGACTGGCCATCCTCTGTGTATAGGAAACAAAAATCAAGACATGAACCCAAGACATGGTGAATGACATCGGAGGAAGCTGGATGAAGGATTGCATAGTTCTTCCGGCGATATGATCTAGAGGAGGCATCGTGATCTTCTAGAATAGAGAGCTTGTCTCTGTCTATCCCCAAACAATTGGCCAATTCTCGATCACAGCCACTGTCACTATAGCTAGCTCCTCCACTAGTTTTGTCCTTACAACGGTCTACGGCCCCTCTGAAGACACGAACAAGGACTCTTTCTTCGCTGAATTAGCTAGCACTGCACCCCCTTTAGGCACTCCGTTGTTATTAAATGGATACTTCAACGTAATCTACGAAGCTAGGGATAAAAACAATATAAACCTCAATAGGAGGATTATGAGTAGATTGAGGGTGGTGATCGACACAACAGCATTAAAAGACACTAAATATAAAAATAGAAGATTCACCTGGAGCAACGAGAGAGAGAGTCACCCACTCTTGTTAGCATCGATAAATTCTTGGCAAACTTGGAATGGGAGGCAATTTTCCCTTCCTTTATCCTCAGGGTTGTATCGACGACATGCTCGGACCATTGCCCACTAGTACTTGCTAGTGCCACTGCTCCACCAAAGCAGGCAAAATTTTGATTCGAAAGCTTCTAGGCCAAGTTTCCATACTTCAGGAAAACTATCCAGCAAGCTTGCACTGGTACGTGTTGGTGCTATACACACAGTTTTTTGACCCCTTTCCGCGACAACATTTGGAACCGTCGCCAAGTAAGTGTGGGCGATAGGGGGACCTTCCCAAACGACCCAGAAACCGTCGGGGATAGGCCCACCTGGCACACAGGCTGGGGCAAAATGAGCTCGTGTGCGATCGGGTGAGGCATCGAAACCCAATTAAAAGTGCAACTATCCCTAGGTGGTTTTGGTAATTACTAACAACATATAGCTCATTGAACTAATGCTATCTCAAGATAAATATTTCAGGAAATTTCAATGATTGGCATGGCATGGATTAGAAATGTGGACCCCTCAAAATGCTAAGGACACATATTGGCTCAAGCTCAAGACTCTACAGTTCTATTTTAGTGATCCAAGATCACATTGAGTCCATAGGAAAGCCAATACTATTAAAAGGGGATGACATGTTGCTTAATGGTTTTCTTGCTCAAAATGCTTAGTGATATGCTCCAAAACCCTCAACCACTTTCTCACATCCACAAATGTCCCAAACCAAAAGTCAAACTCGGCCCCACCAAAACCTTCTATCCGACGCCACCGAGTTCTCTTGACATAGCCTTTGCCACAAACCCTAGTCACCTCGGTCTCACCGAGATGGGATTGCAAATTCTCTGTTTCCCTTTGTAACGTTTCGGTCTAACCGAGATGATCGCTCGGTCCCACCGAGTTCGCAATGCAAACTCTCTGTTTCCCCTTCGTAACATTTCGGTCCAACCGAAACGAGCGAATCGGTTCCATCGAGTTTGCCTGACCAACTCTCTGGTTAGCTTATTACCAAAATCAGTCCTACCGAGTTTGTGTAATCGGTCTCACCGAGATTACATTATGCCCTAACCCTAAAGAAATCGGTCCTACCGAGTTGACATGTCGGTCCCACCGAAATGCCTAACGTTCGCATTATGAACTAAATCGGTCTGGCCGAGTTCTTCTATTTGGTCCCACTGAGTTTGGTAAATCATGTGTAACGGTTAGATTTTGTGTGGAGGCTATATATACCCCTCCACCCACTCTTCATTCGCAGAGAGAGCCATCAGAACATGCCTACACTTCCAACATACAATTTCTGAGAGAGAAGCACCTACACTTGTGTTGAGGTCAAGATATTCCATTCCAACCACATAAATCTTGATCTCTAGCCTTCTCCAAGTTGCTTTCCACTCGAATCATCTTTCCACCAAATCCAATCTTATGAAAGAGAGTTGAGTGTTGGGGAGACTATCATTTGAAGCACAAGAGCAAGGAGTTCATCATCAACAAACCATCTATTACCTTTTGGAGAGTGGTGTCTCCTAGATTGGTTAGGTGTCACTTGGGAGACTCCGTCAAGATTTTAGAGTTGAACCAAGGTGTTTGTACGGGCAAGGAGATCGCCTACTTCGTGAAGATCTACCCTAGTGAGGCAAGTCCTTCATGGGCGATGGCCATGGTGGGATAGACAAGGTTGCTTCTTCGTGGAGCCTTCGTGGGTGGAGCCCTCCGTGGACTCGTACAACCGTTACCCTTCGTGGGTTGAAGTCTCCATCAACGTGGATGTACGATAGCACCACCTATCGAAACCACGGATAAAAAATCTCCGTGTCTACATTGCGTTTGCTCCCTAAAACTCCTCCCTTTACCTTCATATGCAATTTATTTACATTCCGCTGCTATACTCTTAGAATTGCATGTGTAGGTTGATTGCTTGACTTGTGCATAATTGCTAAAATCTGCCAAGACTTAATATTGGGAAAATGCTAGGTTTTTATTTGGTCAAGTAGTCTAATCACCTCCCCCTCTAGACATAATTTCGATCCTACAAGTGGTATCAGAGCTAAGGTCTCCATTTGCCTTAATTTCCATAGCTTTTGGTGATCATAGCCTTGGTTTCACAATCTAGGAGAGTATGGTGTCTAGCGAGGGAAATTACCACCATAGAGGTCCTTACTTTTATGGTACTAATTTTGCTAGTTGGAAGCATTAGATGAAAATGTATATTCTTGGACATAACCCCGCCGTTTGGGCTATTGTGTGTGTTGACTTGCAAGGTGAATTCTTTGATGGGAGAGAACCAAACCGTGAAGCTACCGTGGAAGAGTTGAAGATGCTGCAATACAATGCTCAAGCTTGTGATATCCTCTTCAATGGATTGTGCCCCGATGAATTCAACAAAATCATCCGTCTTGAGAATGCAAAGGAGATTTGGGATACTTTGATTTATATGCACGAGGGTACTGACTCTATCAAGGAATCCAAATTGGATGTGCTTCAAAGTCAGCTTGACAAGTTCAAAATGAAGGATGGTGAAGGTGTCGCTGAAATGTACTCTAGGCTTGCTCTCATCACAAATGAGATTGCCGGCTTAGGAATTGAGGATAAGACCGACAGCTTCATCATCAAGAAGATCCTAAGAGCCTTGGATGAAAAATATGATATCGTGTGCACATCGATCCAAATGATGCCCAATTACAAAGATCTCAAGCCTACGGAAGTCATTGGAAGAATTGTTGCTCATGAGATGTCACTTAAGGATAAGGAAGAGCTCCACAACAAGTCAAGTGGTGCTTACAAAGCCTCATGTGATGCTCCCACATCATCAAGTGAGAAATAAACCTTCAATGAAGAATTGAGCCTAATGGTGAAGAACTTCGACAAGTTCTACAAGAGTATAAGCAAGGAGATAAGTTCCAAGTCAAGGTCCTACAATGACAAAAGATCTTCAAGTCGTGAATGAAATTGCTACAATTGTGGAAGACCCGGACACTACTCCAATGAGTGTATGGCTCCCTACAAAAGAAGAGAAGATTCTCCCAAAAGAAGGAGTAGGAGAGAAGAATCACCACCAAAAGAGAGAAGGAGTAGAGATGATCATTATGAACGAACACCCTCTCGGAGAAGCAAGGATTCGAAAAGGAAAGCTAAGTCATCAAAGAGCTACACAAAACGAAGACATCAAGCTCACGTTGGTGAATGGGAATCCGGCTCCGACTCCGACCATCACTCCGAAAGAAGTTATCACCCCGACTCCGAATATACTCAAGATGAAGGTGTTGCCGGTCTAGCACTTGTGTCAACCAACTCCTACGACATATTTGACTCACCAAATGAAGGAATTGGAAGATGCTTCATGGCTGAAGGCCCAAAGGTATCACACCCCGAGTATGTTGATTTCAACAGTGATGAAGATGATTTGCTAGGAGATGATGATTTACTTGCTGACAACTCTAGTTATGAAAACTATGATGAACTTGCTATTAATCATGCTAATCAATATAAAACGAATTATGATGATAAAAAGGAGATTGATCGTCTAACTAAAGAACTAAACACTCTTAATTTAGCTCATGAAACTACCTTGGAAGATCATCAAGTACTTTTAAAGACTCATGAGAAGTTATGCTTTGAAAATCTCAACCATGAGCAAGAGCGTGAGTTCTTAAAAGCAATCAATGATGATCTTCACAAGAAAAGTTCTTCTTACATTGCCAAACGTTTACTCTTGTCTACTTACATGCCCCAAGTTAAATCTAGCAACAAGAACAGGAAATATTCTTCATCTAGTAGTAACAATAATCATGCTAAATCAAATATTGTTGCTTCTAGTAGTACTCTTGATTCCACTAATGATTCTATTAGCCAAGTTACACTTGAGCAAGAAAATAGCCTATTGAAGGGAATTATAGAGAAAGGTGTTTACAAGAGCCTTGCCGGAAGTAAGCAATTTGAGGAGATTGTACGCAAGCAAGGAAGACACCGGAAGAATCAAGGTGTTGGTTTTGAACGAAAGTTCAATGCCAATGGAGTTGAGTGGGAAGAATATCAATGCCCCAAGACGAAGTTTGTTCCTCAACAAGAGAAGTATGATCCTACTTCTTTCCAAAAAAACACAAGCTCAAGATGATCTTCCACCACTAGACCACAAGCAAAAGGGCAAGGACAAGCTTCAAGAGGAGATTGATGCATTTGAAGAAGCTCCCAAGGCCTTGGTCAAGTGGGTTCCCAAGACTACATCAAGTTCTACTTCATCAAGTATGACTACAACTCCAAGGATTCCCATCAAGATGGTGCGGATCCCGAAGAAGAAGAACTAGAGAGTTCTTGAGGGTGACTCCGCCAACATACTTCACTCGTATCATTTTGGCAAGGACAAGACCAAACAACTTCCATATCTTGCACTAGTTCAAGGAGTCATAAACCCTCTTGTTGGTAAGACAAGGGACAAGGTAACTAAATTCTTTCATGGACATCATATTATGTGAACATCACTTTATGTCTATGGATATCCCTGTTTGTTCCTTGTGGGACTAACCCGTGTAGGTATTGAAAGTGCGACTCACTCCAATGGATTGCTCCAAATGATCTATATCAACATTGAGCATCTACATCTTCAACACCTACATGAAGTCATCATTGAAAAAACCCAAGGTTAGTTCATCCCTCTTAGGGGGGATATCACATCTAGAGGGAGCTTTATTCTAATCAACTGAGCTAAAGCAACTCTAATGATGTGAATACAATAATGCTTTATGTAAAAGTGGTAACCCCACTTGTGCTTAAACGATGAGTATGACCTATGATCAAATGTTCTCATTTGACTCCTAAGTCAATATACTCATATATAGATGACCTAGTCATCGCCAAATTTCTTGATAAATGCTAGAGTGATTGTGCATGCTTTGTCACATATTTCATTTGCCATCTTATTGTGTGAGCATGTTGGATGCATATTTTACTCATTCGAGGACATCCATTTGTTGCTTTGATTGTTTGGCTCTTTCTCTTTTTGCCAAATGGATGGACAAGAATGCCTAAGAACTCCCTCTAGCTATTTATATTTTTCTCATCTCAAACTCTATTCATTCTACATCACAAAGTTTGATCAAGTCAGATTTGAACCACTCTGTGTGAGGAGCACTCGGAGTCCCCGATTCATCATAGACTTAAACTTCCAAAACCTCTTTGTGCATTTCGGTATGACCGAGTCATCCACTTTGGTCACACCGAGTTCACTAAGTTGATCTAGGTTTCCAATCTCGATGCAATCGATTTGAACTTTTCGGTCACACCGAGTTGCAGTAACCGCTTGCGATTCTGCATCTCGGTGCCACCGAGTTGTTCCACTCGGTCACACCGACAGGGTCGGGATATATATACCCATGGGTGAGATTTTCGAAATTTCTTCAAACTCCTCAGCCCGCGCGTGTGTCCTGCTCTTCCTCCTTGGATCTCCATATCGTCTCCTCGCCGCCAGCGACCTCCCGCCGCTGGTTTCCATCATCGTCAACGGAAATCTGCTCCGCCGTTGTCGCCATAGCGAACTCCCGTTGAACTAGGGTATGGGTTCGACTCTCTGTGCTATTCCTTTAACTCTGATTCATAGCACATTACTTTGGCATCATCTTTACCACGTATGCAAACTATCTATCCACTGAAAAACATCCTTAGATTAGATTTGATCTAAAAATTTAGGGTTAGGTCTCCGCCGAACTCATCTCGGACTGACCGAGTTGTACAAATTGGTCTCACCGATTTGGCTTAGGCCATTGCACATGCGATTTTTGGTCTGACCAAAAACTGCAAATCGGTGTGACCAAGTTTGACTCTCTGTGAAACCCTAGCAATCTCGGTGCCACCGAACTGTGACTCGGTCTAACCGAGTTCACTATTTTAGGTTCCAAATTTGCTTCGGTAACACCGAGTTTAACAAATCGGTAGCTCTGAAATGCTTTCTGTCGAGAACTAAAACTAAGTTTTGAGTCATCTGTTTTGCAAAAAACTCTGCACTTTGTGATGCTTATCCACTCTACCTCATCTACATCTATTCATAGGGTTTGTTGTCAGTGTAATTGCCAAGATGTATGACCAGAGTGACAGTCAGAACAGATCTGAGGAACAAGTGCAATTGAGTGAGGGTTCAGATCCCTCAAGAAGCTCTGATGATGGCAGTAGAAGCGCACCTAGAAACTGGCCCAAGGCAGCCACCAGAACTAGGAAGAATAGAACCTCAGAATCTGAAGATGAGGAGTATGTGGCTGCTGAGGATGAAGCTACATCGAAGAAGAAGGTGCTGAAGAAAGAGTATGGCACAGCTGCTACAGCAAAGCCAGTGATGAACAAGAAGGCTCCAGTAAGCAGGATTCCTATGTCTAAGGCTAGAGCCTCTACTCAAGAGATAATGGAGTTCACTCTTGAATCCAAAGAACCTGGAGATGGCAAGAAGAGGAAGGAGAGGGCCAGGAAGACTATTGCCAGAGTCATTGGCAAGCCCTCCATGATGAGAGATCCTTATGATGAATAAGAGGAAGAGGAAGAGGATGCTGCACCAGCACCCAAAGCTCAGAAGCTTATGGGAGATGCAATAAAATCAGGGGCTGCTCCATCAAAGCCCAAGACAGCTCCCAAAGCTCAAGCTCAGAAGCCCCCTAAGCCCAAGAGAAACACCAGAAGTATTCCTGCAGAAGAGAAGAACAAGGCCCCACTGCCTGAAGCTGAAGAAGAGGATGATGATTCTCTTATTTTGAGGAAATTGAAGCCCAAGATTCCAGACCACAATGATGCTCATCCAGTGGCTGAGGATACGCACATCAGAAAAGATGCTGGAATGAGATTGTGGAGACAGTCTGATCCCTATGCTGTGAGAAGGAGGACTGTAGTTGACTACATATTTCATACAAAAGATCAACAAGATTTCTATGAGGCCATTCTGCTTGACAAGAAGCCAATGGTATGTGACATGAGATGGGTTGATTGGGAATACATCAAGGAAAATGAAGATCACTTCCCAGGTGTACATGACAACTTCAAGGCTTGTGGAGTTGACAAATTTGTTGGGCAAAAGCTGACAAAATGGAATGATGAACTCATCATGCAATTCTACTCTACATCACATTTCTATCCAGATGGTAGAGTTTTATGGATGTCTGAAGGTACAAGGTACCAATCAACTGTTGATGAGTGGGAAAATTGATAAAAGCCCCTGAAGAGCATGAAGATGACTTGGATGTCTATGCCAAGAAGAAGAAAGACCACAACTCTATGGCCAACATGTACAAAGAGATCCCAGACAAAGCATTGGAAACACACAAGTTTGGGTATATTCATTACTTGTTGTCTGGTCTAGCTACAATCAATACTATATGGAGGCATACATTGTTCCCCAAATCTGGAGATCACAAGATGATCAGAGGCCATTCAATCAACTTGCTGCAGATATTTGATGTGTCTCAGAAGTTCAAAATGATGAGTATGATTGTTGAAATAATCGAGAGGACTGCTGCAGACCAGAAGAGATCATGTGGGTATGCTCCACACATCCAGATGCTCATCAACTCCAAGATGGGCACATGCACATACTTATTGGACAAAGAACATCCTCCCTTGTTGCCTGAATTTGAGGACAACACAGTTGTCATGGATAAAGAAGATCCCACATATGTGAAAGCACAATAAAAGAGAGAGAAAGCTGGAGCTAAGAAAGCAACAAAGATGCCAAGTGTTGAAGAGGCATCTCAAGTGTCCCTCAAATCTAAACAAGATCAAATGGCATATCTAATTCAAGCAACTTTGAGGATTGAGAAGGCCTTGGCCACCCTAAATCAAAACCAGGAGAGCTTGGAGAGGATCATAGAAACCAAATTTTATGATCTTGATCTGAAGATTACTGAGATACAAGCAACAGTTGAGCAGTTCCAGGAGGAAGCAGAAGAGATAAAAGGGAAGGCAACTATTGATGCATTTCAGCGAGTGCCTAGAGGACAGAGGTCTGCTGCAGTGCATGTACCTGATACAAGAGCAACATCATCAGCACTAGCAGCCATAGGTTCAGTGCCACCTCCAGCAGCCACTCCACTAGCTCCAACTACATCAACTGATGCCTTCGTCCTTGGAGTTCTCTCTACACCACCTCCCGAAGACCAAGCTAGAGAAACGCATAGCACTATGCATATTTGAACTTTTTGGTAACTTGTTGCCAAAGGGGGAGAAATATGTATAGATCATGGGCTTCGAGAGAGAGTGTTTTGCTTCTTTGTCTCTCTTGTTTTTGGTTGAACTTTATTGTGTGCTTGGTTTATAGTTTATGTCCTTGCGTGAGATACTTGTTTGATCATGTGATTGATCATATGCTAATTTAATGCTTGCTTGAATGATATCATCTTTTGTATCCCTATATGATCATGCACTTTGCTTGGTGATGAGTGCATGCTTTTAGTTTATATCATTTTGAGCGCTCCACCAAGATGTATGTAACATGGAAGAGTAACCCATGATCCTAATCGATTGTGTATTTGCATTCAAAAGCAAATTTTAAATAATACACAAATTTAGGGGGAGCTCTTGCTTATCACATACTTCTCAAAGCGACGATGTATTTAAATCTTATTATCATTGGTCGAAGCTTTGATCTATATGTTGTCATCAATTACCAAAAAGGGGTAGACTGAAAGTGCAACTATCCCTAGGTGGTTTTGGTAATTACTAACAACATATAGCTCATTGAACTAATGCTATCTCAAGATAAACATTTCAGGAAAGTTCAATGATTGGCATGGCATGGATTAGAAATGTGGACCCTTCAAAATGCTAAGGACACATATTAGCTCAAGCTGAAGACTCTACATTTTCTATTTTAGTGATCCAAGATCACATTGAGTCCATAGGAAAGTCAATACTATTAAAAGCGGATGAGGTGTTGCTTAATGGGTTTCTTGCTCAAAATGCTTAGTGATATGCTCCAAAACCCTCAACCACTTTCTCACATCCACAAATGTCCCAAACCAAAAGTCAAACTCGGCCCCACCAAAACCTTCTATCCGGCGCCACCGAGTTCTCTTGAAATTGCCATTGCCACAAACCATAGTCACCTCGGTCTCACCGAGATGGGATTGCAAACTCTATGTTTCCCTTCGTAACGTTTCGGTCTAACCGAGATGAGCGATCGGTCCCACCGAGTTTGCAATGCAAACTCTCTGTTTCCCCTTCGTAACGTTTCGGTCCAACCGAAACAAGCGAATCAGTCCCACTGAGTTTGCCTAACCAACTCTCTGGTTAGCTTATTACCAAAATCGGTCCTGCCGAGTTTGTGTAATCGGTCTCACCGATATTACGTTATGCCCTAACCCTAATGAAATCGGTCCTACCGAGTTGACATGTCGGTCCCACCGAAATGCCTAATGGTCACATTATGAACTAAATCGGTCTAACCGAGTTCTCTGATTCGGTCCCACCGAGTTTGGTAAATCGCGTGTAATGGTTAGATTTTGTGTGGAGGCTATATTTACCCCTCCACCCACTCTTCAGTCGTAGAGAGAGCCATCAGAACATGCCTACACTTCCAACTTGCATTTTCTGAGAGAGAAGCACCTACACTTGTGTTGAGGTCAAGATATTTCATTCCAACCACATAAATCTTGATCTCTAGCCATCTCCAAGTTGCTTTCCACTCAAATCATCTTTCTAACAAATCCAATGCTATGAAAGAGAGTTGAGTGTTGGGGAGATTATCATTTGAAGCACAAGAGCAAGGAGTTCATCATGAACACACCGTCTATTACCTTTTGGGGAGTGGTGCCCCTAGATTGGTTAGGTGTCAGTTGGGAGCCTCCGTCAAGATTGTGGAGTTGAACCAAGGAGTTTGTACGGGCAAGGAGATCGCCTACTTCGTGAAGATCTGCCCTAGTGAGGCAAGTCCTTCGTGGGCGATGGTCATGGTGGGATAGACAATGTTGCTTCTTCATGGACCCTTCGTGGGTGGAGCCCTCTGTGGACTCACGCAACTGTTACCCTTCGTGGGTTGTAGTCTCCATCAACGTGGATGTACGATAGCACCACCTATTGGAACTACGTATAAAAAATCTCCGTGTCTACATTGCGTTTTTTCCCTCAAACTCCTCCCTTTACCTTACTATGCAATTGCTTTACATTCTGCTGATATACTCTTAGAATTGCATGTGTAGGTTGATTGCTTGACTTGTGCATAATTGCTAAAATTTGCCAAGACTTAAAATTGGGAAAAGGCTAGGTTTTTATTTGGTCAAGTAGTCTAATCACCCCCCCTCTAGACATACTTCCGATCCTACACCAAACGTTTCCGTTCGTATGTACATCCCACATGATGAATCCCAGAAAAACATTTCTGTTTGTATGTATATCACACATAGTTAATCCAAGGAAGGCGTTTCCGTTTTTATGTACATCCCACACATTCAATCCAGGGAAAACGTTTCCGTTCGTATGTATATCCCACACAGTCAATCCAAGGAAAACGTTTCCGTTCGAATGTACATCCCACACAGTCAATCCAGGGAAAATGTTTTGGTTCGTATGTACATCCCACATAGTCAATCCAGGGAAATCATTTCCGTTCGTGTGTACATCCCACACATGTTTATGTATAGGCTCATGTGTGATAGGTGTAACTATAACACATGCTCTGTCTTGGTTAACCGTTTGCTTTTATCAACTACATCACACACAATTTGATGAAGAAAACTGTGTGGCATTGGGCTATCCATCACAAGCGCTTTTACTGCTAGAACCGTTTGCAAAGTTCCATGACATATTTAGCAGGTTTGTTAGTTTACAATTAATAATTCTAGTATTATGCAAATTCACATTTCATATCGAACAGTTGTTTTCCAATTTCATATCAGCCACAAAAATATATTTTAACATCACAATACGATAGCTACCTGAAAACAGCACAGTACATCATATAGCTATTTCAACTTCACAAGAACAATATTAGAACAATATATTCATTTCCCTAATCGAGATCATCTAGGCTCATCTTATCCACCTCTGCTTTTAGTTTAGTAAGAACCTGTTTTGCACTGGCCAACTGGGAAAGTGCCTCCTCCTTTGCCAACACCATCTTAGCAAAGTCTGATTTAAAAAATCTGACCTCATTCTCCACCTTCCTCTTTTTATCCCGCATCTTCAAATATTCTTCAGCGTTGACAACACTTTCTCTAAGCCTACCGTTGTTCTCTTCCTCATATATGCTCCAGAGCTTTGCTAGGCACATCTTCAAAGACTATGGCACTCTTGATCAACCCACTCCTAGTAAGAACACTTCCATTCATCCTATAATATTTAAAACTAGATCAATAACAATTGTAGGGGAAATGGGTTTATAGCAACATAGAAAATCACCAATACCTATTTTGAAAAGCTGAAGAAACAGGTTAATTATGACATATCTTCTCAAAAAGATCAATGTGCAAATGAATTAATTGCTACTAAGACAAAAACCAAATTTTGAAACATTAGAAGCTATAATTAACTACAACGACGCTACAAGTTCTTATTTATGTACTATAAATAACAAACTGAGAATTTTATGAGGAAGGTAAATATAACTACAACAGCATAGTGATAGTGTTTGGATGACAGCAAATCTTACATTCTTAAGAAGTTGATCCCCACTACTAGCTATTCTCTCTACATGCACACTATCCACATCAGCGTGATGCCACATCAGCACACTTTGCAAACACCAACCAATTGTTCTCTCTATAGGTGCCCACATGTATAGTCCATTTGCCTCTAAGTTGTAAGTTGTAACACGTCATCATTTTTTTCTAGAGAAACTATTCGTCGTGTTCCCCATCGTGGTGCCTCTTAGTTTCTCACTAACTTGCCCTCTCCATCTTCTCCAATTTCCCGAAATCCCACCGGCGTCTCCTCACCTTTCCTCCCATCGTCTCCCCAACGTCTCCTATTCACCAGCCATATATGTGTTTGTTCCGGCGAAGGTAGCTGCAGCGTCCCTGGGAGGCTGGCCCTCTTTAGTTCACTGGATCATACTAGCGCGAGGGTTATTTCCGGCAGGGAGGCTGCTCTGGTAGTGACGCTGACAGGGATTCTTGCTGGTCTAGAAGAGCCAATCTGTTCGCGACTATGGTCATGGCTTATGTTCAAAGTGAAAATTTGTAGGAGTGATTGATCCAATTCGTCCGGCGAGTGTGGCCCCGACTGATTCTAAGAGGAGCTTCTACTGCCGCAATGGTATCCACTTATTTTTGGCAAGCTAGGATCCTACATCTAGGGAGTTAGTCCTACTTCTTTGTGTCCTGATGGGTTTGCGGCAAGGACTGTAAATATCTGAGTACCGTTAGAGTTAATGGTTTTGTACTTTGCTCAGGTATATCCTCTATTGATGTGTTCTTCTCGATTTGTTCAGCTATATGGCATTCAATATTTCATTCTTATAAAAAAGTGCACACCGGCCACACTGTTTATCTTCCCCAGGTTGCGATCTATGGCTACGGAACAACCTGCTTCTGAAAACAAAACAACCTCTGTTGCAGGTACACGATGATAATTATTGTTTGACGTTCCATCTCCTAATCTGCGACGGCACTCCACTTCTGGACAATGATCTCCCCCTTCATTTCCTCACATCGATAAACAAATGAATTCGGTCAGGCATGCCATTAGCTACCTGACTATTTATCATCCTAATCAATGTTGCCATCTCTCAGAAGGCAAACGAGCAGTAGGACATGTATCTACTCTCCCGTGCTACTATCGCCATCTAGCCATAGCGCCTCTGCTTTCTATTCCTAATTTCCTCACCCCACGAGTCCTTTTGCTTCAATGCTGCAATAGAGAAGCAATTGCAAGGGCTTCCATCTAATTTGTTGTACCACCAGATTTCTATTCCTGCTTATTCAAATAAATCTTATTTCTTTCTAGACATATGTGTGTTTAGGGATTCACTTTTATTATTTTGGTTACGTTTAGAGTTTTGCCATCTAATACATGATCTATTTTAATCAATGTTTTATCTTGCAGCAGTTAATCATGGATGTTACATGTTACACCGATTAGTTTTTTCAGTAGCATTTTTGCAAGAACTATCGGATTAAATTTCTCTGTTCCGCTGACTGAGAGTACAATGTTTCCATATCTACATCCTTCCAATTTCTCCCAAAGCTTAATGGCTACAGGATGTGAGATAATTTTTGTTCATACATTTATTTGTACAAAAAAATTAGAGTTATACATGTATATCCGCAAAAACAAATTGTATGAGTATACCCGCAGCAACGCGTGGGGTATCATCTAGTTGATATTAACAGGTGTGTACATGCACACATTTAGTAACATAGAACGAATAGCACTAAGTCCGTCCACTATGTATGCCAAAACTGGTGTAAAGACAGCTGTTCTTACATCACCCACCGGTGCCCTGCACTGGCGAGCCTATGCAGCGGAAAAAAATTAGGGACCCGGACTCCGGAGCACCTAGTTGCTCCGATAGCCAGTTCCTTCGTGCCATAAATATTTAGTATTTTACTGCTTGGCTGATCGGATATGTGGACCAAAGTTGGCTGCACAAACTTCCGAAGCGATGCCAAATAATTTTCTAATGGCACCGCTGATGAGATGGCTACATTTATAGATACTAGGTACAAAGTGTAACACTGTCCTAGGATGCATTTGGTTGAAGGTGTGGTATGAATGTATTGGGACCGTGACAGTGTCAAAATCACATCTAACAAATGATTTGTAACAACGGAAGAGGGTCTAACCTTCTCTGCACATGCCAGAAACTTCCTCCCATTGTCCACAGATTAAAAGGCAACTAGCTTCATGCATGGAGATTGATGGTGACAACGAGCAGACAGATCTCCAGACACCCCGCTCCATTCGTTGCAACTGATGGTCCTAGGGAACTACAAGAGGAAGAAATGACTCAAATTGACCACCGGGTAAAAATCTTCATTCCAAGTCATAGTCTGAGAGAGAGAAGAGAGGCATACCCGGGTGGTGAAGGAGTCGTCGTCGGAGGAGGAACCACTGGAGAAGTCTTTGAAGAAGACCATGGCGACCCCAGCGGTAGGATGCGAGACGACGAGATCGAGGAAGCGGCTATAGCTTAAGAAGGAAGGAAGGAGGAGGAAATATGAGAAATGTGACTTGTGGTCGAGGAGAAAAGGGGGTGGGGAGGGGGGAGATATTTCGGCGGTAGGCCAAAAATTTCAAAATTGGAGGGAAACTTTGCACGGGGTGCCACCGGACACAATTCACTTTGAACGATTGTGTGCATCGCAAACGATTCTTCTGCTTTACGCGCATGGGATGACTTTGATAATTCAAATTTTGGTGGAAATTTCCCCGGGTACGTCATTGCATAATTTAACATCGCTTGCTAATTTGGGCACACAAAAGAAAATACAACACATAGACCACACTTACTAAATCGAGCAATTTTAGTAATTAAACAAAGCCAGTTGAACTAAACATTGCTCTAACAAAACACCAACATTAAAAACAAAGCCTAAGTACGCATAATTTTAACAAATCCGTTGCCGCACCGGCCTATGCATCGCCGATGTGAGATGAGACGTCAATGACTTGCCCTGGCGGCATGCCGCCGTTGGCGGACTCCGCGTCCCCCTTCTGAAGTCGGCCGCGTCCTCGTCCTCATCCTCGGCGGCGCCCTCAAGGTTGTAGTACTCGTAGTAGTGGATGTGCCAGAGCTTGCGTTGGTACTCCACCACCGATTCCTCGATGGACAGACTCTTCTCTACCTCAACCTCGGCCACGCGCAACTCCTCCTCCCGGCGCTCCTTGATCTCCGCTGCCTCCTGCATCTCCAGCTCCTGCTCGGCGATCTCATGAGGAAGCCTGTGCTCCATGGCCACCACCGCCCTTTCGAACATGGGTTGCATGGTGGATTCCGATGTGGCCTAGAATATCTTGGCGTGTCCGTCCTCGATCTTGCCATGGATGGCCTCGACCCAGGCCAGGGCGACATCGACGGCACGGACGGCAGTTCGAGCGCTCTCGGCGTTTGCTGCCGCTGCCGCAGCAGCGGCGGCAGCCGTCTCAGATCCTGCAGCTGCCCTGTTGGCTGCCGCAGACGCCCTGATACATCTCCAACGTATCTATAATTTTTGATTGTTCCATGCTATTATATTATCCTTCTAGGATGTTTTATGGGCTTTTATATACACTTTTATATGATTTTTGGGACTAACCTATTAACCTAGAGCCCAGTGTCAGTTTCTGTTTTTTCCTTATTTTTGAGTTTTACAGAAAAGGAATATCAAACCGAGTCCAATTAACATGGCAATTTCTGATGATTTTTCTGGACCAAAAGAAGCCCCCGAAGTAAAAGAGTTGGGCCAGGAGAGACACAGGCTGCCCACAAGGGTGGGGGGCGCGCCCTGGGCAGGTGGTGGCGCCGCCCTATCTCGTGGACGGTCCGGAGGGCCCCCTGACTTGTGCCCTACGCAAAAAAATCCTATAAATACTGAAACCTTCGGAAATTAACCTAGATCGGGAGTTCCACCGCCGAAAGCCTCCGTAGCCCCCGAAACCCAATCTAGAACCTGTACCGGCACCCTGCCGGAGGGGGGAACCCTCACCAGTGGCTATCTTCATCATCCCGGCGCTCTCCATGACGAGGAGGGAGTAGTCCACCCTCGGGGCTAAGGGTATGTACCATTAGCTATGTGTTTGATCTCTCTCTTTCGTGTTCTTGAGATGGCCGATCTTGATGTATCGCGAGCTTTGCTATTCTAGTTGGATCTTATAATGCTTCTCCCCCTCTACTCTCTTGTAATGGATTGAGTTTTCTCTTTGAAGTTATCTTATTGGATTGAGTCTTTAAGGATTTGTGAACACTTGATGTATGTCTTGCATGTGCTTATCTGTGGTGACAATGGGATATCACGCGATCTACTTGATCTATGTTTTGGTGATCAACTTGCGGGTTCCGTGACCTTGGGAATCTATGCATATGGGTTGGCACACGTTTTCGTCTTGACTCTCCGGTAGAAACTTTGGGGCACTGTTTGAAGTTCTATATGTTGGTTGAATAGATGTTTCTGAGATTGTGTGATGCATATCGTATAATCATGCCCAGGGATACTTGAGGTGACAATGGAGTATCTAGGTGACATTAGGGTTTTGGTTGATTTGTGTCTTAAGGTGTTATTCTAGTACGAACTCTATGATAGATTGAACGTTACTACAGACTCTTGAATAGATCGATCAGAAAGAATAACTTTGAGGTGGTTTCGTACCCTACCTTAATCTCTTCGTTTGTTCTCCGCTATTAGTTACTTTGGAGTGACTCTTTGTTGCATGTTGAGGGCTAGTAATATGATCCAATTATGTTATCCTTGTTGAGGGAACTTGCACTAGTGAAAGTATGAACCCTAGGCCTTGTTTCCTATCATTGCAACACCATTTATGCTCACGTTTACCACTTGCTACCTTGCTGTTTTTATACCTTCTTATTACAAAAACCTATATCTACCATCCATATTGCACTTGTATCACCATCTCTTCGCCGAACTAGTGCACCTATACAATTTACCATTGTATTGGGTGTGTTGGGGACACAAGAGACTCTTTGTTATTTGGTTGCAGGGTTGTTTGAGAGAGACCATCTTCATCCTATTCCTCCCACGGATTGATAAACCTTAGGTCATCCACTTGAGGGAAATTTGCTACTGTCCTACAAACCTCTACACTTGGAGGCCCAACAACATCTACAAGAAGAATGTTGTGTAGTAGACATCAAGCTCTTTTCTGGCGCCGTTGCCGGGGAGGTGAGTGCTTGAAGGTATATTTTTAGATCTTGCACTCGCATCTTTTAGTTTCTTGTTTTATCACTAGTTTAGTTTATAAAAGAAAACTACAAAAAAATGGAATTACGGTTACCTCATATGCTTCATCTTTTTAATATCTTTCGTGAAAATGATGGGAAGGAAAATTGTGCTCAAGTACTAGAAGAAGAATTACATAGAATGCTTGGCATAAAATATGTGCATGATGAGCATGATTGCAATGCTGTTAGTGTGAATCCCTTGAATATCCATGATGCTAATGATATGCAAAGCCACAAGCTTGGGGAAGCTATGTTTGATGAAGATGATACTTTTAGTCCCCGAAGTTTTGATGAGCAAATTTATCATGATGAAAGAATGCCTCCTATTTATGATGATTATATTGATGAAAGTGGATTTGGAGAGGTCATGACTTTATTTAGTGATGAACCCACTATTTCGGAAGAGTTCCAATTGATTATGAGAACAAAGTTGCTATCTATGATGATTATTGTGATGATGTGTATGCTATTAAGAATAATGATAACCATGAAACTTGTCATCATGATTTTAGTTTTCAATTGGATCATGCTTCACATGATAGTTATTTTGTTGAGTTTGCTCCCACTACTATTGATGAGAATAAATTTGCTTATGTGGAGAGTAGTAAAATTTCTATGCAAGTAGATCATGAAAAGAATGCTTTATGTGCTGGTTATATTGTTGAATTTATTCATGATGCTACTGAAAATTATTATGAGAGAGGATCATATGCTTGTAGGAATTGCAATAATATCAAGTTTCCTCTCTTTGTGCTTAAAATTTTGAAGCTATGCTTGTTTTCCCTTCCTATGCTAGTTGATTATCGTTCCCATAAGTTGTTTGCTCACAAAATCCCTATACATAGGACATGGGTTAGAATTAAATGTGCTAGTCATATTCTTCATGATGCTCTCTTTATATATCAGTTCTTATCTTTTATGCGAGCATCCTTGAAATCATTATGCCTAGTTAGGGGCGTTAAACGATAGCGCTTGTTGGGAGGCAACCCAACTTTATTTTTTTTATTTGCTTTTGATTCTGTTTGGGAATAAATATTGCATCTAGCTTCTGTTTAGATGTTGTTTTGTGTTTTAGTTAGTGTTTGTGCCAAGTAGAACCTTTGGGAAGACTTGTGTGAAGTTTATATGATCTTGCTGTGAAAAACAGAATCGTTAGCGCTCGCTAGAATGGTCATCAGATTTTACTGGAGCGTGCTATTTAGTTGATTCTTTTTGCAAATGATTAATAGACAAATTCCTCACGTTCAACAATTTAGTTTGAATTTTTTGGAGTTATAGAAGTATACGAAAACTACAAATTACTACAGACTGTTCTGTTTTTGACAGATTCTGTTTTTCGTGTGTTGTTTGCTTATTTCAATGCATCTATGAGTAGTATTGGGAAGTATGAACCATAGAGAAGTTGGAATACAGTAGGTTTAACAGCAATATAAAGAAAGAATGAATTCATTGCAGTACCTTTGAGTAGTGGTTTGCTTTCTTATACTAACGGAGCTCGCGAGATTTTTGTCTAAGTTTTGTGTTGTGAAGTTTTCAAGTTTTGAGTATTGTTTTGATGGACTATGGAACAAAGAGCGGCAAGAGCCTAAGCTTGGGGATGCCCAAGGCACCCCAAGGTAAAATTCAAGGACAACCAAAAGCCTAAGCTTGGGGATGCCCCGGGAAGGCATCCCCTCTTTCGTCTTCATCTATCGGTAACTATACTCGGAGCTATATTTTTATTCACCACATGATATGTGTTTTGCTTGGAGCGTCATTCTATTTTAGTTTGTTTTGCTTGCTGTTTGAATAATATCCCAAGATCCGAAACTCTTAAATGTTAGAGAGTCTTCACATAGTTACATAATTATTCAACTACTCATTGATTTTCACTTATATCTTTCGGAGTAGTTTGTTGTTTGCTCTAGTGCTTCACTTACATCTTTTAGAGCATGTAGGTGGTTTTATTTTGTAGAAACTATTGATCTCTCAAGCTTCACTTATATCCTTTTGATTGTCTATTAGAACAGCATGGTAATGTGCTTTGGCTATAAAACTAGCCTTCACATGATAGGCATCCAAGATCAATGTAGTAAAAACTTTCATACTAAGTGCATTGAATATGATGAGAAGTGGGATGCTTGATAATTGTTTTGAGATATGAGGATAGTGATATTAGAGTCATGCTAGTGGAGTTATTATGAAATTGAGAAATACTTGTGTTAAAGTTAGTGATTCCCGTAGCATGCACGTATGGTGAACCGCTATGTGACGAAGTTAGAGCATGAGGTATTTGTAGACTGTCATCCTTTGTGTGGAGGTCGGGGGCGCGCGATGGTTAACTCCTACCAACCTCCCCCCTAGGAGCATGCGTTGATTGCTTTGTTTTGATGACTCGTAAATTTTTGCAATAAGTATATGAGTTCTTATGACTAATGTTGAGTCCATGGATATTACTCACTCTCACCCTTCCACCATTGCTAGACTCTCTTGTCTTGCGCAACTTTCGCCGGTACCATACACCCACTATATATCCTTCCTCAAAACAGCCACCATACCTACCTATCATGGCATTTCCATAGCCATTCCGAGATATATTGCCATGCAACTTTCCACCGTTCCGTTCATATGACACACATCATATTGTCATATTGCCATGCATGATCATGTAGTTGACATCGTATTTGTGGCTAGGCCACCATGCATAATTTTTCATACATGTCGCTCTTGATTCATTACACATCCCGGTACACCGCCGGAGGCATTCATACAGAGTCATACTTTGTTCTAGTATCGAGTTGTAATTCGATGAAAGTGTGATTATCATCATTATTAGAGCATTGTCCCATGTGAGGAAAGCCTAAATAAAGAAAGCCCCTCCAAAAAAAGGCCAAAGAAAAAAAGAAAGGCCAAAAAAAAGAAAAAAAAAGGACAATTGCTACTATCTTTTTCCACACTTGTGATTCAAAGTAGCACCATGTTCTTCATGATAGAGAGTCTCATATTTAGTAACTTTCATATACTAGTGGGAATTTTCATTATAGAACTTGGCTTGTATATTCCAACGATGGGCTTCCTCAAATGCCCTAGGTCTTCGTGAGCAAGCAAGTTGGATGCACACCCACTAGTTTCTTTTGTTTAGCTTTCATACATTTTTTTAGCTCTAGTGCATTCGTTGCATGGAAATCCCTACTCACCCACATTGATATCTATTGATGGGCATCTCCATAGCCCGTTGATATGCCTAGTCGATGTGGGACTATCTTCCTCCTTTTTGTCTTCTCCACAACCACCTCTCTATTCCACATAGTGTTATGTCCATGGCTCACGCTCATGTATTGCGTGAAAGTTGAAAGGTTTGAAAGAATAGAGTATGAAAACAAGTGCTTGGCTGAAACCAGGGTTGTGCATGATATGAATATTTTGTGTGATGAAGAGGGAGCATAGCCAGACTATATGATTTTGTAGGGATAACTTTCTTTAGCCATAGTATTTTGAGAAGACATGATTGCTTTGTTAGTATGCTTGAAGTATTATTATTTCTTATGTCAATAAAGACTTTTGTCTTGAATCTTTCAGATCTGAACATTCATGCCACAATTAAGAGAATTACATTGAAAAATATGTTGGTTAGCATTCCACATCAAAAATTCTGTTTTTATCATTTACCTACTCGAGGACGAACATGAATTAAGCTTGGGGATGCTTGACACGTCTCCAACGTATCTGTAATTTTTTTATTGTTCCATGCTATTATATTATCCTTCTAGGATGCTATATGGGCTTTTATATACACTTTTATATGATTTTTGGGACTAACCTATTAACCTAGAGCCCAATGCCAATTTCTGTTTTTCCTTGTTTTTAAGTTTTACAGAAAAGGAATATCAAACGGAGTCCAATTGACGTGCCAATTTTTGATGATTTGTTCTGGACCAAAAGAAGCCCCCGAAGTAAAAGAGTTGGGCCAGGAGAGCCACGGGCTGCCGACGAGGGTGGGGGGCGTGCCCTGGGCAAGTGGTGGCGCCGCCCTATCTCGTGGATGGCCCGGAGGCCCCCCTGACTTGTGCCCTACGCCAAAAAATCCTATAAATACTGAAACCTTCGGAAATTAACCTAGATCGGGAGTTCCGCCACCGAAAGCCTCTGTAGCCACCGAAAACCAATCTAGACCCTGTTCCGGCACCCTGTTGGAGGGGGGAACCCTCACCGGTGGCTATCCTCATCATCCCGGCGCTCTCCATGATGAGGAGGGAGTAGTCCACCCCCGGGGCTGAGGGTATGTACCATTAGCTATGTGTTTGATCTCTCTCTATCGTGTTCTTTAGATGGCACGATCTTGATGTATCGCGAGCTTTGCTATTCTAGTTAGATCTTATAATGCTTCTCCCCCTCTACTCTCTTGTAATGGATTGAGTTTTCCCTTTGAAGTTATCTTATCGGATTGAGTCTTTAAGGATTTGAGAACACTTGATGTATGTCTTGCATGTACTTATCTATGGTGACAATGGGATATCACGTGATCTACTTGATGTATGTTTTGGTGATCAACTTGCGAGTTCCGTGACCTTGGGAATCTATGCATAGGGGTTGGCACACATTTTCGATTTGACTTTCCGGTAGAAACTTTGGGGCACTCTTTGAAGTTCTATATGTTCGTTGAATAGATGTTTCTGAGATTGTGTGATGCATATCGTATAATCATGCCCACGGATAATTGAGGTGACAATGGAGTATCTAGGTGACATTAGGGTTTTGGTTGATTTGTGTCTTAAGGTGTTATTCTAGTACGAACTCTATGATAGATTGAACGTTACTATGGACTCTTGAATAGATCAATCAGAAAGAATAACTTTGAGGTGGTTTCGTACCCTACCATAATCTCTTCGTTTGTTCTCCGCTATTAGTTACTTTGGAGTGACTCTGTGTTGCATGTTGAGGGCTAGTAATATGATCCAATTATGTTATCCTTGTTGAGAGAACTTGCACTAGTGAAAGTATTTACCCTAGGCCTTGTTTCCTATCATTGCAACACCATTTATGCTCACGTTTACCACTTGCTACCTTGCTGTTTTTATACCTTCTTATTACAAAAACCTATATCTACCATCCATATTGCACTTGTATCACCATCTCTTCGCCGAACTAGTGCACCTATACAATTTACCATTGTATTGGGTGTGTTGGGGACACAAGAGACTCTTTGTTATTTGGTTGCAAGGTTGTTTGAGAGAGACCATCTTCATCCTACGCCTCCCACGGATTGATAAACCTTAGGCCATCCACTTGACGGAAATTTGCTACTTTCCTACAAACCTCTGCACTTGGAGGCCCAACAACGTCTACAAGAAGAAGGTTGTGTAGTAGACATCACACCCTCTTGGCGGATGCGGCCGCGCTCAATGCGGATGCGGCGGCGGTGCTCTGGGAGGACGCGACCATCGTACGGGCCTGCACAAAGTGTTTCCACGATGTCATCTTTGCAAGAAGGGGTGCAGGAATGGGGATCAGGATTCATGGATTCGGTGGTTACCGGCACTGGAGCAGACGAGCCGGCGAAGCTTAAGGAGGAAGACTTAAATAGACCCAGAAATTTTCATCGCATACTGTTCCTACAAAAAAAATGTGTGTGATGTTGTCGATATTTTTTATTAGCTATGAAAGACAAATTTGGAGTGAAGTGGCAACGGATGGTGTTTTAAATGTACTAGAAAATTTGTAGTACTAATACAACTGTCATGTCAAATTTTGGAAAAATTCAGGGGTCATTTGACCTTTTAAGACATTTAAGTGATTTTCTAGCCATTTAATGACTATAATTCAAATTTGAACTTCATGTACATGCAACAGCTAACCATAATGGTTTGAAAAGTCATATTTTGTGTACTTGTGTATGATTTAATTTCATCTGCAGTAAATTGGAAGGAATTTTCAAACATATTGGTCTACCGGCTATGACACAATTAAACATGGAGTGCCATGGCATTTAAATTCCAAATTTTTTAAAAAAGGACCAGAAAAACATGAAACCTTGCTTCATGTAATGTCATGCCACCAAGATGATGTGGTAAAAAAATTGGCATGTTTGACGAAAGTTTGGACACACGCCCCTCACAAACCGAAGCAACTCACTAGGAGGCCCGTGGTTTCGAGAGGGAACAATACATGTTTGATGACGAATGAAAATAGCTTCCCCTTACGGCCTTCAATTTTTTTCTACGTTTAACGTGCACTGATACAACTGTCGTGTGAAATTTTGGAAAATTTCAGGGGTCATTTGACCTTTTAAAGACATTTAAGTGATTTTCTCGCCAGTTAATGACCGTAATTTAAATTTGAACCACATGTACATGCAACGGCTAACCATAACGATTTGAAAAATCATATTTGTGTACTTGTGTGCGAGTTAATTCCATGTGCAATAAATTAGAAGGAATTTTCAAACATATTTGTCTCTCGACATGGACACATGTAAATGCATGGAGTGCCATGGCATTTTAGTTCCAAAGAAATTAAAAAGGATCAAAAAAACATGAAACCTTACTTGATGTAATGTCATGCCACCAAGATGGTGTGGTAAAATAAATTGGCATGTTTGAAGAAAGTTTGGACACACCCCTCACAAACTGGAGCAACTCACTAGAAGGCTCGTGGTTCTGAGAGGGAACAATGCATGTTTGATGACGAACGGGAGATAGCTTCCCATTACGGCCTTCAAATCTTTTTACATTTAACGTGCACTAATACAACTGTCATGTGAAAATTTGGAAAAATTCAGGGGTCATTTGACCCTTTAAAGACATTTAAGTGATTTTCTAGCCATTTAATGATCGTAATTTAAATTTGAACTACATGTACATGCAACGGCTAACCATAACGGTTTGAAAAATCATATTTGTGTACTTTTGTGTGATTTAATTCCATGTGCAGTACATTAGAAGGAATTTTCAAACATATTGGTCTCTCCGCATGGACACATGTACATGCATGGAGTGCCATGTTATTTTAATTCCAATTTTTTTCAAGGATGAGAAAAACATGAAACCTTGCTTAATGTAATGTCATGCCACAAAGATGATGTGGTAAAAAAAATTGGCATGTTTGACAAATGTTTGGACACACACCCCTCACAAACCGGAGTAACTCACTAGAAGGCGCGTGGTTCCGAGAGGGAACAATGCATGTTTCATGATGAACGGGAGATAGCTTCCTTTTACGGTCTTCAATTTTTTTCTACGTTTAACATGCACTAATACAACTGTCATGTGAAAATTTGGAAAATTCTAGGGGTCATTTGAACTTTCAAAGACATTTATGTGATTTTCTAACCATTTAATGTCCGTAATTCAAATTTGAACTACATCTACATGCAACGGCTAACCATAACGGTTTGAAAAATCATATTTTTGTGTACTTTTGTGCGAGTTAAAAAATCATCAGACGATGTAAATATCTGGTGTTCAAAAAAGGAAGTGTAAAGATCTGGCAAGATAACCAGCCCCCACACAATTAGCACTCTATTTTGCGCCTCAAGGTTTGGAAGGTGAATGGCGGGGGTTATTAATCAGGCACGGTTCTGTATTGGAAACCGTCAGCTATTATGTTCACACACGGATTTTAATGCGGGAATCGTGTGTAATTGAAACTACATTACTCGTAAATTCCGGCGACCGGCGTGTGTACTGTTCCCGTCGGTCTAGATTCCGGCCGCCAATAAATTCTACCTTGCTCATGCCGTCCCGCCTGCATTCTCACCTACATCCTCCCCTCGCTCTCTCTCTCTCTCTCTCTCTCTCTCTCTCTCTCAAATCTCTGCCATCACGCTGCCAGTCTGCCCACGCGCTGACAAGGAGTCGCCGCCCCCGAGGACGCTCACTCGAAGAGTAGCGACGAGGACTCCTACGCGCCACTGGACAACGTTGCGCTGGACCCCCCAACTTTGGATTGGTTTTGGGGCCAGTACAATCTTTGTCTGTGGAAGTCACTGCCGCCAGCTGAGAAAGCCAGGCAAGTGGCGTTCAAGAAGGAGATGGCAGAGGAGGAATCCAGGTACCAGGCGGCCTGTGAAGCCCGTGATGCCGCTTGGAAAAAAAGGAGGTGGTGGAGCTTTTGGGGCGGGCGCGTCGTCATGCAGAGGAGGTGTACGAAGACGGGTACTTCACGAGGAAGGTCAAAAGCGCTAGGCGCCTCATCGCTGCATGGAGGTGGGCCGATATGCTCCAGCGTGCCACCAACGAGGAGCTCCAATGGGAGCCCAACAAAATGGCAAGATCGTTCACGCTCGTCCGCCAGCAAGAGGCAGATCGGTACGTCAAGCATTGCGAGGCGGAGAAGGTGGGGTACTGCCTCTGCGCTGGGAAGACGCCGCACACCAAGGAGCTGCTGGCGATGGGTTGCCGAAATACTGCCCCCAGGAGGGATTATTAGTTTTAGTATTGTTTGTTTTTGTACCTAGTAGTTAAGTATCATCACGTATATGTGATGATATTATATATATTCTGTGATGAACTAATGAACAATTTATATATATATATATATATATATATATATATATATATATATATATATTATGAATTCCATTTTCTATTTGTTTTTATACTAATTTGAATCTAGCTATTATCATCCACATATACAGAATGGAAAGCGTATATACACACATTGAAACAAAACTAATAAGAACGGAAAACACAGTACACACATTGAAACAGAGCAATTAACAGAGCAATATTATGATTGTTGTGAATGCATAGCAATCCACATTGAAACAACCCAACAAAATAAAATGCGTCCATGAGACCATGACCAGCAGCCCTTGCCTACGGTAGCTCTTGGCTCTGCCTGAACTCGTGCAGGCGTTCGTCCAAGCGGTCGACACACTCGGACTACATTTGGAGCACGATCTCGATCTCCAAGTTGGCTATTTCATCAGAGATCACCAGCCCAAAGATTCGACAGCCATGTTCCTCTACTGCACCTAGGTGGACACCTCGGCCAAGAAGGCGGTCGAGCCAACCGACCAGCGCATTGGCATCGAGCGGGCCGTGAACAAGGTGAACGGCACGACCCATGCGAACGGCGCGGCGGGCGTCCGGTGCAAGTATGGCGTGGCCGGCCTCTGGTGCAAGTACGACGCAGAAGGCCTCTGCCCACTCCTGGCGAGGAATGGGGGTACTGACGGGACGTGTACCCAGCTGCGACGCCCTGTCGACAGCAGGCAAGCGCCGATTGATCTGATCTTGCTATGCAGCACGCCGCGCCTCTTGCTCTGTGGCACTCTGATATGTCTCCGTCGTATCTATAATTTTTGATTGTTCCATGCCAATATTGTACAACTTTCATATACTTTTGGCAACTTTTTATACTATTTTTTGGGACTAACATACTGATCCAGTGCCCAGTGCGAGTTCTTGTTTGTTGCATGTTTTTTGTTTCGCAGAATATCCATATCAAACGGAGTCCAAACGGAATAAAAATGGACGGAGATTTTTTTGGAATATATGTGAATTTTGGGAAGCGGAACCAACATGAAACGATGCCCGAGTGGCCCAAGAGGCAGGGGCGCGCCCTGGTCCCTCGTGGCCACACCGTAAGGCGGTTTATGCCCTTCTTTCGCCACAAGAAAGCTAATATCCGGATAAAAACCGTGTCAAAATATCAGCCCAATTAGAGTTACGGATCTCCGGGAATTTAAGAAACGGAGAAGGGCCAGAATCTGGGAACGCAGAAACGGAGAGAGACAGAGAGACAGATCCAATCTCGGAGGGGCTCTAGCCCCTCCGCTACCATGGAGGCCATGGACCAGAGGGGAAATCCTTCTCCCACCTAGGAAGAAGGTCAAGGAAGAAGAAGAAGGAGGGGGGCTCTCTCCCCCTCGCTTCCGGTGGCACCGGAGTGCTACCGGGGCCATCATCGTGTGACGGCGATCTACACCAATACCTCCGTCATCTTCACCAACATCTCCATCACCTTCCTCCATCTATCTACAGCGGTCCACTCTTCCGCAACCCGCTGTACTCTCTACTTGAACATGGTGCTTTATGCTTCATATTATTATCCAATGATGTGTTGCCATCCTATGATGTCTAAGTAGATTATCGTTGTCCAATCGGTGATTGGTGAATTGCTATGATTGATTTAAATTGCTTGTGGTTATGTTGCTGTCCTTTGGTGCCCATCATATGAGCGCGCGCGTGGATCACACCATAGGGTTAGTTGTATGTTGATAGGACTACGTATTGGAGGGCAAGAGTGACAGAAGCTTCAACCTAGCATAGAAATTGATGCATACGGGATTGAAGGGGGACCAACATATCTTAATGCTATGGTTGGGTTTTACCTTAATGAACGTTAGTAGTTGCGGATGCTTGCTAATAGTTCCAATCATAAGTGCATAGAATTCCAAGTAAGGGATGACATGCTAGCAGTGGCCTCTCCCACATAAAACTTGCTATCGGTCTAGTAACGTAGTCAATTGCTTAGGGGCAATTTCGCAACTCCTACCACCACTTTTCCACACTCGCTATATTAACTTTAGTTGTGTCTATATCTTAATAGCCCCTAGTTTATATTTGTGTGCTCTTTATATTCTTGCAAACCTATCCAAAAACACCTACAAAGTACTTCTAGTTTCATACTTGTTCTAGGTAAAGTAAACGTCAAGCGTGCGTAGAGTTGTATCGGTGGTCGATAGAACTTGAGGGAATATTTGTTCTACCTTTAGCTCCTCGTTGGGTTAGACACTCCTACTTATCGAAAGAGGCTACAACTGATCCCCTACACTTGTGGGTTATCAAGACCTTTTTCTGGCGCCGTTGCCGGGGAGCAATAGAGTGGGGTGAATATTCTCGTGTGTACTTGTTCGCTTTATAACTAAGTAGACTTTATTTGTTGTTCCGAGTTGTTCTCTATCTTCAGTTATGGATATGGAACACGAAATACCAAAAAACTTTGGTGTACTTGCTACTCATGGAGATGGGGAATCTCCTAAAACCCTCGATGCTCATTATGTGAAAGATATTATGTATTACTTTGATAATCCTGAGAAAACCCCATTCAACTATGTAATGGGAGTAACGTTGGATCAACGTGAATACTTTAGGGATTATCGCTTGACACAAAAAGGGAAACTGTTATGGGATCAAATTCATTTGTTGCATTGGTATGCTCGGCAACTATGCTTGAGATATGATTATACTTGTTGCTCTAGGATGAAGGCTCCACACCTTCCCTTTTCATGCAAATTTAATGATAATGAAACCTTAGCTTCATATGCTAATGGTATATATGATTATTATGATGTGGAAAAAATAGAAGAATTCGTTGCTTTTAAGGGTGCTTATGAAATTGAATCTCTGTTTAAAAAGAATGATGCTTTTGATGATGATGTTTCTAGGCCTGAAAATCTTGCTATATTGAAGTATTGCTATTTAAATTATGAATATAACTCCAATATTGATGCGTTTATTGAGAAAATCTCCGCTGTCCAAGAAGAGACTAATATTTTGCAGGAAACTATGGAAGAAGAAACTGGTGACATTGTGAGCTCATTGTATGAAAAAGATTGTCGGGGAAACTGGTATCCACGAACACCTACGGGGACCGAGCCCCTTTCGGTTTGGCGGGGGCGGAGGTCGCACGAAGAGCAGATCGAGGCGAAGCACACGAGCAGTTTACCCAGGTTCGGGCCGCACGGATGCGTAAAACCCTACTCCTGCTTTGTGGTTTGTATTGATGTTCTTGCTCGGGAGCGCTGAGAGCTACAGTACACTTCAGCAGCTAACGAGACCGAGCGTGAGAGTGTTCGAATCCCCTTCTACGTTTCGCATGGGCCTCCTTTTATATGCTCAAGGGGTCACCGACAGGTGGCATCATAGACAAGGGCAAAAATGGAAAAGTATTGCGGTTGGTACAGCTACCTGTACAGTGTTCCATACCTAACTCTAACGGCAGGGGACAAGGGCATTAAATGCCCATCGACGTCGCCCAAACAGTGCAAAAAGGGGCCGTCAGGGGCGCCACCGTTCGCCCCGATGGCAACCTTGTCAGCGCCGCTTGCCACCGCGTACCCCTGGCTGCACAGCCTCCCGCCACGTACGCCTGGCAGGGTCCCAGAGCGACACGTTGGTGGATGCACTGGAGCGTAGGTATAGAGTGGTAGCTTGCCGCGGCAAGCACCTTGCCGCGGTCGTTGTCTTGTCGCACCCGGGAGCTTGTTGCTCACCGGGCCTTGTCGGGACTCGTGGCGCGTCGCGGCAAGTTCCTTGAGATGCCTTGGTTGGCCTTCCCGGCAAGCTCCTCTTGCCGGGGCCTTGTCTCCTTGACTTGAATACTTTGTTCTTGAATGGCTCCAAAGGAACCACGGAGGACCTTGGCGGTCACCCGGCAAGCCTTGCTGCGGGGCACTGCGACTGCCCGTGCACAAGTTCGGGATACTAGGGTACCCCTACTCTAGTACACCGACAGGAGCCCCCGGGCATGGGCCATACGCGGTGCCGAGCGCTGTTGGGCCAGGCCCAAAATAGTGCACGGGCACGCGCAGCCTGGGTCACGCCGTATCTTACTCCGTATCCACCGCGCCCTCCCTTAATGGCACGCATTAAATGCGGCGTCGTGGGAGAGATCGTGGGTGGTTTCTTTATTCGGAAATGCGGAACGTTCGCCCCCTCCCTCCTTATAAGCAGGGGAAACAGGGGCAGTTCGTCCATCCGCCCGTTGCTACTTCAATCCTCGAAAACCTCCGCCGCTCCCCTTCTTCCCAAAGCTGAAAGAGAGCAGCGCTCCGCCCCCCGTCGCCACCAGCACCACCAACGCTATCGACCTCCCTCACCACCTCCGCCATGGCTCTGAAAGCCGAGAAGGGGAAGGGCGTGAAGTAGGCCGAGGCGCAGCGGCTCGCGGCGCTGCGAAAGGCGCGGGCTGTCTTCCCCCCCAAGCTTGCCGCGAGGGAGCTGAGGGAGAACTACTACCTCTTCTGGTCGGGGGAGACGCGGGCGCACCCGCGCACGAAGGTACTCCCAGCCGCCGCTTGTAAAATGGCTCCGAACGGATACGCGTTCTTCGCCTTGTTCTTCTACTGCGGGCTCTACCCGCCTTTCTCTGAATTCTTCTATGACCTTATGAACACCTACGGGTTCCACCTCCTTGACTTCACCCCCAATGCCGTTCTGACCATGGCAGTTTTCGCACATCTCTGCGAAAACTTTGTCGGAGTCCATCCCAATGTAGCCCTTTTCCGCCACTTCTTTACGCCCCGAGTTGAGAGAGGAGAGCCTTTATACGGCGGAGTCTCCTGGATCTCGAGAGCACACAAGAAGGAAGCTTATCTGGAGGGAGAGCTCCGCAGCAAATGGGAGGAATGGAGAGCACGGTGGTGCTGGATTGTCGAGGAGAACCCGCAGCCATTCACCACCCGGCGCCAAGCCCCTGTAGTACGCGGCAATGATTGGAGCGACTTGGCCCCGGAGGACGGTAGGCTGAAGATCGCCATCACCCGGATCCAACGCCTCAGGCTTGCCGGGCTCACTATAGGCGCAGTTGGCGTAGATTTCCTTCGCCGCCGCATCGCCCCCCTGCAGGAGAGGAAGAGACCCGCCTGGGAGTTTGAGAATGCGGCGGACATCATGAGGCTGCGCCCGGGCCTCAACTTCAACTTCACTGTCCTGGAGCTCAACGCGATGCTCCATGAGCTGTTCAAGTATGACCCCGATCATCCCGAAGTGTTCAGGTTGCCAAGGGGCGTCGTCCCGCTGTGCAACAACTCCGCGCTCAGCCGCATCCGCGCAATGATGCCATTGTGTGACTCTCATGGGATCGACCCAACTTGGCAAGAGCATGTCGATGACGCCGTGCAGGAGTTCTTCGACAACTTGGAAGAAGTGCCGATTCGCCCCGACGAGAAGAAAGGCCTCACCCACGACACCACTGATAAGGAGATGGCGTACATCGCCACTAGGCTGGAAGAGGCGGCGGCAGCCACAGCCACGGGCGAGTTCGGTTTCACCGTGGAGGAGGCAGAGGCAGCAAAGGCGGCAAGTCTTGCCGAGCGAGGGGAATTTGTCGGCGAAGAAGAGCTTGCCGGGCAAGACACCGAGTCAAGGAGCCCGCCGAGCAGGGCGTCAAGTCGAGCGGGCCCGCCGAAGATACGAGCGGCTCGCTGGAGATCGACTCCTCTTCCTCCTCATCTTCAGGCAGCACGCCGCTAGCAGAGCCTCCAGCTCCACCAAGAAGGCGTCTCCGCAAGGCCAGGGACGTAGCGGAGCGGCCGACGGGTCAACAGCCGCCGCGCAGCGCGACATGCTCCACCGCGGCAAGCACGGTGGCCGCGGGAGAACCTCGCGCTTCTGCAGCAACTGGAGCGGGGTCTTCCCGGACCACCGCTTCTGCTCCTGCCGCTCCCCATGCCACGGCGGCAGCCGGAGCAGGGTCGTCTCAGACCACCGCCACTGCTCCCGCCAAGCGGCCAAGGGAGCCTACTCCTCTGCCTCCTCGCGCCGGACGTGAGCCGGACTTTGACTTCTCCGCGCTCAGCTCCGACGAGGAAGAAGAAGAGTAAGATTCTCGTTGTACTTGTATTTCTTCAATTCTTGTTGTTTTGTCTTGTATCTCATTTGCTTCATTCCGGACTTATTCCTTTTCAGGACTCTGGCCCAGAGAGCGGCAAAGAGAGCCAAGGTCCCGGCGAGGAGAGAGGATGTGATCATCGTCGAGGATGAACCCACCGAGACCACCATGCCGGACCGGGCAACTAATCTTCAGAGCAGCCCCCAGCGCAGCCCCCAGCGTAAGTGTATGGTTCACTTTCCGCAGTTAGGCGCGCGTGGGTGTTCTTTGGCTGATATTCGTTTGTTGATTTGTGTAGGAGCAGAGCAGCCACACCAGGAGCGCCCGGAGACCGCCCCCTACGTGCCATCTGCTTCAACTACGCCGCCAAGGGGAAGTTCTCCGGCAAGGGTCTCCCCGGCAAGGGAGAGTCCTCCGCCAAGGGCGAGCTCTCCGCCAAGGGAGAGCTCTCCGGCAAAGGAGAGCACCAGCGGCCCTCCGCCGGCGGAGACTACAACCACGCCGCCAATGGAGAGTTCCCCGGCAAGGGACACTGCCGAGGAGGAGGCCCGCGCAGGTAATCCTCTCGCTTCAAACTTCCCTTGGGCTTTTCTTCTTTTGATCTTCTTTTTGGATATTTGCTTGACTTATTTTCCTTTTCCGACTATCAGATCCATCTGCTACTGAGCCGATGGAGACTAAAGTTGTTGCTGACGACGCCGCTGCCACCGAAGAAGCAGCCGGCGCTGACGATCCCGCCGGCGCTGAGGCCGCCAAGGCTGCCGCCGCAGCAGCTGGCGAGGGGTCTGGCGATCGCACTGACGGCCCTGAGGCCGCAGGAGCGCCAGGCGCTACACCGACCGCCGATCCCTCCGCCGCTGCCGCAGCGCCAGGCTCCGAAGAGCCCGAGCCAGGCGCCTACTTGAAGGCCGGCGACGGCGTCTTCATCAAACTCCCCTGGGCCTCAAGCTCCAAGGCGCCGGTCGAGGGAGAAATCTTCGACGGAGAGGTGCTCGCCTCCGCTAGGCTGACGCTGGTCGACGCGCCGAGCAGCAGCAGCGGCGAGCCTGAGGAGGAGCGGCTGCTGCGGAAACTGATGTCGCTCTACCGCGCTCGGCAGGCCAAGCTAGAGTCCTGAGAGGCTCTTGCCGCGAAGGCGGGAGCTGACATTGAGAAGCGTGCGGAGGAGCTCCGGGCCCTCAACTAGGCAGCTCTCCGGTCCCTGGCAGAGGAGCGGGAGCAACTTGCCGAGGAGCAGCAGGCCTTCTTCCTCGAGAAGGCTAAAGTGGAAGAACAGCAGCGGCTTGCCGCTGAGAAGCTGTCCACGCGGGAGGGCGAGCTGGTGCAGTGGAAGGTCAACCTCGACAGCCACGAGGAGGAGCTTGTCACGCGCGAGCGATCACTTGGCGGAGCCCTCAAGGAAGCAGAGGATGCCACCGCAGCTGCCGAGGTCGCCAAGAAGGAGTTGGAGACGAAGGTGGCGCAGCTGGAGGCCAATCTCAAGGCGAGCGGCGAGGAGCTTGCCGCGCTCAAGAATGAGCGAGAGAAGGACGCCCACAGCCACTCCGAGCTGCAGGTTCGCCTCGCCGAGAAGGGCAAGGAGCTTGCCGCCGCCAAGGACTCCAATGCTGATCTTGAGTTGAAGCTGACCACTTTGACCAAGACGCTGGACGGCGCCAAGGAGCGGGAGGCGGCCTTGAAGTAGGAGATCAAGGCCGAGAAGGCGCTGCTGGCGAGTGCTGCCTTCGCCCAAAACACCTTTAGGGAGACTGTGGAGCTCTGGACAGAGGGTCTCGTCAATGCTGCCGCAGATATCGACAGGGAGCTGGCGCAGCTGGGGGCGGAGTATCACGGGTATTCCTCCGATGAGATCCTCCACCCCAGCGCCAAGCTCACCTTGTTCTTCAAAGGCGTGGCGACGGCCCTCCGGCGACTCTGGGAGAGGATCCCAAAGCAGCTGGCCGACGAGTCGCGCAAGCTCTGCGCGGGAGCCCTTCAAAAGGTGTTGGTGAAGGTGGCCTTCCGCAACCCGGGCCTCAACCTCACCAACGTCCTCAAGTCGCCGCTGCCGGATGCTGATCTGGAGGCGCTCAAGGCCCTTGTTGCACCCATTGTGGACAAGGTGAGCGGCATCAAGAGGGTTGAGGGCGATCGCGTAGATTAGGCCGCCCATTTCTTTCTTCTCTTGTCGCTGCTGATCATGTTACGAGAACAATCTATTAGAGTTGCGACAAGCTTCTTTGTAATATAACTCTATTTTGGGTAGAATTACTATGTTATTTCCTTTACTTGACTCCTTCCTTTGTATGCTTTTGCCCTACGCTTTTAGGGAACTTGTCGGCGCAGGCACCTTAGCCGCGAGCACTGAGTGCGGGACGTCAGCAGCCTGCTGGCGATGCCGTTACCGACAAGAAACCTTGTCGCAACAAGTTGCAGCACACTTAAGTTGTTGAGCGGGCTCGAAAACAAAGTAAGGGCGCGACACTAGTCGCAGCACACTTAAGTCGTTGAGCGGACTCGAAACAAAGTAAGGGCGCAACTAGCTACGAGTAGGTTCCTCCGCGCACAGGTTTTCCATAAAAAGCACGGTCGTTCAAGGAAGATAACTTAAAAATTTTAAAATCTGATTGCTCAAACTTTGGCAACTTAGCTTTTCTGTTGTTTGCTTCCCGGCAAGGCGAAACTTTCTTGAACGACGCCTGGCCCATACCACTATCTTCTCCTCCCCCCCCGGCAAACTTGTGCGCGAGGGAATCTTCCTTTCCTTGAGAAAAAAGAAAGAAGAGAAAATACAGATATGGAGCCTTTGGGCTCGTTAGTGCTTACCGGGGGTAGGTGCTGCACAAGGTGTCAGATAACACATGCAAAAAATAGAAAGCATGAAATTGACAAAATGTGCGGAGCACATGAGCTTTATTGATGCACGGGGTCTGCGCCTGGCTTTGTAAAAAGGATAACATGCAACAGCGGCAAGACTTGTACAAAAGGTGGTTGCCGGAATGGGTCCTGGCAACCGCGCCTTACGGGTAAAACTTACGAAGATGCTCAATGTTCCAGGAGTTGCTCACCGGAAAGCCATCTTCCGTCTCAAGGCGGACAGCGCCAGGCCTAGTGACTCGTTTCACCCGGTAAGGGCCTTCCCACTTCGGCGTCAACTTGTTGGAATTCTTGGCGGACTGAACGCACCGAAGAACAAGGTCGCCTTCCTCGAGACTTCTGGCGTTAACTTTGCGGCTATGGTAGCGGCGCAAAGCTTGCTGGTAGCAAGCAGCTCGTACAGCAGCCTGAAGACGGTCTTCCTCGAGGAGCAGCGCGTCATCTTGTCGCAGCTGCTCTTGCTCGAGCTCATCATAAGCGAGCACTCGAGGTGACCCGTATACGAGTTCCGTGGGGAGAACTGCCTCTGCTCCATAGACTAGAGCGAAAGGTGTCTGTCCAGTGGCTCGATTTGGCGTCATTCTGATCGACCAAAGAACCACCGGCAGCTCCTCGATCCAGTTTCTTCCGCACTTGTGCAGCCTGTCGAAAGTTTCTTCCGCTTGACCGTTGCTTCTCGGGTGAGCAACAGAAGCGAAGCAGACCTTGGCGCCAAGATCTTGGACGTACTGCATGAAGGTGCGGCTCGTGAATTGCGTACCGTTGTCGGTGATGATCCTATTAGGGATCCCGAAGCGGCAAACAATCGACCTGAAGAACTTGGCTGCTGACTATGCGGTCACCTTCCTCACTGCTTCCACTTCCGGCCATTTTGTGAACTTGTCGATTGCAACGTACAAGTACTCAAAGCCCTCGGCTGCGCGGGGAAAGGGGCCGAGGATGTCGACCCCCCAGACCAAAAATGGCCAGGATAAAGGGATCGTCTGGAGAGCTTGAGCTGGCTGGTGTATCTGCTTGGAATGGAACTGGCACGCTTCACACTTGGTTACTTGTGCAGTTGCATCCTGGAGGGCTGTCGGCCAAAACAAACCTTGCCAGAATGCTTTGCCGGCAAGTGCTCTTGCGCCAATGTGGTGACCACATATGCCTCCATGTATATCTGCCAACAGCTTTTGTCCGTCTTCCCGGCGAATACACTTCAATTTCACACCGTTGAGTCTTCTTCTGTACAGTGTGTTGTTGACAAACTGGTACATACTTGACTGCCGGGCTACTCTTTCCGCTTCTTCTTGCTCTTCGGGAAGTTCTCCTGTCTGAAGGAAACGGACAATCTGCTGCGCCCATGCTGGAGCTTGTGGCTCTACAACAAGGACTAAAGGTACATCTGCTGCTGCGGGAACATCCGCTTCTACGACGAGAACCTGCGGCTCAGCCGGAGCTTGATGTTCCCCGGCAAGCTTGCCGGAGCAAAACTTGTCGGGAGCGTCTGCTTCAACGTAACAAACCCTTGGGCTTGCCGGAGCAGACTGCTCCTCAGCATTCTTGTAGTTGATCTTGGGGACCTTCTTGGCGGCGGCTTCGGGAAGCTCTGCCGGAAAATAGTCACCAGAAATCAACTTCCTCTTCTTGCTCTGTCCAGTTGATGGTGTTATAGACGGTTGAGTCAGCTTGAGCACAAAGATCCCTGGTTCCATAGGTAACTTAAGTGCGGCTCACTTTGACAGGCCGTCGGCGATGTTGTTCTGAGCTCTTGGAACATGCTCCATCTGTAGGCCGTCAAAGTGCTCTTCAAGCTTTCTCACTTCATCAACGTAGGCTTCCATCAACGGACTCTGATAATTCTTGTTTACTTGGCGGACGACAAGCTGCGAGTCACCCCTGACAATGAGCTTCTTGATCCCAAGGTCTGCCGCGATCCTGAGACCGGCAAGCAAACCTTCATACTCTGCGGTATTGTTTGTTGCTTGCTCCTTGGGAAAGTGCATCTGGACTACGTACTTGAGGTGCTCTCCGGTGGGTGCGACAAGCAGTACGCCAGCACCGGCGCCTTGCAGCGAGAAGGCACCATCAAAGTACATCAGCCACTCTTTGCTTGCTTCCTTGACGGGGATGCTCGTTTCTGGAATCTCTTCATCTGGTGTTGGCGTCCACTCTGCTATGAATTCTGCCAATGCTCTGCTTTGGATAGTTGAAGTGCTTTCAAACTTGAGGCCAAAGCTTGACAGTTCCAGTGCCCACTCAACAATCCTTTCTGTCGCTTCTGGATTCTGCAGTATCCTCTTCAGCGGAAAGCGAGTGACAACTGTGATCTCATGTGCTTGGAAGTAATGGCGCTGCTTTCTCGAGGCCATGAGGAGGCCGAAAAGCAATTTCTGCACACCAGAGTACCTTGACCTAGCCCCCTGCAGAAGGGAACTGACAAAGTAAACTGGGCGCTGCACCATTTTCTTCTGTATTTCCTGCGCAGATCCATCTTTGTCGGGACCAGAGCTTGTCGGGGAAGCCCCCTGCTTGTCGCCGGATGTTCCTGCCGCGGTTGCTGGCTCATCATCTGTCTCCCTCTCAGCTACTAACGCAACACTAACCACTTGATTGGTTGCCGCTAGATACAACAGCAACTTCTCTTGTGGCTTAGGTGCGACAAGTATTGGAGTGGAGGACAGGTATCTCTTCAAGTCTTGCAGCGCAGCCTCCGCTTCCGGAGTCCATTTCATTGGACCTGCCTTTTTCAAAATTTTGAAAAACGGCAGGGCGCGCTCAGCAGACTTAGAAATAAACCCGCTGAGAGCAGCCACGCAACCGGCAAGTCTTCGTACATCCTTGACGCGCTTTGGTGCTTCAATCTGCTCAATGGCCTTGATCTTGTCGGGATTGGCTTCAATTCCCCTCTGAGACACGAAGAACCCGAGAAGCTTGCTGGAAGGGACTCCAAACACACACTTCTCGGGATTGAGCTTGAGGCTCATCTTGCGCAGATTTGCAAAGGTCTCGTCTAAATCTTGATTCAGAGTTGTCCTGTCCTTGCTCTTGACCACTATGTCATCCATGTAGGCCTCCACATTTCTGTGAATTTGTGGCTCAAAAGCTGTATGGACTACCCTTGCAAATGTTGAACCAGCATTCTTCAAACCGAAAGGCATCCGTATGAAACAGTACGTGCCACATGGAGTGATGAATGCGGTCTTCTCCTCATCCTCTTCTGCCATGAAGATTTGATGGTATCCTGAGTATGCGTCAAGAAATGAGAGCAAGTCACATCCGGCCGTGGAGTCGACAATCTGGTCAATGCGCGGCAAGGGAAATGGGTCTTTGGAACAAGCTTTATTCACATCGGTGAAGTCGATACAAAGCCTCAATTTCCCGTTTGCCTTGCGCACGACTACAGGATTGGCCAACCACATAGGATGGAGCACTCCTCTGAGGAGGCCTGCTGCTTCCAACTTCTTGATCTCTTCTGCGATAAACTCTTGGCGCTCCACTGCTTGCTTCCTAACCTTCTGCTTGACGGGTCGCGCATGAGGACAGGCGGCAAGGTGGTGCTCAATTACTTTCCTGGGAACACCGGGGATGTCAGACGGTTGCCATGCAAACACGTCAACATTCGCCCGCAGGAAAGCAACGAGCGCGCTTTCCTATTTAGGGTCAAGTGTGGCACTGATGGTGAAGGTACCACCAGTGCCGTCCTCCTTGGCGAACACCTTCTTGGTCTCTGGCGGAGCTGCCATCGTCTTCTTACACTTGCCGGTGGAGCTCGATGGTGCGTCCTCGACGGTAGCGCAACACTCCGAAGAGGTGCGCTTGCCGGAGTGGGCATCAGAGCTCTTGCCGGACTTGGTCCTCTTCTTCCCCCCGGGAGCTTCAGCGGCAAGTGTCTTGCGATCTGTTGCGGCTGCTGCTTCCCGTAGATCTTGTCGGCGCAAATAAGTGCATCCTTCTTGTCGCCAGGGACATAGATGACACTTATCGGGCCTGGCATCTTCAGCATGTTGTATGCGTAGTGAGAGGCTGCCATGAACTTGGCGAGTGCTGGACGGCCGAGTATCCCATTGTAAGGCAATGGAAAATCGGCAACATCAAAAGTGACCCTCTCAGTCCTGAAGTTCAGCTCGCCGCCAAATGTAACTGGCAACGTGATCTTCCCCTTCGGCTTGCTCCTTCCCGGGTTGATTCCTTGGAATGTGCCGGTCTCTTCGAGTTCGCTGTCAGGGATCTGGAGTTTGTGGAGCACAGCGGAGGAGATCAAGTTCAAGCCGGCCCCGCCGTCAACTAGCATCTTAGTGACCTTGAGGTTGCGGATAGTTGGTGAAACCAACATCGGCAAGCACCCGACCGCAGTTGTGCGATCAGGGTGGTCCTCAATATCAAAGATGATAGGCATGCTGGACCATTTCAGAAGCTTACGTGAATCGACAGGTGGTTCTGCCGCATTGACTTCCCGCACACACTGCTTGAGTTGGCGGTGTGAAGTATGCAGAGAAGCACCGCCGTCAACGCACAAGACTTCTGTGGCTTTCTGGAACTCCTGCTCACTGGTCTCAACATCATCCATATCTTCATCGTCGTCGTCGTCTTCGTCCTTGTCGCGGCCGCGGGGAGGTCTGTCTCCTTGCCGCTGCTTGGCCTTGCCGCGGTGTCCTCCCCGGCCAGGGCGCTTCTGGCCAGATCCTCCACCACCTCCTTGGGCCTTCTCCTTGTCGCGTCGCTCGTATTCAGCCTTTTGCTGCTCAACAAGCTGCTCGACCCTCTTGCAGTTCTGGAGATCATGGCCCTTGGTGCGGTGGATCTTGCAGTACTGCTTGTCGGCGGCCGCCACAGCTTGGCAGTTGGTGCATGCGGTAGTCTCCTTGCCGGAGCTACCAACTTGGGCTTTCTTGGCGCCACCTTCGTTGCCGGACTGCTCAACGACTAGCACCTCTTTGCTTTTCTTCTTCCTGTTGTTCCGCCGCCGGTTCTTCTTTGACGGGGCAGCATCCTCACTGTCAGATCCACCTGCTCCTGTATCCTCTCCGGGGAGTTTCCTTCCTTCCTCAGCACGTGCACACTTGTCGGCCAGGGCGTACAGCTCACTGACGTCCCTGATCTTGCACATCGCCATCTCCTCCCTCATCCTGCGGTTATGCACGTTCTGATGGAACGCACTGATAACAGCGGCAAGGTGGACATCTGGGATGTTGTGCTGTACACGGCTGAATCTCTGGATATACTTGCGCAGGGATTCTCCTTCCTTCTGGCCGAGCAGATGAAGGTCACTTTCTTGGCCATGAGGTTTGTGGCCGCCTGTAAAGGCGCCAACAAACTGATGGCATAGGTCAGCCCAGGAGGATATAGAGTTATCCGGCAAGTGCATGAGCCAGGACCTGACGTTGGGCTTGAGCACCAGCGGGAAGTAGTTGGCAAGGATCTTGTCCTCCCGCCCCCTGGCAGCTTGGACCGCAATTGTGTAGCTGCTGAGAAACTCCGACGGATGTGTCTTGCCGTCGTACTTCTCTGGTACGTCTGGCTTGAAATTCTTCATGCTGGGCCACTGGACTTGCCGCAGCTCACGAGTGAACGTAGGGCAACCTACCACGTACGACAAGTCGCCTGGTTCCCCTGGCGCATGCATGTCGACAGCAGGCCCAGCGTGCTGGTCTGATTGACGATGCGCTTCTCTTCGGCGCTCGATGCGAGTACGAGCGTCCTCTTGCTGTTGTTCGTGAAGAACTTGGCGCTGATCGCGACGAGCTCGTGGATCCGACAACGCAGTGGAGTCGCTGTCGAGGTGGATCCGGCGAGTCGGTGATTTTGGCCTTCGGGGTGGGGAGTGCACGGTGGTTGCACCCCCACCGGTCTTGTCACCATCGGCCCGTGCCTGGCTGACTTGCCGCGGCTGCGACGTGCTCGGCTGCCGCGGAGTGTTGCCATTGGCAAAGGCGATGAGACTCTGAATGGTGGCCCTCCAGTCGTCGACCTTGTCTGCCGCTGGAGGAAAGTCTAGGAGCAGTTGAGCTCGTGCCAAAGCTTCTGCTGGAGTGGCGGGTAGCGGTGGCGAACGGTGCGAGGAGCGGGATATGCTCGGACTTCTAACTATGTTAGAAGGAGCAGTATCCCGTCCGGGCGACCGGGCCTTGCTCGTGCCGGCATGTTGGCGTGCATACTGGTCTTGAGCATCCCGAGATCCACCAGCTCGATCTTGGTCCAGCAAGCGTATGGTACCATGAGTACCATGACGTTGCCGATCCTGCGCCTCCTGAGATGGGCGCGGTGCATGCACGGACGCCGAGGTCTTGGAGTGCGCCTGGTCGTTGTGGGAGTCGGCCACGCCGCCGATGGGCAGCGCAGCCTTGTCCTTGGACCTGGCAGCACTGTGAGCTCCCTCGTCGGCGCCCGTTCTTCCGCCGGCGTCTACCCCACCAGCCGTTGGCTCCGGCGGTGGTGGGATCGACGCGGACGGAGCAGCTGCCTCCGAAGCCTTCTTCTTCGGCGGCATGTTGATGAAGATGATGAAGATCTAGCTCGTGTGGACGCCGAATCAGGTTCACACAATCTCGACGCACCCCCTACCTGGCGCGCCAAAGATGTGGGGAAACTGATATCCACGAACACCTATGGGGACCGAGCCCCTTTCGGTTTGGCGGGGGCGGAGGTCGCACGAAGAGCAGATCGAGGCGAAGCACACGAGCAGTTTACCCAGGTTCGGGCCGCACAGATGCGTAAAACCCTACTCCTGCTTTGTGGTTTGTATTGATGTTCTTGCTCGGGAGCGCTGAGAGCTACAGTACACTTCAGCAGCTAACGAGACCGAGCGTGAGAGTGTTCGAATCCCCTTCTACGTTGCGCATGGGCCTCCTTTTATATGCTCAAGGGGTCACCGACAGGTGGCAACATAGACAAGGGCAAAAATGGAAAAGTATTGCGGTTGGTACAGCTACCTGTACAGTGTTCCATACCTAACCCTGATGGCAGGGGACAAGGGCATTAAATGCCCATCGACGTCGCCCAAACAGTGCAAAAAGGGGCCGTCAGGGGCGCCACCGTTCGCCACGATGGCAACCTTGTCAGCGCCGCTTGCCACCGCGTACCCCTGGCTGCACAGCCTCCCGCCACGTATGCCTGGAAGGGTCCCAGAGCGACACGTTGGTGGATGCGCTGGAGCGTAGGTACAGAGTGGTAGCTTGCCGTGGCAAGCACCTTGCCGCGGTCGTTGTCGTGTCGCGCCCGGGAGCTTGTCGCTCACCGGGCCTTGTCGGGACGCGTGGCGCGTCACGGCAAGTTCCTTGAGATGCCTTGGTTGGCCTTCCCGGCAAGCTCCTCTTGCCGGGGCCTTGTCTCCTTGGCTTGAATACTTTGTTCTTGAATGGCTCCAAAGGAACCACGGCGGACCTTGGCGGTCACCCGGCAAGCCTTGCCGCGGGGCGCTGCGACTGCCCGTGCACAAGTTCGGGATACTAGGGTACCCCTACTCTAGTACACCGACAAAGATGATGAGGAGAGCAAAGAACAAAAGGAGGAAGAATGGATTAGCCACCCGTGCCCACCTTCTAATGAGAGTAACTCTTCAACTCATACACTGTTTAATTTCCCTTCGTGCTTACCGAAGGACGAATGCTGTGATGATTGTTATGATCCCGTTTATTCTTTTGAAATATCCCTTTTTGATGATCCTTGCTATGCTTGTGGCCAAGATGCCAATATGAATTATGCTTATGGAGATGAACTTGCTATAGTTCCTTATGTTAAACATGAGATTGTTGCTGTTGCACCCACGCATGATAGTCCTATTATCTTTTTGAATTCTCCAAACTACACTATATCGGAGAAGTTTGCACTTATTAAGGATTATATAGATGGGTTGCCTTTTTCCGTTACACATGATGATTTTGATGAGTATAATATGCATGTGATTGCTGCTCCTACTTGCAATTATTATGAACTGCATCTCCACCTCTCTATGTTTCCAACACGATAAAATTGCAAGAAACTGCTTATACTATGCATTGGCCTTTACTTGATGTGCATGAATTGCTCTTGTATGACATGCCTATGCATAGGAAGAGAGTTAGACTTCGTTGTTTCATGACACATATCACTTTGTGCTCACTACTAAATGCCAAATCATTGCTAATTAAAATTAGCTTTGATATACCTTGGGATCCGGGTGGATCCATCACTTGAGCACTATATGCCTAGCTTACTGGCTTTAAAGAAAGCGCTGCCAGGGAGACAACCCGGAAGTTTTAGAGAGTCATTTATTTTTGTTGTGTGCTTTTATAAAGTTTAACAACAAAAATAAAATAAAGAGGGGAACCCAAAACTTTTCAAAAAAAGAAAAGTGAAAGTGAGATAGACGAGCATTGTGAAAGTGGGGGACGTCGTTGAACTTTGTTCATGCCAATGGAAACTTTGTGAATCTTAATTACAGAAACTTTTCAACAAAAATAATTATCACCTTGTACAATTCCATTGTATTATAAAAATAATGTGCCAAGGTTTTCCTTTAGGATGTTTACAATGCTTGTTGGTTTGTGCGGTGCAGGACAGAAACTTTGGCTGTAGTGCGCGATTTACATTTTTTGCTGGAACGTCAAATGATTCTGAAACTTTTTGCACTGTCTTTCTATACAATTTTTTTATTTTTCCTAATTTTGGCAGAATTTTTCAAGTATCATAAGTATGGTGAATGTTCAGATTACAGACAGTTCTATTTTAGACATATTCTGTTTTTGATGCATAGTTTGCTTGTTTTGATGAAACTATCAATTTCTATCAGTGGATTAAGCCATGGAAAAGTTATATTACAGTAGCTACAATGCAAAAACAAAATATGAATTGGTTTGCAACAGTACTGTCAGGGAAACTGATCCACGAACACCTATGGGACCGGCGGACCGAGCCCCTTTCGGTTTGGCGGGGGCGGAGGTCGCGCGAAGAGCAGATCGAGGCGAAGCACACAAGCAGTTTACCCAGGTTCGGGCCGCACGGATGCGTAAAACCCTACTCCTGCTTTGTGGTTTGTATTGATTTCTTGCTCAGGCGCGCTGAGCGCTACAGTACACTTCAGCAGCTAACGAGACCGAGCGTGAGCGTTCTTCTCCTTCGAACCCCCCTCTACGTTGCGCATGGGCCTCCTTTTATATGCTCAAGGGGTCACCGACAGGTGGCAATGCAGATAAGGGTAAAAATGGAAAGGTGTTGTAGTTGGTACAACTACCTGTACAGTGCACCATACCTAACCCTAACGGTAGGGGACAAAGGCATTAAATGCCCGTCTGCGTCGCCCAAACAGTGCAAAAAGGTACCGTCAGGGACGCCACCGTTCGCCACGACGGCAACCTTGTCAGCGCCGCTTGCCACCGCGCACCGCTGGCTGCACAGCCTCCCGCCACATACGCCTGGAAGGGTCCTAGAGCGACACGTTGGCGGATGTGCTGGAGCGTGGGTACAGAGTGGTAGCTTGCCGCGGCAAGCGCCTTGCCGCGGTCGTTGTCTTGTCGCGTCCGGGAGCTTGCCGCTCACCGGGCCTTGCCGGGACGCGTGGCGCATCGCGGCAAGTACCTTGAGATGCCTTGGTTGGCCTTCCCGGCAAGCTCCTTTTGCCGGGGTCTTGTCTCCTTGGCTTGAATACTTTGTTCTTGAATGGCTCCAAAGGAACCACGGAGGACCTTGGCGGTCACCCGGCAAGCCTTGTCGCGGGACGTTGCGACTGCCCGTGCACAAGTTCGGTATACTAGGGTACCCATACTCTAGTACACCGACAAGTACTTATATTAATGGATCTTACCAATTTTTCTGTTGAAGTTTTGTGTGGATAAAGTGTTCGAAGATCGAGGAGGTCTCAATGTGAGGAGAAGAAGGAGAGGCAAGAGCTCAAGCTTGGGGATGCCCAAGGCACTCCAAGTAAATATTCAAGGAGACTCAAGCGTCTAAGCTTGGGGATGCCCTGGAAGGCATGCCCTCTTTCTTCAACAAGTATCGGTATGTTTTCGGATTCGTTTCATTCATGTGATATGCGTAAACTCTTGGAGCGTCGTGTGCCTTTTCTTTTTCTTTTAATAAATGCACCATGCTGGTATGAGATAGTCCTTGGTTGATTTATAGAATGCTCTTTGCACTTCACTTATATCTTTTGAGTATGTCTTTATAGAATGCTTCATGTGCTTCACTTATATCATTTGAAGTTTGGATTGCATGTTTCTCTTCACATAGAAAACCGCAATTTGTAGGATGCTCTTTTGCTTCACTTATAATTGTTAGAGCGTGGGCATAACTTTTGTAGAAAGATTTAAACTCTCTTGCTTCACTTATATCTATTTAGAGAGTTGACAGAAATTGGTCATTCACATGGTTAGTCATAAAATCCTACATAAACTTGTAGATCGCTGAATATGATACGTTTGATTCCTTGCAATAGTTTTGCGATATAGAGATGCTAATATGTGGGAGGAACTAGTGAATGATTATGGTTTAGTTAAAATATTGGTTTTAAGGTTTGTGATTCCCGAAGCATGCACGTATGGTCTCCTAACTATGTAACCAAATTGGCATGCATTGTATTTTCATTGTTTATCTTTGCGTGAAGGTCGGGGGCGTGCGATGGTTAACTCCGACCAACCTCCCCCCTAGGAGCATGCGTCGTAGTATCTTTGCTTCGAGGGCTAATAGATTTTTCGCAATAAGTATGTGAGTTCTTTATGACTAATGTTGAGTCCATGGATTATACGCACTCTCACCCTTCCACCATTGCTAGCCTCACTTGTACCGCGCAACTTTCGCCGGTACCATACACCCATCATATACCTTCCTCAAAACAGCCACCATACCTACCTATTATGGCATTTCCATAGCCATTCCGAGATATATTGCCATGTAACTCCACTGTTCCGTTTATTATGACACGCACCATCATTGTCATATTGCCTTGCATGATCATAAGATATCTAGCATGATGTTTCCATGGCTTGTCCGTCTTTTTGATGTCATTGCTACGCTAGATCATTGCACATCCCGGTACACTGCCGGAGGCATTCATATAGAGTCATATTTTTGTTCTAGTATCGAGTTGTAAGTAAATAGAAGTGTGATGACCATCATTATTAGAGCATTGTCTCTTGGAAAAAAGAAAGGCAAAAAAAGGCCAAATAAAAAAAAGAGAAAGGCCAAATAAAAAAAGGAAGGCCCAAAAAAAGAAAAAAAAGAAAAAAAGAAAAAGAAAAAAGGGGGCAATGCTACTATCTTTTCCACACTTGTGCTTCATCATAGCACCATGTTCTTCATGATAGAGAGTCTCCTATGTTGTCACTTTCATATACTAGTGGGAATTTTTTGTTATAGAACTTGGCTTGTATATTCCAACGATGGGCTTCCTCAAATGCCCTAGGTCTTCATGAGCAAGCAAGTTGATGCACACCCACTAGTATTCTTTTGAGCTTTTGTACACTTATAGCTCTAGTGCATCCGTTACATGGCAATCCCTACTCACTCACATTGATATCTATTGATGGGCATCTCCATAGCCCATTGATACGCCTAATCGATGTGAGACTTTCTCCCTAATTTTGTCTACTACCACCTTCTATTCCACCCATAGTGCTATATTCATGGCTCACGTTCATGTATTGCGTGAAGAATTGAAAAGGTTCGAAAAAGTAAAGTATGAAAACAATTGCTTGGCTGACACCGGGATGGGCATGAGGGGTACCGTGTGTTAAGAAAAGGGAAGCATAAAAGACTATATGATTTTGTCCTTTAGCATTGATATTTTGAAAGACCTGATTGTTTGTTGGGATGCCCGAGTATTAAATTCTTCTATGTCAAATGATAGACTATTGTTTTGAATCACCCGTGTCTTAATATTCATGCCATGATTAGATTACATGATCAAGATTATGCTAGGTAGCATTCCACATCAAAAAAATATCTTTTTTATCATTTACCTACTCGAGGACGAGCAGGAATTAAACTTGGGATGCTGATACGTCTCCGTCGTATCTATAATTTTTGTTTGTTCCATGCCAATATTCTACATCTTTCATATACTTTTGGAAACTTTTTATACTATTTTTTGGGACTAACATATTGATCCAGTGCCCAGTGCTAGTTCCTGTTTGTTGCATGTTTTTTGTTTCGCAGAATATCCATATCAAACGGAGTCCAAATGGAATAAAAATGGATGGAGATTTTTTTTGGAATATATGTGAATTTTGGGAACCAGAACCAACATGAAACGATGCCCGAGTGGGCCACGAGGCAGGGGGCGCGCCCTGGGACCTCGTGGCCACACCTTAAGGCGGTTGATGCCCTTCTTTCGCCGCAAGAAAGATAATATCCGGATAAAAACCGTGTCAGAAAATCAGCCCAATCGGAGTTACGGATCTCCGGGAATTTAAGAAACGGTGAAGGGCCAGAATCTAGGAACGCAGAAAGAGAGAGAGGCAGAGAGACAGATCCAATCTTGGAGGGGCTCTCGCCCCTCCGCCGCCATGGAGGCCATGGACCAGAGGGGAAACCCTTCTCCCACCTAGGGAGAAGGTCAAGGAAGAAGGAGGAGGGGGGCTCTCCCCCTCGCTTCCGGTGGCACCGGAGTGCCACCGGGGCCATCATCGTGTGACGGCAATCTACACCAACACCTCCGTCATCTTCACCAACATCTCCATCACCTTCCCCCATCTATCTACAGTGGTCCACTCTCCCGCAACCCGCTGTACCCTCTACTTGAACATGGTGCTTTATGCTTCATATTATTATCCAATGATGTGTTGCCATCCTATGATGTCTGAGTAGATTATCGTTGTCCTATCGGTGATTTTTGAATTGCTATGATTGATTTAAATTGCTATGATTGATTTAAATTGCTTGTGGTTATGTTGTTGTCCTTTGGTGCCCATCATATGAGCACGCGCGTGGATCACACCATAGGGTTAGTTGTATGTTGATAGGACTACGTATTGGAGGGCAAGAGTGACAGAAGCTTCAACCTAGCGTAGAAATTGATGCATACGGGATTGAAGGGGGACCAATATATCTTAATGCTATGGTTGGGTTTTACCTTAATGAACGTTAGTAGTTGCGGATGCTTGCTAATAGTTCCAATCATAAGTGCATAGAATTCCAAGTAAGGGATGACATGCTAGCAGTGGCCTCTCCCACATAAAACTTGCTATCGGTCTAGTAACGTAGTCAATTGCTTAGGGGCAATTTCGCAACTCCTACCACCACTTTTCCACACTTGCTATATTAACTTTAGTTGTGTCTTTATCTTTACAGCCCCTAGTTTATATTTGCGTGCTCTTTATATTCTTGCAAACCTATCAAAAAACACCTACAAAGTACTTCTAGTTTCATACTTCTTCTAGGTAAAGTAAACGTGAAGCGTGCGTAGAGTTGTATCGGTGGTCGATTGAACTTGAGGGAATATTTGTTCTACCTTTAGCTCCTCATTGGGTTTGACACTCTTACTTATCAAAAGAGGCTACAACTGATCCCCTACACTTGTGGGTTATCACACTCCAACGGTCTGGCCGTGCGGCGAGCTGCAGCCTATCGGCGCGGACGCGCCTAGCTTGCTCTGCTGCGCGCCATCGGTCATGTTGTGCGGCGAGCAGCAGCCTCTCGGTGTTGACATGCCTATCTTGATCTGCGGCACTGAAGAGCCATGCACCAAGGGTCTGCTCAACCCTGGCGATGATGCGCATCATGGCGTCTTCCATCGCATTGCTGGGGAGCGCCTCTGCCTCGACGGACCATGGCGCCTTCTCATTTTCCTCGTTGATGAGGTTGATGGCAGAGGCGGCGCTTTGGTGGGTGATACATCTACAATGTATCTATAATTTTTGATTGCTCCATCTTGTTATATTATCATTCTTGGATGTTTTACAATCATTTTATAGTCATTTTATATCATTTTTTGGTACTAACCTATTGACATAGTGCCAAGTGCCAGTTGTTGTTTTATGCATGTTTTTACATCGCATGAAATCAATATCAAATGGAGTGCAAACACCACGAAACTTTTTGGAGATTTTTTATGGGCCAGAAGACACCCAATGGTCCAGAGCTGCACCTGGGGGGTGCCCTGAAGGGGGCACAACCCACCAGGGCGCGCCAGGCCCCCTAGGTGCGCCCAAGTGGGTTTTACCCACCTCGATGGCCTCCCGCACCCCCTCTTCGCTCTATAAATACCCAGATATTCAGGAAACCCTAGAGGAGTCGACAAAATTCTATTCCAGCTGCCGCAAAGTCCAGAACCACCAGATCCAATCTAGACACCATCACGGAGGGGTTCACCATCTCCATTGGTGCCTATCCAATGATGTGTGAGTAGTTCCTTGTAGACCTACGGGTCTGTAGTTAGTAGCTAGACGGCTTCCTCTCTCTCTCACTTTTGATTATCAATACAATGGTCTCTTGTAGATCCATATGATGTAACTCTTTTGCGTTGTGTTTGTTGGGATCCGATGAACTTTGAGTTTATGATCAGATCTATGTTTTTATATCCATGAAAGTTATTTGAGTCTTCTTTGATATCTTATATGCATGATTTCTTATAGCTTCGTATTTCTTCTCCTATATTTGGGTTTTGTTTGGCCAACTTGATCTATTTATCTTGCAATGGGAAGAGGTGCTTTGTAGTAGGTTCGATCTTAGGGTGCTTGATCCTAGTGACAGAAAGGGAATCGACACGTATGTATCGTTTCTACATAAATAGATCTTGTCTACATCATGTCATCGTTCCTATTGCATTACTACATTTCTCCATGAACTTAATACACTATATGCATGCTGGATAGCGGTCGATGTGTGGAGTAATAGTAGTAGATGCAGGCTTGAGTCGGTCTACTAATCTTGGACGTGATGCCTATATAAAGATCATTGCCTGGATATCGTCATGATTATTTGAAGTTCTATCAATTGCCCAACAGTAATTGTTTTCCCACCGTTCACTATTTTCTCGAGAGAAGCCACTAGTGAAATCTACGGCCCCCGGGTCTCTTTCTCATATTATTTGCCTTTGCGATCTATTTTCCTTTGCTTTTATTTTCAAATCTATTAAACCAAAAACCCAAAAACACCTTGCTGCAATTTATCTTATTTGGCGTTCGATCTATCAATATTTACAACTCTATCACGCCTATTACCCGAAAGGGATTGACAACCCCTTTTACACGTAGGGCTGCGAGTATTTGTTATTTTTGTGCAGATGATGTTTATGTTGTGTTGCTTGGTTCTCCAACTGCTTCGATAACCTTGGTATCATCACTGAGGGAAATACCTACCGCTGCTATACTGCAGCATCCCTTCCTCTTTGGAGAAATACCGACGTAGTTCTAGGAGACATCAAAAGGAATTTCTGGCGCCGTTGCCGGGGAAACATCATCAACATATACCAGGTTCCTAATCACAAATCTCATCTCCTCGCAATTTACATTATTTTCCTTTGCCTCTCGTTTTCATCTCCCCCACTTCACAAGAATTTCCTGTTTTTATTCACCCTCTTTTTGTTCACCGTTTTCTTGTCAGATCTGTTTTCGTTTGCCCTTATGTCTTACTTGGTTATTTTTCTTGGTTGTTTGGTATAATTGGGTGTTTTATTGAAATAAGAAGGAAAGCGTTTATGGATCCTCATCCACTAGCTAACATTTTTAAAAGATCCAATTATGATGAACCAATTGCTAGTGAGTTGAGTGCATTAGATTATCTTTATGAAGTTTTGCATGAGATTCATGAATCTGAAAATTGTGATGAAGTGATAAAAGAATAAATTTATGAAGTGATTCATGATAGCTCCTTGAATGAATAGCATGATTTCAATAGTGTTATGATAAATTATCTTAATGTCAATTATGCTAATAATATGCAAAACCCCAAGCTTGGGGATGCTAATTTTGATATGTCCTCTACTTATTGCAATGATCATGATTGGGGTGATTCTTCTTATGATCTTGAAAATTTATTTAAGCCTCATGATAGATGTGTTTGCAGTAATATTGAAAGTGGGTTTGGAGAGGTCATGACTTTATTTGATGATAAGCCCACTATTTTGGAAGAGTGTCAACTTTCTGTGCATGTGGATCATGAAGAGAAAATTTTATGTGATAGCTATATTATTGAATTTGAGTATGATCCTACATGTAATTATTTTGAGATAGAACAATATGGTTGTAGAAAATTTCACGTTACTAAATTACCTCTCGTTATGTTGAGATTACTATTGTTTCTTTGTTCTTCATTGCATATGTTAGATGTCTCTTGTCTTGATAATTTGGTTGCTGATACGTCTCCAACATAATGATAGTTCCGTGCTATCATTTATGATTTTTTGGATGTTTAATGGGCTTTGTCATACACTTTTATATTATTTTTGGGACTAACCTACTAACCCAAAGGCCTAGTCCAGATTGCTGTTTTTTGCCTGTTTCAGGGTTTTACAGAAAAGGGGTATCAAACGGAGTCCAAACGGAATGAAACCTTCGGGAGAGATATTTTTGGAGAAAATCACGCACGGGATACTTGAAAACCACGGAGTAGGGTTTACGTGGTGCCCACGAGGGTGGGGGCGCACCCCCCTGCCTCGTGGGCCCCACGTATGGCCCCCGGTGCCCTCCTTCCTCCTATATATGCCTACGTACCCCGAAACCATCAGAACAACAGAGAAAACCCTAGTTCCACCGCCATAACCTTCTGTTCCCGTGAGATCCCATCTTGGGGCCTGTTCCGAAGCTCCGCCGGAGGGGGGATCTACCACGGAGTGCTTCTACATCATCATCATTGCCTCACCATGAGATGTGAGTAGTTTACCATATACCTTCGGGTCCATAGCTAGTATCTAGATGGCTTCTTCTCTCTCTTTGGATCTCAATACAAAGTTCTCCTCGGTCTTTGAGGAGATCTATTCGATGTAATCTCTTTTTGCGGTGTGTTCGTCGAGATCCGATGAATTGTGGGTTTATGATCAAGATTATCTATGAGAAATATTTGATTCTTCTCTGAACTCTTTATGTATGATTATAATATCCTTGCAAGTCTCTTCGAATTATTGGTTTGGTTTGGCCTACTAGATCTATAGTTCTTGCAATGGGAGAAGTGCTTGGCTTTGGGTTCAATCTGGTGTCCTTTCCCAGTAATAGTAGAGGCAACAAGGCACGTATTGTATTGTTGCCATCGAGGATAAAAAGATGGGGTTTATATCATATTGCTTGAGTTTATCCCTCTACATCATGCCATCTTGCTTAAGGCGTTACTCTGTTCTTATGAACTCAATACACTAGATGCATGTTGGATAGCGGTCAATGTGTGGAGTAATAGTAGTAGATGCAGAATCATTTTGGTCTACTTGTATCGGACGTGATGCCTATATATAATGGTCATGCCTAGATAGTGTCATAATTATTCGCTTTTCTATCAATTGCTCGACAGTAATTTGTTACCCGCCATAGAATATCGCTATCATGAGAGAAGCCACTAGAGAACACTATGGCCCCCGGGTCTATTCTCAACATATCAATCTACACCTACTTTACTTTTCCGCTTTTACTTTCTGTTCTTATAACTAAAAAAATATCAAACTATCATCTCTATCAGATCTCACTTTCGTAAGTGACCGTAAAGGGATTGACAACCCCCTATCGCGTTGGCTGCAAAGTTCTTATTTGTTTGTGCAGGTGCGAGGGACTCGCGCGTGGTCTCCTACTGGATTGATACCTTGGTTCTCAAAAACTGAGGGAAATACTTACGCTACTGTGCTGCATCTCCCTTTCCTCTTCGAGGGAATACATTGCAAGCTCGAGAAGTAGCAAGAAGAATTTCTGGCGCCATTGCCGGGGAGGCTTACGCAAAAGTCATATACCAAGTACCTATCACAAACCATTATCCTCCGCATTACATTTTTTGCCTCTCGTTTTCCTCTCCCCGACAAACCCTTATCCTTCGCATTACATTTTTTGCCTCTCATTTTTTGTCTCCCGTGTGTTTATCGTTCGCTTGCCTCTTGTTTGGTTGTCTGTGTTGGATTGCTTGCTTTTCACTATGGCTCAGAACAATACCAAATTGTGTGACTTCTCCAATACCAACAATAATGATTTTATCAGCACTCTGATTGCTCCTATTACCGATGCTGAATCTTGTAAGACCAATGCTGCTTTGTTGAATCTTGTCATGAAAGATCAATTCTCCGGCCTTCCTAGTGAAGATGCCACTACCCATCTAAACAACTCTGCTGATTTGTGTGATATGCACAAGAAAAGGGATACGGATAATGATATTGTTAAATTGAAGTTATTTCTGTTTTCACTTAGAGATCGTGCTAAAACTTGGTTTTCCTCTTTGCCTAGAAATAGTATTGATTCGTGGAATAAGTGCAAAGATGCTTTTATCTCTAAGTATTTCCCTCCTGCTAAGATCATCTCTCTTAGAAACAATATTATGAATTTTAAGCAACTAGATCATGAGCATGTTGCACAAGCTTGGGAGAGAATGAAATTAATGATACGTAATTGCCCTACACATGGTTTGAATCTATGGATGATTATACAGAACTTTTATGCTGGCTTGAATTTTACTTCTAGAAATCTTTTAGATTCGGCCGCAGGAGGCACTTTCATGGAAACTACCTTAGGAGAAGCTACCAAACTCCTAGATAATATTATGGTTAATTATTCTCAATGGCACACCGAAAGATCTACTAGTAAAAAGTGCTTTCTATTGAAGAAATTAGTGTTTTGAGTGGAAAGATGGATGAACTTATGAAATTATTTGCTGCTAAGAGTGCTTCTTCTGATCCCAATGATATGCCTTTGTCCACTTTGATTGAAAATAACAATGAATCTTTGGATGTGAATTTTGTTGGTAGGAATAATTTTGGTAACAATGCTTACAGAGGGAACTTTAATCCTAGGCCTTTTCCTAGTAATTCCTCTAATAATTATGGTAATTCCTACAACAACTCTTATGGAAAGATGCCTTCTGAATTTGAAACTAGTGTTAAGGAGTTTATGATTTCGCAAAAGAATTTCAATGCTATGCTTGAAGAAAAATTGCTTAAGATTGATGAATTGGATAGAAGTGTGGATAGAATTACTCTTGATGTTGATTCTTTGAAACTTAGATCTATCCCACCTAAGCATGATATCAATGAGTCTCTCAAAGCCATGAGAATTTCCATTGATGAATGCAAAGAGAGAACCGCTAGGATGCATGCTAAAAGAGAGAATTGTATAAAAGCGTGTTCTTCTAGTTATCATGAAAATAAGGATGAAAATCTGAAAGTTATTGATATGTCTCCTATTAGATCCTTGTTTTCTAGTATAAATCTTGATGAAGGTAGGATTGGAGATGATTCCACTTTAAGGTGTCCCAATGATTCGGAGTTTTTAGATCTTGATGTTAAAATTGTTAAAAGTGGGAGTGAAGAGATTAAAACTTTGCATAGTGATGAACCCACTACTTTGGATTTAAAGGATTTCAATTATGATAATTTCTCTTTGATTGATTGTATTTCCTTGTTGCAATCCCTACTAAACTCTCTGCATGCTTACAGTCAAAATAAAGCTTTTATTAAACACATAGTTGATGCTTTGATGTAATCTTATGAAGAAAAACTTGAGTTAGAAGTTTTGTGACGCCCCCGATTTGTCCGTACACTAATCATGCACGCAAATGTGTACGGCCAAGATCAAGGACTCACTGGAAGATATCACAACACAACTCTAGACACAAATTAAAATAATACAAGCTTTATATTACAAGCCAGGGGCCTCGAGGGCTCGAATACAAAAGCTCGAAAACACAAGTGTCAGCGGAAGCAACAATATCTGAGTACAGACATAAGTTAAACAAGTATGCCTTAAGAAGGCTAGCACAAAAGTAACAACGATCGAAAAGGCAAGGCCTCCTGCCTGGGACCTCCTAACTACTCCTCGAAGCCGAACTCCATGTTGAAACATCATCGGGATCTTCTGGCTCCTGGACTCCACCATCTGGTCGCACCATCCGAGAAGAAGGGACAAAAGAGGAAAAGGGGGAGAAAGCAACCGTGAGTACTCATCCAAAGTACTCGCAAGCAAGGATCTATACTACATATGCAATGGGAACAATGATATGGGTAATATCGGTGGACTGAACTGCAGCAAGCGGGAATAAGAGGGGGATAGCTAATCCGAACGAAGACTACGCTTCTGGCAGCCTCCATCTTGCAGCAGTAGGAGAGAATAGATGGTAAGTTCACCAAGTAACAACGAATAGCATAATCCAACTCGGCGATCCTCCCGCACATCACCCTGTGAGAGAGCAACCACCGAGTTATATCTGGAACTCATCTGGGTGTGTTTTATCAAGTGTCTGGTTCTAGTTATCATGAGGTCGGAATACAACTCCGGGTCGTCCTTTTACCGAGGGACACGGCTATTCGAATAGATTAACTTCCCTGCAGGGGTGCACCACATAACCCAGCACGCTTGATCCCATTTGGCCGGACACACTTTCCAGGGTCATGCCCGGCCTCGGAAGATCAACATGTCGCAGCCCTACCTAAGCACAGCAGAGAGGTCAGCACGCCGGTCTAAGTCCTAAGCGCGCAGGGGTCCGGGCCCATCGCCCAACGCACACCTGCACGTTGCGTACGCGGCCGGTGAGCAGACCTAGCAACCTCCATTACTAAGGAAGTTGCGTTACGTGGTCCAACCAGGCGCGCGCCGCTAAGCCGCTGACGTCAAAAAGGCTTCGGCTGATACCACGACGTCGAGTACCCATAACTATTCCCACGTAGCTGGTTAGTGCGTATAGACCAAATGGCCAGACTCAGATCAAATATCCAAACTCGTTAAGCGTGTTATTGTGAAACAACCGCGGACAACGTCCAGGGCCAGGCCACCTGTCTCCTAGGTGTCTCAACCTGCCCTGTCGCTCCGCCACAAAGATCCACACAGAGGGCCGTCGGGAAAGTATGTCCTCTCAGCCCCCAATCCGTGAATCAACCGCGGGTACTCAACGAGCCGACCCGACTTTAGTCACATCAAGTATCATGTATATGTGTATGTAATATATACCCGTGATCACCCCCAAGTGATCACGGCCCGATAGAATAGCAGGGCAGACGGACAAGGGTGTAGGGTCACAGATGGAATACTAGCATCCTATACTAAGCATTTAGGATTGCAGGTAAAGTATCAACAGTGATAGCAACAATGACAGGCTATGCAGCAGAATAGGATTATCGAAAGCAGTAACATGCTACACTACTCTAATGCAAGCAGTAGAGAGAAGAATAGGCGATATCTGGTGATCAAAGGGGGGGCTTGCCTGGAAGCTCTGCAGACGAAAGGAATCTTCGGAATCGTAGCCGTAGTCGAACACCGAAGCATCAATGGCCTCGGGGTCTATCACAGTATCAGAGTCTACCGAAAATAAGCAACGAAGGGGAAACAAATAAATAACAGAGCAAACAATAGCATCACAAAGCACAACATGGCAAAAGGCGGTGCTACGTGTGACCTAACGCGGTGCTCGGTGATACAGGCGAAGAGGAATAACATCCGGGAAAGTATTCCCGGTGTTAGGCATTTTCGGGCAGATGAAACGGAGGGGAATGTTGCATGTTCGGTATGATAGAGATATGTGGCGGACGAACGGACCGCGTATTCGGATTCGTCTCGTCGTTCTGAGCAAATTTCATATATAAAACTTTTTTATCCGAGTTACGGTTTAAAAGATATGATTTTCTAAAGTTTTTATTAATTTCTGGAATTTAATATTAATTAAATTAATTCGAAAATGATTTATGACATCAGCATGACCTCATGCTGACGTCAGCATTGTTGACTGGTCAAACTGACCAGTGGGTCCCACCTGTCATTAACTAGTTTAATTATTCAGGTTTAATTAGACTAATGTGTAATTAGTTTAATTAAACATAATTAATTAGGGTTAATTATCAGGATTAATTAAGTTAATTATTAATTAATTAATTAATTAATTTTATAATTAAGTTTTTTTTTAACTTCTTTTTTTTAAAATTACTTTTAAGGGGAGGGGGCCCGCCTGTCAAAGGGTCATGTGGCCTTAGTGGGTCGGGCGGCCATAGCGAGCAATCTGGCGCCCGTGCGTTTGCGCCCGATGCAGACCCGGGGCGCCGCGGGAAGCTGGGAACGACCGCCGGCGCGGCGGTGTCCCGCGGGGCCAAGGGCGGAGGGAGCCGGCGGTGGCCTGCGGAGAGGATGGGCCGGGGTTCGCGGCAGGGGGGCGGGGTCCGGCGGCTGCAGGTGAATGCAGGCCCAGCGATGAGAGCGGGGCTGGACGGGCACGACCAAGGGGGGGGGAGCTGCCGGCGGCCATGGCTAGGGGCGCCGCCGGCAGGCGCGGCTAGCGGGCGCGGTGCCGCGCGCCCGGGGCGGCGGCAAGTGGGGCATAGAAGGGGAGGAGGCGGCAGTGGCGGGGCATGGCCAGAGGCCAGCTCGGCGCGGGCGTGAGCTCCGCCGGACGCGGTGGCGCGCGGGGAGCGGTAGGGCGGCCGCGGCGCAGCCGATCGGCGATGGCAGTAGGCGCGGGCGAGCGACAGCTGAGGCCGCCGCAGTCGAGCTGTGCTAGGGGGCGGAGTCGAGGCCAGGGGGCGGGCAGAGAGAGAGCACGAGGAGGTGCTCACGTTCGCCGTGAGAAGGGGGCGGCGAGGCTTGTTGGCGACCGTCGGGGAGGAGGACGGGGACGTCCGGTGAGCGTCGACGGGGACGAGGTGACGGTGAGGACGGAGACGGTGAGGCAGACCGGCGAAGAGGAGGATGACGACGCGGGGTCCGGCGTCGGGGCGATGAGGATGACGGTGCAGTGCTCCGATTCAGATCCAGAGAGGGAGGGGATCGTGGGGAGTGGAGGCGTGGGTAGGTTAGGGTGCGGTCGCTCGATGGGATAAGGAGGAATGGGGCGGGCCGGCCTGTGATGGTGGGGTGGCCGGCTAGGCCGTCAGGCCCAGTTAGCCAGGGGGGGGGGTCCTTGTCTCTTTACTTTATTTTTAGTTTGACTTTTCCTTTTCCATTTTTCTTTTCTGTTTTCTCTTATTTATTTAATAGTTTATAGTTTTACAAAAAGTAAAACCCATACCTAAAATAGAGTTACAATTCCAACTACAGTCACAAAGTTTTACTCCTGATCAAAATAGTTTAGCATTTTATAATATTCGAAAGGCACTTATTTAATTGTTTGTACGTCGGCTTTAGTCACTTAAGTGCACTTAAATCTTTTATAAAAATGTAGTTTCTCCGCCATAGATACCTATGCATTATATGGCATCCCTCGAACATTTTAGTTTTAATATTTTAAAATCTTTTATTGTTTTGACTTGATTTTGAAATTCAAATTTCGAACGGGATTGAATCATCGCGAGATTAACAACAGTAACAGTGGTGACGTGGCATCGTTAGCAGGGATTACTGTAGCGTAATTACCCGGGCGTCACAATTCTCCTCCACTACAAGAAATCTCGTCCCGAGATTTAAGCGGTGGAGTAAGGGGGGAAGTGCTGGTAGCGAAAACCTAGCGAGTCTTCTCAGTCTTGGTTGCTCTTCTCAAAGAGGTTGATCCCTTACGTTGAAGCCTTCATTTCTCTGCTTCAAGTCATCGTGATCAAATCGTCTTCCTTTCTTCGGGATCTCCATCGTCCTACGAACGTGACCAGGGGGAAAACTTTGGAGGAACGTATCTCCATGAAGTAGGTGCATCTGACAGTGCATTCAGAAAGTGATACACGAAGTATCCTACGCGTAGTATTTCAGCGAATCGATGGTACCAGAGTTTCAAACGGGTAGGCAGTCATTCGATGCCTAACCAGAAGCTGGAATTGGGTCTTGATCAACGAGAATAATATGGTGTTTGATACCATGATGAAACATGATAGAATTTAACTCGTGAATTACAAACGAAGTCAAGTGCAAAGAATACATTAGAATCAGGGTTGAACACTAGAGTCAGGTTTCGATCCAGTGGACCTGTGGGTTATGGGCCCACCATGTGGGTTGAAAGTAGGAAGGGTGATGACATCTTGCACAGAAAGCAAGGCATGTCAGAGAATAGTCTGTCAGCTAAGTTGGCAACAATGTCGGTACCAAGGACGGGGAACAAAGAGAACCATTGTCTTGCTCGTTGAAACGAGGCGGACCGGTAGGCAAAGTTTTCGTCCACCGGCAGTACTGGAATGTTATTAACAATAGAATCAAGGTCGTACTGACAGAGTTGTACAACGCGGTGTTTACATAAGCAGAGAATTATTACTGCTTAGATTATATGTATATCAAGGAAAGGTTAAACAAACAAATGGAAAGGAAAATTGTGATTACACACAATTATTAGGAGTATATCCATCCCATGGACAAGAAGAATCATGGCAGACAGGGTAGGAGGGCAAGTACCCAACCATTCAGTTAAAGAGGCAAGGATTAATCATGATGGTACCCATACAACGGTGTTTGGATAACTGACCAAGAAACATTTAGCATTGGGCTTCGAATGCCCTTGTCGAAAATCGGAGTACCACAGACATGCTTCGAGATAGCATTGGTATGGTCTTGAAGCAAAGGTCGGACTTGGATACACAAGGGATTCATCAGGAGCAACTTATATAATAAGTCTTATAATTTCCTCCTGGAAGAATGGTTATCCTTGCAAACGAGATTATAATAATAGGTCCTCCAGCAAGGGTGCTAGGCATGACATCATATTACCGAGTCATCAAAGGACCAATATTATAACTACTGGAAAGTTGTCCCAACCATCATATCTGACCGAGATTCAGATCTGATTGGTGTCATGTTACCTCAGGCTCAGGATGTTCAAGAAGAAAAGGTGCAACACAAACCGACGAATTGACATTGCAAGATTCTCGGAAAATGAACTATGGGAGCGGGTTCCGAAACAATAGTTCATCATTAAACCAAGGAGAGGATGAGGGGGTGGCTGATGGGCTCAGCGACAATTAATCGACAATTCCAAACGGATAGATTTCCACAATAATGTGAACAAGAAGATGACACTTGTCAATTTAAATGATATAATGTTGTATGCTCGAGGAAAACATACACCATTAATCATTAGTTGGAAGATGTGCCCGAAATATGACCTTAAGCAGTAAGATCAATGTTAGAGGGACGATTCAATAACCAACAGTCAAAGAACGAACGGTCGATCGCTAACTTCAAAGCAATAGGGATTTTAGAAGTACAGAATTCAAGCAGCATCGTTAGCATATTGGTATCCCGGTTAAAAAAAACAACACGGGGACCAAGGAAGAATGGTGATGGTGAGAAGTATCATCATACAGAGAATTAATAAGAGGTGGAGCAATCCCCACAACATTCTCGACATAAAAGACATTAATATTTCAAGGCAGAACACAACACTAGCTTGAGAGCAAGTTGTATTCATAATGTGGACAAGTCACGATGAAAGGAAGTCGAGGGTGTTGTTGATGATAATAAAAATCATCGAGGGCAAGGAGGGTATTTCTCATCATGAACTCAGTTGACATCTCGGAAGAAGTCAAAGTGTTGAAGGTGGTCATGACACATTTGTCGGGAGTTTTCAAGAAAATGCAATCAAACAGCGATGTCATCAAGCGGGGAATGACGACATGGAAGTCATAGGAACAAAAGATAAGAAGCAAGCTCGGAATCGAAGTTGCCTTTTTTGAACAAGCAACATGAGGTTGAAAGCTCGATGTAAGTCGTGCCCACATTCTGAAGAATTCGTGCACCAAAGAAGGACGAGGTAGCACAGTCAAAGATAGCTAGACAAGGGATGTACCAGATAGTCTAGGAATAAACCAGATTGAGTTTAAAAATTTCCCAGTAACATCTACTAGGGGTGTTGAATTTTTAGAGCAGATTTGATTTACTAAACGATGTCCTCGGTTGACGGCAACCTAGAACCCGTAGAGTGATTACGACAAGCAAAGGTATTACTTCATCAAAAGTTCAAAAGGTGTGGTGCAAAGGCATGATATCCTCGAGATATCAGAGGGTAAAACTCGAAGGTAGAACACGATAGGAGTTGAACTAGGTCATTGACCTATGACAGTAGATGCTTTAACCTTGTCAAAAATTGACGAGGCCTGGAATGGATTTATTCCAGATATTTTGAATAAGGACATCATGGTCGGAACCATAACTGCAAGGGATCAAATTTATTGACACCGAAAGAATTATTTAGATGTAAAAATCATTCTGCAAGAAGCTTCCGAGACGGTCTACATCATATTCATGGGCATGAACACAAAGTTCAAGGTCGACTCCCACTTCTCTAATGCATATCATTTCATCCACCTCTCGCTTTGATAAAACTGTAGTGTTGGAATTTTATTTGGTAGAACACCGGAAGAGTATGACTTGTGAAAACTTTCGGGTTCTCATGGATTAGGTGAAGTCATAGGTTCAACCCATCGGGCATCTTAGTAACATATACCACAAGTTTCAAAAGTAAAAACACAAGGTCGAAAGCAGAGCATGGTTGGCCAAGCAGAGGATACAATTTACCAAAGGCATTATGTATCAGGGGAAGAACTCTCAAGGTGATTGAATAAGAAGGACACTGTCGGTAATAATCCAACAATGGATCGGGCGATCCACAACGGAGCTGATGTGAGTATCGGTACTCACTCAGAGGAAGAAAGAATGCAGAGGCATCAGATTCAATAATCACATGATTAGTCTGATGCTTAATTAGAAAGAAATTATGATTTCCAAGATGAAGGATCAGAAGCAGACGCTCTGATCAAGGATGGATAAGTTGAAAACACTTAGCTGGGCAATCAATAAAGGTTTGAATTGCCGAGAACCAACTCATGTCCGGAATGACGTCTGAGCCGAAAAGATAATTTTAAAAAGGATAACCTGATGACTTCGTGCATACGCACACATTGAATCAATAGGTTCAAAAATAGCTAAGTCAAGCGATATTGACGAAGACTACTAGTCATATGGAATTAACCATAATGCAAGCAGGCAAGAATTTCAAGAGTAACAGGTTGCAGAGGATTTTCGAAAGATCGAAAGTATTCCGAAGAATTTTGCGAGACACATGAACAATTGAGAAGCACGGATCCTCGATAAATGTGAGGAAATAACCGTAAGGGCCTTCACGCGAAATAAAACTGCAGGGCAGTAAACTCAAAGGATTCTCGGGACAACGGAGAATATCTCGAGGCATCTTGTAATAGCAAGAGCGACGAGGAATGATCTTGAGAATGACAAGTGCATGCAGATATCCATAGGGATATATCGGTGGCAGTAAATTGCAAAGGCGATGAGCACAAGGGTCTGGGGAAAACATTGAGGGATATCCTCAGAATCTTCTGACGAAGTAGGTGATCTTCTGGAATGAGGGCTCTCCGGGAGAAATAGTTACGAGAACCTAGAGTCCGAGTTAGTAAAATCTTTTAACCCGAATAGAAGAGAGTTCAGAGTCCCAGAGCATAGACGAGGAATAAAAGATCCTAATACCACCCACTGGTGTTGTGGACCCGTAAGCCACACAACAAGTTAGTAAATTTGTTTTTTTTAAGACTAGACACAACTTCGGCCAAGGAGTTGGAAAGGGGGATTCCTACAGGCAGTCGGCTCTGATACCAACTTGTGACGCCCCCGATTTGTCCGTACACTAATCATGCACGCAAATGTGTACGGCCAAGATCAAGGACTCACTGGAAGATATCACAACACAACTCTAGACACAAATTAAAATAATACAAGCTTTATATTACAAGCCAGGGGCCTCGAGGGCTCGAATACAAAAGCTCGAAAACACAAGTGTCAGCGGAAGCAACAATATCTGAGTACAGACATAAGTTAAACAAGTATGCCTTAAGAAGGCTAGCACAAAAGTAACAACGATCGAAAAGGCAAGGCCTCCTGCCTGGGACCTCCTAACTACTCCTCGAAGCCGAACTCCATGTAGAAACATCATCGGGATCTTCTGGCTCCTAGACTCCACCATCTGGTCGCACCATCCGAGAAGAAGGGACAAAAGAGGAAAAGGGGGAGAAAGCAACCGTGAGTACTCATCCAAAGTACTCGCAAGCAAGGATCTATACTACATATGCAATGGTAACAATGATATGGGTAATATCGGTGGACTGAACTGCAGCAAGCGGGAATAAGAGGGGGATAGCTAATCCGAACGAAGACTACGCTTCTGGCAGCCTCCATCTTGCAGCAGTAGGAGAGAATAGATGGTAAGTTCACCAAGTAACAACGAATAGCATAATCCTACTCGGCGATCCTCCCGCACATCACCCTGTGAGAGAGCAACCACCGAGTTATATCTGGAACTCATCTGGGTGTGTTTTATCAAGTGTCCGGTTCTAGTTATCATGAGGTCGGAATACAACTCCGGGTCGTCCTTTTACCGAGGGACACGGCTATTCGAATAGATTAACTTCCCTGCAGGGGTGCACCACATAACCCAGCACGCTTGATCCCATTTGGCCGGACACACTTTCCAGGGTCATGCCCGGCCTCGGAAGATCAACACGTCGCAGCCCTACCTAAGCACAGCAGAGAGGTCAGCACGCCGGTCTAAGTCCTAAGCGCGCAGGGGTCCGGGCCCATCGCCCAACGCACACCTGCACGTTGCGTACGCGGCCGGTGAGCAGACCTAGCAACCTCCATTACTAAGGAAGTTGCGTTACGTGGTCCAACCCGGCGCGCGCCGCTAAGCCGCTGACGTCAAAAAGGCTTCGGCTGATACCACGACGTCGAGTACCCATAACTATTCCCACGTAGCTGGTTAGTGCGTATAGACCAAATGGCCAGACTCAGATCAAATATCCAAACTCGTTAAGCGTGTTATTGTGAAACAACTGCGGACAACGTCCGGGGCCAGGCCACCTGTCTCCTAGGTGTCTCAACCTGCCCTGTCGCTCCGCCACAAAGATCCACACAGAGGGCCGTCGGGAAAGTATGTCCTCTCAGCCCCCAATCCGTGAATCAACCGCGGGTACTCAACGAGCCGACCCGACTTTAGTCACATCAAGTATCATGTATATGTGTATGTAATATATACCCGTGATCACCCCCAAGTGATCACGGCCCGATAGAATAGCAGGGCAGACGGACAAGGGTGTAGGGTCACAGATGGAATACTAGCATCCTATACTAAGCATTTAGGATTGCAGGTAAAGTATCAACAGTGGTAGCAACAATGACAGGCTATGCAGCAGAATAGGATTATCGAAAGCAGTAACATGCTACACTACTCTAATGCAAGCAGTAGAGAGAAGAATAGGCGATATCTGGTGATCAAAGGGGGGGCTTGCCTGGAAGCTCTGCAGACGAAAGGAATCTTCGGAATCGTAGCCGTAGTCGAACACCGAAGCATCAATGGCCTCGGGGTCTATCACAGTATTGGAGTCTACCGAAAATAAGCAACGAAGGGGAAACAAATAAATAACAGAGCAAACAATAGCATCACAAAGCACAACATGGCAAAAGGCGGTGCTACGTGTGACCTAACGCGGTGCTCGGTGATACAGGCGAAGAGGAATAACATCCGGGAAAGTATTCCCGGTGTTAGGCATTTTCGGGCAGATGAAACGGAGGGGAATGTTGCATGTTCGGTATGATAGAGATATGTGGCGGACGAACGGACCGCGTATTCGGATTCGTCTCGTCGTTCTGAGCAAATTTCATATATAAAACTTTTTCATCCGAGTTACGGTTTAAAAGATATGATTTTCTAAAGTTTTTATTAATTTCTGGAATTTAATATTAATTAAATTAATTCGAAAATGATTTATGACATCAGCATGACCTCATGCTGACGTCAGCATTGTTGACTGGTCAAACTGACCAGTGGGTCCCACCTGTCATTAACTAGTTTAATTATTCAGGTTTAATTAGACTAATGTGTAATTAGTTTAATTAAACATAATTAATTAGGGTTAATTATCAGGATTAATTAAGTTAATTATTAATTAATTAATTAATTAATTTTATAATTAAGTTTTTTTTTAACTTCTTTTTTTTAAAATTTCTTTTAAGGGGAGGGGGCCCGCCTGTCAAAGGGTCATGTGGCCTTAGTGGGTCGGGCGGCCATAGCGAGCAATCTGGCGCCCGTGCGTTTGCGCCCGATGCAGACCCGGGGCGCCGCGGGAAGCTGGGAACGACCGCCGGCGCGGCGGTGTCCCGCGGGGCCAAGGGCGGAGGGAGCCGGCGGTGGCCTGCGGAGAGGATGGGCCGGGGTTCGCGGCAGGGGGGCGGGGTCCGGCGGCTGCAGGTGAATGCAGGCCCAGCGATGAGAGCGGGGCTGGACGGGCACGACCAAGGGGGGAGAGCTGCCGACGGCCATGGCTAGGGGCGCCGCCGGCAGGCGCGGCTGGCGGGCGCGGTGCCGCGCGCCCGGGGCGGCGGCAAGTGGGGCATAGAAGGGGAGGAGGCGGTAGTGGCGGGGCATGGCCCGAGGCCAGCTCGGCGCGGGCGTGAGCTCCGCCGGACGCGGTGGCGCGCGGGGAGCGGTAGGGCGGCCGCGGCGCAGCCGATCGGCGGTGGCAGTAGGCGCGGGCGAGCGACAGCTGAGGCCGCCGCAGTCGAGCTGTGCTAGGGGGCGGAGTCGAGGCCAGGGGGCGGGCAGAGAGAGAGCACGAGGAGGTGCTCACGTTCGCCGTGAGAAGGGGGCGGCGAGGCTTGTTGGCGACCGTCGGGAAGGAGGACGGGGACGTCCGGTGAGCGTCGACGGGGACGAGGTGACGGTGAGGACGGAGACGGTGAGGCAGACCGACGAAGAGGAGGATGACGACGCGGGGTCCGGCGTCGGGGCGATGAGGATGACGGTGCAGTGCTCCGATTCAGATCCAGAGAGGGAGGGGATCGTGGGGAGTGGAGGCGTGGGTAGGTTAGGGTGCGGTCGCTCGATGGGATAAGGAGGAATGGGGCGGGCCGGCCTGTGATGGTGGGGTGGCCGGCTAGGCCGTCAGGCCCAGTTAGCCAGGGGGGTCCTTGTCTCTTTACTTTATTTTTAGTTTGACTTTTCCTTTTCCATTTTTCTTTTCTGTTTTCTCTTATTTATTTAATAGTTTATAGTTTTACAAAAAGTAAAACCCATACCTAAAATAGAGTTACAATTCCAACTACAGTCACAAAGTTTTACTCCTGATCAAAATAGTTTAGCATTTTATAATATTCGAAAGGCACTTATTTAATTGTTTGTACGTCGGCTTTAGTCACTTAAGTGCACTTAAATCTTTTATAAAAATGTAGTTTCTCCGCCATAGATACCTATGCATTATATGGCATCCCTCGAACATTTTAGTTTTAATATTTTAAAATCTTTTATTGTTTTGACTTGATTTTGAAATTCAAATTTCGAACGGGATTGAATCATCGCGAGATTAACAACAGTAACAGTGGTGACGTGGCATCGTTAGCAGGGATTACTGTAGCGTAATTACCCGGGCGTCACAAGTTTCTATCCCTAGAAAGCTTTATTATGAGTGGGAACCTACTATCAAAATAAAAATTAAAGATCATGAATGCTATGCTTTGTGTGATTTGGGTGCAAGTGTCTCCACTATCCAAAAAACTTTGTGTGGTTTGCTACGGTTCCATGAGCTTGATGATTGTTCTTTGAATTTGCATCTTGCGGATTCCACTATTAAGAAACCTATGGGAAGGATTAATGATGTTCTTATTGTTGCCAATAGGAATTATGTGCCCGTAGATTTCATTTTTCTTGATATAGATTGCAATCATTCATGTCCTATTATTCTTGGTAGACCTTTCCTTAGAACGATTGGTGCAATTATTGATATGAAGGAAGGAAATATTAGATTCCAATTTCCGTTAAGGAAATGAATGGAACCCTTTCCTAGAAAGCAAATAAAATTACCATATGAATCTATTATGAGAGCCACTTATCGATTGCCTTCCAAAGATGGCAATACCTTGATCTATCTATGTATCGTGCCTAGCTAGGGGAGTAAAATGATAGCGCTTGTTGGGAGGCAACCCAATTTTATATTTTTTGTTTTTGCTTCTGTTTAGGAATAAATATTGCATCTAGATTTTGTTTAGATGTGGTTTTGTGTTTTGTTTAGTGTTTGTGCCAAGTAAAACCTTTGGGAAGACTTGTGTGAAGTTTATGTGATCTTGCTGTGAAAAACAGAATCGTTAGCGCTCGCTAGAATGGTCACCAGATTTTATTGGATCGTGCTATTTAGTTCATTCTTTTTGCAGATGATAAATAGACAAATTCCTCATGTTTACCAATTTAGTTTGAATTTTTTTGGAGTTACAGAAGTGCGAAACCTGCAGATTACTACAGACTGTTCTGTTTTTGACAGATTCTGTTTTTCGTGTGTTGTTTGCTTATTTCAATGCATCTATGAGTAGTATTGGGAAGTATGAACCATAGAGAAGTTGGAATACAGTAGGTTTAACACCAATATAAACAAAGAATGAATTCATTGCAGTACCTTTGAGTAGTGGTTTGCTTTCTTATACTAACGGATCTCACGAGATTTTTGTCTAAGTTTTGTGTTGTGAAGTTTTCAAGTTTTGAGTATTGCTTTGATGGACTATGGAACAAAGAGTGGCAAGAGCCTAAGCTTGGGGATGGACATGGCACCCAAATGTAAAATTCAAGGAAAACCAAAATCCTAAGCTTGGGGATGCCCCGGGAAGGCATCCCCTCTTTCGTTTTCATCCATCGGTAACTATACTCGGAGCTATATTTTTATTCACCACATGATATGTGTTTTGCTTGGAGCGTCTTGTATACTTTGAGTCTTTGCTTGTTAGTTTGCCACAATTATCCTTGCTGGACACACCTATTTGAGAGAGATAAATATGGCCTAGGAATTGATAGAAATCTCTACGTGCTTCACTTATATCTTTTGAGTTGAATAGTTTTTGCTCTAGTGCTTCACTTATATCTTTTAGAGCACGGTGGTGATAATATTTTGAAGAAATTGTTGAACTCTCATGCTTCACTTATATCCTTTTGATAGTCTATTAAAACAGAATGGTAATGTGCTTAGGCTATAGAACTAGTCTTCACATGATAGACATCCAATATCAATGTAGTAAAAACTTTCACTCTAAGTGCATTGAATATGATGAGAAGTTGGATGCTTGATAATTGTCTTGAGATATGAGGATAGTGATATTAGAGTCATGCTAGTGAAGTTATCATGAAATTGAGAAATACTTGTGTTAAGGTTAGTGATTCCCGTGGCATGCACATATGGTGAACCGCTATGTGACGAAGTTAGAGCATGAGGTATTTGTAAAGTGTTAACCTTTGTGTGGAGGTCGGGGGCACGCGATGGTTAACTCCTACCAACCTCCCCCCTAGGAGCATGCGTTGATTGCTTTGTTTTGATGACTCGTAGATTTTTGCAATAAGTGCATGAATTCTTTATGACTAATGTTAAGTCCATGGATATAACGCACTCTCACCCTTCCACCATTGCTAGCCTCTCTTGTATCGCGCAACTTCCGCTGGTACCATACACCCACTATATATCCTTTCTCAAAACAGCCACCATATTTATTCCTCAAAACAGCCACCATACCTACCTATCATGGCATTTCCATAGCCATTTCGAGATATATTGCCATGCAACTTTCCACCGTTCCGTTCATATGACACGCTTCATATTGTCAAATTGCCATGCATGATCATGTAGTTGACATCGTATTTGTGGAAAAGCCACCATGCATAATATTTCATACATGTCACTCTTGATTCATTGCATATCCCGGTACACCGTCGGAGGCATTCATATAGAGTCATACTTTGTTCTAGTATCGAGTTGTAATATCGAGTTGTATATCAATAAAAGTGTGATGATCATCATTATTAGAGCATTGTCCCATGTGAGGAAAGGCCAATAGAAAAAGGAGATGGACCAAAAAATAGAGAGGGGCTAAAAAAAGAGAAAGTCCCTCCAAAAAAATGAGAGAAAAGAGAGAAGGGACAATTGCTACTATCCTTTTCCACACTTGTGCTTCAAAGTAGCACCATGTTCTTCATGATAGCGAGTCTCATGTTTAGTCATTTTCATATATAGTGGGAATTTTCATTATAGAACTTGGCTTGTATATTCCAATGATGGGCTTCCTCAAATGCCCTATGTCTTCATGAGAAAGCAAGTTGGATGCACACCCACTAGTTTCTTTTGTTGAGCATTCATACATTTTTAGCTCTTTTGCATCCATTGCATGGCAATCCGTACTCACTCACATTGATATCTATTGATGGGCATCTCCATAGCCCGTTGATATGCCTAGTCGGTGTGAGACTATCTCCCTCCTTTTTGTCTTCTCCACAACCACCTCTCTATTCCACCCATAGTGCTATGTCCATGGCTCACGCTCATGTATTGTGTGAAAGTTGAAAGGCTTGAATGAATAGAGTATGAAAACAAGTGCTTGGCTGAAATCGGGGTTGTGCATGATATGAATATTTTGTGTGATGAAGAGGGAGCATAGCCGGACTATATGATTTTGTAGGGATAACTTTCTTTAGCCATTGTATTTTGAGAAGACATGGTTGCTTTGATAGTATGCTTGAAGTATTATTATTTCTTATGTCAATATAGACTTTTGTCTTGAATCTTTCAGATATGAACATTCATGCCACAATTAAGAGAATTACATTGACAAACTATGTTGGTTAGCATTCCACATCAAAAATTCCGTTTTTATCATTTACCTACTCGAGGACAAGCAGGAATTAAGCTTGGAGATGCTTGATACGTCTCCAACTTATCTATATTTTTTATTGTTCCATGCTATTATTTATGATGTTTGGATGTTTAATGGGCTTTGTCATATACTTTTATATTATTTTTGGGACTAACCTACTAACCCAAAGGCCCAGTCCAGATTGCTATTTTTGCCTGTTTCAGGTTTTTACACAAAAGGGACATCAAACGGAGTCCAAACAGAATGAAACCTTCGCGAGAGATATTTTTGGAGAAAATCACGCACGGGAGACTTGAGAACCACGGAGTAGGGTTTACGTGGTGCCCACGAGGGTGGGGACGCCCCCCTAGGGCGCGCCCCCTGCCTCATGGGCCCCATGTATGGCCCCCGGTGTCCTCCTTCCTCCTATATATGCCTATGTACCCCGAAACCATCAGAACAACAGAGAAAACTCTAGTTCCACCGCCGTAACCTTATGTTCCCGTGAGATCCCATCTTGGGGCCTGTTCCGGAGCTCCGCCAGAGGGGGGATCTACCACGGAGTGCTTCTACATCATCATCATCGCCTCACCATGAGTTGTGAGTAGTTTACCACAGACCTCCGGGTCCATAGCTAGTATCTAGATGGCTTCTTCTCTCTCTTTGGATCTCAAAACAAAGTTCTCCTCGGTCTTCGAGGAGATCTATTCGATGTAATCTCTTTTTGCGGTGTGTTTGTCGAGATCCGATGAATTGTGGGTTTATGATCAAGATTATCTATGAGAAATATTTGGTTTTTCTCTGAACTCTTTATGTATGATTATAATATCCTTGCGAGTCTCTTCGAATTATTTGTTTGGTTTGGCCTACTAGATCTATAGTTCTTGCAATGGGAGAAGTGCTTGGCTTTGGGTTCAATCTTGCGGTGTCCTTTCCCAGTGACAGTAGGGGCAGCAAGGCACGTATTATATTGTTTCCATCGAGGATAAAAAGATGGGTTTTATATCATATTGCTTGATTTTATACCTCTACATCATGTCATCTTGCTTAAGGCTTTACTCTGTTCTTATGAACTCAATACACTAGATGCATTCTGGATAGCGGTCGATGTGTGGAGTAATAGTAGTAGATGCAGAATCGTTTCGGTCTACTTGTCTCGGACGTGATGCCTATATATAATGATCATGCCTAGATAGTCTCATAATTATTCGCTTTTCTATCAATTGCTCGACAGTAATTTGTTTACCCGCTGTAGAATATCACTATCATGAGAGAAGCCACTAGAGAACACTATGGCCCCCGGGTCCATTCTCAACATATCAATCTACACCTACTTTACTTTTCCGCTTTTACTTTCTGTTCGTATGACTAAAAAATACCAAAAATATCAAACTATCATATCTATCGGATCTCACTTTTGTAAGTGACTGTAAAGGGATTGACAACCCCTTATCTCATTGGCTGCGAAGTTCTTATTTGTTTGTGTAGGTGCGAGCGACTCGCGCGTGGTCTCCTACTGGATTGATACCTTGGTTCTCAAAAATTGAGGGAAATACTTACGCTACTGTGCTGCATCTCCCTTTCCTCTTCGAGGGAATTGTAATGCCAAGTATGGGATTACACCTCCTACGTGTCGATGCCCGACTTAAAGGTATAAGCCCATACTAGAATGATCTCAAGTATGGTATCTTTGCACGACTCATGTAAAAATAGGGATGGAATTTTGAAAGCAGATAGTTGGCTTACACTCGCCACGTCGCACAATACATTACATAAGCAAATCATCATCCAAATAACATCACAGTCCGACTACGGACGAAGATCCAAATGAAAGATACCAAATAAACATAGCCACAAGGTCCGAATCGCCCCTAGTAGAAGCCACTACTGATCATCGGGATAGTGCACGTAGTATCGACTGTTGGGGAACGTAGTATTTTAAAATTTTCCTACGATCACGCAAGATCTATCTACCAGATGCATATCAACGAGAGGGGAGAGTGAGTCTACGTACCCTCATAGACCGAAAGCGGAAGCGTTAGAACAACGCGGTTGATGTAGTCGTACGTCTTCACGGCCCGACCGATCAAGCACCGAAACTACGGCACCTCCGAGTTCTAGCACACGTTCAGCTCGATGACGTCCCTCGAACTCCGATCCAGCCGAGTGTCGAGGGAGAGTTCCGTCAGCACGACGGCGTGGTGACGATCTTGATGTTCTACCGTCGCAGGGCTTCGCCTAAGCACCGCTACAATATTTATCGAGGAGAACTATGGTGGAGGGGGGCACCGCACACGGCTAAGAGATCAAGAGATCAATTGTTGTGTCTAGAGGTGCCCCCCTGCCCCCGTATATAAAGGAGGGAGGGAGAGGCTGGCCCTAGAGGGGGCGCACCAAGTGTGGGGAGTCCTACTAGGACTCCCAAGTCCTAGTAGGATTCCCCTTTCCTTTCCGGAGTAGGAGAGAAGGAAAGAGGGGGGGAGGGAGAAGGAAAAAGGGGCTGCACCCCTTGTCCAATTCGGACCAGAAGGGGGGTGCACGCCTCCTTCCTTTTGGCCTCTCTCCTCTATTCCCGTAACTCCCCGGTACTCCGAAAATACCCGAATCACTCGGAACCTTTCCGATGTTCGAATATAGTCGTCCAATATATCGATTTTTACGTCTCGGCCATTTTGAGACTCCTCGTCATGTCCCCGATCTCATCCGGGACTCCGAACTCCTTCGGTACATAAAAACTCATAAACTCATAATAAAACTATCATCGAAACCTTAAGCGTGCGGACCCTACGGGTTCGAGAACTATGTAGACATGAACGAGACACGTCTCCGGTCAATAACCAATAACGGAACCTGGATGCTCATATTGGCTCCCACATATTCTACGAAGATCTTTATCGGTCAAACCGCATAACAACATACATTGTTCCCTTTGTCATCGGTATGTTACATGCCCGAGATTCGATCGTCGGTATCTCAATACCTAGTTCAATCTCGTTACCAACAAGTCTCTTTACTCGTTCCGTAATACATCATCCCGCAACTAACTCATTAGCTGCAATGCTTGCAAGGCTTATAGTGATGTGCATTACCGAGTGGGCCAGAGATACCTCTCCGACAATCGGAGTGACAAATCCTAATCTCGAAATACGCCAACCCAACAAGTACCTTCGGAGACACCTGTAGAGTACCTTTATAATCACCCAGTTACGTTGTGACGTTTGGTAGCACACAAAGTGTTCCTCCGGTATTTGGGAGTTGCATAATCTCATAGTCATAGGAACATGTATAAGTCATGAAGAAAGCAATAGCAGTAAAACTTAAACGATCATAGTGCTAAGCTAACAGATGGGTCTTGTCCATCAGATCATTCTCCTAATGATGTGATCCCGTTGATCAAATGACAACTCATGTCTATGGCTAGGAAACATAACCATCTTTGATCAATGAGCTAGTCTAGTAGAGGCATACTAGGGACACTCTGTTTTGTCTATGTATTCACACATGTATTAAGTTTCCGGTTAATACAATTCTAGCATGAATAATAAACATTTATCATGATATAAGGAAATAAATAATAACTTTATTATTGCCTCTAGGGCATATTTCCTTCAGTCTCCCACTTGCACTAGAGTCAATAATCTAGTTCACATCGCCATGTGATTTAACACCGATAGTTCACATCGTCATGTGATTAACACCCAAAGGGTTTACTAGAGTCAATAATCTAGTTCACATCGCTATGTGATTAACACCCAAAGAGTACTAAGGTGTGATCATGTTTTGCTTCGTGAGAGAAGTTTAGTCAACGGGTCTTTCACATTCAGATCCGTATGTATTTCGCAAATGTCTATGTGTCTACAATGCTCTGCCTGGAGCTACTCTAGCTAATTGCTCCCACTTTCAATACGCATCCAGATTGATACTTAGAGTCAGCTGGATTTAGTGTCAAAGCTTGCATCGGCGTAACCCTTTACGACGAACTCTTTATCACCTCCATAATCGAGAAACATTTCCTTAGTCATCCAGTTACTAAGGATAATTTTGACCGCTGTACAGTGATCTACTCCTGGATCACTATTGTACCCTCTTGACAAACTCATGGCAAGGTACACAACATGTTTGGTACACAGCATGGCATACTTTATAGAACCTATGGCTGAGGCATAGGGAATGACTTTCATTCTCTCTATATTTTTCTGCCGTGGTCTGGCTTTGAGTCTTACTCAACTTCACACCTTACAAGTCAGGTAAGAACTCCTTCTTTGACTGATCCATTTTGAACTACTTCAAAATCATATCAAGGTATGTACTCATCGAAAGTCTTATCAAGCGTCTTGATCTATCTCTATAGATCTTGATGCCCAATATGTAAGCAGCTTCAGCAAGGTCTTTCTTTGAAAAACTCCTTTCAAACACTCCTTTATGCTTTCCAGAAAATTCTACATCATTTCCGATCGACAATATGTCATTCACATATACTTATCAGAAAGGTTGTAGTGCTCCCACTCACTTCTTGTAAATACAGGCTTCACCGCAAGTCTGTATAAATCTATATGCTTTGATCAACTTATCAAAGCGTATATTCCAACTCCGAGATGCTTGCACCAGTCCATAGATGGATAGCTGGAGCTTGCACATTTTGTTAGCACCTTTAGGATTGACAAAACCTTCTGGTTGCATCATATACAAGTCTTCTTTAATAAATCCATTAAAGAATGCAGTTTTGTTATCCATTTGCCAGATTTCATAAAATGCGGCAATTGCTAACATGATTCGGACAGACTTAAGCATCGCTACGGGTGAGAAAGTCTCATCGTAGTCAACTCCTTGAACTTGTTGAAAAACTTTCGCAGCAAGTCGAGCTTTGTAAACAGTAACATTACTGTCAGCGTCAGTCTTCCTCTTGAAGATCCATTTATTTTCGATGGCTTGCCGACCATCGGGCAAGTCAACCAAAGTCCACACTTTGTTCTCATACATGGATCCCATCTCAGATTTCATGGTCTCAAGCCATTTTGCGGAATCTGGGCTCATCATCGCTTCCTCATAGTTCGTAGGTTCATCATGGTCCAGTAACATGAGTTCCAGAACCGGGTTGCCGTACCACTCTGGTGCGGAACGTACTCTGGTTGATCTACGAAGTTCAGCAGTAACTTGATCCGAAGTTTCATGATCATCATCATTAGCTTCCTCACTAATTGGTGTAGGAATCACTGGAACCAGTTTCTGTGATGTACTACTATCCAATTCGGGAGAAGGTACAATTACCTCATCAAGTTCCACTTTCCTTCCACTCACTTCTTTCCAGAGAAACTCCTTCTCTAGAAAGAATCCACTCTTAGCAACAAAGACCTTGCCTTCAGATCTGTGATAGAAGGTGTACCCAACAGTTTCTTTTGGGTATCCTATGAAGACACATTTCTCCGACTTGGGATCGAGCTTATCATGTTGAAACTTTTTCACATAAGCATCGCAGTCCCAAACTTAAAGAAATGACAGCTTAGGTTTCTCGTCAAACCACAGTTCATACGGTGTCATCTCCACGGATTTAGATGGTGCCCTATTTAACGTGAATGTATCTGTCTCTAATGCATAACCCCAAAAGCGATAGTGGTAGATCGGTAAGAGACCTCATCGATCGCACCATATCTAATAAAGTACGGTTATGACGTTTGGACACACCATTACACTATGGTGTTCCAGGTGGCGTGAGTAGTGAAACTATTTCACATTGTTTTTACTGAAGGCCAAACTCGCTAACTCAAATATTTTACCTCTACGATCATATCGTAGAAACTCTTATTTTCTTGTTACGATGATTCTCCACTTCACTTTGAAATTCATTGAAATTTTCAAATGTTTTAGACTTGTGCTTCATTGAGTAGATATACCCATATCTGCTCAAATCATCAGTGAAGGTCTAAAAATAACGATACCCGCCGCGAGCTTCAACACTCATTGGTCCACATACATCTGTATGTATGATCTCCAACAAATCTGTTGCTCGCTCCATTATTCCGGAGAACGGAGTTTTAGTCATCTTGCCCATGAGGCATGGTTCGCAAGCACCAAGTGATTCATAATCAAGTGATTCCAAAAGTCCATCACTATGGAGTTTCTTCATGCGCTTTACACCATTATGACCTAAACAGCAGTGCCACAAATAAGTTGCACTATCATTATTAACCTTGCATCTTTTGGCTTCAATATTATGAATATGTGTATCACCACGATCGAGATCCAACAAACTATTTTCATTGGGTGTATGACCATCGAAGGTTTTATTCATGTAAACAGAATAACAATTATTCTATGACTTTAAATGAATAACCGTATTGCAACAAATATGATCAAATCATATTCATGCTCAACGCAAATGCCAAATAAGATTTATTTAGGTTTTACACTAATCCCGAAAGTATAGGGAGTGTGCGATGATGATCATATCAATCTTGGAACCACTTCCAACACACATCGTCACTTCACCTTTAACTAGTCTCTATTCATTCTGCAATTCTCGTTTCGAGTTACTAATTTTAGCAACTGAACCGGTATCAAATACCCAGGGGTTGCTATGAACACTAGTAAAGTACACATCAATAATCTGTATATCAAAATATACCTTTGTTCACTTTGCCATCCTTCTTATCCGCCAAGTATCTAGGGTGGTTCCACTTCCAGTGACCATTTCCTTTGCAGTAGAAGCACTTAGTTTCAGGCTTGAGTTTTAGCTTTGGGTTTCTTCACGGGAGTGACAACTTGCTTGTCATTCTTCTTGAAGTTCCCCCTCTATCCCTTTGCCCTTTACTTGAAACAAGTGGTCTTGTTAACCATCAACACTTGATGCTTTTTCATGATTTCTACCTTCGCCGACTTCAGCATTGCGAAGAGCTCGGGAATTCCTTTCGTCATCCCTTGCATATTATAGTTCATCACGAAGTTCTACTAACTTGGTGATAGTGACTAGAGAACTTTGTCAATTACTATCTTATCTGGAAGATTAACTCCCACTTGATTCAAGTAATTGTAGTACCCAGACAATCTGAGCACATGCTCACTGGTTGAGCTATTCTCCTCCATCTTGTAGGCAAAGTACTGTCAGAAGTCTTATACCTCTCGACACGGGCATGAGTATGAAATACTAATTTCAACTCTTGGAACATCTTATATGCTCCGTGGCGTTCAAAACGTTTTTGAAGTCCCGGTTCTAAGCCATAAAGCATGGTGCACTTAAACTATCAAGTAGTCATCATACCGAGCTTTTGTCAAAACGTTCATAACGTCTACATCTGCTCCTGCAATAGGTATGTCACCTAGCGGTGCATCAAGGACATAATTCTCTATGCAGCAATGAGGATAATCCTCAGATCACGGAACAATTCCGCATCATTGCTACTAACATCTTTCAACTTAGTTTTCTCTAGGAACGTATAAAAAATAAACGGGGAGCAACATCGCGAGCTATTGATCTACAACATAGATATGCTAATACTACGAGGACTAAGTTCATGATAAATTAAAGTTCAATTTAATCATATTACTTAAGAACTCCCACTTAGATAGACATCCCTCTAGTCATCTAAATAATCACGTGATCCAAATCAACTAAACCATGTCCGATCATCACGTGAGATGGAGTAGTTTCAATGGTGAACATCTTATGTTGATCATATCTACTATATGATTCACGCTCGACCTTTCGGTCTCCAGTGTTCCGAGGCCATATCTGCATATGCTAGGCTCATCAAGTTTAACCCGAGTATTCTGCGTGTGCAAAACTGGCTTACACCCGTTGTATTTGAACGTAGAGCTTATCACACCCGATCATCACGTGGTGTCTCGGCACGACGAACTTTCGCAACGGTGCATACTCAGGGAGAACACTTATACCTTGAAATTTAGTAAGGGATCATCTTATAATGCTACCGTCGAACTAAGCAAAATAAGAAGCATAATAAGATAAACATCACATGCAATCAAAATATGTGACATGATATGGCCATCATCATCTTGTGCTTTTGATCTCCATCTCCAAAGCACCGTCATGATCACCTTCGTCACCGGCGCGACACCTTGATCTCCATCGTAGCATCGTTGTCATCTCGCCAACTATTGCTTCTACGACCATCGCCACCGCTTAGTGATAAAGTAAAGCAATTACATGGCGATTGCATTTCATACAATAAAGCGACAACCATATGGCTCCAGCCAGTTGCCGATAACTTTACAAAACATGATCATTTCATACAAAACCGTATAACTCATCATGTCTTGACCATATCACATCACAACATGCCCTGCAAAAACAAGTTAGACGTCCTCTACTTTGTTGTTGCAAGTTCTACGTGGCTGCTACGGGCTTAGCAAGAACCGTTCTTACCTACGCATACAAAACCACAGCGATATTTCGTCAAGTATGTGCTGTTTTAACCTTCACAAGGACCGGGCGTAGCCACACTTGATTCAACTAAAGTTGGAGAAACTGACACCCGCCAGCCACCTGTGTGCGAAGCACGTCGGTAGAACCAGTCTCGTGTAAGCGTACGCGTAATGTCGGTCCGGGCCGCTTCATCCAACAATACCGCCGAATCAAAGTATGACATGCTGGTAAGCAGTATGACTAGTATTGTCCACAACTCACTTGTGTTCTACTCGTGCATATCATCTACGCATAGACCTGGCTCATGATGCCACTATTGGGGAACGTAGTATTTTAAAAAAATTCCTACAATCACGCAAGATCTATCTACCAGATGCATATCAACGAGAGGGGAGAGTGAGTCTACGTACCCTCGTAGACCGAAAGCGGAAGCGTTAGAACAACGCGGTTGATGTAGTCGTACGTCTTCACGGCCCGACCGATCAAGCACTGAAACTACGGCACCTCCGAGTTCTAGCACACGTTCAGCTCGATGACGTCCCTCGAACTCCGATCCAGCCGAGTGTCGAGGGAGAGTTCCGTCAGCACGACGGCGTGGTGACGATCTTGATGTTCTACCGTCGCAGGGCTTCGCCTAAGCACCGCTACAATATTTATCGAGGAGAACTATGGTGGAGGGGGGCACCGCACACGGCTAAGAGATCAAGAGATCAATTGTTGTGTCTAGAGGTGCCCCCTGCCCCCGTATATAAAGGAGGGAGGGAGAGGATGGCCCTAGAGGGGGCGCACCAAGTGTGGGGAGTCCTACTAGGACTCCCAAGTCCTAGTAGGATTCCCCTTTCCTTTCCGGAGTAGGAGAGAAGGAAAGAGGGGGAGAGGGAGAAGGAAAAAGGGGCTGCACCCCTTGTCCAATTCGGACCAGAAGGGGGGTGCACGCCTCCTTCCTTTTGGCCTCTCTCCTCTATTCCCGTAACTCCCCGGTACTCCGAAAATACCCGAATCACTCGGAACCTTTCCGATGTCCGAATATAGTCGTCCAATATATCGATTTTTACGTCTCGGCCATTTTGAGACTCCTCGTCATGTCCCCGATCTCATCCGGGACTCCGAACTCCTTCGGTACATAAAAACTCATAAACTCATAATAAAACTATCATCGAAACCTTAAGCGTGCGGACCCTACGGGTTCGAGAACTATGTTGACATGACCGAGACACGTCTCCGGTTAATAACCAATAACGGAACCTGGATGCTCATATTGGCTCCCACATATTCTATGAAGATCTTTATCGGTCAAACCGCATAACAACATACATTGTTCCCTTTGTCATCGGTATGTTACATGCCCGAGATTCGATCGTCGGTATCTCAATACCTAGTTCAATCTCGTTACCAACAAGTCTCTTTACTCGTTCCGTAATACATCATCCCGCAACTAACTCATTAGCTGCAATGCTTGCAAGGCTTATAGTGATGTGCATTACCGAGTGGGCCCAGAGATACCTCTCCGACAATCGGAGTGACAAATCCTAATCTCGAAATACGCCAACCCAACAAGTACCTTCGGAGACACCTGTAGAGTACCTTTATAATCACCCAGTTACGTTGTGACGTTTGGTAGCACACAAAGTGTTCCTCCGGTATTTGGGAGTTGCATAATCTCATAATCATAGGAACATGTATAAGTCATGAAGAAAGCAATAGCAGTAAAACTTAAACGATCATAGTGCTAAGCTAACAGATGGGTCTTGTCCATCAGATCATTCTCCTAATGATGTGATCCCGTTGATCAAATGACAACTCATGTCTATGGCTAGGAAACATAACCATCTTTGATCAATGAGCTAGTCTATTAGAGGCATACTAGGGACACTCTGTTTTGTCTATGTATTCACACATGTATTAAGTTTCCGGTTAATACAATTCTAGCATGAATAATAAACATTTATCATGATATAAGGAAATAAATAATAACTTTATTATTGCCTCTAGGGCATATTTCCTTCATCGACTACGTTCTTCATCGAACTCCCAGTACAGCTCCGTGCCGTCACCTGAGTAGTCCACCATAGTACCTGCATCTGGTGTTGTGTAGAATCTGTGAGCCACTGAGGACTCAGCAATCCCGTTCCCGGGTAGCAAAACTATCTAATCCTTGGGTGTGCAACAAGGCTGAAGAAAATAAAAGGTTGCAGCTGCACTAGCACTAGCTTACGTGTTTAGAGCGAGGAGAGAAGTGCCACGAGCGTCAAAGTGATCACGAAGTGATCCTATCTAAGCACGTCAATCATAACCCCACCGTGTTCACTTCCCGAACCCCTTTCGGAAAATGACCGTCACGGTTACTCACGCTGGTAGTGTGTTCTGAACATGGTGTCAAGTTTTCTACAACCGGATATTAATAAATTCCCATCTGCCACATAACCGCGAGCACGGCTTTCGAAAGCTCAAAACCCTGCAGGGGTGTCCCAACTTAGCCCATTACAAGCTCACGATGTGCAGAGTCGCAACTCCAAGGTGGGAAGGCCCGAGTATTGTCGGAATCCCGTGCTCAAGATATTCCGACTAAGGTTAAACTAATCCAGCAAGACCTCCCGGTGTGCCGACACCCTGATAGTAGCCGCGCGTATCTAGTCTCAGGCCACGACCGGATGAGACAACCTACAGGAAAATACCAAATACCTCGGGTTTCCCCAAGGCGGCCCTGTAGTCTGCTCGGTTGGACCAACACTCATGTGGAGCACTGGCCCGGGGTTGTTAATTAAGATCACGGGATAGCTAGTTCCTATGCAAGTTTTAGTTATTAGGCAAATGGAGTACCAATGTCGGGCCTTGCTGGAAAAGGTTTAGCGCTAAGCGGGTTATCGAGCGGGTCCCATAACCCCAACCGTGTTAGGAATGCATAATCAAGGAACATAACACCGATTTAAACGGTTCCTAGGGCGGCATGAGTGGAACAAATCACCAAGCAAGAGGCTTAGCCTTCCACCCATTACCAATATATAGATGATTTAGCTTAAGAGTTTATATAGTGTGATATCCCAACAGTAACTTCAACAGGAAGCAAGAATCTTCAAAACTTCTCCTGCAACTAGCAATGCTATAAGAGGGCTGAGCGAAGCTTACGTAGCCAAACAAAGGTTTGCTAGGTTGGGTGGTTAGACAGATTCATGGTTACAATAGGAGGCTGGCAAACAAACATGGGCATCGAGGCAATGAGCTAAAGAGCGAGACATATAGCAATAGGCAAAGATAGTAATGATATCTGGGTCAGGTCATCTTTCCTGTCGAGTCGTCGATGGGATCGTAAGACGGCTCCTCGTACTCAACCTCGGTAGTAACCTCGTTCTCGTTCTCGGTCTCGGCTTCCGGCTCTACTCAACACAAGAACACAACGAGGCACGAAATCGAACAAGGTGCAATGCACAATCAACATGATGCATATATGATGCATGTATGATGCAATACATGTCAAGGGATGAAGAACACAAGGACAACACAAGACAACAAGTTTAAATGAGGCCGGAATCCATATATAGCTAATCCGGTAAGTCCTCATATGCATATGTTGAAATTGGTCCAGATCTGAACAAACCTTAAGTTAAAGTTTTTAAACAGCAAGTTAACATGCACCATGATGATCTACACGAAATTCTAGTCAAGTTTCATATAAAGTTTGTTTAATTCGGAGCTACGGTCTAGAAGATATGAGCAAAACAAGACAAGCATGGCAACGGTGCAAGATGCACTCAAACATCAAGCAAACACACTCCAAACATGATAACAACATGATATTACTATTCTACATGAAAAATCACACAAGTTTCATATAGGGCACGCTCAAAACGGAGCAACGGTTCAACACATACACTCGAAACAAGATTCAATGCAAAGCTGAAATTAACAGCCACATAGCAACTTTGGAGCAATAAATATATACTATACAGCACCCAAACATGATGAAAATAAGCATGGACATGAAGTAGACATATCCTACAGCAAAAAACTCCATTGGAGCAACTCCATAGGAGGCATGGATCAATAGCAACAAGCTACAACATTTTGATCATGATGTTAAAAACCTGACAGTTATATTTTATAGCAACTTGGGAGCAAGAAATAAATAAGCTACAACAAGCCATATGAGCAAGTGAGGGCATGGATGGATAGACAATAACATGTACAACAAGGAATGATCAATGGACACTCCAAAACTAGCATGGATTTGACTAAGGCATCACGCAAAACATAGCATCAGGTTAAGACAGATTCTAGACTTAGCAAAAATTTCACTAAGTGTTAAAACAATAACATTGGCATGGCATGTTTGCAAGCATGTTTAAGTCACCTCAAGGCATATCATGGAAAATGGTTTGCACCACAAAAAAGACCACATTATGGAGATTCTAAAACATATTGGCATGTGACATGGGGACAAACACATCAATAGCAACGAGCACTTCAAATCAGCATCTCATAACATGTTACAAAACTTAACAGCCACATGCACTTTTTCAACAGAGATAAACATGGCAATATGAACCCTAACATGTATGCTACAGCAACCATCATGTAGAGCATCTCACAAGGAACATTTTGACATATCATTTGCTTCATTTGGATAAACATGCACCAAGTTATCACATCTCAAAAATGGCATGAAAATAACAAGTAGCAGCAGTTTATATCAAGTAGCACTCTTGTCACGAAGATTAAGACCTCTAGATGGACTCAAAGAACCATGACACAATGGAACAAAACGTAGAGCACGTCACCACGATCACTTACACATATCATATGCAGAATTTGGACAAGCACAATAAAAGATACAGCCATCACAATATGCAACAAAATAAGCAAAAAACATAGGACTTAGTAAAAAAGGTAGCAACCTCGCGGATCGGGTCAACGGGGCGGATCGGGTCGGGTCGGACCGGATCCGACCCGTTAGGGTACGCGGCGGTGGATGTGGATCGGATCGGCGGGCGGGAGGCCCGGCGACTTCGGCGACCGAAGCGACGCCGGTGGTGAGGCGGCGGTCGGCCGGGACGGCGGGGCCGGCCGGAACGGCGGGGGTGGTGCGGTGGCGCCGGAACGCGGCGGCGGGGAGGCGCGCAGCCGGCGGCGGCGGCTATGTAGCGCGGTGGCGGGGAGGCACGCAGCCGGCGACCCTCGCGCGGGCGGCGGCCGTCGGGAGCGGAGGGCGCGCGAGGGAGCGGAGGGGCGCGGAGGCAGTCCGGGACCGGAAGGCCGCGGTCGGGCCGGCGGGCCGCGGTGGGAGGCGGGGCAGCCGGACGATGTGGCGGCCTGCCATTGGCCGAGGGGGCAGCAGCAAACATGTCCGGCGCCGGCGGAAACGTCCGGCGCGTGCTGGATCTGCGGGACCCGGGGAAAACGAAAAAAAGAGCAGCTAGGGTTTCGCCCGAAAATGGAGGGCTGTGGACGTTTTTATAGGCATAGGGAGCTAGGAGACTCCAAATGGGGTGCGATTTTCACCCACACAATCACGATCCGACAACCGAGAGGATGGGAGTGGTTGTGCTGGGTTAGTGGGCTGTTGTGGAGGGGGTCTTGGGCCTTAAAGAAGATGTTCTTTTAGCCCACTAGGTTAACCGTTGGAGTACCAAACGAACTCCAAACGCGACGAAATTTGACAGGTGGCCTACACGTACCAAAACAACATCGCACGACAAGTCTCACATCATTCCGGAAACGTTACACGGCCACACACGAAAGAAGGACTCGGGGACGCCACGGGCACGTGTGTGAGCGTCGGGACTCGAAACGGACAACGGGAAGAAACGAGTGGGACCGGGTGCAAGTGAAAACACAAATGCAATGCAATGCAGATGACAACATGACATGGATGAAAAATGCACACACGCACATGAAAAAACGAAGAAAGCCCGAAATGAAGAAGAGCCCAGAATGGAATTGATGAAGTCAAAGTTTATATATTGCCATATTTCGAAAGTGTTACATCTGGGGCATTACTGGAATGCAACGCAAGCTCGAGAAGTAGCAGTTGCCTACAAAATGCCTATGCATAGGAAGTATGTTAGACTTAAATGTGTTTGTCACGTGCTTCATGATGCTCTTTTTGTGCTTCAACTCTTGTCTTTCATGTGAGCATCATTGAAATCTCAAGCCTATCTTAATGGCTATAAAGAAAGAGCTTGTTGGGAGGCAACCCAAAGAATAAAATAATTTTTTGCTTTTTATTTTCTGTTTTTGTGTGTATACCCTTTAATACTATGTTTAGATGAGTTTTTGTGGTTTGAATGAAGGTTTGTGCCAAGCGAAGCCTTAGGATCATGTTGGGTGTTAGTAGATTTGATCTTGCTGAAAAACAGAAACTTTTGCGCTCACGAGAAAAATTCTCATTTTTAACAGAAGAGTGGTTATTAGTTGATTATTTTTGCAGAAGATTAATATACAAATTGCCCACGTGTACCTATTTTTTCAAAAAAATAGAGTTGCAGAAGTATTCAAAACTTCCAGATTGCTACAGACTGTTCTGTTTTTTGACAGATTCTATTTTTATTGTGTTATGTGCTTGTTTTGATGATTCTATGGTTTTCTTTGATGAGTTTTTGCTAAAGAAAAGTTGGAATATAGTAGATATAATACAAATACAAAATATGAATTGGTTTGCTACATCACTTAAATTTAGAATAGCTCTCTATGCCACGAGTTGTTAGAATAGCTCTCTATGCTTCACTTAAATTTTTATGGGCTATGGATTTGCTCTAGTGCATCACTTATATCTTTTTTAGCATGGTGTGCTTTAGTATTTTTGAAAAAAAATACTCTCTTGCTTCACTTAGACTTATTTGAGAGTTAGTATTTTTTTAGAAATTCTCTCTTGCTTTACTTAAATCATTTTGAGAGAAAGAAAAGAATTATGCTCATGATCTTCACTTATATTCGTTTGAGCTTATCAGAAGCAACACATAAAAAGTAGTTCCAAAGTGATAGATTTTCAAGAAGGATATAATAAAAAAATTCATGAAGATCATTGGACAAAATAAACTTGATTCCTTGTAATAGTTTTGAGACATGATGATGTGATATGTGAGTCATGTTAATGAGTAATTATGCTTTAGTAAGAATGTTAGTGTTAAAGTTTGTGATTCCTTATGCAAGCACAAAGGTCAATAATCATGCAATGAAATTACATCCGACTTGTGGTGCATTATTCGGTGTTATTTATGCTCAATGTTCGCTTATGAGATTATTCGTTTCATGGTTGGTCGCTTCTCAGTCTTTTGTTAGCCTTCATTTTGCACTAAGTATGATCACTACTTGTGCATCCAAAATCCTTTATCCCGGTTTTGCCACATGAGTCCACCGTACCTACCTATATGCGGTATTCCCTTGCCGTTCTAAGCAAATTTGTATGTGCCATCTCTAATTTTCAAAATCCCTTTTTGTGTGCCCGTACTACTTGCGAGGCGGTGAGGGGTTGCCAATATTTTCCATGCTAGATGTGTTATTCTCACGATGACTGTTTATTCACTTGTCACTGCACTAGAGTAAGGCAAAGGTATTATGGATGCCCAGTCCCAAAATGAAAAACAAATTTACTTTATGTTGTCAAATAATAAATTCTTTGGAAAGTGTTGGTATGGAAGGCAACCGTGGATTCGGCTAGCCATGGCTTGTGAAAGTTTGGTGGAAAAAGGAATAAAATTTATTTTATGTTTGGGAACCGCCTATGATATATCTAGCATGGAAAGTGTTGGGAACCTTGAGTCATTTTCAATGGTGGGAAAAGTATACCTCCCAAAATAATTTTATCTCTCAATTTAAGCTTTGAGTTGTGGCACCTCTACAAATCCCTACTTCCCTCTGCGGACGGCCTTTCTTTTACTTATGCTATTTTTATTTTTTGAATTTGAGTCTCCATCTTCTCATATAAAGCATCAACTAGATAACACTATGATCATACTTGAGCATTGTGTGTAACTAATATGCGAGTGTGTTTCATGAATGGATCAATGGTTGAACATGATGGGCTAGGGAAACTTATTATAGCTTTGATATTTTGAAAGACATGGTTGCCTATTGATATGTTTGAGTAATTAAATCTCATTTCAAAACTAGACTATTGCTTTGAACCATATAAAAGTCCAAATGTCCATGCTATAAAGAAAAGAATATGATATGACATGATAGGCAGCATTCCACATCAAAAATTCTGTTTTTATCATTTACCTACTCAAGGACGAGCACGATTAAGCTTGGGGATGCTGATATGTCTCCAACGTATCTATAATTTTTGATTGCTCCATGTTGTTATATTATCATTCTTGGATGATTTACAATCATTTTATAGTCATTTTATATCTTTTTTGGTCCTAACCTATTGACATAGGGCAAATGCCAGTTGTTGTTTTCTGCATGTTTTTTACATCGCACGAAATCAATATTAAACAGAGTCCAAACACCGCGAAACTTTTTAGAGGATTTTTATGGGCTAGAAAGACACCCAATGGGCCAGAGCTGCACCAGGGGGTGCCCTGAGGGGGCACAACCCACCAGGGCGTGCCAGGCCCCCTTGGTGCGCCCAGGTGGGTTGTGCCCACCTCGGTGGCCTCTTGCACCGCCTCTTCGCTCTATGAATACTTAGATATTCTAGAAACCCTAGAGGAGTCGACGAAATTCTATTCCAGCCACTACGAAGTCCAGAACCACCAGATCCAATCTAGACACTATCACGGAGGGGTTCACCATCTCCATTGGTGCCTCTACGATGATGTTTGAGTAGTTCCTTGTAGGCCTACGGGTCCGTAGTTAGTAGCTAGATGGATTCCTCTCTCTCTTTTGATTATCAATACAATGGTCTCTTGAAGATCCATATGATCTAACTCTTTTGCGGTGTGTTTGTTGGGATCCGATGAACTTTGATTTTATGATTAGATTTATGTTTTCATATCCATGAAAGTTATTTGTGTCTTATTTGATCTCTTATATGCATGATTTCTTATAGCTTCATATTTCTTCTCCGATATTTGGGTTTTTTTTGGCCAACTTGATCTATTTACCTTGCAATGGGAAGAGGTGCTTTGTAGTGGGTTCGATCTTACGGTTCTTGATCCCAGTGACAGAAAGGGAACCGACACGCATGTATCGTTGCTACTAAGAATAAAATGATTGGGTCTATTTATACATAAATAGATTTTGTCCACATCATGTCATCGTTCTTATTACATTACTCCATTTATGCATGAACTTAATACACTAGATGCATGTGGTGTCGCTTAAAGCTACGTCGGTATTTCCCCAAAGAGGAAGGGATGATGCAGCACAGCGGCGGTAGGTATTTCCCTCAGATGTGAAACCAAGGTTATCGAACCAGTAGGATAACCAAGCAACACAACGTAAACAGTACCTGCACACAAATAACAACTTCTCGCAACCCGACGTGTTAAAGCAGTTGTCAATCCCTTTCGGGGTACGGCGCCTCAAGATAGGCAAAACAGACGTGAGAAATTTGTAGTAGATTGATAGATCAAACGCCAAATAAAATAAATAAGAATAAATTGCAGCAAGGTATTTTTGTATTTTTGGTTTAGTAGATCTGAAAATAAATGCAAGGAAAAAGTAGATCGCAAAGGAAAATATATGAGAAAGAAGACCCGGGGGCGGTAGGTTTCACCGGTGCCTTCTCTCGAGAAAAATAGCAAACGGTGGGTAAACAAATTACTGTTGGGCAATTGATAGAACCTCAAATAATTATGATGATATCCAGGCAATGATCATTACATAGTCATCACATCCAATATTAGTAGACCTACTCCTGCCTGAATCTAGTACTATTACTCCACACATCGACCGCTATCCAGCAAGCATCTAGTGTATTAAGTTCATGGAAAACGGGGTAATGCATTAAGAACGATGACATGATGTAGACAAGATCCGTTTATCTATGGCGTTAGATATGGATCTCTTCATTTTATCCTTAGTGGCAACGATACATACGTGTCGGTTCCCTTTCTGTCACTGGGATCAAGCACCGTAAGATCGAACCCAGTACCGGGCACCTCTTCCCATTGCAAGATAAATAGATCAAGTTGTCCAAACAAAACCTAGATATCGGAGAAGAAATACGAGGCTATAAGAGATCATGCATATAAGAGATAAAAGAAACTCAAATAACTTTCATGGATATAGAGATCTGATCATAAACTCAAAGTTCATCGGATCCCAACAAACACACCGCAAAAAGAGTTACATCATATGGATCTCCAAGAGACAATTGTATTGATAATCAAGAGAGAGAGAGAGAGAGAGAGAGAGAGAGAGAGAGAGAGAGAGAGAGGAAGCCATCTAGCTACTAACTACGGACCCGTAGGTCTACAAGGAACTGCTCACACATCATTGCAGAGGCACCAATGGAAGTGGTGAACCCCTCAGTGATGGTGTCTACATTGGATCTTGTGTTTTTGGACTCTCCGACGGCTGGATGAATATTTCGTCGACTCCCCTAGGGTTTCTGGAATATTGGGGTATTTATAGAGCAAAGAGGCGGTTCGGGAGGCCACCGAGGTGGGCACAACCCACCTGGGCATGACAGGGGGGCCTGGCACGCCCTGGTGGATTGTTCCCCCCTTGGGGCACTCCCCAGGTGCTGCCTTGGCCCATCAGGTGTCTTCTGGCCCATAAAAGTTCTCCAAAAAATTTCACGGTGTTTGGGCTCCGTTTGATATTGATTTCCTGCGATGTAAAAAACATCCAGAAAACAACAACTGGCACTTGGCACTATGCCAATATGTTAGTACCAAAAAATGATATAAAATGACTATGAAATGGTTGTAAGACATCCAAGAATGATAATATAACAGCATGGAACTATAAAAAATTATAGATACATTGGAGACGTATCAGCATGCCCAAGCTTAACTCCTGCTCATCCTCGAGTAGGTAAGTGATAAAAATAGAATTTTTGATGTGGAATGTTGCCTATCATGTCATATTGTATTATTTTCTATATAGCATGGACATTTGGACTTTTATATGGTTCAAAGCAATAGTCTAGTTTTGACATAATAATTTAGATACTCAAGCATATCAACAAGCAACCATGTTTTTAAAAATATCAATGGTAAAATAAGTTATCCCTAGCCCATTATGCTCTACCATTGATCCATTCATGAAACACATTCGTATACTAGTTACACCCAATGCTCAAGTAAGATCATAGTGTTTCCTAGTTGGTGCTTGTAAGAGAAGATGGAGACTCAAATTCAACAAAAAAATTGCATAAGTACAAGAAAGGCCCATCGCAGAGGGAAGTAGGGATTTGTAGAGGTGCCAGAGCTCAAAGCTTAAATTGAGAGATACATTTTTTGGGAGGTATACTTTTCCCACCAACGAGAACGACTTGAGGTTCCCAACACTTTCCATGCTAGATATATCATAGGCGGTTCCCAAACAGAAACGAAAGTTTATTCCTTTTCCACCAAACTTTCACAAGCCATGGCTAGTCGAATCCGCGGTTGCCTTCCATACCAACACTTTCCAAGGAATTTATTATTTGACAACATAAATTAAATTTGTTTTTCATTTCAGGACTGGGCATCCCTAATACCTTTTCCTTACTCTTGTGCAGTGACAAGTGAATAAACACTCATCGTGAGAATAACACATTTAGCATGGAAAATATTGGCCACCCCTCACCGCCTCGCGAGCGGTACGGGCACACAAAAGGGAAATTTATTTTGAAAATGAGAGATGGCACATACAAATTTTCTTAGAACAACAAGGAAATACCATATATAGGTAGGTATGGTGGACTCATGTGGAAAAACCAGGATAAAGGATTTTGGATGCACAAGTAGAGATCATACTTAGTGCAAAATGAAGGCTAGCAAAAAACTAGGAAACGACCAACCATGAAACAAATAATTTTGTAAGCGAACTTTGAGCATAAATAACACCGAATAATGCACCACAAGTAGGATATAATTTCATTGCATAATTATTGACTTTCGTGCTTGCATAGGGAATCACAAACTTTAACACTAATATTCTTACTAAAGCACAGTTACTCATCAACATAACTCACATATCACATCATCATGTCTCAAAACTATTACAAGGAATCAAGTTTATTTTGTCCAACGATCTTCATGAAAGTTTTATTATATTCTTCTTGGATATCTATCACTTTGGGACTAATTTTCATGTGTTGCTTTTGATAAGCTCAAACAAATATAAGTGAAGATCATGAGCATAATTTTTCTTTCTTTCTTTCTCTCAAAATAATATAAGTGAAGCAAGAGATAATTTATTTAAAATTTTACTAAATCTCAAATAAATCTAAGTGAAGCACGAGAGTATTTCTTCAAAAATACTAAGCACACTGTGCTCAAAAAGATATAAGTGAAGCACTAGAGCAAGTCCTAGCTCATAAAAATTGAAGTGAAGCATAGAGAGCTATTCTAACAAGTCATGGCATAATTTTGGCTCTCTCAAATAGGTGTGTACAGCAAGTATTGATGACTTAAAAATAAAAAGTAAAACAGGCATGGACTCATATCATACAAGATTCTCCAAGCAAAACACATATCATGTGGCGAATAAAAATATAGTCTCGAGTAAAATACCGGTAGTTGTTGGAAGAAAGCGGGGATACCACTCGGGGGCATCCCCAAGCTTAGTTGGTTGCTCATTTTTTAATAATAGCTTGGGATGCCGGGGCATCCCCAAGCTTAGGCTCTTCCATCCTTCCTTCATCCATCGTAACATAACCCAAAACTTGAAAACTTCAATCACACCAAACTTCAACAAATCCTTCGTGAGATCCGTTAGTATAAGAAAGCAAACCACTACTATAAGTGCTGAGTCAAACCAATTCATATTTTGTTTTTGTATTATATATACTGTATTCCAAATTTTCTATGGCAAAAACTCATCAAAGAAAACCATAGAGCCATCAAAATAAGCACACAACACAAAGAAAACAGAATCTGTCAAAAACAGAATAGTCTGTAGTAATCTGGAAGTTTTGAATACTTCTAAAACTCTAAAAATCTTGAAAAAATACAGCCACGTGGTAAATTTGTATATTAATCTTCTGCAAAAATAATCAACTAAAAATCACTTCTCTGTTAAAAATGAGCATTTTTCTCGTGAGCGTAAAAGTTCTGTCTTTTTCAGCAAGATCAAACAACTATCACCCAAGAAGATCCTATCGGTTCTACTTGGCACAAACACTAATTAAAACACAAAAAACACAATCATACCAGTAGAATAATTAAGCTAACACTCAAGAACAGAAAGCAAAAAGCAAAAAAAAAATGTTCGTTGGGTTGCCTCCCAACAAGCGCTATCGTTTTACGCCCTTAGCTAGGTGTAAGGCAAGATTTTAAGTATTGTCATCCTTGTTGGATGTTCCATAACTTGCCCTCATTATAGATTCATAAGGCAATTTGATCTTGGTTCTAGGGAAGTGTTCCATCCCCTTTCTTAAGGGAAATTGGAATTTAATATTCCCTTCTTTCATGGCAATCACCACGCCAATAGTGCGCAAAAATGGTTTACCAAGTATAATAGGGCAAGCCGGATTGCAATCGATATCAAGAACAATAAAGTCTATGGCTACATAGTTCCTATTTTCAAGAATAAGAACATCATTGATCCTTCCCAAAGGCTTTTTAATAGTGGAATCCGCCAAATGCAAATTAAGAGAGCAATCTTCAATATTGGTAAGACCAAGAACATCGCAAAGAGATTTCGGAATAGTGGAAACACTAGCACCCAAATCACACAAAGCAAAACACTTATAATTTTTTATTTTGATTTTGATAGTGGGTTCCCATTCAACATGCAAATTCCTAGGAATTGAAACTTCTAATTCCATTTTTTCTTCAAAATCTTTCATCATAGCATCAACAATATGTTTAGTAATAGCTTTATTTTGTTCATAAGCATGGGGTGATTTAATCATGGATTGAAACAAAGAAATACAATCAATCAAGGAGCAAATATCACAATTAAAGTCTTTGTAATCCAAAATAGTGGGTGCATCACTAGTTAAAGTCTTGACCTCTCCAAACCCACTTTAATCAATTTTCTCAATAAGATGTTCACCCTCTGAAATATTGGGATGCCTTCTACCTAAAGTTGACTCTTTTTCAGTCCCTTTGTCATCAAGCTGAACTTTACTAAACAAAGAATCAATGGAAGAAACACCAATCATTTTTTATCTTCTAATGAGATTGGTTTAGCAACCATTTGATTTACTAGAGTAGCTTGTGCATAGGATATTTTTCCTAGCAAACTTTCAGCAAAAGCATACTTAGATTGGAGATTGCAAACTTCTCTACTAATATCATCAAGTTGTTTTGTTATAGCTTCAAGCACAACGGAGTGCTCCTTGAGTTCTTCGGTAAAATATTTATTATGCTCAAATTGTGTAGTCATATACTCCTTAGTGCTTTTCGCAATTTCAAGCAAAATATTGGGGTAAGGAACATCATAATATTTTGTTTGAGGCATCATAACTACGCAAACAAAAACACACGCAAAAACAGATCCGGCAAGAAAAACGGCGAACGGAAAAGAGAGGCGAATAAAACGACAAATATTGGTGAATGGGGAAGAGGAAAATGAGAGGCAAATGGAAAATAATGTAAATTGCGAGGAGATGAGATTTGTGATTAGGAACCTGGTATATGTTGAAGATCCTTCCCTACAACGGCGCCATAAATTCCTTTTGATGTCTCTTAAAGCTACGTCGGAATTTCCCCAAAGAGGAAGGGATGATGCAGCACATCGACGGTAGGTATTTCCCTCATATGCGAAACCAAGGTTATTGAACCAGTAGGAGAACCAAGCAACACAACATAAACAGTACCTGCACAAAAATAACAACTTCTCGCAACCCGACATGTTATAGGAGTTCTCTATCCCTTTGTGACGCCCCCGATTTGACCGTACACTAATCATGCACGCAAAGGTGTACGACCAAGATCAGGGACGCACTGGAAGATATCACAACAAAACTCTAGACACAAATAAAATAATACAAGCTTTATATTACAAACCAGGGGCCTCGAGGGCTCGAATACATAAGCTCTGATACACAAGAGTCAGCGGAAGCAACAATATCTGAGTACAGACATAAGTTAAACAAGTTTGCCTTAAGAAGGCTAGCACAGAACATCAACGATCGAAAAGGCAAGGCCTCCTGCCTGGGACCTCCTAACTACTCCTCGTCGTCAGCTGTCTCCATGTAGTAGTAGGCTTTGTCGGGGTAGTAGCAGTCGTCAAGTGTGGCATCTGGCTCCTGGACTCCACCATCTGGTTGCATCAACCAGAAAGAAGAAAGAATGGGGAAAAGGGGGAGCAAAGCAACCATGAGCACTCATCCAAAGTACTCGCAAGCAAGGATCTACACTACATATGCATCGGTATCAATGAAAAGGATAGCATCTGTGGACTAAGCTGCAGAATGCCAGAATAAGAGGGGCAGAAGCTAGTCCTATTGAAGACTAGCATCTTCTAGAAACCACCAATCTTGCAGCAGTAGAAGAGAGTACATAATAACATATTATAATTAGCAAGCATGTTGTAGCAATAACGCCAAGAGATCCTTCCTCGACTCCCTGCGAGGAAGCAATCCCAGAGCCACATATCCATTCATGTCTCAGTATCTAGTTCTAGTTGTATCGATCGGGATACAACTCCAAGTGTCCGTTACCGTAGGACAGGCTATCGGTAGATGTTTTCTTCCCTGCAGGTGTGCACCAACTTACCCACCACGCTTGCTTAACTTCGGCCGGACACACCATCAGGTCATGCCCGCCCTAGGCTAAACAATATGCCGCAACCCGACCTAGGCTTAATAGAGAGGTCATGCACGCCAGACTAAACCCTATGCCCCTAGGGGTCATGGGCCAATCGCCCCAGGAACTCCTGCACGTTGCGTACGCGGCCGGTGAGCAGACCTAGGCTACCTCCTTAAAAAGGCAGGTGCATAGGCGGTCCAACCCGATGCGCCGCTCAGTCACAATGACGTCAGTTAAGCTTTGGCTAATGCATACGACGCAGAACGCCCGTACTATGCCCACGTGATGGTTAGCGCTATCAGGCCAGAGGCCCCTTGGATCAAATATCCAAACCATTTAGTGTCTTGGGAACGCGGTAACGAGAAGAGACTCACGAAAGATGTGACCATGTCGCCCTGTCTCGAGGACTTGCGGCAAGGGCTAAGATTCAACTCTCGGGTACCCTCCAGATCAACCCGTCTCCACATCACTCGCGGGTACCCCTCAGGGTCGACCTGCCTTTCCAAGTAACAGTTGTAAAGTCATAGTAACCATAGTAACTGTGTGTCTAACACCAAAGGGAAACCTGAGGAAATCACCCTCAATAGAATTCAACCTGATGTTTATCGTCAAGGTGAACGAAAGAAGAGTCACCCTCGAGGTCCACTCTTGAGGAGTTGCACGACAGTGTCGTTATCGGGAGTGGAGAAAGAGGAATCACCCTCGATGACCATAATCGATGAACTAACCTACAAGGTCAACATCAGAAGTGCTGCTGAGTTGTCACCCTCAGCACTCGATAGTAACCCAGTATTGTCGAGCAACTAAGAGGAAAGTGATGTGTGGTGCCAGGGCCTGGTCTTCGATCCTGTTGATCGGGTCTTCTGATAATCCAGCGGGGCAGACCGGACAAAGTGGGGGGGGGGGTCACTGGTGGATCTCTAACCAGCCTATACTAAGCAGTTTAGTATAAACATGTAAGGTATGAAAGCGGTATCAACAACAGGCTATGCATCAGAATAGGATCATACAAAAGCAGTAACAGTTCTAATGCAAGCATAAGAGAGAAGGGAATGGGTGATATCCGAATGATCAATGGGGGTTGGCTTGCCTGGTTGCTCTGGCAAGAAGGAGGGGCCGTCGTCGATGCAGTCGATCACCGAGGTAGCATTAGTCTCGCGGTCTATCAGAGAGAAGAGGGGGAAGAAACAAGAAATACAAAGCATACAGATGACAGAGAAACACGACGTGTCAACACGCAGCCTAGGGTGCTCTAACACGGTGGTACACGATACCGGTGAAGGGGAGTAACATCCGAGAAATTCTCCCCGGTGTTTCGTGTTTTCGAACGGATGAATCGGAGGAGGGAAGTTGCAGGTTCACTATGCTAGGGACGTGTAGCTAACGAACGGACCACGTATTCGGATTCGTCTCGTCGTTCTGAGCGAGTTTCATATATAAAACATTTTCATCCGAGTTTCAGATTATTTTATATGAATTTCTAAATTTTTAAACATTTTTAGGAATTTATTTAATTAATTTAAATCAACATTATCCAGAATAGTAAAAGGTGATGTCAGCATGACATCACCATGACGTGAGCAGGTCAAACCCAGTTGACCAGAGTCAAACCTGACGTGTGGGGCCGTGCTGTCATTGGCTCAACTAACTAATTACTAATTTAGATTAACTAATCTAATTAATTAGGTTAATTAAGATTAATTAATTAGGATTAATTAATTAATTAATTAATTAATTATTTTTAATAAAAAAAATTAACTTCTTTTTTTAAAGGGGCTCGGCCCCACGGTCAGCGGCTCATAGGGCCAAGGCGAGGCAGTTTACTGGGCGCGGGCGTGTGCGCCCGTACCCGATACCACCGCAGCGGGGTGGGGAAAGGAGCGAGGCCCCGGCGGCGGAGCCGGCCTCGGTGGGGAACGGCCGGGCGGTCAACCGTGGCGGCCGGAGCAGGGCTCGGGCGGCCGGGGACAGCGGACAGGAGCGAGGAGGCCGGAGGCGGGCGTGGGACACGGTGAGGCGGAGGCTGGGTGGTTGTGGACGAGCGGGGCGGGGGCGTGGGCGCAGCCGCGAAGCCGGAGCAGGGTGGCGCTAGGCGGCGGGGTAGCCGGAGGATGCAGCAGCGCGCCATGGAGCAGAGCAGGTGCGGCAGTGGCATCGTCGGACAGTTGCGGCCGCTGCAGGCCGCAGCGCAACACGCAGCTGCAAGCGGAAGGGCCTCGCACGGGCGTCGCTAGAGCGGGGTGCGGGCGCGCCAGCGCGCACTGGCACGCGAGGGGGATGCCCGAGTGAAAGCACATTTGCTCCCTGGGTGGTTTTGGTAATTAATGACAACATACTTTGTGGTTGGACTAATGCTTTTATCAAGTATGTTTCAGGAAATTCAATCACTTTGGCTATGGCAAAAGGACTGAAGAAGTGGACCCCTCAAAATGCTAAGGCAAGCATTGGCAAAAGCTCAAGACTCCATTTTTGGTTTAGTGATCCAAGATCACATTGAGTCCATAGGAAAAGCCAATACTATTAAAAGGGGATGAGGTTATGTTGATGATCTGGTTGCTCAAGTGCTTAGTGATATATCTCCTTTAACTATCAGCAACTTTCACTACAATACACACTCATAAGTAATCTCGGCCCAACCGATTTTCCAAACTCAGTCACACCGAGATGAACCACCTCAGCCATAAGCCAAACCCTAGAAAAATCGGTCATTCCGAGTTTGAGATCGGTCTCACCGAAACATGGGCTGCCAAGCTTCTGTAACCTTCTGTCATCATATCGGAATAACCGAGATGACATTTTCGGTCCCACCGAAACTGGCAAGCTCCTGTCTTTGATCAAATCGGACTAACCGAGATGGTATTTTCGGTCCCACCGAAAACCCCAACGTTCACATTATTTGAACTTTCGGTCTGACCGAGTTGACCACTTCGGTCTCACCGAGATTGCTCAATTATGTGTGTAACGGTTGGATTTTTGTGTGGAGGATATATATACCCCTCCACCCCCTCTTCATTCGTGGAGAGAGCCATCAGAAAGAACTACCACTCCTACCTTACACTTTCTGAGAAGAGAACTACCTACCCTTGTGTTGAGATCAAGTTGCTCCACTCCCACCATATGAAACTTGATCTCTAACCTTCCCAAGTTGCTTTCCACTCAATCCTTTCTTCCACCACAGCCAAATCAGTGAGGAGAGTTGAGTGTTGGGGAGATTATCATTTGAAGCACAAGAGCAAGGAGTTCATCATCATCTACAACATCTATTACCTTTTGGAGGGTGGTGCCTCCTAGATTGGTTAGGTGTCGCTTGGGAGCCTCCGTCATCGAGATGTGGAGTTGAACCAAGAAGTTTGTAAGGGCAAGGAGATCGCCTACTTCGTGAAGATCTACCCCGAGTAAGGCTAGCCCTCCGTGGGCGTAGGCCATGATGGAATAGACAAGGTTGCTTCTTCGTGGACCCTTCGTGGGTGGAGCCCTCCGTGGACTCGCGCAGCCGTTACCCTCCGTGGGTTGAAGTCTCCATCAACGTGGATGTACGATAGCACCACCTATCGGAACCACGGGAAAAATCATTGCGTCTCCAAATTGCGTTTGATCTTCTCCACTTCTCTTTACTACTTGTGCAATTTACTTTCCGCTGCCCATACTCTAGAATTGCATGTGTAGTGTGCTACTTGACTTGTGTGTTATGCAAAATCTGCCAAAATCTGTCTTTGATAAAAGATACAATTTTTATCTTGTCGAGTAGTCTAATCACCCCCCCTCTAGACACTCTCACCTTCTTCGATCCCTCACCGAGGATGTGGTAACAGCAGGCGGGTGCACCAGGCGCGACGGAGGCGCGGGAGCGAGGCCCACGACGCGGTGACGGTGTGTGGTGAACGACGGCGGGACACGAGCACGTCGGGGGCGAGCTACGGCTACCTAGGAGAGCACGGGAGAGGGGGAAAGGAAGCGTTGCTCACAGAGGAGCGGTAGGGAATGGCAGAGGGCTCGGGGTGGGCCGGCGGCACTAGAAACGATGATGCACGGCGTCGGGTCAGGAGGTAGAAGACGACCTCGAATGGGCGTTGCGGTGGCGATGAGCTCGAACGGGCCATCGTAGCTGATGTAGGTGAGGACGAGGGAGCTCCTGGACGGGCTCCAGGGACGTGGGGGCGGCGGTGGCCGTGGTTACTCTGGTTGCAAGGACATGGGCGCGCTCAGGTGAAAGGGGATCTGGGAAGGGGGAAGCGCGGGCACGAGAGAGAGGATGGCGTCGAGCTAGGGCGAGAGGGGGGTCGACGACAACCTTGTAGACGTCCACGGGTAGCCGGATGGCCAGCACGTGGCCAGGCACGGCCATGGCGCCGCCGGATGCCTGCCACACCGTCCATGTGAACAGAGAAAGAAGATGAGAGGGGAAGTCGGGATGGGCCGGCTGTATGTTAGATGGGCCAACACTTCCACTAGATTAGGTCCTTACTTTAACTTTTTTTTGTTTCTAATTATTAGCTCCTGTTTTTATTTAGATTTTGCTATTAAATGAATTTTGTTAACCATGTAAATTTTCACATAATTCAAGCACTATATTTTGGTGTTGTACAAAATGTTGGGCGGGAATTGGAGTTAAATTTAAATTATGATTGTATTTACAAGGGATAAAAAGTGCCGTTTGTCCACTGTTTAAAAATCCATCGGCATTTCAAACATCTCAAAAAATGTTTGTTTAATGTGCGATAATTATGTAGTGAATATTTCCAACCTCAAGAACTTTTTAAATTCACGATTTTATAAAATTGTAATTTCACTTGGCATTAGAATTTGGATTTGAGTTTGGTTTGAAGTAAGGTGAAGATAATCAAAATACTTATGATGTCACAGCATCATTAAGCCTGAGATTACTGTAGCATGACATCAGGGGCGTTACAAATCTCCTCCACTACAAGAAATCTCGTCCTGAGATTTAAGAGGTGGAGTGAAGGTGGAATGTTCTGGTTACGAACTTCTAGCGGATCTTCTTGTCTTGGATGCTCCTATCGAATAGGTCGATCCATTACATTGATGTATTCATTCCTCTGGATCAGGTCATCTTGATGCCATCTTTTCTTCGAGATCTTCATCGTCCTACGCATGTGATAAGAGGGAAAACTCTGGAAGAACGCATCTCCACAAAGTTGGGCATCTGACGGTGAACTCAGGGAAGAAGACATGAACTATTTCCCCAAGTTAGAACTCATAGAGTTCATTGAGAGCAATATGCCATGGTTCAAAAAGTTTCGAACGGGTAAGAAATTGTTCAATGTCTAAACTAGACTGTGAAAAGGGCTCAGATCAACCGGGAAGAATATTGTATCTGATACCAAAATAGATCTCTATGAAGGTGGCTCGTGATTTACATACAAAGCCAATCTTGAATAATAACTTTGGATGCAGGGATGTACAGGAGATATAGGTTTCGATCATGTGGCAATGTGGGTTATGGGCCCACCATGTTGGTAAAAGTAAGAAGGGTGCTGACCTCTTGCACGGATAGCAAGGCATGACAGAGGATAGACTGTCAGTCATGTTGGCAACAATGTTGGTACCAAGGGCAAGGGACGAAGAGAACCATTTTCCTGCTCGTTAAGACGAGGCGGACCAATAGGCAAAGTTCTCGTCCATCGGTGGCTACCGGAATGTCATCCACAATAGTAACAGGTTTTACTGACAGAGTTGTACATCGAGGTGTTTGCATAAGCAGGAAAACATTACTACTTAGATCATATAGATCACAAGGAAGGTCAAACAAACCAATGGAAAGGAAGATATAATTGGCAGTTTAAACAAACCAATGGAAAGGAAAATTTTGTTTTAACACAAATAATAGGAGCATATCCTAAGTCGGATAACAATGAACTCAAGGTATAACACAAAATAAGAACAAATTTTGTGTTGGAGGTAATGCAGGAATGTTGTGGATGTTAATACAAATCATCGAGGGGAAAGACTGGTATTTCCCATCATGAATTCGATTCACAACTTGGAAGGAGGCAAATCATTGTTGATGATGATCACGACACATTTGTCGAGAGATTTCATTAAGATGTAATCGATCAGCGATGACATCAAGTCCAATGAATGATGGAGTGAAAGGTTACCGAAACCACTATTACAATACGAACTAGAAATCAAGCTAGTTGTTCAAGGCGAAATGATGTGCCGAGGAAGATTCGCGTAAGCTTAGCTCATTGCCGAAATTGTGCTCCGCGAAAAAGGACCAGGTAGCACCATTAAAAGGATGCACGATAATTATATAGCCGATCAGGCTAGATATGACTTGAAGAATTAATAAACTCATAAGCAATGTAGATTACTTAGATTTTATTAAATCGGAGTGCGGGATTGATTCACTTATCGGTGTCCTTGAGTGTCTAATAACATAGAACCCGGGGAAAATTGGGATCGGTGAGAAGTAATACTTGAAGAAGAACTCATAAGAAGTAATATGGTTTTGTGACATTATTGAGATACCTCGGGGTAATACTCGAGAGTAGATCATAATAGAGGTTGGACAGGTGCAATGACCTGCAGAGGACAAGTGGTTTACCTTGTTTGAGAAATGGTATTAAAGGAGAGCATGGTCGAAACCATGATTGCAAAAGGCCAGACCCTAGATATAAGATGAAGTTATATCAAGGGGATAATTAATTTTAAGAGAAGCTTAATGATAAGATCTACTCTGTGTCCATGGGCATAAACAAAAAGTTCAAGGTTGCCTCCCACTTCTTCAACGCATAACCTTTCATTCACTTCCCGCCTATGAAGAAGTTGTAGCGTTGAAAATTTTATCTGACGAAAGGCCGGTAGAGCATAACCCTCATAACTTTCGAGTTCACACGGGGAAGAACTCACAAGTTTATTTTAGGCACATATCATGCAAGCTTTAGGAGTAAATTATACCAGCTCGAAAGCAGAGCAAGGTTGGCCAAGCAGAGGCTACAATTTACCAAAGGCATTATGTATCAGGGGAAGAACTCACAAGGTGATTGAATATGATGGATGACGTCGGATAACAATCCAACAATGAATCTGGTGATCCACAACGTAGCTGATGTGAGTATCGATACTCACTCAGAAGAAGAAAGAATGTAGAGGCATCATATTCAAGAATCACCTGATTAGTCTGATGCTTAAATAGAAAGAAATTACGGTTTCCAAAATGAAGGATCAGAAGCAGATGCTCTGATCAAGGATGGGTAAGTTAAAAACACTTAGTTGGACAATCAATAAAGGTTTGAATTGTCGATAACCATCTCATGTCCGGAATGATGTCTCCGCCGGAAAGATAATTTTAAGCGGATAACCTGATGACTGCATGCCTACGCACACATAGAATCAATAGGCTCGAAATGGCTAAGAGAAGGGATGTTAATGAAGGCTACTATTCATATGGAATTATCCATAATGCAAGCAGGCAAGAATTTCAAGAGCAATAGGCTGCTCATGATTTTCAGAAGACCGAATGGTATTTCAAAGACTTTTCTGTAATACATGATCAACGGAGAATGAGCGGATACTCGCTAAGTGCGAGGAATTATCCGTAGGGGTATTCCGGTGGCAAGGAACCACAAGGCAGTAGGTACAAAGTATTCTCGAAACAATAGAGAGAATCTCGGGGTATCCTGTAATTAACAAGATCAACTGGGAATAAAAGTAAGAGTGGCAGGTGTAAGTATTTATCCATAGGGATATTTCGATGGTAGGGAATTCCAAAAGCAATGGGCTCAAAGTCCCGAGAGAACATCAGAGAGTATCTTCAGAATCTTCTGGTGAAGCAGGCCATCATCTAGAATGAAGGGGCTCTCCGAGAGAAGTATTTACGAGAACCTAGCTTTAGAGTCAGCAAACCATTTAACCCGACGAGAAGGGATGTCAGAATCCCAGAGTAAAGACGAGGAATAAAATATCCTAATACCACCCAATGGCGACATGGGCCCGTAAGCCACACAACCATGTTAGTAAAAGTTTTGCTATGACTAGACTCTACTTCGGCCAAGGAGTTGGAAAGGGGGATTCGTACAGGTAGTCGGCTCTGATACCACCTTGTGACTCCCCCAATTTGACCGTATACTAATCATGCACGCAAAGGTGTACGACCAAGATCAGGGACTCACTGGAAGATATCACAACACAACTCTAATCACAAATAAAATAATACAAGCTTTATATTACAAGCCAGGGGACTTGAGAGCTCGAATACATAAGCTCGGATACACAAGAGTCAGTGGAAGCAACAATATCTGAGTACAGACATAAGTTAAACAAGTTTGCCTTAAGAAGGCTAGCACAGAACATCAACGATCGAAAAGGCAAGGCCTCCTACCGGGGACCTCCTAACTACTCCTCGTCGTCAGCTGTCTCCACGTAATAGTAGGCTTTGTCGGGGTAGTAGTAGTCGTCAAGTGTGGCATCTGGCTCCTGGACTCCACCATCTGGTTGCATCAACTAGAACGAAGAAAGAAGGGGGAAAAGGGGGAGCAAAGCAACCATGAGCACTCATCCAAAGTACTCGCAAGTAAGGATCTACACTACATATGCATCGGTATCAATGAAAAGGATAACATCTATGGACTAAGCTGCAGAATGCCAGAATAAGAGGGGGAGAAGCTAGTCCTATCAAAGACTAGCATCTTCTGGAAACCACCAATCTTGCAGCAGTAGAAGAGAGTACATAATAACATATTATAATTATCAAGCATGTTGTAGCAATAACACCCACAGATCCTTCCTCGACTCCCTGTGAGGAAGCAATCCCGGAGCCACGTATCCATTCATGCCTCGGTATCCAGCTCTAGTTGTATCTATCGGGATACAACTCTAAGTGTCTGTTACCATAGGACAGGCTATCGATAGATGTTTTCTTCCCTGCAGGGGTGCACCAACTTACCCACCACGCTTGCTTAACTCCGGTCGGACACACCATCAGGTCATGCCCGCCCTCGGCCAAACAATACGCCGCAACCCGACCTAGGCTTAATAGAGAGGTCATGCACGCCGGACTAAACCCTATGCCCACAGGGGTCATGGGCCAATCGCCCCGGGAACTCCTGCACGTTGCGTACGTGGCCGGTGAGCAGACCTGGGCTACCTCCTTAAAAAGGCAGGTGCTTACGCGGTCCAACCTGACGCACGCCGCTCAGTCGCAATGACGTCAGTTAAGCTTCAGCTGATGCATACGACACAGAACACCCATACTATGCCCACGTGATGGTTAGCGCTATCACGCCAGAGGCCCCTTGGTTTAGTGTCTTGGGAACACGGTAACGAGCAGAGATTCACGAAAGATGTGACCACGTCGCCTCGTCTCGAGGACTTGTGGCAAGGGCTAAGAATGCCCGACCACGCCTCGTATTCAACTCTCGGGTACCCTCCAGGTCAACCTGTCTCCACATCACTCGCGGGTACCCCTCAGGGTCGACCCGCCTTTCCAAGTAACAGTTGTAAAGTCATAGTAACCATAGTAACTGTGTGTCTAAAACCAAAGGGAAACCTGAGGAAATAACCCTCGATGGAATTCCACCTGATGTTTATCGTCAAGGTGAACAAAAGAGGAGTCACCCTCGAGGTCCACTCTTGAGGAGTTGCACGACAGTGTCGTTATCGGGAGTGGATAAAGAGGAATCACCCTCGATAACCATAAACGATGAACTAATCTACAAGGTTAACATCAGAAGTGCTGCTGAGGTGTCACCCTCGGCACTCGATAGTAACCCAGTATTGTCGAGCAACTAAGGGGAAAGTGATGTGCGGTGCCGGGGCCTGGTCTTCGATCCCGTTGATCGGGTCTTCTGATAATCCAGTGGGGCAGACCGGACAAAGTGGGGGGGTCACTGGTGGATCTCTAACCATCCTATACTAAGCAGTTTAGTATAAACATGTAAGGTATGAAAGCGGTATCAACAAGATGCTATGCATCCGAATAGGATCATACAAAAGCAGTAGCAGTTCTAATGCAAGCATAAGAGAGAAGGGAATGGGCGATATCAGAATGATCAAAGGGGGTTGGCTTGCCTGGTTGCTCTGGCAAGAAGGAGGGTTCGTCATCGATGCAGTTGATCACCGAGGTAGCATCAATCTCGCGGTCTATCGGAGAGAAGAGGGGGAAGAAACAATAAATACAAAGCATACAGATGTACAGAGAAACACGACGTGTCAATACGCAACGCTAGGGTGCTCTAACACAGTGGTACACGATACCGGCGAAGGGGAATAACATCCGGGAAAGTCTCCCCGGTGTTTCGTGTTTTCGAATAGATGAATCGGAGGGGGAAAGTTGCAGGTTCACTATTCTAGGGACGTGTAGCAAACGAACGGACCGCGTATTCGGATTCGTCTCGTCGTTCTGAGCGGTTTTCATATATAAAACATTTTCATCCGAGTTTCAGATTATTTTATATGAATTTCTAAAGTTTTTAAAAAAATTTAGGAATTTATTTAATTAATTTAAATCAACATTATCGAGAATATGAAAAGGTGATGTCAGCATGACATCACCATGACGTCAGCAGGTCAAACCCAGTTGACCAGAGTCAAACCTGACGTGTGGGGCCGTGCTGTCATTGGCTCAACTAACTAATTACTAATTTATATTAACTAATCTAATTTATTAGGTTAATTATAATTAATTAATTAAGTCAATTAATTAATTAATTAATTTTATTAATATTTTTTAAAAAAACTTCTTTTTTTAAAGGGGCTGGGCCCCATGGTCAGCGGCCCATAGGGCCAAGGCGGGGTGGTTTACTGGGCACGTGCGCGTGCTCCCGTACCCGATAACACCACAGCGGGGTGGGGAAAGGAGCGAGGCCCCGGCGGCGGAGTCGGCCTCGGTCAGGAACGGCCGGGCGTCCATAGGCGGTGCGGTCAGCCGTGGCGGCCGGAGCGGGGCTCGGGCGTCAGCGGGCGGCCGGGGACTGCGGCGGGAGCGATTAGGCCGAAGATGGGCGCGGGACACGTTGAGGCGGCGGCTGGGTGGTTGTGGACGAGCGGGGCGTGGGCGCAGCCATGAAGCCGGATTAGGGCGGCGCTAGGCGGGGGGGCAGTCGAAGGATGCAGCAGCGCGCCACGGAGCAGAGCAGGTGCGGCAGCGGCATCGTCGGGCAGTTGCGGCTGCTGTAGGCCGCAGCACAGCACGCAGCTGCAAGCGGCAGGGCCTCGCACGGGCGTCGCTGGAGCGGGGCGCGGGCGCGCTGGCGCGCACTGGCACGCGAGGGCGGTGCCCGAGGCTGTGGTAGCAGCAGGCGGGTGCACCAGGCGCGACGGAGGCGCGGGAGCGAGGCCCACGGCACGGTGACGGTGTGCGGTGAACGACGGTGGGACACGAGTGCGTCGGGGGCGAGCTACGGCTACCTAGGAGAGGACGGGGAGAGGGGGAAAGGAAGTGGTGCGCACAGAGGGGCGGTAGGGAATGGTAGAGGGCTCGGGGTGGGCCGGCGGCACCGGAAACGACGATGCACGGCGTCGGGTCTGGAGGTAGAAGACGACCTCGAACGGGCGTTGCGGTGGCGATGAGCTCAAACGGGGTGTCGTAGCTAATGTAGGTGAGGACGAGGGAGCTCCTGGACGGGCTCCAGGGACGTGGGGGCGGCTGTGGCCGTGGTTACTCTGGTTGCGAGGCCATGGGCGCACTTGGGTGAAAGGGGATCTAGGAAGGGGGAAGCACGGGCACGAGAGAGAGTATGGCGTCGAGCGGGGTAGAGGGGGGGTCGACGACAACCTTGTAGACGTCCAGGGGGTAGCCGGATGGCCAACACGTGGCCAGGCGCAGCCATGGCGCCGCCGGATGCCTGCCACGGCGTCCACGTGACCCGAGAAAGAAGATGAGAGGGGAAGTCGGGATGGGCCGGCTGTATGTTAGATGGGCCAACACTTCCACTAGATTAGGTCCTTACTTTAACTTTTTTTTGTTTCTAATTATTAGCTCGTGTTTTTATTTAGATTTTGCTATTAAATGGATTTTGTTAACCATGTAAATTTTCACATAATTCAAGCACTATATTTTGGTGGTGTACAAAATGTTCGGCGGCAATTGGAGTTAAATTTAAATTATGATTGTATTTACAAGGGATAAAAGGTGTCGTTGGTCCACTGTTTAAGAATCCATCAGCATTTCAAACATCTCCAAAAAATGTTTGTTTAATGTGCGATAATTATGTAGTGAATATTTCCAACCTCTGGAACATTAATAATTCATGGTTTTATAAAATTGTATTTTGACTTGGCATTAGAATTTGGATTTGAGTTTGGTTTGAAGCAAGGTGAAGATAATCAAAATAATTATGATGTCACAGCATCATTAAGCCTGAGATTACTGTAGCATGACATCAGGGGCGTTACACCCTTTCGGTGTACGGCGCCTCATGATAGGCAAAACGGACGTGAGAAATTTGTATTAGATTGATAGATCGAACGCCAAATAAAACAAATAAGAATAAATTGCAGCAAGGTATTTTTGTATTTTTTGTTTAGTAGATCTGAAAATTAATGCAAGGAAAAGGTAGATCGCACAGGCAAATATATGAGAAAGAAGACCCGGGGGCTGTAGGTTTCACTAGTGGCTTCTCTCGAGAAAAATAGCAAACGGTGGGTAAACAAATTACTGTTGGGCAATTGATAGAACCTCAAATAATTATGACGATATCCAAGCAATATCATTACATAGGCATCACGTCCAAGATTAGTACACCGACACCTGCGTGCATCTACTACTATTACTCCACACATCGACCGCTAGCCAGCATGCAACTAGTCTATTAAGTTCATGGAAAAACGGGGTAATGCATTAAGAACGATGACATGATCTAGACAAGATCTGTTTATCTATGGCGTTAGATAGGGATCTCGTTGTTTTATCTTGAGTGGCAATGATACATACGTGTCGGCTCTCTTTCTGTCACTGGGATCAAGCACCGTAAGATCGAACCCACTAACGGGCACCTCTTCCCATTGCAAGATAAATAGATCAAGTTGGCCAAACCCAAATAACGGAGAATAAATATGAGGCTATAAGAGAGCATGCATATAAGAGATCAAAGAAACTCAAATAACTTTCATGGATATAAAAAGATAGATCTGATCATAAACTCAAAGTTCATCGGATCTCAACAAACACATCGCAAAACGAGGTACATCATATGGATCTCCAAGAGACCATTGTATTGATAATCAAGAGAGAGAGAGGAAGCCATCTAGCTACTAACTACGGACCCATAGGTCTAGAAGGAACTACTCATGCATCATCGGAGAGGCACCAATGGAAGTGGTGAACCCCTCCGTGATGATGTGTAGATTGGATCTGGTGTTTCTGGACTCTGCGGCGGCTGGATGAATATTTCGTCGACTCCCCTAGGGTTTTTGGAATATTGGGGTATTTATAGAGCAAAGAGGCGGTGCGGGAGGCCACCGAGGTGGGTACAACCCAGCTGGGCGCGCCAGGGGGGCCTGGCGCGCCCTGGTGGGTTGTGCCCCCCTCAGGGCACTCCCCAGGTGCTGCCTTGGCCCATCAGGTGTCTTCTGGCCCATAAAAATTCTCCAAAAAGTTTTGCGATGTTTGGGCTCCATTTGATATTGATTTCCTGTGATGTAAAAAACATACAGAAAACAGCAACTGCCACTTGGCTCTCTATCAATAGGTTAGTACCAAAAAATTATTTAAAATGGCTATAAAATGATTGTAAAACATCCAAGAATGACAATATAACAGCATGGAACAATCAGAAATTATAGATACATTGGAGACGTATCAGCATGCTGGATAGCGGTCAATGTGTGGAGAAATAGTGGTAGATGCGGGCAGGAGTCGGTCTACTAATCTTGGACGTGATGCCTATATAAATATCATTGCTTGGATATTGTCATGATTATTTGAAGTTCTATCAATTTCCCAACAGTAATTGTTTTCCCACCGTTTGCTATTTTCTCGAGAGAAGCCACTAGTGAAATCTACGGCCCAGGGGTCTCTTTCTCATATTATTTGCCTTTGCGATCTTTTTCCTTTGCTTTTATTTTCAGATCTATTAAACCAAAAACCCAAAAATATCATGCTGCAATTTATCTTATTTGGCGTTTGATTTATCAATATTTACAACTGTATCTCGTCCGTTATCCGAAAGGGATTGACAACCCCTTTTGCACGTCGGGTTGAGAGTATTTGTTATTTGTGTGCAGGTGTTGTTTACGTTGTGTTGCTTGGTTCTCCTACTGGTTCGATAACCTTGGTATCATCACTGAGGGAAATACCTACCACTGCTATACTGCATCATCCCTTCCTCTTGGCGGAAATATCGATGTAGTTCTAGCAGACATCAGTGGGTTGGCATGCTTGGAAAAGGTGGATGTGCTATAGGCTGCGCTTGTTGCCTCCGTGTGTCGCGCGCTGCCTAGATTTATGCGCAATATCGCTGGGTGGAGGGAAATGGGTGAGGAAATGGTGGGAAACGGTGGCGTGTTCATAAAACGCCATCAATTAATGTAAACTTAGCATATAAGGAACATCGAGCTAGCTCAAGAAGTAGATGATGATCATATGAACACGGACCACACTAGGGAACCCGTCGGTGATGAATTCATCAATCACAAATGGTTGTATACTAGGAAGCGTTTGCCCACAGCACACACGGCTTATTCCATCACAAACACGTTAGATGGATCAACTGTATGCCATGTATCGCACATTATCAAAAAGTAATGTGGTAGAACTTCTTTAACATGTGTTAAAAAATAAAAATAAAATAAAAAACAAGCACCTCGAGGTTAATTTAACATCAAGACAACTTCCCATCCAGTCACCCATCTGATGGTTGCTCCAGCCTGAGCACAGTTAATTAACTTGAGAGTTCTCTTAGATGAGCTATTAGTGGAACTACTAGTCCTTGCTTATATATGATGCCTCTTCGCATCCTTATGGTGTACCCGGATGACCGCCCGTCGCCCAATGGCCAATAGATGTTGTGTAGATAGAGCACATCACATACGTCTTATTAGAAGCAATCGTCTGTGTTATTATCGGTCTTCGCACATATTTCTGATTACTAACTTGTTTGTCACGTATCACACACGTCTTGTTATATTGAACCGGTTCTGTTATCTTGTCTCGACGCAGACAGTTCATCTGAGTGAACTGTTTGCCCTCTATCGCACACACCTTGATCTAGCTGACCATTTCTTTTGTTTCGCCTAATCACAAACAGTTCATCCGAGTGAACTGTATGCCGTATATCGCACACACCTTCATCTGGCTGCCCACTTCTGTTCTTCTGCCTCATCGCAAACAGTTCATTGAACTGAACCATATGGCCAGCATCACACACACAACTAAAATCTGAACCGTGTTTGATGCATCCATCATCGCAAACGGTTTGCACCTTTTCTGTAGTTTTTTTACATCACCATTTGTGATTATTCCACCGCACACATTTTCGCCGAAGGGTCTCTGACCATAGTGTCGCGTTAGCAGCATCCTGCAGTAGTGTTCGTAACGACCTGCCACCCCGTCATGTGTGTTTCGCGGAATCAACATGAGGCTCGAGAGGGTTTATAACCCACAAGTATAGGGGATCGTTTGTAGCCTTTTTCGATAAGTAAGAGTGCCGAACCCGACGAGGAGCTAAAGGTAGAACAAATATTCCCTCAAGTTCTATCGACCACCGATACAACTCTATGCACACTTAATGTTTGCTTTACTGGAAACAAGTATGAAACTATTTTGTAAGTGTGATGATAGAACTACTTTGCAAGAATAAAACAAGAAGTACTTTGCAAGATAATAAAAGTGGATAGATTTTGTTAACAAGAAAGTTATTTCTCCCTAGGCAATCGATAACAAGTACCGGTAATCATTCTTGTAATTTTATATGAGGGAGAGGCATGAGATAACACACTTTCCGTACTTGGATCATATGCACTTATTATTGGAACTTTAGCAAGCATCTGCAACTACTAAAGATCATTAAGGTCGTGAAACCCAACCATAGCATTAAGTATCAAGTCCTCTTTACTCCCATTCACCGGCGCAGGCTAGTCCGGTAGGAACAAGCTTCTTAGGCAAACGAAAGGCAGAAGGTGGCTCTGACTTCGTCGCCAACACCCAAGTCCAAGGGAGTTTTCAGCGCAATAAGGGTAAACCGCCTCTACAAACCGGCGGGGGGTCCGTTAGTTGGGAGCAAGAGTTGAATGAGCCTTGCCCGAAACACGGATCAAAAGAACATCCAGCTAAACATACCATAGGGGAATGCAAGGCCATGATGGAGGCCATGAGCGGGATCAGATCTAACAACAGACCACCAGGCGACGGGTCAGGCCCCGGGTTTTACGGTCCGGGTCACCAGGGGAACAGCTCCGGATCAGGATATCGTAGCAAGAACAATGGTTACAATAACCAAGGCAATCAGCAGCATGGTCAGGGCGGTTACAATAACCAAAACAACCAACAGCAGGGCCAGGGTAATCACAATAACCAAGGCAATCAGCAGCGTCAGCAGCAGCAGCAGTCCGAATATCAGAGTAATCCGAAGGAGCTGAGTAGTGGACAGTATCATGTGTTCACTACGAGTTTGTGCAAACGGGATCAAAAAATCTTAAAACGGGCGGTCCATGCGGTTGAACCGGCAACACCACAGTTCCTGCGCTGGTCGGAGCAACCTATTGTGTGGAGCCGAGAGGATCACCCGCCGCGAGTGGATAATCCGGGCCAATTAGCCTTAGTAGTAGCGCCACAGGTGGGTGGCTACAAATTCACCAAAGTTCTCATGGACGGCGGCAGCAGCATCAACATATTGTACTATGAGACTTTCCGTCGCATGGGGCTGATAGATAAGAAGCTAAGGCAGTCAAACACGGTGTTTCATGGAGTAGTGCCAGGTAAATCAGCTTACCCGGTTGGGAAAATTGACCTAGAAGTTACCTTTGGAGATGAACAGGATTCCTGGTCAGAGATGGTAACCTTTGAAGTTGTCAAGATCCGGAGCCCGTATCATGCTCTGTTTGGAAGACCGGTTTACGCCAAGTTTATGGCTAGGCCGTGCTATGTTTATCTACAGCTTAAGATGCCGGGTCACAAAGGAACCATCACGGTTCATGGAAGTCGCAGATTGCGTTGGAGTGTGAAAAAGGAGACGCTGCTTATGCGGAGGCAGTATGTGCTACGGAGGAGTTGAAGTTTTACAAGGACAATGTTGATCTGGCAGATATGTCCCCGTTGAAGAAGCCAACTACAGAGCATGATCCAGCATTGAAACTCAAGTCTGCGGAGGAAACCAAGCAAGTTGACTTTGTACCAGGCGATTCATCCAAGCAGTTTACTATCAGTGCTAACCTTGATCCTAAATAGGAAAACGCGCTCATCGAGTTCATCCGTGAGAATCGGGATATCTTTGCATGGAAACCTTCTGACATGCCAGGTATACCGAGGGAACTCGCTGAGCACAGTCTTAACATTGATCCGAAGTTTAAACCGGTCAAGCAGTATCTGCGCCGCTTCAACAAAGAAAGGCGCAAGGCTATAGGAGAAGAAGTAGCCAGACTTTTGGCCGCAGGGTTCATAGTGGAAGTTTTTCATCCGGAGTGGTTGGCTAATCCGGTGCTAGTGTTAAAGAAAAATGGAAAGTGGAGGATGTGTGTGGATTACACCGACCTAAACAAAGCTTGTCCAACTGATCCTTTTGCTCTTCCCCGTATTGATCAGATCATTGATGCTACGGCAGGATGTGAGCGGCTAAGTTTTTTGGATGCATATTCAGGATATCATCAGATCAAGATGGCAGTTAACGACCAGGAGAAGAAAGCTTTCATAACTCCTTTTGGTGCTTTTTTCTATGTGTCTATGCCTTTTGGGCTCAAGAGTGCCCAAGCAACTTACCAGCGTTGCGTACAGAATTGTCTTAAGGGGCAGATAGGGAGGAATGTTCATGCTTATGTGGATGATATTGTGGTGAAATCAAGGAAGGAGGAGACGCTCATAGAGGACCTCAAGGAGACCTTTGACAACCTTCGAGCTTATAAAATGATGCTTAACCCGGAGAACTGTGCTTTCGGTGTTCCGGCGGGCAAGCTCCTTGGATTCTTGGTGTCAAACAGAGGAATAGAAGCCAATCCGGAGAAGATCAAGGCAATCACATCTTTGACTAAACCGGCTTGCATCAATGATGTTCAGCGTATCGCTGGCCGGATCACAGCATTATGCCGGTTCATCAGCCGTCTGGGAGAGAAGGCAATTCCGCTTTATCAGATGCTGAAAAAGACATACCGGTTTATATGGAGTGAGGAGGCAAACGCTGCGTTTGAGGATTTGAAGCGGCAACTGGCAGAACCACCGGTCCTTGCTGCCCCTGTTGATAATGAGCCCTTACTGTTATACGTCGCCGCCAACGCACGGGCAGACAGCGTGGCAATCGTGGTCGAGCGCAAGGAAGCAGGAAGGGAATATCCGGTTCAACGTCCAGTCTATTATGTCAGTGAAGTTCTCATTGAATCCAAACAAAGGTACCCGCATTGGCAGAAGCTGGTATATGGTGTGTTCATGGCAAACCGGAAGTTGAAGCATTATTTCCAAGGCCACCCAATAACTGTTGTCAGTTCAGCTTCGTTGGGGGATATAATCCAGAACAGGGAAGCTACTGGCAGAGTGGCGAAGTGGGTCATCGAGCTTAGCCCACACGAATTGAAGTATGTGCCACGCACCGCTATCAAATCCCAAGCATTGGTGGATTTCATCAATGATTGGACAGAACTGCAAGCACCAGAGGAGAAGCCGGATCTTACATACTGGACTATTCATTTTGACGGTTCAAGGCAGTTAGAAGGCTCGGGGGCTGGAGTTGTGTTAACTTCCCCGCGAGGTGACAAGTTCTGTTATGTCCTCTGTCTAATGTTTCCTTGTACTAACAATGCAGCAGAATATGAGGCTTTGCTTCATGGCCTCCAGATGGCTAAGGAGATGAACTTGAGCCGGGTCAAGTGTTTTGGTGATTCAGATTTAGTGGCACAGCAATTATCCGGCAAGTGGGATTCAAAAGACCCTCTCATGGCAGCTTACAGACGAGAAGTTGAAGCAGTCGCAGGATATTTCAAAGGGTATCAGGTGGATCACATAGACCGGCGAAGGAATGAAGCGGCCGATGCTCTGAGCCGGCTAGGTTCTCAACGTAAACCGGTACCACCGAATACTTTTTTGGATGAGTTGCACAGTCCATCAGTTCAGGTACCATCGGAGGAAGATCTGGCCGTTCCTGATCCGGAGGCGCAGCTAGTTGCAGCACTTCATGTTATTCCGGATTGGACGCTCCCAACTTGGCATATCTAAGTCGTGGGGAGTTGCCGGACGACGAGATCGAAGCAAGACAGATAATCCGGCGCTCCAAGTCCATGACAATTGCTAACGGAGAACTTCACCATCGCAGTGTTTCTGGAGCGTTTCAGCGGTGTGTGTCATCTGAGGAAGGTTGTGATATCCTTCGTGAGATCCATGATGGGGATTGTGGTCATCATGCCAGTTCAAAATCCTTGGTGGCTAAAGCTTTTCGACATGGGTTCTATTGGCTGACAGCCCATGCTGATGCAGCGGATCTAGTCCGGAGGTGCGATGCTTGTCAGAAATATTCACGACGTGCTCTTGTTCCGGCACAGAAGCTCCGGATGATACCGATTACTTGGCCGTTTGCGACTTGGGGGCTTGATATGGTTGGGCCCTTCAAACGATCCCAAGATCAAAAAACTCATCTGCTGGTGGCTGTGGATAAGTTTACAAAATGGATTGAGGCAGAGCCTGTGAGCAAGTGTGATGCGGCAACAGCGGTTAAATTCATCAAAAAGGTAATTTTCCGGTTTGGCTTTCCACACAGCATCATCACAGACAATGGCACCAATTTATCTAAAGGAGAGATGGAAGAGTTTTGTCAACGAGAGCATATTCGCCTAGATGTATCTTCTGTAGCTCATGCTCAATCCAATGGTCAAGCTGAAAGAGCAAATCAAGAGATTTTGCGAGGTATCAAACCCCGGCTTATGACTCCTTTGCAAAGAACACCAGGGTGCTGGGTTGAGGAATTACCCTCTGTCGTCTGGAGCATCAATACTACGCCGAACCGGTCTACAGGTTATACACCTTTCTTCATGGTGTACGGCGTTGAAGCAGTTCTTCCAAGTGATATCTGCCATGATTCACCACGGGTGACGGCTTATGTTGAAGCAGCCAATGAGCAGGCAAGACAGGACAGTTTGGACCGGCTAGATGAAGAGCGCGACATAGCAGCAACACGATCCGCAATTTATCAACAGGACTTGCGCAGATATCACAACCGCCGAATCAAGACCAGGACTTTTCAGGAGGGAGATTTGGTACTCCGGCTCATCCAAGACCAAACAGACATGCACAAATTATCCCCGCCTTGGGAAGGGCCCTTCGTGGTCAGCAAGAATCTACACAACGGTTCATATTACCTAGTGGACGTTCGAGAACACAAGGACTCACGGACATCGGAGGAAGAGACAAAGAGGCCGTGGAACATCGCCCTCTTGTGGGCCTACTATACCTGAGCCATGAGCTCTGTTGTATCCTATGTATATATTATGATTAATGAATAAACCGGCACCCTTGATAAACCGGGGGATCAGCCTTTTTTCCAATATAAATATCTTATGGTGATAACCATCTAAAGTTTATTTCTCTTACTATATATCATTTTCATTAAGAAAATAAGATGCTTTGATCAGTCTATCTGGTTATGCAGGACAACTGCCCATTCCTGTGATCACTAAAGGGCTTCCTGTTCAAACATAGGTCGTATTCGAACCAAAGAGAACATAGCCATTCCTGTTCAAACATAGGTCGTATTTGAACCAAAGAGAACATAGCAAAGGCCAGTAGGGGGCTACGGATCGTATTCGAATCCTAGCTTAGCCCCTATGGTCTGGTTTGTATGATCGTATTCGAATCATAAGCCCCTTGGATCATATTCGAATCCATTGCTTGGCTAAAATTTAAAAGGCTAGTAGGGGGCTACGGATCGTATTCGAATCCTAGCTTAGCCCCTATGGTCCGGTTTGTATGATCGTATTCGAATCATAAGCTCATTGGATCGTATTTGAATCCATTGCTTGGCTAAAATTTGAAGGCCAGTAGGGGGCTACGGATCGTATTCGAATCCTAGCTTAGCCCCTATGGTCCGGTTTACTGATCGTATTCGAATCAGAAGTCTCGATTTGGAGCCTGGCAGCTCGCAAAAAGCCTCGACTACATGGTTTTATTCGCAAACTTGTGTTTTTTGTATTTGTGTTCTATGGTTCTTTGATCCGGAGTGGGACAACTCCAAAGTTAACCACATATCTTCAAAAGTCTGGACACAGAGTTCCAGCATTACTTAAACCGGTAGCTTCTGTAAACCCGGAATTATTATTGGGTCTATCCTAAAGGCTCCCTCAGAAAGCTGCAAAGTTCGCCGGATTAAAGATATCAAGCATACTTAATCCAAGGTATGAAATTCTTTTCGGTATAACGCAGGCATTCATTTGATATATATGAGAACGATTTAATCGGTCCGGCGGAAAAACCGCTAGGCCATCTTTCTAATGTTATCTAAGCAGATACAGACAATATGAAGGATAAACCATAGCAGGCAAAGAATTTAAATTGGCCGATGCCAAAGCAAAAGTTGGAACATCCGGATCAAAACAGCAATGTTTCGAGCTATCCTATTACAAGGCATAACAAGCCTGAATGGATTAAAGTTTTTTCTCGACAAGCAGAATACCACAGCTACAAAGATAAAACTGTGTGGCTTATGCTTCCTCCTGCTGAGACGGCTGAGGATCGACTCATTCCGGAGCTTCTTCATCTTCCTGAAGCGGCTGAAAGTCAGGAATGCACCAATTGATCTTTGAGAAAGCACAGAAGTACATCTCTTCAGTAATCAGATTAGACGGATCAACATCTGGGGCGAAAGTGTGGGGGCGCACTGGTGAGATTAGATTTTCGGTATCATAAACCGGCCGATCCACCCGCTCATTCTTTAAATCGTACGCCAGATGATACATGGTCAAGTCTGATTCGATAGCAAGCTTGCTAGGGAGAGGACGCATCTCCTTAGTCAAAGCATGAATGTCTTTTTCGGTAAAGGCTGAACCGTCTTCTTTGGTGCTGGGATACCCATTCAGGGCTTCTTCCGGATCGAAGTCTGGGACCCACGCTTTGGCTCTGGTGAGCGCTACAAGAGAACCGGCTCGGGCAGCAGACTTCTTCACTTCCTCCAAGCGTGCTGGCAAGATAGAAAGCTTCTCGAGAGTGCCTTGGATAGTGGTGGGGGGCCGGTTTATTGAAAGACATTGCGCTTATAATCCTCTGAGCGCCGGAATACAGCTGCTCAACCAGAGTATAAGAGGCCTTGAGTTTCTTCCGGAGATCATCCCCAAGATGGGTGACGAGCCGTCCTGCATATGGTTATCACAATTAAACCGGATCGGATTAAAGGTTGCAGAAATGAAAGCATGGGCAGGTTAAGTATTTACCGAAGACGGCAGAAGTCATAAGTTCTATTTGCCGCTTTAAACCGGTCAACTCTTCTGTCACCGGATTAACAGCTTCCTCAGCGTCCTTTGCTCTCTTTTCAAGAGCATTTTTCTGCACTTCCCAGGTTGCCCGTTTCGATTCAAAATATTTCTTCAATTGTTCAGTAGTAGTCAAGCTCAGCGCCAGATCTTTTTTGGCCTTGGCAGCAGCAGATTCAGTTTCAGCAAGTCTATTCCGGAGCTCAGTTATCTCTTCATCCCTCCGGGTCAAATCAGCCTGCAAAGGAAATCAAGTGGAATAAATGACAAGTTCAGACAAGTGTCAAGCACATAACCAAGTTATCTACTTGACACTTGGGGGCTAATGAGCAATTGAAGTATTAAAGAGTGACAATTAAAGACAAGTCTCAAGCACACAAACAAGTTGTCTCCTTGACACTTGGGGGCTAATGGGCAGTTGAAACTTCAAAAGAAAGATTCAGACAAGTCCCAGGCACATAAACCGAGTTATGCCCCAGGCACTTGGGGGCTAATGTAAGATCATTTGCTCACAGTTGGAAGTACCGGTTCACCTTTTAAACATAGCTAAACCGGAACTTGGGGGCTACCATGATATAGACAGAAATACAGCAAAGGCAAAAGCAAAAGACAAGTAAAGTACCTCATATTTGTCCTTCATCATGTTGACCAAGCCCGCTTCATAGTCCCGACTGGTATGTAGCCGGTTCAAATATCCGGAATAAAGCTCATGGGCACTCAGCTCGGCGAAACTAGACAAGTATGTACTTTATTTGCCCTTCTCTTGCTGGAGTTTCTCCGCTTTAGCAGTATGCTTAGCTAAAACAACGGGCTCAGCAGGAGAGGTATAAACTGTACCGGTTATTTGAATTTCCGGAGAAGCAGCAGCCGGTTGTGGAGTGGCAGTATGAACCGGACTAGCGGGAGCCGGGCTAGTCCGAGGAGGGTTGGCCCGCGCAGGACTCGCCGGTTCATGGACATCTTCAATGTTGGAATTCTCAGGAGCAGTGGCATACGTATGATCCATGGGCGCGGGATCTTCAAGCTGAACTGTAGGCTCATTTGCCGGAGGGATGACTGTATCCGGATCATCCGCCGGATCATCAGTGGCAGTCTCAGCAGCCGTTTTGCTGGCCTTTGCCCTTTTGCTAGGCTTAGGTTTGCTGAAAGGAGTTAGAAAAGAAATCAGAGTCACAAAAGCAAATACAAAGATAAACCGGATGAAATAAAGGACTTACCCAGGGACAGTCTTCAGAGTTGGGACCTGTGTGGCAGTGGATTCGCCAGAAGAGGATAAAGGAGTCTCCTGATAATTAGGGTCAGACGGTTTAAGTGGTTTGCGTATAAGTCCAGCCTTGGGATGAAGAAGAGTTGGGGAAAGTAAAACCTCAGAGCGGCGCCTCCGGGCCGGAGTAAGAGATATTCCGGAAGACTCGACTACAAGGCCACTATGGCGTGTAGCCCGGCGAGCTTCATGTTGCTGCTTCTTCAAAAGAAAATTGGGGTCCAGTTGAGCGTAAGGATGAGAAAATTGATATTTCCGGACTACCCGACGAATTTTTGGTGGAGGGGGTTCTGAATCTGAAGAAAGAGTGATTACCTCAGTTTCTGCCGCTTTATCCCCTTCAGCCAAATCCTGTGAAAAAGACACTATTAACATAAACCGGGATAAAAGAATAATGAAGTACGTCAGGATTGATTCATACCTCAGAGTCCGGATCATCTTCTTCAGCATGTGAACCGGAGCCAGCAGCCACCTTTCTCTTCTTAACGGCATAGGTCTTCCGGCGTGGCTGTTTGCCTGCCTTGTCCTGAGGTTTCCTTTTCCAGAAAGGATCATCGGCCTGTGCAAAAGATGAGAGATAAATGGAAGATAATGAACGGATTAGAAACAAACAGAAGAGATTAAGGCTTACCGCAGGCAGTTTGTTCTTCTTATAGTATGGAGCTAATCCGATTTGGCTACATTCCTCCAAAGGGACGTTGAGCATCTTCTTAGCAGATTCAGTAACTTCCTTCTCAGGAAGCATGATGTCGGTATGGCGTTGAGGATCGTCCGGCTTACTGGTATATTGACACATCAAACGGGAGCGCCGACTCAGAGGAAGGATACTCCAAGTGAGCCAACAACGAACGAAGTCAACTCCAGTCAATCCATTTGCCATAAAAGCTTTGACTTTTGCAAGCTGAGGGGCAAACCGGGGCCGGTGTGAGGAGCTAAGGCGCTGTGGCAGCGGATGATCTTCGGGAAGGCGATGTTCGCGGTAACCCGACAGTGGGTTCTCCCCTTCAGGCGAAGTATCTTGGCAATAGAACCAAGATTTGTTCCAATCCTTGGGGTGAGTATGGAGAGCAGCGTGAGGAAAGACTGCGTCTCTTCTCTTTTGAATGCTAACCCCGCCCAGTTCTTGATGAGGTCCGCCAGTAAACTCAGTTCGCCGGTTCAAATGAAAGAAATCCCGGAACAAGTCGACTGATGGCTCCTCTTGAAGATACACCTCGGAGAAAACTTGGAAATCGCAGATGTTTGATATCGAGTTTGGACCTATGTCCTGAGGATGAAGTTGAAAAGCGGCAAGCACGTCCCGAAAGAACTTTGAACCGGGAGGGCTAAAGCCCCGGGTCATATGATCAAAGAAAACAATAACTTCTCCCTCTTTGGGAGTAGGGGGGCATTCATTTCCGGTGGCCCGCCATTTCAGAACTGCTCGAGGACCCAGAATGCCAATTGAAGTAGCTTTAACTAAATCCTCTTCCGTGATGATGGAAGGAACCCAGTCGCAAGAAACGAATTGCTTGGCAGACATGTTAGCAGAAGGAAAATGTTGAAAAGTTAAAGTATAAAATCCGGATTGTTTAAGTACAGAGGCATAAACCGGATCATATATGCAAGATCACATCAACGGTTTAGACAAGGGACTAATGGCATTACTAACCCGGAAGTAAGCAGGAAACGAGCTACTACCGGTTTATGACAACAAAAGAAAGAAGCTAAACCGTCATGTTCATGGTTGAAGCGTGGCAGAAGCAATGTATGACCTACTAAACCGGCGAGTATCTTACAGATCTATAAAGACAAAGAAACAGGTTTCTACAGAAAGCTAAGGTAAAAAAGATCTACGCGGTAAGGAAAAGGGGAAATTTTACGTAGGTTTATCACAGAAGAACTGCGGGGGTCTTCTACAGATCAAGTGAATCTAAAGGTGAACTAAGAAGTATAGATCTAAACATAAAGGTTACGGAGCAGGAGCAAGTTTCAAAGATAAATCCAAGGTTAAAACTACTACGAGCATGGCGTATAGGATAAACAGCCGAAGCTTTTGAGGTCTAATGGCGGAGGCATAGAAGAACCCTAAGCTACGGATCTATGGCAAGGGAAAAAGAAGTACCTGAGATAGAAAGAAACGACGGGCAGCGAGTTATTTGGTCGCGTTCAGGTTGATGCAGCGGCCGGACTTGCTGGCGACGGCGAGCTCGACGGACGACGGCGGGAGCTCGGGTAAAGAGACGGAGGAAGAAGAAGCAGAAGGGAAAAGAGATGGGTCTCAGCGGTATTTATAGGCCGAGGAGAGATGAAACGGTAAGCACGGGATTTGAGGAAGAAAGAGATTGGATAAAGATTCCCTGTCGCCTCGATTCTCGGGATGGCCTTTAAAGCGAAGATAATAAACAGATGTGCGCGATAAATGTGGAAGTGATGTCACGATCGAATCAGCTGATTTCCAGGGATGACGTCATCGCCGGATTACAAAAACTGAGAAGATACAAGAAAGAAGATTATGCAAGGCTGAGAAGACTGATATGAACAAGTTCAAATCATTCTGGGGCCTAATGTCAGGGATATTATTAGCAGGTGTAAACCGGCTGGAGTAAACCGGATTGTGATGAAATAGTTGTATAATTGTAAAGCTCAGTAGAGATTACGGCCCATGAAGGCTTAGGGCCCGTGTGTAGAGTTACGGTTTGTAAACCGTCTTATCATGTAACTTAAGAGACAAGGAAGAAAGAGCAGAGACCGAGGCGGACACAAATATGAGCCGGCCTCGGGACTCTGTAAACCGGACCGGGCGTCGCCTCTATATAAAGGAACGACCCGGCGACGGTTCAAGGACAAGCAACAACCCGTCGAGACACAGGCAAGCGATCCGCTCCCTGTTCATCGACGCCCAAGCAATACCAAACGAAACTAGACGTAGGCTTTTACCTTCATCGAAGGGGCCGAACTAGTATAAACCCTCTGTGTCCTTTGTGTGCTTTTAACCCCTTCAAGCTAACCCGTGCGATGGTTCCTCAACTAAGTCCGTTAAACCGGACATCTGACGTGCTAATTCCACGACACCCCCCCCTTACTCAGGTTTAAGTTTATGTCGCTCTCGCAACCCACTGTAAGTGAACCATGAACATATTGCAACACCCTACAGCGGGGGCCCCTCATGTTTGCGCGAGAAGAGAGGGCACCATATGATAACACCATAAATAAAATATACAATCATACCAACCAAGATCAGATTAACCTACGAGACAAAGCGGATCTACTCAAACATCATAGGATAACCATAGAACATTGGGAAATAATATATGGAGTTGAGCACCCTGTTTAATTAGAGATTACAACGGGGGGAGAGTTGGTGTGGACGGTAGCAAGATTGTTGATGTAGATCGTCGTCCCGATCGTTGCCCCGGTGGCACTCCGGCGCCACCAGTAGCGAGGGGGAGAGAGCCCCCCTCCTTCTCCTTCTTCCTTGGCCTCCTCCCTAGGTGGGAGAAGGGTTCTCCCTCTGGTCCTTGGTCTCCATGGTATGGGAGGGGCGAGAGCCCCTCCGAGATTGGATCTGTCTCTCTGTCTCTCTCTGTTTCGCGTCCCCCAGATCTGGCCAAAAACCGTTTCTTATATTCCCGGAGATCTGTAACTCCGATTGCGCTGAGATTTTAAAACGATTTTTTTCCAGATATAAGCTTCCTTGCACCCGAAGTAGAGCTCCAACCAACGTTCGACGAGCGCACAACCCACCACTGCACGCTAGGGGCCTCTGGCGCGCCCTGGTGTCTTGTGGGCTGTGTGGGCCTCCGTTTCCCGTGATTCCAACTCCCAAAAATCACATACATTCCAAACTAATTCTCTGTAAAAATTTATTGCATTCGAACTTCGTTTGATATGGATTTTCTGCGATACAAAAAAACATGCAAAAAACAGGAACTGGCACTGGGCACTAAATTAGTAAGTTAGTCCAATAAATCATATAAATAGTTACCAAAAATATGTGAAAGTTGAATAATATTGGCATGAAACAATCAAAAATTATATATACAAAGGAGACGTATGTCGGTGTACAAAAGTAGGGGAGCTCTTTTTACCCCTTACTTGTGCACGGGCAGTCAGAGCCGTGCCTGGGGCCAAACATAACAGGGCAGAAGGAGGAAGCAAGGAACATAGAGTTACCAGAACAAACGCCAAGACAGATAGCATGAGAAGACCAAGCAAAGGGGCAGGCTCCCCTGGCAAGGACCTTGCCGGGGCAATCCACTTAGACACCTCCATCGCGGCCACCCTCGAAGCCTATGGGCTCCAACAATATCAACAAACAGTGGAGCCAAGGCTCGGGAAGCACCCATGTGATGGCATGCAGATCTTTGTGAAGACAAAGATCTATGACTCCCAAGGTAAGATCCAAAAGACATGGCGATCACGAGGTTCCTTTCCGAGGACGCCCGCGAGGCCCCGGCAAGGCTCCTTGCCAAAGACACCCCGAAGCCCCGACAAGCCTCTTGCTGCAGGGCACTCACCGAGGCCCCGGCAAGACCCTTGCCGGGAATGGTACCAAGCCAGCGGCAAGCTCTTGCCGCCACGTCGCCGCCCCAGCTCGGCGGCCGACCCGCTAGCCCAGGCAGGCGCCCACGTGGCGATACGTGGTTCCTGGGCTAGCTAGCCAAGCACCTATGTGGTGTCATGCAGATCTTCATGGAGACGCTACCACGACGCCACCTCAGCTGCCTGCCTCGCTAGCCTAGACGCGTGTCGCGACTAGACAGAGCGGCCACGGATGGGACGGGCTTCTTTCCCGTCCTCGATAAAGTAAATAGACACCTAAGCAACGCATTGAATGCGCCTTGTCCCGTAATGGCATGGGATAAGCCTATACACCGTACACCTTTCCACCTCATGTGTGCCACTCTGGGAGCCCCTTCGGACTATAAAAGGAGGCATGTGGCATACTGGAGGGGGATTCGGATCCTAGAAAGCTGGAGAGGCACCATAGCTAGCTGAAGGACCCAAGAACACTCACATATACACCAAAGCAGGACTAGGGTATTACGCATCCTCGCGGCCCGAACCTAGGTAAACATCGCTATGCTGACACTTAGACCTGCTCTTTGCACAACTCCGCGCCCGCCAACCGTAGAAGGGATTCCAGTGATCCCATAGGTGTCGTTTCGCACCGACATCTTTGGCGCGCCAAGTAGGGGGCTGAGTTGTGAAAATCTGGTCTGGCAGTTAGTGTGGAAGTTCTTCATGGCCATAATTTCCTGAGAAGGACATCTCTAAGTGCGGGGCATCATCAACAAAGTCGGTAGACGTCCATGCAACGACGAATAAAAAAGATAAATCACGCAAGTCCTTGAGTAATTCCATTTTCATATAAAGGTTATTTTCCTTGGAGATCTTGCCCTCTATATGATAAACATGTATGCAATGGGGCCCTTCCACTATTGGCAAGGCCCTCGCTCTGTTTCGAGTCCGCTCAAGAGTTCGAGTGGCCGTGTCAAGAACGGCAAGGGAGCCTTTTCGTTACTGGCAACGCTTTTGGCCTGTTTCGAGTCCACTCGACAGCTCAAACGACCGCGCCGAGAGCGGTAAGGTGGTTTGCCCGGCAGCAAGCATACCCGGCAGGCTATTGAGGGTCCATCCCCAAAATGCCATGGCCTGGGTTACGCACCGGCGAGCCCTCCAAATTAAACATAGGGTGGACATATAGAGAAGGATCAAACAGGAAGATAACATGCATTGCTACGAAATATTGCAGAGTTATGTTACATGAATTGTTGCTGAGGTTCTGACTAAAGATAAGAACTGTGTCAGTTCTGAACCCGTAGCAGCAACAAGAAATGGGGTGCCTAATCCCGACGCTGGCCCTCTATCCTCAGAACTCCGCTGATGCAGTCGATGATGGGCTTGTATGCTCCTTGAGCGCCGTGAGATCTACATCATCCGGCAAGTTGTCCAGCACGGCGTCAAAGTCGAGGTCGGGGTTCTAGTAGGCCATCTTGGTGAGGACCTTGGTCAGGGTACCCAGACAAAGCTTCCGGGACTCATCGGCAAGACAAGCTGCCGGTCGGAGTGGAGCTTTCCCAGGGCCTCAAGAACGCGTTCGAAGAACATGGTCAAGCTGGCGTGGATGGAGAGGTTCACCTCCCGGGAGAACCTGAAGCTTGGCATGCCCATGGTGGCCAGCTGCGTCGTGAGTTTCTCCGCGACGGCGACAAGGCGGCTGATCCAAAGGTCCACGCCCTTTGCATACTCTGCGTATCCAGCGGTGCCGTCCTTCCCCAGCCGCTTCTCCTCCTCCAGGCCCTTGTTCAGAGCCTCCGCCCGAGAATTAGCCTCTGTGAGCATCCCCTTGAGGCCCTCCAACTCCAGCTTCAGATCCTTGATGGAATCTTGGGCCGTGGAGAGCTGTTCGGCCTTGCCGAGGACCTCAGATTGCACCTCCATCAAAGTGGCATGGATCGTGTCCCTCTCTGTGGTCAGCTCCAGGAGCCGCTTGTTCAAGCCGTCCCGCTCCACCTCCAGCTCTGTCACGTTGCCGGTGTGGACCCGAGCTTGAGCATTGAGAACCTAAAGGTGCCTCTGTTCCAGCCTCTGGGTCCGCCGCACAACAAGCCTGTTGATCTCTTCATCCTTACCGCGGAGGGTGGCGGCGAGTGCCTGCTCACGGGTGACGAGATCTTCCTCTTGTGAGTTCAGTTGGGCTTGGCGCTGGTTGTGGGCGGCCTCATCATTGGTGGCTCGCTCCTTGGCCTCCTCATGGGCTTTCTCAAAATCAGACTGCGCCAGCATGAGGTATCTGGTGCGCTCATCCAGCTTCTCCTGGGAAACCCTCAGCTCGTTTCGAGCCTCGTCAAACCAGACTTTTGTCTAGGCGACCTGCGCCTGGAAGTCCTTCTCCGCCTTGTCCACCACTGTCGACCTGGACATTGCCTTGTCCAGGTGGGCACGGTAAATCACCTGGAGCTTCTGGAAGCTGGCGCCCATGGCCCGAAGAAGCTGTTCCTCTTGAGAACCGCCGCCGCCGGTGCCCGGCTCGTCGACGACCTCAAAACCTGCGGCGGCGAGCGCCTCGTCATCAAACACCTCCCCCTCGGTTGGCGCCCTGCTGCTTGCCATCCAGGGGAGGTGAACAAACAAGTCGTCACTCACCTTCAGGTAGCGGCCCGAGCCAGAGGCGGCAGAGGAGGAAGGTTGGTCCTCGGCAGCAGCCTTGCCGGCCTCCCCGGCGGCAGCCTCGACGTTTCCTCCGGCAGGCCCGTCGCCAGCCCCCTCGGCACTCGCGTCGCCGGTCCCTTCGGCAGACCCTTGGGCCGCCTCCTCTGCCGTATCTTGGGCGGTCTCCTCGCCAGCAGCCTTGCCGGCCTCAGCCTCAGCGCCCGTGATGACCTCCTCGACGCTGGGCTCGCCGTCCGCCCGATCCGTCAAGGGTGGGTCTAAAAGCCAAAATAAAAAGTGAGACGATGCCCAAGGTCAAGGGCTCAACTTGAAGAACAAAAGAAAATCGTCCATACCAAGTTGGGAAGGAGCGGCGCTCTTCTCGCCAACCACCTTTGCCGGGGAGGAGCCGCCGACGTTCAAGTCCCTCTCCTCCTCCTCCTCCTCCATGGGCGCGGGCTCGGCGGTCGGTGCCCTTGCCGGGGACGCCCCCTGGGGCGGTGTAGTTGAAGGGTCGACATGTTGGGGGTGGCCCCATGTGGGCCCTCCTACTGCCGGTCCCCACCTACAAAGCCGACAAGGTCAGCATCAAAAATTCACGCCCCCGTGTCCGCCCATAAAAAAATGATGATGAGTGGTACGCCGTGGGCTGTTGTCCGGGCTGCTCTCCACCACCAGCGGCGTGCCTGAAGTTCCTGTCGGGGGCTTGTCGATGGACAACGCCCTGGCCCTCTTCATCGCCCTCTGGGCTAGCGTCTCCATATCCCTGCAGAGACGGCATTGGATTAGAGAGAGATAATACAGGGGTGAAACCAGGAGATAACACGAGGGGCGAGATGCTTACTGGTCTTCTGTTTCCTCCTCATCCTCTGGTATCCTTGATACGTCTCCAACGTATCTATAATTTTTTATTGTTCCATGCTATTATTTATGATGTTTTGGATGTTTAATGGGCTTTGTCATACACTTTTATATTATTTTTGGGACTAACCTACTAACCCAAAGGCCTAGTCCAGATTGTTGTTTTTTGCCTGTTTCAGGGTTTTTCAGAAAAGGGATATCGAACGAAGTCCAAACGGAATGAAACCTTCGGGGGAGATACTTTTGGAGAAAATCACGCACCGGCGACTTGAGAACCACGGAGTAGGGTTTACGTGGTGCCCATGAGGATTGGCGGCGCGCCCCCTGCCTTGTGGGCCCCACGTTTGGCCCCCGTTGCCCTCCTTCCTCCTATATGTACCTACGTACCCCGAAACCATCAGAACAACAGAGAAAACCCTAGTTCCACCGCTGTAACCTTCTATTCCCATGAGATCCCATCTTGGGGCCTGTTCCGGAGCTCCGTCGAAGGGGGGATCTTCCACGGAGTGCTTCTACAACATCATCATTGCCTCACCATGAGTTGTGAGTAGTTTACCACAGACCTTCGGGTCCATAGCTAGTATCTAGATGGCTTCTTCTCTCTCTTTGGATCTCAATACAAAGTTCTCCTCGGTCTTCGAGGAGATCTATTCGATGTAATCTCTTTTTGCGGTGTGTTTGTCGAGATCCGATGAATTGTGGGTTTATGATCAACATTATCTATGAGAAATATTTGGTTCTTCTCTAAACTCTTTATGTATGATTATAATATCCTTACAAATCTCTTCAAATTATTGGTTTGGTTTGGCCTACTAGATCTAAGTTCTTGCAATGGGAGAAGTGCTTGGTTTGGGTTCAATCCTGCGGTGTCCTTTCCCAGTGACAGTAGGGGTAGAAAGGCACGTATTGTATTGTTGCCATCAAGGATAAAAGATGGGGTTTATATCATATTGCTTGAGTTTATCCCTCTACATCATGTCATCTTGCTTAAGGCATCACTCTGTTCTTATGAACTCAATACACTAGATGCATGCTGGATAGCGGTCGATGTGTGGAGTAATAGTAGTAGATGCAGAACCATTTCGGTCTACTTGTCTCGGACGTGATGCCGATATATAATGATCATGCCTAGATAGTCTCATAATTATTTGCTTTTCTATCAATTGCGCGACAGTAATTTGTTTACCCACCGTAGAATGTCAGAGAAGCCACTAGAGAACACTATGGCCCCCTGGTCTATTCTCAACATATCAATCTACATCTACTTTACTTTTCTTCTTTTAATTTCTGTTCTTATAACCAAAAATACCAAAAATATCAAACTATCATCTCTATCAGATCTCACTTTCGTAAGTGACAGTAAAGGGATTGACAACCCCTTATCGTGTTGGCTGCGAAGTTCTTATTTGTTTGTGCAGGCGCGAGGGACTCGCGCATGGTCTCCTATTGGATTGATACCTTGGTTCTAAAAAACCGAGGGAAATACTTACGCTACTGTGTTGCATCTCCCTTTCCTCTTCGAGGGAATACAACGCAAGCTCGAGAAGTAGCAATCCTCCTCTTCCTCCTTGGGCTAAGGGACCCAACATCGAAGTCGACGTCCATGGCAGCGCCTGTGGGAGGGGGAGAAGGAGATGGGGTGCGGCCACTCCTGGACGAAGAGGAGGCAGCCGCCGTCCTCTTCGCCACCGCGGTCTTCCCCGTTTTTCTCCCCACTGCGGCCGCCATCAACCTCGTCTCCTTCCCGAACTGCTCCGGGGGCTGTTGCCGCCGCGGCTCAGAGGGTGATTGCCGCCACACGATGCTGCCGGACCGGACCAGCTCGCCGGAACCGGCCCGCCGCAGGACCTGCCGCCTTGTCACGGTAGGAGGGTGAGCAGCCTCGGCCTCCTCGTCGGTCGACTCCTCGACCACGTCTTCGACAAGGGGGGCGTCAGCGTCGGTGCTCGTGCGGCGAGCCTCCCCGGCAGTCTTCATCCACTCGGCAAACTCCTCCTCTTCAGCGGCCATAGTGTCCTCGTCCTCCACATGGCTAGCGCTGCTGGTCTCTAGGGCAAGGGCCACCTCCGCCGCCCAGGCGGCAATGTAGTCGAGCTCGGACTGGGTGGTGTCGTGGACGAGCACCGACTAGTCGTGGACGCATTTCTCCGACAGAGTGTCGAAGAACTCTTGCACCTGATCCGCTGGTGGCTTGACCCAAGATGGGTCAAGGCCGTGCGCATTGAAGTCTGGCATCATGGCAATGATGTTGGACCGGCGGGAGATATTGCTTAGCGGGTCCACTCCTGCCGGCAACCCAAAGAGGGGCCTCTTGACGGCCTTGCCGGCCTTGGCAGCCTTGCCGGTCCTCTCGGCCCTGCCGTCACGATCCACATCAAGCTAGAAGAGCTTCTGGCAAATGTGGCCGTGCTACATCACCGTGAAGTTGTGTTCCAGGCCGGGGCGAAGCCTCATGATGTCGGCCGCGTTCTCGAAAAGCCAAACCGGCCTCCCCTTGTTGTGCAGCGGGGCGATCCGGCGGCGGATGAAATCAGCCTTGATCATCTCGAGGGTGAGCCTGGCCTGGACAAGACGATGAATCCTGGTGGTGGCAATCGAGAGCTTTTTGTCATTTACGTCGACAAGTCCCCAGTCTCCCTAGCGAACCGGCGGGCTCCGACGGACTCGACAGAACTCCGGTGGGTCTTCTTCCTCTATCCACAACCACCGGCTCCTCCACTCGTCCCACTTCTCCCTTTGTGCACCATCCGGATACGTACCCTTTTCCTGGGTCTGTGAAATCTAGGTGACACAGTCGGAGATGGCTTCCCCCCCTTGGATACGAGGGAAGAAGTAATGGTGAAAGAGCGTCGTGCTTGGAACTGTTGGGGAACGTAGTATTTTAAAATTTTCCTACGATCACGCAAGATCTATCTACCAGATGCATAGCAACGAGAGGGGAGAGTGAGTCTACGTACCCTTGTAGACCGAAAGCGGAAGCGTTAGAACAACGCGGTTGATGTAGTCGTACGTCTTCACGGCCCGACCGATCAAGCACCGAAACTACGGCACCTCCGAGTTCTAGCACACGTTCAGCTCGATGACGTCCCTCGAACTCCGATCCAGCCGAGTGTCGAGGGAGAGTTCCGTCAGCACGACGGTGTGGTGACGATCTTGATGTTCTACCGTCGCAGGGCTTCACCTAAGCACCGCTACAATATTTATCGAGGAGAACTATGGTGGAGGGGGGCACCGCACACGGCTAAGAGATCAAGAGATCAATTGTTGTGTCTAGAGGTGCCCCCCTGCCCCTGTATATAAAGGAGGGAGGGAGAGGCCGGCCCTAGAGGGGGCGCACCAAGTGTGGGGAGTCTTACTAGGACTCCCAAGTCCTAGTAGGATTCCCCTTTCCTTTCCGGAGTAGGAGAGAAGGAAAGAGGGGGAGAGGGAGAAGGAAAAGGGGGCTGCACCCCTTGTCCAATTCGGACCAGAAGGGGGGTGCACGCCTCCTTCCTTTTGGCCTCTCTCCTCTATTCCCGTAACTCCCCGGTAATCCGAAAATACCCGAATCACTCGGAACCTTTCCGATGTCCGAATATAGTCGTCCAATATATCGATTTTTACGTCTCGACCATTTTGAGACTCCTCGTCATGTCCCCGATCTCATCCGGGACTCCGAACTCCTTCGGTACATCAAAACTCATAAACTCATAATAAAACTATCATCGAAACCTTAAGCGTGCGGACCCTACGGGTTCGAGAACTATGTAGACATGACCGAGACACGTCTCCGGTCAATAACCAATAGCGAAACCTGGATGCTCATATTGGCTCCCACATATTCTACGAAGATCTTTATCGGTCAAACCGCATAACAACATACATTGTTCCCTTTGTCATCGGTATGTTACATGCCCTAGATTCGATCGTCGGTATCTCAATACCTAGTTCAATCTCGTTACCAACAAGTCTCTTTACTCGTTCCGTAATACATCATCCCGCAACTAACTCATTAGCTGCAATGCTTGCAAGGCTTATAGTGATGTGCATTACTGAGTGGGCCCAGAGATACCTCTCCGACAATCGGAGTGACAAATCATAATCTCGAAATACGCCAACCCAACAAGTACCTTCGGAGACACCTGTAGAGTACCTTTATAATCACCCAGTTACGTTGTGACGTTTGGTAGCACACAAAGTGTTCCTCCGGTATTCGGGAGTTGCATAATCTCATAGTCATAGGAACATGTATAAGTCATGAAGAAAGCAATAGCAGTAAAACTTAAACGATCATAGTGCTAAGCTAACGGATGGGTCTTGTCCATCAGATCATTCTCCTAATGATGTGATCCCGTTGATCAAATGACAACTCATGTCTATGGCTAGGAAACATAACCATCTTTGATCAATGAGCTAGTCTAGTAGAGGCATACTAGGGACACTCTGTTTTGTCTATGTATTCACACATGTATTAAGTTTCCGGTTAATACAATTCTAGCATGAATAATAAACATTTATCATGATATAAGGAAATAAATAATAACTTTATTATTGCCTCTAGGGCATATTTCCTTCAGTCTCCCACTTGCACTAGAGTCAATAATCTAGTTCACATCGCAATGTGATTTAACACCGATAGTTCACATCGTCATGTGATTAACACCCAAAGGGTTTACTAGAGTCGATAATCTAGTTCACATCGCTATGTGATTAACACCCAAAGAGTACTAAGGTGTGATCATGTTTTGCTTCGTGAGAGAAGTTTAGTCAACGGGTCTGTCACATTCAGATCCGTATGTATTTCACAAATGTCTATGTGTCTACAATGCTCTGCATGGAGCTACTCTAGCTAATTGCTCCCACTTTCAATACGCATCCAGATTGATACTTAGAGTCAGCTGGATTTAGTGTCAAAGCTTGCATCGGCGTAACCCTTTACGACGAACTCTTTATCACCTCCATAATCGAGAAACATTTCCTTAGTCATCCAGTTACTAAGGATAATTTTGACCGCTATACAGTGATCTACTCCTGGATCACTATTGTACCCTCTTGACAAACTCATGGCAAGGTACACAACATGTTTGGTACACAGCATGGCATACTTTATAGAACCTATGGCTGAGGCATAGGGAATGACTTTCATTCTCTCTATATTTTTCTGCCGTGGTCTGGCTTTGAGTCTTACTCAACTTCACACCTTACAAGTTAGGTAAGAACTCCTTCTTTGACTGATCCATTTTGAACTACTTCAAAATCATATCAAGGTATTTACTCATCGAAAGTCTTATCAAGCGTCTTGATCTATCTCTACAGATCTTGATGCCCAATATGTAAGCAGCTTCACCAAGGTCTTTCTTTGAAAAACTCCTTTCAAACACTCCTTTATGCTTTCCAGAAAATTCTACATCATTTCCGATCGACAATATGTCATTCACATATACTTATCAGAAAGGTTGTAGTGCTCCCACTCACTTCTTGTAAATACAGGCTTCACCGCAAGTCTGTATAAATCTATATGCTTTGATCAACTTATCAAAGCGTATATTCTAACTCCGAGATGCTTGCACGAGTCCATAGATGGATCGCTGGAGCTTGCACATTTTGTTAGCACCTTTAGGATTGACAAAACCTTCTGGTTGCATCATATACAAGTCTTCTTTAATAAATCCATTAAAGAATGCAGTTTTGTTATCCATTTGCTAGATTTCATAAAATGCGGCAGTTGCTAACACGATTCGGACAGACTAAAGCATCGCTACGGGTGAGAAAGTCTCATCGTAGTCAACTCCTTGAACTTGTTGAAAAACTTTCGCAACAAGTCGAGCTTTGTAAACAGTAACATTACTGTCAGCGTCAGTCTTCCTCTTGAAGATCCATTTATTTTCGATGGCTTGCCGACCATCGGGCAAGTCAACCAAAGTCCACACTTTGTTCTCATACATGGATCCCATCTCAGATTTCATGGTCTCAAGCCATTTTGCGGAATCTAGGCTCATCATCGCTTCCTCATAGTTCGTAGGTTCATCATGGTCCAGTAACATGACTTCCAGAACCGGGTTGTCGTACCACTCTGGTGCGGAACGTACTCTGGTTGATCTACGAAGTTCAGCAGTAACTTGATCCGAAGTTTCATGATCATCATCATTAGCTTCCTCACTAATTGGTGTAGGAATCACTGGAACCAGTTTCTGTGATGTACTACTATCCAATTCGGGAGAAGGTACAATTACCTCATCAAGTTCCACTTTCCTCCCACTCACTTCTTTCGAGAGAAACTCCTTCTCTAGAAAGGATCCACTCTTAGCAACAAAGACCTTGCCATCGGATCTGTGATAGAAGGTGTACCCAACAGTTTCTTTTGGGTATCCTATGAAGATTTACTTCTCCGATTTGGGTTCGAGCTTATCATGTTGAAACTTTTTCACATAAGCATCGCAGTCCCAAACTTAAAGAAATGACAGCTTAGGTTTCTCGTCAAACCACAGTTCATACGGTGTCATCTCCACGGATTTAGATGGTGCCCTATTTAACGTGAATGTATCTGTCTCTAATGCATAACCCCAAAAGCGATAGTGGTAGATCGGTAAGAGACATCATCGATCGCACCATATCTAATAAAGTACGGTTATGACGTTCGGACACACCATTACACTATGGTGTTCCAGGTGGCGTGAGTAGTGAAACTATTTCACATTGTTTTTACTGAAGGCCAAACTCGCTAACACAAATATTTTACCTCTACGATCATATCGTAGAAACTCTTATTTTCTTGTTACGATGATTCTCCACTTCACTCTAAAATTCTTTGAACTTTTCAAATGTTTTAGACTTGTGCTTCATTAAGTAGATATACCCATATCTGCTCAAATCATCAGTGAAGGTCAGAAAATAACGATACCCGCCGCGAGCTTCAACACTCATTGGTCCACATACATCTGTATGTATGATCTCCAACAAATCTGTTGCTCGCTCCATTGTTCCGGAGAACGGAGTTTTAGTCATCTTGCCCATGAGGCATGGTTCGCAAGCACCAAGTGATTCATAATCAAGTGATTCCAAAAGTCATCACTATGGAGTTTCTTCATGCGCTTTACACCATTATGACCTAAACAGCAGTGCCACAAATAAGTTGCACTATCATTATTAACCTTGCATCTTTTGGCTTCAATATTATGAATATGTGTATCACCACGATCGAGATCCAACAAACTATTTTCATTGGGTGTATGACCATCGAAGGTTTTATTCATGTAAACAGAATAACAATTATTCTATGACTTTAAATGAATAATCGTATTGCAACAAATATGATCAAATCATATTCATGCTCAACGCAAATGCCAAATAACATTTATTTAGGTTTTACACTAATCCCGAAAGTATAGGGAGTGTGCGATGATGATCATATCAATCTTGGAACCACTTCCAACACACATCATCACTTCACCTTTAACTAGTCTCTGTTCATTCTGCAATTCTCGTTTCGAGTTACTAATTTTAGCAACTGAACCGGTATCAAATACCCAGGGGTTGCTATGAACACTAGTAAAGTACACATCAATAATATGTATATCAAAATATACCTTTGTTCACTTTGCCATCCTTCTTATCCGCCAAGTATCTAGGGCAGTTCCACTTCCAGTGACCATTTCCTTTGTAGTAGAAGCACTTAGTTTCAGGCTTGAGTTTTAGCTTTGGGTTTCTTCATGGGAGTGACAACTTGCTTGTCATTCTTCTTGAAGTTCCCCTTCTATCCCTTTGCCCTTTACTTGAAACAAGTGGTCTTGTTAACCATCAACACTTGATGCTTTTTCATGATTTCTACCTTCGCCGACTTCAGCATTGCGAAGAGCTCGGGAATTCCTTTCGTCATCCCTTGCATATTATAGTTCATCAGGAAGTTCTACTAACTTGGTGATAGTGACTAGAGAACTTTGTCAATTACTATCTTATCTGGAAGATTAACTCCCACTTCATTCAAGTAATTGTAGTACCCAGACAATCTGAGCACATGCTCACTGGTTGAGCTATTCTCCTCCATCTTGTAGGCAAAGTATTGTCAGAAGTCTTATACCTCTCGACACGGGCATGAGTATGAAATACTAATTTCAACTCTTGGAACATCTTATATGCTCCGTGGCGTTCAAAACGTTTTTGAAGTCCCGGTTCTAAGCCATAAAGCATGGTGCACTTAAACTATCAAGTAGTCATCATACCGAGCGTTTGTCAAAACGTTCGTAACGTCTACATCTGCTCCTGCAATAGGTATGTCACCTAGCGGTGCATCAAGGACATAATTCTCTGTGCAGCAATGAGGATAATCCTCGGATCACGGAACAATTCCACATCATTGCTACTAACATCTTTCAACTTAGTTTTCTCTAGGAACATATAAAAAATAAACGGGGAGCAACATCGCAAGCTATTGATCTACAACATAGATATGCTAATACTACGAGGACTAAGTTCATGATAAATTAAAGTTCAATTTAATCATATTACTTAAGAACTCCCACTTAGATAGACATCCCTCTAGTCATCTAAATGATCACGTGATCCAAATCAACTAAACCATGTCCGATCATCACGTGAGATGGAGTAGTTTCAATGGTGAACATCTTATGTTGATCATATCTACTATATGATTCACGCTCGACCTTTCGGTCTCCAGTGTTCCGAGGCCATATCTGCATATGCTAGGCTCGTCAAGTTTAACCCGAGTATTCTGCGTGTGCAAAACTGGCTTACACCCGTTGTATTTGAACGTAGAGCTTATCACACCCGATCATCACGTGGTGTCTCGGCACGACGAACTTTCGCAACGGTGCATACTCAGGGAGAACACTTATACCTTGAAATTTAGTAAGGGATCATCTTATAATGCTACCGTCGAACTAAGCAAAATAAGAAGCATAATAAGATAAACATCACATGCAATCAAAATATGTGACATGATATGGCCATCATCATCTTGTGCTTTTGATCTCCATCTCCAAAGCACCGTCATGATCACCTTCGTCACCGGCGCGACACCTTGATCTCCATCGTAGCATCGTTGTCGTCTCGCCAACTATTGCATCTACGACTATCGCCACCGCTTAGTGATAAAGTAAAGCAATTATATGGCGATTGCATTTCATACAATAAAGCGACAACCATATGGCTCCTGCCAGTTGCCGATAACTTTACAAAACATGATCATTTCATACAAAACCGTATAACTCATCATGTCTTGACCATATCACATCACAACATGCCCTGCAAAAACAAGTTAGACGTCCTCTACTTTGTTGTTGCAAGTTTTACGTGGCTGCTACGGGCTTAGCAAGAACCGTTCTTACCTACGCATACAAAACCACAACGATATTTCGTCAAGTATGTGCTGTTTTAACCTTCACAAGGACCGGGCGTAGCCACACTTGATTCAACTAAAGTTGGAGAAACTGACACCCGCCAGCCACCTGTGTGCGAAGCACGTCGGTAGAACCAGTCTCGCGTAAGCGTACGCGTAATGTCGGTCCGGGCCGCTTCATCCAACAATACAGCCGAATCAAAGTATGACATGCTGGTAAGCAGTATGACTAGTATCGTCCACAACTCACTTGTGTTCTACTCGTGCATATCATCTACGCATAGACCTGGCTCATGATGCCACTATTGGGGAACGTAGTATTTTAAAATTTTCCTACGATCACGCAAGATCTATCTACCAGATGCATAGCAACGAGAGGGGAGAGTGAGTCTACGTACCCTCGTAGACCGAAAGCGGAAGCGTTAGAACAACGCGGTTGATGTAGTCGTACGTCTTCACGGCCCGACCGATCAAGCACCGAAACTACGGCACCTCCGAGTTCTAGCACACGTTCAGCTCGATGACGTCCCTCGAACTCCGATCCAGCCGAGTGTCGAGGGAGAGTTCCGTCAGCACGACGGTGTGGTGACGATCTTGATGTTCTACCGTCGCAGGGCTTCGCCTAAGCACCGCTACAATATTTATCGAGGAGAAGTATAGTGGAGGGGGGCACCGCACAGGGCTAAGAGATCAAGAGATCAATTGTTGTGTCTAGAGGTGCCCCCTGCCCCCGTATATAAAGGAGGGAGGGAGAGGCCGGCCCTAGAGGGGGCGCACCAAGTGTGGGGAGTCTTACTAGGACTCCCAAGTCCTTGTAGGATTCCCCTTTCCTTTCCGGAGTAGGAGAGAAGGAAAGAGGGGGAGAGGGAGAAGGAAAAGGGGGCTGCACCCCTTGTCCAATTCGGACCAGAAGGGGGGTGCACGCCTCATTCCTTTTGGCCTCTCTCCTCTATTCCCGTAACTTCCCGGTACTCCGAAAATACCCAAATCACCCGGAACCTTTCCGATGTCCGAATATAGTCGTCCAATATATCGATTTTTACGTCTCGACCATTTTGAGACTCCTCGTCATGTCCCCGATCTCATCCGGGACTCCGAACTCCTTCGGTACATCAAAACTCATAAACTCATAATAAAACTATCATCGAAACCTTAAGCGTGCGGACCCTACGGGTTCGAGAACTATGTAGACATGACCGAGACACGTCTCCGGTCAATAACCAATAGCGGAACCTGGATGCTCATATTGGCTCCCACATATTCTACGAAGATCTTTATCGGTCAAACCGCATAACAACATACATTGTTCCCTTTGTCATCGGTATGTTACATGCCCTAGATTCGATCGTCGGTATCTCAATACCTAGTTCAATCTCGTTACCAACAAGTCTCTTTACTCATTCCGTAATACATCATCCCGCAACTAACTCATTAGCTGCAATGCTTGCAAGGCTTATAGTGATGTGCATTACCGAGTGGGCCCAGAGATACCTCTCCGACAATCGGAGTGACAAATCATAATCTCGAAATACGCCAACCCAACAAGTACCTTCGGAGACACCTGTAGAGTACCTTTATAATCACCCAGTTACGTTGTGACGTTTGGTAGCACACAAAGTGTTCCTCCGGTATTCGGGAGTTGCATAATCTCATAGTCATAGGAACATGTATAAGTCATGAAGAAAGCAATAGCAGTAAAACTTAAACGATCATAGTGCTAAGCTAACGGATGGGTCTTGTCCATCAGATCATTCTCCTAATAATGTGATCCCGTTGATCTAATGACAACTCATGTCTATGGCTAGGAAACATAACCATCTTTGATCAATGAGCTAGTCTAGTAGAGGCATACTAGGGACACTCTGTTTTGTCTATGTATTCACACATGTATTAAGTTTCCGGTTAATACAATTCTAGCATGAATAATAAACATTTATCATGATATAAGGAAATAAATAATAACTTTATTATTGCCTCTAGGGCATATTTCCTTCAGTCTCCCACTTGCACTAGAGTCAATAATCTAGTTCACATCGCCATGTGATTTAACACCGATAGTTCACATCGTCATGTGATTAACACCCAAAGGGTTTACTAGAGTCAATAATCTAGTTCACATCGCTATGTGATTAACACCCAAAGAGTACTAAGGTGTGATCATGTTTTGCTTCGTGAGAGAAGTTTAGTCAACGGGTCTGCCGGTGTACTAAGATAGGGGTACCTTAGTACCCCAACTTGTGCACGGGCAGTAGCAGCTTCCCGCGGCAGGGTCTACCACGTGCTTGCCGGGGACCTCTCTGGTCCTTATTAAGCCATTCAAAAACAAAGTATACAAGTCAGAGGATCAAGACCCCGGCAAGTGGAGCTTGCCGGGAAGGCCGTCCCAGGCTCAAGACTATAGCATTAACACAAGACCCTGGCAAGAGGAGCTTGCCAGGAAGACTAGAAGACTGCCTCTCAGAAGACACGCGTCGGCGCACCCTGCGCCCCGGCAAGACCCGGGGAGCGACAAGCTTCCCGGCCCGACAAGGTCAAGACCCCGGCAAGGTGCTTGCCGGGGGAAGCCTGCGTTGTGTGCCCGCGCTCCAGCTCATCGACCCACGCGTCGCCCTGGGACCCTTCCAGGGACGCGTGGCGGATGGCTGTGCAGCCTGGGGGACACGGTGGCACTCCACGGTGACGAGACTATCGCCGTGGCGAACGGAGACGCACGGGCGGGTGCTTTTGGGGTCGACGGCGACGGGCATTTAATGCTCTTGTCCCCCACTGTCAAAGTAGGTGATGACCACTGTTCATCCACTGTTCACGCACTATTCCCGCACTGTTACAACTACCACCAAAGTTACATTTTTGCCCTTCTTCTACGTTGACACCTGTCGGTGACCCCTTGAGCTATAAAAGGAGGCCCATGCGCAACGTAGAAAGGGTTCGGAACCTAGACAGCTCTCTCGCTCGGTGTAGCTAGTTCTTCAAGCTCCCGAGCTCCAACACTCAATACAAAACCAAGCAGGAGTAGGGTTTTACGCGTCCGTCGCGGCCCGAACCTGGGTAAACTGCCCGCGTGTTCCCCTCGATCTGCTCTTCGTGCCCCCTCCGCTCCCTTACCGCAACGTACAAGGGGCTCCGGTCCCATAGGTGTTCGTGGTGGGCAGTTTCCCCCGACATCTTTGGCACGCCAGGTAGGGGGCGTCGAGGTTGTGCGAACCTGATCTGGCGCTCACGCGGGCGCATTCTTCATCAACCTCTCCAGCCACATCAACTTCACCAGCAACAACGACATGGCCCCGAAGAAGAAGGCTTCGGAGGTCGGAGGCCCGTCTACGTCTGTTCCACCGCCACCAGAACCAACGGTGGGTGGTGGAGACGCCGGCGGAAGGGTGGTTGCCGGCGAGGAAACTCGCGGCACCGCCAAATCCAAGGACAAGACAGATGACCGAGCCTCGGTGTCCGTAGATGCGCCACGTCCATCGCAACAGACGACAACCCAGCAGCGCCGTGGTACAGGAGGTACCATTTGCTTGCTGGGGCAAGGACAGACCGGAGGTTCGCGGGATGCTCCAGACCACCGTCCTGGCACGAGCAAGGTGCGGTCGCCGGGGCGGGAAACTGCTCCTTCTAACCCTGTTAGGAGTCCGAGCATATCCCGCTCCTCGCACCGCTCGCCCCCGCTCCCCTCCTCTCCAGCAGAAGCACTCGCAAGAGCGCAATTGCTCCTCGATTTCCCTCCAGCGGCAGACAAGGCCGAAGACTGGAGGGCAACAATCCAAAGCCTCATCGCCTTCGCCAACAACGACACGCCGCAGCAGCCGGCGACCTCGCGGCCACGGCAAGTCGAGAAGACGAAGGCCGATGGCGACAAGACCGCCGGGGGTGCGACCACCGTGCACTCCCCGCCGCGGAAGCAGAAGACGCCGCCCCGCCGGATTAACGTCGACGACGACTCCACGGCGTCGTCGGATCCGCGGGCTCGTCGGGACCAGCGCCAGGTCCTTGACGACCGGCGACAAGAAGACGCTCGGACAACAATCGAGCGCCGCCGAGAAGCTCGGCGACAATCAGATCAGCGTGCTGGGACCGCTGTCGATACGCACGCGCCCGGTGAACCGGGCGACTTGCCGTACGCGGCAGGTTGCCCTGCGTTCACCCGCGAGCTGCGGCGTGTCCAGTGGCCCAGTATGAAAAACTTCAAGCCCGACGTACCGGAGAAGTACGACGGCAAGACGCACCCCTCGGAGTTCCTCAGCATTTACACCATCGCGGTGCAGGCTGCCGGGGGGGCGCGACGAGAAGATACTGGCGAACTACTTCCCGCTGGTGCTTAAGCCAAACGTTCGTTCTTGGCTTATGCACCTGCCGGAAGGCTCTATTTCTTCGTGGGCAGATTTGTGCCATCAATTTGTTGGCGCCTTCACGGGCGGCCACAAACCCCACGGCCAGGAGAGTGATCTCCACATCTTGGCCCAGAAGGAAGGAGAACCCCTGCGCAAGTACATCCAACGATTCAGCCGCGTGCAGCACAACATCCCCGACGTCCACCCTGCTGCGGTTATTAGCGCGTTCCACCAGAACGTGCGTAACCGCCGCATGCGTGAGGAGATGGCCATGACCAAGATACGGGATGTCAGCGAGCTCTATGCTCTGGCTGACAAGTGCGCGCGCGCCGAAGAGGGGAGGAGACTCCCCGGGGAGGATGCTGGCGCAGGGGGCAGCGAAAGTGAGGATGCCACCCCGGCAAAGAAGAACCGGCGGCGGAACAACAGAAAGAAGAAGAGCAAGGAAGTGCTTGCCGTCGAGAAGTCCGGCAAGGAGGCTCCCGCCAAGACAGCACAGGCCGGCGGCTCCGGCAAGGAGCCCGCCCCTGTAGCGGCAGCCGACAAGCAGGACGGCTCCGACAAGCAATATTGCAAAATTCACCGCACCAAGGGTCATGACCTTTCCAACTGCAAGCGCGTCGAGTACCTCGTAGAGCAGCAGAAAGCTGAATACGAGCGGCGCGACAAGGAGAAGGCCCAAGGTGGCGGAGGAGAGCCAAGCAAGAAGCGGCCATTCAATGGCCGAGGAGGACGCCGCGGCAAGGCCAAGCAGCGGCAAGGTGACCGACCTCCCCGGGGCCGCGACAAAGAGGACGAAGAAGACGACGACGATGACATGGAGGAAGAAGATAACAGCGAGCAGGAGTTCCAGAAGGCCACGGAAGTCCTGTGTGTCGACGGAGGCGCCTCTCTGCATACTTCCCACCGCCAACTCAAGCAGTGGGTGCGGGAAGTAAATGCAGCTGAGCCGCCCGTTGAGTCACGCAGGCTCCTCAAATGGTCCAGCACGCCCATCATTTTTGATCTTGAGGATCACCCGGACCGCACCACTGCGGTCGGGTGCTTGCCGATGTTGGTCTCACCAACTATCCGCAACCTCCAGGTCACCAAAATGTTGGTTGACGGCGGGGCCGGGCTGAACTTGATCTCCTCAGCTATGATCAAGAAACTCCAGATCCCAGATGGCGAGCTCGAAGAGACCGGTTCGTTCCAAGGAATAAACCCGGGAAGGAGCAAGCCCAAGGGGAAGATAACTCTGCCAGTGACCTTTGGCGGGGAGCTCAACTTCAGGACAGAGAGGATAACCTTTGATGTTGCCGATATCCCATTGCCATATAATGGGATACTTGGACGTCCTGCCCTCGCCAAGTTCATGGCGGCTTCCCACTACGCCTACAACGTACTCAAGATGCCGGGGCCGATAAGCGTCATCTCTGTCCATGGCGACAAGAAGGACGCGCTTATCTGCGCCGACAAGATATACCGGGATGCAGCAGCCGCAGCGGAGAGCAACACACTTGCCGCTGAAGCTCCCGGGGGGAAGAAGACCAAGACTAAGTCCGGCAAATGCTCTGAGGCCCACTCCGGCAAACGCACCTCTTCGGAGTGCTGCGCTGCCGTCGAGGACGTTCCATCGAGCTCCACCGACAAGTGCAAGAAGGGGATGGCCGCTCCACCGGCAACCAAGAAGGTGCCCGCCAAGGAGGACGGCACTGGTGGTACTTTCACCATCAGTGCTACACTCGACAACAAATAGGAAAGCGCGCTCGTTGCCTTCCTGCGGGCGAATGTCGATGTGTTTGCATGGCAACCATCTGACATCCCCGGCGTTCCCAGGAAGGTAATTGAGCACAAGCTTGCTGTTTGTCCTCATGCGCGGCCCGTCAAGCAGAAGGTCAAGAAGCAAGCCGTGGAGCGCCAAGAATTCATTGCCGAAGAGATCAAGAAACTAGAAGCAGCAGGCCTGGTTAGAGGCGTGATCCATCCCACGTGGTTAGCAAATCCAGTTGTCGTGCGTAAGGCCAACGGGAAGTGGAGACTGTGTATAGACTTCACCGATGTGAATAAAGCATGTCCCAAGGATCCATTTCCCTTGCCACGCATTGACTAGATTGTTGACTCCACCGCCGCATGTGAGCTGCTCTCCTTCCTTGATGCATATTCAGGCTACCACCAGATTTTCATGGCCAAGGAAGATGAAGAGAAGACTGCATTTATCAGTCCATGCGGCACATATTGCTTCATACGCATGCCCTTTGGATTGAAGAATGCAGGCTCAACCTTTGCAAGGGTGGTGCACACTACTTTTGAGCCGCAGATCCACATAAATGTAGAAGCATACATGGATGACATAGTGGTGAAGAGCAAGAGCAGAGATACCCTGATTCAAGATTTAGAAGAAACATTTGCAAACCTGCGCAAGATTCAGCTCAAGTTGAACCCCGAAAAGTGCGTCTTTGGAGTCCCATCCGGCAAGCTTCTCGGGTTCTTTGTGTCCCAGAGGGGGATTGAGGCCAAACTCGACAAGATAAAAGTCATCGAGCAGATCGAAGCCCCGAAGCGCGTCAAGGATGTAAGGAGACTTGCAGGTTGTGTAGCTGCCCTCAGTAGGTTCATTTCGAAGTCTGCAGAACGCGCCCTGCCTTTCTTCAAGATTTTGAAGAAGGCAGGTCCTATGAAATGGACTCCGGAAGCAGAGGCAGCGCTGCAAGATTTGAAAGGATATCTATCCTCCACTCCAATACTTGTCGCACCTAGGCCACAAGAGAAGTTGCTGCTGTACCTAGCAGCAACCAATCAAGTGGTTAGTGCTACGTTAGTAGCGGAAAGGGAGGCAGAGGAAGAGTCTACATCACTGGCAAGCGAATCCAGCGACAAGCAGGGGGCTGCTCCGACAAGCTCTGGCCCCGACAAGGACAACTCTGCGCAGGAACAAGGAGAAGTGCGAAGAAAGATGGTGCAGCGCCCGGTGTATTTTGTGAGTTCCCTCTTGCAGGGAGCTAGATCAAGATACTCCGGGGTGCAGAAGTTGCTTTTCGGCCTCCTCATGGCCTCGAGAAAGCTGCGCCATTACTTCCAAGCACATGAGATAACAGTGGTCACTCACTTTCCGTTGAAGAGGATATTGCAGAATCCAGAAGCAACAGGCAGGATCGTCGAGTGGGCACTGGAGCTGTCAAGCTTTGGTCTCAAGTTTGAAAGTACTTCAACTATACAGAGCCGAGCTTTGGCAGAATTCATAGCTGAATGGACCCCAACGCCCGATGAGGAAGTTCCAGAGACAAGTGTTCCCGTACAAGAAGCGACAAGTGAATGGGTAATGTACTTTGATGGTGCCTTCTCGCTGCAAGGCGCCGGTGCCGGCGTGGTACTCATAGCGCCCACCGGAGAACACCTCAAGTATGTTATCCAGATGCACTTTCCCAGGGAGCAAGCGACAAACAATACTGCTGAGTATGAAGGCTTGCTTGCTGGCCTCAGGATTGCGGCCGAACTTGGGATCAAGAAGCTGATTGTGCGGGGAGATTCTCAGTTGGTGGTCCGACAAGTTAACAAGAGTTACCAAAGCCCTTTGATGGAAGCTTATGTAGATGTAGTGAGGAAGCTTGAAGAACACTTTGAAGGTCTGCAAATGGAGCACGTTCCAAGAGCTCAGAATGATATAGCAGATGGCCTTTCAAAGTGTGCTGCGATGAAGTTACCTGTGGAACCAGGGACCTTCCTGCTCAAGCTAACTCAACCATCCGTTACACCATCAGTTGGGCAAAGTAAGAAGAGAAAGTTGGTCTCCGGCGACTACTTGCCGGCGGATCTTCCCGAAGCCGCCGCCAAGGTTCCCAAGATCAACGACCAGAACGCTGAGGAACAGTTTGCTCCTGCAGGTCCTAGCGTCTGTACAGTTGAAGCAATCGTTCCCGACAAGCCTCGCCCCGGCGAGCTTGCCGGGGGACCATCAGCTCCGGCGGAGACGCAAGTTCTTGCCGTAGAAGCTGAGGTTCCCGCAGCGGCCCTCATGCCTTTTATCCTTGCCGTTGAGCCTCGGGCTCCGGCATGGGCACAGCAGATCGTCCGTTTTCTGCAAACTGGAGAACTTCCCGACGACCCGGAAGAGATAGAGAAGATAACCAGGCAGTCAAGTATGTACCAGTTCGTTGACAACGAATTGTACAGAAGAAGACTCAATGGTGTCAGGTTGAAGTGCATTTCCAGAGAAGATGGACAAAAGCTGTTGGCAGAGATACATGGAGGCATATGTGGCCACCACATTGGTGCAAGGACACTTGCCGGGAAGGCCTTCCGGCAAGGGTTCTTCTGGCCAGAAGCCCTCCAAGATGCAACTGCACAAGTAACCAAGTGTGAAGCGTGCCAGTTCCATGCCAAGCAAATTCATCAGCCAGCTCAAGCTCTCCAGACAATCCCATTGTCCTGGCCCTTCTCGGTCTGGGGGCTAGACATCCTCGGCCCCTTCCCCCGTGCTGCCGGGGGCTTTGAGTACTTGTACGTTGCAATCGACAAGTTCACAAAGTGGCCAGAAGTGGAACCGGTGAGAAAGGTGACAGCACAGTCAGCGGTCAGGTTCTTCAGGTCAATTGTTTGCCGTTTCGGGATCCCTAACAGGATCATCACCGACAACGGCACGCAATTCACTAGTCGCACCTTCATGCAATACGTCCAAGACCTTGGCGCCAAGGTCTGCTTCGCTTTTGTTGCTCACCCGAGGAGCAACGGTCAAGCGGAGAGGGCAAATGCTGAAGTGCTGCGCGGACTCAAGACAAGGACCTTTGACAGGCTGCGCAAGTGCGGAAGAAACTGGATAGAGGAGTTGCCGGCGGCTCTTTGGTCAATCAGGACGACGCCAAGTCGAGCCACCGGACAGACACCCTTTGCTCTTGTCTATGGAGCAGAGGCAGTTCTCCCCACGGAACTCGTATACGGATCTCCTCGAGTGCTCGCTTATGATGAGCTCGAGCAAGAGCAACTGCGACAAGATGATGCATTGCTCCTCGAGGAGGAACGTCTCCAGGCTGCTGTACGAGCTGCTCGATACGAGCAAGCCTTGCGCCGCTATCATAGCCGCAAGGTTAAGGCCAGGAGTCTCGAGGAAGGCGACCTTGTTCTTCGGCGTGTTCAGTCCGCCAAGAATTCCAACAAGTTGACGCCGAAGTGGGAAGGCCCTTATCAGGTGAGACAAGTAACAAGGCCCGGCACTGTCCGCCTTGAGACCGAAGAAGGCTTACCGGTGAGCAACTCCTGGAACATAGAGCATCTTCGCAAGTTTCACCCATAAGGCGCGGTTGCCGTGACCCGCTCCGGCAACCACCTTTTGTACGAGTCTTGCCACTGTTGCATGTAATCCTTTGTACAAAGCCGGGCGCAGATCCCGTGCATCGGTAAAGCTTTTGTGTTTTGCACTATTTGCCTTTTCCATGCTTTTCTTCGCTATTTGCATGCATTGTTTGGCATCATGTGCAACACACGTACCCGGTAAGCATTAGCACGCCGAAAGGCCATATACTTGTTTTCCCTCCTCTTTTTCTTTCCCTCTAAAGCAGAAGGAATGTTCCTCGCGCCCAAGTTTGCCGGGGGGGAGGAGATGGGGGATGAACCAAGTGCTGTTCAAGAAAGAGAAGCCTTGTCGGGGAAACAAGCAATATATGAAAGCTAAGTTACCAGAATTTGAGCAGTTCAAATTTTTAAATTTTAGTTATCTTCCTTGAACAACCACACTTTGTATGGAAAACCTGTACGCGGAGGAACCTACCCGTGGCTAGCCGCACCCTTATCTTGTTTTCGAGCACGCTCAAACGACTTAAGTGAGCTGCGACAAGTGTCGCGCCCTTGCTTCGTTTTCGAGTTCGCTCGGCAAGCTAAGTGCGTTGCGACTAGCTGCGGCAAGGTTACTTGCCGGTAAGGCCTTTGCCAGCAGGCTGCTCAGAGTCCAGCACTCAGCGCTCGCGGCAAGGGCCTCTTGCCGGCAAGCCCCCTGGAAGCGTAGGGTTAAAAGCATACAAAGTAAAGGACCAAAGCAAGGGAGATAACATTGCACTGATTGCTCAAAATAAGATAGTATATTACAAGGGATAATTTGTCGCAATCACTAATAGATTCATGTCCATGGCACACTTTGCAGCAGCAAAAGAAATAAAAAGAAAGAGGCCTAATCTACGCGGTCGCCTTCACGCCTGGAGATCTTGTTCACCTTGGTGATGATGTGGGCGACCTGCGCCTTCAGGGCCTCCTGATCTGCATCGGCCGGCAAGCTGCGGAGGACGTTGACAAGATTTATACCAGGGTTGCGGTAGACAATCTTGGTCAAGACGCGCTCCAAGGTCCCCGCGCAGAGCTGGCGCGACTCCTCGGCCAGCTGCGTGGGGAGCTTCTGCTGCAGACGTGCGAGCGCCGGCGCGATCCCTCTGAAGAAAAGACTGAGCTTGGCGCTGTGGGGGAGATTTGGATCCGGAGAGTATATGAGGTGTTCCACCCTCAGCGCCATCAGCTCCTTGTCGATGTTGCCAGCAGAAGCCACCAGATCTTCAGTCCATATCTCGACGGTCCGGCGGAAGTTGTTAGCTGAAGTGGCGGCGCTCTCCACCAGGCCTCGCTCCTTGCGGAGCTCGTCCTTCAGCTTGGTTTCGCGGTCCCGGACGGCATCGAGTGAATCTTTCAACGTAGAGACCTTTAACTCCAGATCAGCAATTGAGTCCTTGGCGGCTTTGAGCTCGTCGCCCTGCTTGGAGAGGCGTACCTGGAGTTCAGAGTTGGTATGGGCGTCTTTCTCGCGCTCTATGTTGAGCGCGGTGACCCTCTCCGTGCTCGCCTTCAGGTACTCCTCCAGCTGCACCACCTTAGCTTCGAGGTCCTTCTTGGCGGTTTCCGCGGCGGCTGCGGCGGCTTTCGCCTCCTTCAACTCTCCACCAAGGGCCTGCTTCCGGGCGGTAAGGTCTTCCTCGTGGGCGTCGAGGTCGACTTTTCGCTGGGTGAGCTCTCCTTCTCGCCGGGACAGCTCTTCACCGACCAGCCGCTGCTGCTCCTCGGCTTCAGCCTTCTCCAGAAGAAACTCCTGCTGCTCTCCGGCAAGCCTCTCGCGCTCCTCCGCCAAGTCGCGGAGGGCCGCTTGGTTGGCGGCGCGGAGTTCAGCAGTGCGCTTCTCCAGTTCTGCTCCAGCCTTGGCGGCGAGGGCTTCTCGGGAGTCTAGCTTCGCCTGCCTGGCCCGGTAAAGGGCCAGGAGCCGGTGAAGCAGCTTCTCCTCCTCGGGCTCATCGCTCCCGCCAGGCGCTTCGACAATCTTCAACCCCGCGGAGGCGAGGACCTCTCCATCGAAGGTCTCTCCCTCCTCGGGGGCTCGCGACGAAGACCCCCACGGCACCTGTATAAAGACGCCGTTGGGGGCCTCAAGATAGAAGCCCGACTGCTCCTTGCCGGCGGAGGGGTCGGCGGCCGGCGCAGCGCTCGACGCTCCTGCCGCCTCCGGGCCGGCAGTGCGGTCGCCGTCCCCCTCCCCGGCCGCGGCGTCTGCAGTCGGGGCATTCTCCTCAGCGACGGGCTCGTCGGCTCCTGCCATGTCCTCAACGACAGTGGCATTGCTGGCGTCGCCTTGCGCGCCCTCCTCCTCGACGGTGACCTCCGTCTCCATCCGCTCCGGGGGAGGAGGATCTAACAGAAGAAGAAGAAAAGAAAAAGATCAAGCAAATATCCAAAAAAGACAAGTCCAAGAAGACGAAGTTATAAAACTTACCTTCGCGGACTTCCTCGATGACCGGCTCCCTCGCCGGGGAGTCCTCCCTTGGCGGGGTGGCCGCCCTCGTCGGGCTGCTCGCCCTTGGCGGGGAGCCCGCTCTTGGCGGAGTGCCCGTCCTCGTCGGAACGTTCTCCCTCGCCGAGGAATCTGCCCTTGGCGGGGAGGGCGGAATCTGCAGCTCATCGGGAGTAGTCTCCGGGCGCTCCTGCGGCTGCGGCTCAACTTCTGCACAAAACAAGCAAGACAAACAGAGCAACAAAACGTTAGTATCAAGCAAAGACCTCATGTGCGCCCGACGAGCAGAAAGATCAAGCCCAGACTTACGCTGGGGGCTGCTCCTCGGAGCAGCGCTTGGGTCCGGCAAGTTCGTCGCCGGCGCGTCCCCTGTCGCCGCGACGGGCGAGTCGTCCTCGACCACTACCACGGGAACCTTGGCCTTCTTCGCCACCCGCTGGGCCAGGGTCCTGAAATCAAAGCAAGAAGCAAGATCAGAATCATCAAAGAAAGAATCAAGACTGGATCAAAGAAGTCACAAAATACAAGTGCTTACTCCTCTTCCTCGTCGTCGTCGTCGCTCAGGGCGGAGAAGTCGAACTCCACCTGAGGCGCTTCCGCGCGGGGAGCAGGAGGAGAAGGCTCCCTCGGGCGCTTGGCGGTCCCCGGGGCTGGGGGCTGCGAAGACCCAACCTCCGTTGACGCCGAGGCTCGAGGAGCAGGCGGAGCGGCCGCTCCGCTCTGGGAGGATCCCCCTCCGCTTGGCGCTGGCACATGGGGCGCCCCCGCCGCAGCTGTTGCGCGGGGCGCCTCCGTCGCGGCTGATGTGCGGGGCGCCTCCGTCGCAGCCTGGCTCCCCCTGGTGGCTCGCGTCGCCCGGCGAGCAGGCTGTTGTCGGGGCGCCTGCGTCCTCGTCGCTGTAGGCGCCTTGCGGAGGCGCTTCAACGGAGTTCGCCTGGGACTTGCTCGGGGCGGAGAGCTCTCCGAGGACGAGGAGACATCGTCTAGCCCCAGAGACCCGCCAGTATCCTCGTCGGCTCCGGCGTCCTCCTCCTCCTCCTCGGTGGGGTCGCTGGGCCCAGCACCCTGCCCCGCGGCCCTGCTCCCTCCGGTGGCTCCGCTCCCTCCGGCACCTCTGCTTCCTCCGGCAACCTCGCCTCTTGCCGCGGCCTCGCTCACAACCCTGGGGATCCCGCCATGCCTCAGAGAAGGGACCCCGGCGAGCTCGTCGGGTGGAAGTTTGAGAAGTCTCCGGATCTCTGCCTCCTCGGCCTGGCACGACGCGTCCTCAGCCTCTGCCTCGTCGACCATGAATCCGAAGTCCCCTGCTGCTGCGGCTGCGGCAGCCTCTTCCATCCGGGAAGCAATATAGGCTATGTCCCGCTCCGTGGTGGCCCGGGTGAGCCCCTTGATCTCCTCGGAGTTCTTCGGCACCTCCACCAAGTTATCAAAGAAGCTCATAATGGCATCCGGCGTCGGCACTATCCAGGTGGGGTCGACGCCGTGAGAGTCACACACAGGCATCATTGCGCGCAATGCGTCCTGGGCGGTGCTGTTGCATAGCGGTACTACTCCCCGGGGAGGTCTAAACCACTCCGGGTGGGCCGGGTCGTGCTTGAAAAGCTCCCGGAGCATCCCCTTCAGCTCCAGCACCGTGAAGTTGTAGTTCAACCCCGGGCGCAACCTCATTATGTCCGCCGCATTGCCGAACTCCCATGCTGGCCTTTTCCTTTCTTGTAAGGGAGCGATGCGGCGGCGGAGGAAATCTGCTCCTACCTCTCCGATGGTCAACTTGGCTACCCGGAGACGAAGAATCCTTACAAGGGCGGCGTTGAGCTTGACATCATCCGGGGCCAACTCGCTCCAGTCCCTGCCGCGCACTATGGCTGTTGTGCGCGGCGCAGTAAAAGGCTCCGGCTTGTCCTCCACCACCCAGCACCAGTCTGCGCGCCACTCTTCCCACTTGCCGCGGAGCTCTCCTTTCAGATATGACTCCTTCTTGTTCAAGCGGAAGACCCAAGAGATGCCTCCGGAAAGGGGAGTGCCGGCCTCTGCTCTAGGCATGAAAAAGTGGCGAAAGAGCGCTACGTTTGGATAGATCCCTATGTAGTTTTCGCACAGATGTGCGAAAACCGCCATCGTAAGGATGGCGTTGGGGGTGAAGTCTAAGAGATGGAGATTGTAGGTGCTCATAATATCACAGAAAAACTCCGAAAATGGAGGACACAGGCCGCAGTGGAAGAAGACAGCAAAGAAGAAATACCCGCTGGGGTACAGATCTCTGGCGGCGGCCGGGTAGACCCGGGTGCGGGGATGCGCCTTGGTCTCCTTGGCCCAGAAGAGATAATACTTATTCCAGAGCTCCCTCGCGCTGAGCCTCGGCGCGAAGACGACGTTCCTCTTCCGCAGAAGAGCAAGCTTCGCCGCCTGCTCTGATTTCTCCTTCTTGGCCTTCTCCGCCTTCGCCTTCTCGGTCTTCGGGGCCATGGCGGAGGCGGCGAGGAAAGGGGCGAGGAGTTCGGCGGCGCCGCAGATGCGGAAGACGGCGGAGGACGTGTGGAGGCAAAGAGGCGCGGCGGGGGATTTCTGGAGGTGGAAGAAGCAATGAAGACGAAGTAAGGTAACGGCCCCTGTTTCCTCTGCTTTTAAGGGGGAAGTGGGGGACGCTCCGCATTTCCCATTAAAGAACGTGGCCACGATCTCTCCCACGACGCCGCAATCGACGCGTGCCGTTAGGGAGGGACGCGGCGGATGCGGAAGGGGAATTACAGCTTGCCGTGGGCCGCGCGTGCCCGTGCACTGTTTTGGGCCTGGCCCAACAGCGCTCGGCACCGTGTGTGGCCCAGGCCCGGGGGCTCCTGTCGGTGTACTAAGATAGGGGTACCTTAGTACCCCAACTTGTGCACGGGCAGTAGCAGCTTCCCGCGGCAGGGTCTACCACGTGCTTGCCGGGGACCTCTCTGGTCCTTATTAAGCCATTCAAAAACAAAGTATACAAGTCAGAGGATCAAGACCCCGGCAAGTGGAGCTTGCCGGGAAGGCCGTCCCAGGCTCAAGACTATAGCATTAACACAAGACCCTGGCAAGAGGAGCTTGCCAGGAAGACTAGAAGACTACCTCTCAGAAGACACGCCTCGGCGCACCCTGCGCCCCGGCAAGACCCGGGGAGCGACAAGCTTCCTGGCCCGATAAGGTCAAGACCCCGGCAAGGTGCTTGCCGGGGGAAGCCTGCGCTGTGTGCCCGCGCTCCAGCTCATCGACCCACGCGTCGCCCTGGGACCCTTCCAGGGACGCGTGGCGGATGGCTGTGCAGCCTGGGGGACACGGTGGCACTCCACGGTGACGAGACTATCGCCGTGGCGAACGGAGACGCACGGGCGGGTGCTTTTGGGGTCGACGGTGACGGGCATTTAAAGCTCTTGTCCCCCACTGTCAAAGTAGGTGATGACCACTGTTCATCCACTGTTCACGCACTATTCCCGCACTGTTACAACTACCACCAAAGTTACATTTTTGCCCTTCTTCTACGTTGACACCTGTCGGTGACCCCTTGAGCTATAAAAGGAGGCCCATGCGCAACGTAGAAAGGGTTCGGAACCTAGACAGCTCTCTCGCTCGGTGTAGCTAGTTCTTCAAGCTCCCGAGCTCCAACACTCAATACAAAACCAAGCAGGAGTAGGGTTTTACGCGTCCGTCGCGGCCCGAACCTGGGTAAACTGCCCGCGTGTTCCCCTCGATCTGCTCTTCGTGCTCCCTCCGCTCCCTTACCGCAACGTACATGGGGCTCCGGTCCCATAAGTGTTCGTGGTGGGCAGTTTCCCCCGACAGGGTCTGTCACATTCAGATCCGTATGTATTTCAAAAATGTCTATGTGTCTACAATGCTCTGCATGGAGCTACTCTAGCTAATTGCTCCCACTTTCAATACGCATCCAGATTGATACTTAGAGTCAGCTGGATTTAGTGTCAAAGCTTGCATCGGCGTTACCCTTTACGACGAACTCTTTATCACCTCCATAATCGAGAAACATTTCCTTAGTCATCCAGTTACTAAGGATAATTTTGACCGCTATACAGTGATCTACTCCTGGATCACTATTGTACCCTCTTGACAAACTCATGGCAAGGTACACAACATGTTTGGTACACAGCATGGCTTACTTTATAGAACCTATGGCTGAGGCATAGGGAATGACTTTCATTCTCTCTATATTTTTCTGCCGTGGTCTGGCTTTGAGTCTTACTCAACTTCACACCTTACAAGTCAGGTAAGAACTCCTTCTTTGACTGATCCATTTTGAACTACTTCAAAATCATATCAAGGTATGTACTCATCGAAAGTCTTATCAAGCGTCTTGATCTATCTCTACAGATCTTGATGCCCAATATGTAAGCAGCTTCACCAAGGTCTTTCTTTGAAAAACTCCTTTCAAACACTCCTTTATGCTTTCCAGAAAATTCTACATCATTTCCGATCGACAATATGTCATTCACATATACTTATCAGAAAGGTTGTAGTGCTCCCACTCACTTCTTGTAAATACAGGCTTCACCGCAAGTCTGTATAAATCTATATGCTTTGATCAACTTATCAAAGCGTATATTCCAACTCCGAGATGCTTGCACCAGTCCATAGATGGATCGCTGGAGCTTGCACATTTTGTTAGCACCTTTAGGATTGACAAAACCTTCTGGTTGCATCATATACAAGTCTTCTTTAATAAATCCATTAAAGAATGCAGTTTTGTTATCCATTTGCCAGATTTCATAAAATGCGGCAGTTGCTAACACGATTCGGACAGACTTAAGCATCGCTACGGGTGAGAAAGTCTCATCGTAGTCAACTCCTTGAACTTGTTGAAAAACTTTCGCAACAAGTCGAGCTTTGTAAACAGTAACATTACTGTCAGCGTTAGTCTTCCTCTTGAAGATCCATTTATTTTTGATGGCTTGCCGACCATCGAGCAAGTCAACCAAAGTCCACACTTTGTTCTCATACATGGATCCCATCTCAGATTTCATGGTCTCAAGCCATTTTGCGGAATCTGGGCTCATCATCGCTTCCTCATAGTTCGTAGGTTCATCATGGTCCAGTAACATGACTTCCAGAACCGGGTTGCCGTACCACTCTGCTGCGGAACGTACTCTGGTTGATCTACGAAGTTCAGCAGTAACTTGATCCGAAGTTTCATGATCATCATCATTAGCTTCCTCACTAATTGGTGTAGGAATCACTGGAACCAGTTTCTGTGATGTACTACTATCCAATTCGGGAGAAGGTACAATTACCTCATCAAGTTCCACTTTCCTCCCACTCACTTCTTTCGAGAGAAACTCCTTCTCTAGAAAGGATCCACTCTTAGCAACAAAGACCTTGCCTTCAGATATGTGATAGAAGGTGTACCCAACAGTTTCTTTTGGGTATCCTATGAAGATTTACTTCTCCGATTTGGGTTCGAGCTTATCATGTTGAAACTTTTTCACATAAGCATCGCAGTCCCAAACTTAAAGAAATGACAGCTTAGGTTTCTCGTCAAACCACAATTCATACGGTGTCATCTCCACGGATTTAGATGGTGCCCTATTTAACGTGAATGTATATGTCTCTAATGCATAACCCCAAAAGCGATAGTGGTAGATCGGTAAGAGACATCATCGATCGCACCATATCTAATAAAGTACGGTTATGACGTTCGGACACACCATTACACTATGGTGTTCCAGGTGGCGTGAGTAGTGAAACTATTTCACATTGTTTTTACTGAAGGCCAAACTCGCTAACTCAAATATTTTACCTCTACGATCATATCGTAGAAACTCTTATTTTCTTGTTACGATGATTCTCCACTTCACTCTGAAATTCTTTGAACTTTTCAAATGTTTTAGACTTGTGCTTCATTAAGTAGATATACCCATATCTGCTCAAATCATCAGTGAAGGTCAGAAAATAATGATACCCGCCGCGAGCTTCAACACTCATTGGTCCACATACATCTGTATGTATGATCTCCAACAAATCTGTTGCTCGCTCCATCGTTCCGGAGAACGGAGTTTTAGTCATCTTGCCCATGAGGCATGGTTCGCAAGCACCAAGTGATTCATAATCAAGTGATTCCAAAAGTCATCACTATGGAGTTTCTTCATGCGCTTTACACCATTATGACCTAAACAGCAGTGCCACAAATAAGTTGCACTATCATTATTAACCTTGCATCTTTTGGCTTCAATATTATGAATATGTGTATCACCACGATCGAGATCCAACAAACTATTTTCATTGGGTGTATGATCATCGAAGGTTTTATTCATGTAAACAGAATAACAATTATTCTATGACTTTAAATGAATAACCGTATTGCAACAAATATGATCAAATCATATTCATGCTCAACGCAAATGCCAAATAACATTTATTTAGGTTTTACACTAATCCCGAAAGTATAGGGAGTGTGCGATGATGATCATATCAATCTTGGAACCACTTCCAACACACATCATCACTTCACCTTTAACTAGTCTCTGTTCATTCTGCAATTCTCGTTTCGAGTTACTAATTTTAGCAACTGAACCGGTATCAAATACCCAGGGGT
>LR738711.1:232607470-232620974 GCA_902687465.1 Secale cereale | reverse complement strand
AGGGGTTGCTATGAACACTAGTAAAGTACACATCAATAATCTGTATATCAAAATATACCTTTGTTCACTTTGCCATCCTTCTTATCCGCCAAGTATCTAGGGCAGTTCCACTTCCAGTGACCATTTCCTTTGTAGTAGAAGCACTTAGTTTCAGGCTTGAGTTTTAGCTTTGGGTTTCTTCACGGGAGTGACAACTTGCTTGTCATTCTTCTTGAAGTTCCCCTTCTATCCCTTTGCCCTTTACTTGAAACAAGTGGTCTTGTTAACCATCAACACTTGATGCTTTTTCATGATTTCTACCTTCGCCGACTTCAGCATTGCGAAGAGCTCGGGAATTCCTTTCGTCATCCCTTGCATATTATAGTTCATCACGAAGTTCTACTAACTTGGTGATAGTGACTAGAGAACTTTGTCAATTACTATCTTATCTGGAAGATTAACTCCCACTTCATTCAAGTAATTGTAGTACCCAGACAATCTGAGCACATGCTCACTGGTTGAGCTATTCTCCTCCATCTTGTAGGCAAAGTACTGTCAGAAGTCTTATACCTCTCGACACGGGCATGAGTATGAAATACTAATTTCAACTCTTGGAACATCTTATATGCTCCGTGGCATTCAAAACGTTTTTGAAGTCCCGGTTCTAAGCCATAAAGCATGGTGCACTTAAACTATCAAGTAGTCATCATAACAAGCTTTTGTCAAAACGTTCGTAACGTCTACATCTGCTCCTGCAATAGGTATGTCACCTAGCGGTGCATCAAGGACATAATTCTCTGTGCAGCAATGAGGATAATCCTCAGATCACGGAACAATTCCGCATCATTGCTACTAACATCTTTCAACTTAGTTTTCTCTAGGAACATATAAAAAATAAACGGGGAGCAACATCGCGAGCTATTGATCTACAACATAGATATGCTAATACTACGAGGACTAAGTTCATGATAAATTAAAGTTCAATTTAATCATATTACTTAAGAACTCCCACTTAGATAGACATCCCTCTAGTCATCTAAATGATCACGTGATCCAAATCAACTAAACCATGTCCGATCATCACGTGAGATGGAGTAGTTTCAATGGTGAACATCTTATATTGATCATATCTACTATATGATTCACGCTCGACCTTTCGGTCTCCAGTGTTCCGAGGCCATATCTGCATATGCTAGGCTCGTCAAGTTTAACCCGAGTATTCTGCGTGTGCAAAACTGGCTTACACCCGTTGTATTTGAACGTAGAGCTTATCACACCCGATCATCACGTGGTGTCTCGGCACGACGAACTTTCGCAACGGTGCATACTCAGGGAGAACACTTATACCTTGAAATTTAGTAAGGGATCATCTTATAATGCTACCGTCGAACTAAGCAAAATAAGAAGCATAATAAGATAAACATCACATGCAATCAAAATATGTGACATGATATGGCCATCATCATCTTGTGCTTTTGATCTCCATCTCCAAAGCACTGTCATGATCACCTTCGTCACCGGCGCGACACCTTGATCTCCATTGTAGCATCGTTGTCGTCTCGCCAACTATTGCTTCTACGACTATCGCCACCGCTTAGTGATAAAGTAAAGCAATTACATGGCGATTGCATTTCATACAATAAAGCGACAACCATATGGCTCCTGCCAGTTGCCGATAACTTTACAAAACATGATCATTTCATACAAAACCGTATAACTCATCATGTCTTGACCATATCACATCACAACATGCCCTGCAAAAACAAGTTAGACGTCCTCTACTTTGTTGTTGCAAGTTTTACGTGGCTGCTACGGGCTTAGCAAGAACCGTTCTTACCTACGCATACAAAACCACAACGATATTTCGTCAAGTATGTGATGTTTTAACCTTCACAAGGACCGGGCGTAGCCACACTTGATTCAACTAAAGTTGGAGAAACTGACACCCGCCAGCCACCTGTGTGCGAAGCACGTCGGTAGAACCAGTCTCGCGTAAGCGTATGCGTAATGTCGGTCCGGGTCGCTTCATCCAACAATACCGCCGAATCAAAGTATGACATGCTGGTAAGCAGTATGACTAGTATCGTCCACAACTCACTTGTGTTCTACTCGTGCATATCATCTACGCATAGACCTGGCTCATGATGCCACTGTTGGGGAACGTAGTATTTTAAAATTTTCCTACGATCACGCAAGATCTATCTACCAGATGCATAGCAACGAGAGGGGAGAGTGAGTCTACGTACCCTCGTAGACCGAAAGCGGAAGCGTTAGAACAACGCGGTTGATGTAGTCGTACGTCTTCACGGCCCGACCGATCAAGCACCGAAACTACGGCACCTCCGAGTTCTAGCACACGTTCGGCTCGATGACGTCCCTCGAACTCCGATCCAGCCGAGTGTCGAGGGAGAGTTCCGTCAGCACGACGGTGTGGTGACGATCTTGATGTTCTACCGTCGCAGGGCTTCGCCTAAGCACCGCTACAATATTTATCGAGGAGAACTATGGTGGAGGGGGGCACCGCACACGGCTAAGATATCAAGAGATCAATTGTTGTGTCTAGAGGTACCCCCCTGCCCCCGTATATAAAGGAGGGAGGGAGAGGCCGGCCCTAGAGGGGGCGCACCATGTGTGGGGAGTCCTACTAGGACCCACAAGTCCTAGTAGGATTCCCCTTTCCTTTCCGGAGTAGGAGAGAAGGAAAGAGGGGGAGAGGGAGAAGGAAAAGGGGGCTGCACCCCTTGTCCAATTCGGACCAGAAGGGGGGTGCACGCCTCCTTCCTTTTGGCCTCTCTCCTCTATTCCCGTAACTCCCCGGTACTCCGAAAATATCCGAATCACTCGGAACCTTTCCGATGTCCGAATATAGTCGTCCAATATATCGATTTTTACGTCTCGACCATTTTGAGACTCCTCATCATGTCACCGATCTCATCCGGGACTCCGAACTCCTTCGGTACATCAAAACTCATAAACTCATAATAAAACTATCATCGAAACCTTAAGCGTGCGGACCCTACGGGTTCGAGAACTATGTAGACATGACCGAGACACGTCTCCGGTCAATAACCAATAGCGGAACCTGGATGCTCATATTGGCTCCCACATATTCTACGAAAATCTTTATCGGTCAAACCGCATAACAACATACATTGTTCCCTTTGTCATCGGTATGTTACATGCCCGAGATTCGATCGTCGGTATCTCAATACCTAGTTCAATCTCGTTACCAACAAGTCTCTTTACTCGTTCCGTAATACATCATCCTGCAACTAACTCATTAGATGCAATGCTTGCAAGGCTTATAGTGATGTGCATTACCGAGTGGGCCCAGAGATACCTCTCCGACAATCGGAGTGACAAATCCTAATCTCGAAATACGCCAACCCAACAAGTACCTTCGGAGACACCTGTAGAGTACCTTTATAATCACCCAGTTACATTGTGACGTTTGGTAGCACACAAAGTGTTCCTCCGGTATTCGGGAGTTGCATAATCTCATAGTCATAGGAACATGTATAAGTCATGAAGAAAGCAATAGCAGTAAAACTTAAACGATCATAGTGCTAAGCTAACGGATGGGTCTTGTCCATCAGATCATTCTCCTAATGATGTGATCCCGTTGATCAAATGACAACTCATGTCTATGGCTAGGAAACATAACCATCTTTGATCAATGAGCTAGTCTAGTAGAGGCATACTAGGGACACTCTGTTTTGTCTATGTATTCACACATGTATTAAGTTTCCGGTTAATACAATTCTAGCATGAATAATAAACATTTATCATGATATAAGGAAATAAATAATAACTTTATTATTGCCTCTAGGGCATATTTCCTTCAGGAACCATCCCGGCGAACCCTCGCAGAGATGGGCGAAAAAAGCCATGCACGCCACGGCGTTCGGCGTGAAATCGAGGAGATGGAAGCCGTAGGTGTGCATGATGTCGTTGAAGAAATCGGAGAAAGGGGGACAGAGGCCGCAGTAGAAGTAATCGACAAAGAAAGGATACCAATTTGGACCGGCCTCTGCGCATTAGGCAGGGATGACGTGCGTGGCTGGATGCCCCGTCATCTCACACCCCCACAAGGGCTTGAAGTAGTCCCTGAGATGGACCGCGTCGACCATCGGAGGGAAATAGGCGTGCTTCATCCGCAACACCGCTAGCTCACTATCCGGGAGCTCTTTCTCCCCCGCGACCTCGGCCACTGCCTTCCCCCTGCTGGACTTGGGCGCCATTGTAGCCACAAGGGGAAGAAAGGGGTCGGAGATAGAAGGGAGCGCGGTGGTGGAGGGCGGAGGCGAAGGCTCTGGCTTGGGGAAGAAGGAGAAGAACGGTGAGCACGAGATTGGAGGGGCGCAGAGGGTAAATGGGAGACGCGCTTGCAGTTTTTTCCCCTTTTTTGGGGAAGGCGCGGGCTGCCCTCCACCACCATTTACTGCGACGTGACACCAGTACGCTGCGACCGCCCCACGCACGACCCCCACGTCAGCTGAGATCGTGGGGAAGCGAAACCCTAGGAGGAGTTACTGCGGTAAAAGGGAATCCAGCCTCACTACTCGCGCACCGTTCTGGGCCTAGCCCAACAAACATGTTGCGCGTATGAGTGGCACAGGCCCGGGGGCTCCTATCGGTGTACAAAAGTAGGGGCGCTCTTTTTATCACTTACTTGTGCACGGGCAGTCAGAGCCGCGCCTGGGGCCAAACAAAATAGGGCAGAAGGAGGAAGCAAGGAACGCAGAGTTACCAGAACAAACGCCAAAGACAGATATCATGAGAAGACCAAGCAAAGGGACAGGCTCCCCCGGCAAGGACTCTTGCCGGGGAAGCCTGCGCACCACCCGGCACGGGCTCTTGTCGGGGCAATCCACTCAGACGCCTCCGTCGCAGCCACCCTCGAAGCCTATGGGCTCCAACAATATCAACAAAGAGTGGAGCCAAGGCTCGGGAAGCGCCCACGTGATGGCATGCAGATCTTTGTGAAGACAAACATCTATGACTCCGAAGGTAAGATCCAGAAGACATGGCGATCGCGAGGTTCCTTTCCGAGGACGCCCGCGAGGCCCTGGTAAGGCTCCTTGCCGAAGACACCCCAAAGCCCCGACAAGCCTCTTGCTGCAGGGCACTCACAGAGGCCCCGGAAAGACCCTTGCCGGGAACGGTAACAAGCCAGCGGCAAGCTCTTTCCGCCCCATCGCCGCCCCAGCTCGGTGGCCGACCCGCTGGCCGAGGCAGGCGCCCACGTGGCGATACGTGGTTCATGGGCCAGCTAGCCAAGCACCTACGTGGTGGCATGCATATCTTCGTGAAGACCCTACCGCGACGCCACCTCAGCTGTCTGCCTCGCTAGCCTAGACGAGTGTCGCGACCAGACAGAACTGCCACGGACGGGACAGGCTTCTTTTCTGTCCCCGGTAAAGTAAATATACACCTAAGCAACGCATTGAATGCACCTTGTCCCGTAATGGCATGGGATAAGCCTATACACTATACACCTTTCCACCTCCTGTGTGCCACTATGGCAGCCCCTTCAGACTATAAAAGGAGGCCCGCAACATACTGGAGGGGGATTCGGATCCTGGAAAGCTGGAGAAGCACCATAGCTAGCTGAAGGACCCAAGAACACTCAAATATACACCAAAGCAGGACTAGGGTATTACTCATCCTCGCGGCCCGAACCTGGGTAAACAATCGATGTGCTGACTCTTAGACCTACTGCTACTTCTCGAGCTTGCGTTGTATTCCCTCGAAGAGGAAAGGGAGATGCAGCACAGTAGCATAAGTATTTCCCTCAGTTTTGGAGAACCAAGGTATCAATCCAGAAGGAGACCACGCGCGAGTCCCTCGCACCTGCATAAACAAATAAGAACTTTGCTTCCAACGCGATAAGGGGTTGTCAATCCCTTTACGGTCACTTACGATAGTGAGATCTGGTAGAGATGATAGTTTGATATTTTGGTTTTTTTGGTTATAAGAACAGAAAGTAAAAGCGAAAAAAGTAAATTAGGTGTAGATTGATATGTTGAGAATAGACCTGCGGGCCATAGTGTTCTCTAGTGGCTTCTCTCATGATAGCGATATTCTACGGCGGGTAAACAAATTACTGTCGAGCAATTGATAGAAAAGCGAATAATTATGAGACTATCTAGGCATGATCATTATATATAGGCATCACGTCCGAGACAAGTAGACCGAAACGATTCTGCATTTACTACTATTACTCCACACATCGACCGCTATCCAGCATGCATCTGGTGTATTGAGTTCATAAGAACAGAGTAACGCCTTAAGCAAGATTACATGATGTAGAGGGATAAACTCAAGCAATATGATATAAACCCCATCTTTTTATCCTCGATGGCAACAATAAAATACGTGCCTTGCTGCCCCTACTGTCACTGGGAAAGGACACCGCAATATTGAACCCAAAGCCAAGCACTTCTCCCATTGCAAGAACTATAGATCTAGTAGGCCAAACCAAACCAATAATTCGAAGAGACTTGCAAGGATATTATAATCATACATAAAGAGTTCAGAGAAGAACCAAATATTTCTCATAGATAATCTTGATCATAAACCCACAATTCATCGGATCTCGACAAACACACCGCAAAAGAGATTACATCAAATAGATCTCCTCGAAGATCGAGGAGAACTTTGTATTGAGATCCAAAGAGAGAGAAGAAGCCATCTAGATACTAGCTATGGACCCAAAGGTCTTTGGTAAACTACTCATAACTCATGGTGAGGCGATGATGATGATGTAGAAGCACTCCGTGGAAGATCCCCCCCTCTGGCGGAGCTCCGGAACAGGCCCCAAGATGGGATCTCACGTGAACAGAAGGTTACGACGGTGGAACTAGAGTTTTCTCTGTTGTTCTGATGGTTTCGGGGTATGTAGGCATATATATATATATAGGAGGAAGGAGGGCACCGGGGGCCATACGTGGGACCCACGAGGCAGGGGGCGCGCCCCCCACCCTCGTGGGCACCACGTAAGCCCTACTATATGGTTCTGAAGTCTCCCATGCGTGATTTTCTCCAAAAATATCTCTCCCGAAGGTTTCATTCCGTTTGGACTCCGTTTGATATCCCTTTTCTGTAAAACCCTGAAACAGGCAAAAAACAACAATCTGGACTGGGCCTTTGGGTTAGTAGGTTAGTCTCAAAAATAATATAAAAGTGTATGACAAAGCCCATTAAACATCCAAAACATCATAAATAATAGCATGGAACAATCAAAAATTATAGATATGTTGGAGACGTATCAAGCAGCCCCAAGCTTAATTCCTACTCGTCCTCGAGTAGGTAAATGATAAAAACAGAATTTTTGATGTGGAATGCTAACCAACATAGTTATTTAATGTAATTCTCTTAATTGTGGCATGAATGTTCAGATCTGAAAGATTCAAGACAAATGTCTATATTGACATAAGAGATAATAATACATCAAGCATACTAATAAAGCAATCATGTCTTCTCAAAATATTAAGGCTAAAGAAAGTTATCCCTACAAAATCATATAGTCTGGCTATGCTCCCTCTTCATCACACAAAATATTCATATCATGCACAACCCCGATTTCAGCCAAGCACTTGTTTTCATACTCTATTCTTTCAAACCTTTCAACTTTCACGCAATACATGAGCATGAGCCATGGACATAGCACTGTGTGGAATAGAGAGGTGGTTGTGGAGATGACAAAAGGAGGGAGATAGTCTCACATCGACTAGGCATATCAACGGGCTATGGAGATGCCCATCAATAAATATCAATGTGAGTGAGTAGGGATTGCCATGCAACGGATGCACTAGTGCTAAAAATGTATGAAAGCTCAACAAAAGAAAGTAGTGGGTGTGCATCCAACTTGCTTGCTCATGAAGACCTAGGGCATTTGAGGAAGCCCATCGTTGGAATATACAAGCCAAGTTCTATAATAAAAATTCCCACTAGTATATGAAAGTGACTAAACATGAGACTCTCTATCATGAAGAACATGGTGCTACTTTGAAGCACAAGTGTGGAAAAAGATAGTAGCAATTGTCCCTTTTTCTTTTCTTTTCCTTTTTTCCCCTTTTTTGGGGGGGCTTTCTTTTTTTTGGCCTTTTTTCTCTCTTTTTTTTGGAGGGGCTTTGTTGATTTAGCCTTTCCTCACATGGGACAATGCTCTAATAATGATGATCATCACACTTTCATTACAACTCGATATTACAACTCGATGCTACAACAAAGTATGACTCTATATGAATGCCTCCGGCGGTGTACCAGGATGTGCAATAAATCAAGAGTGACATGTATGAAAAATTATGCATGGTGGCCTTGCCACAGATACGATGTCAACTACATGATCATGCATGGCAATATGACAATATGATGCGTGTCCTATAAACGGAAGGGTGGAAAGTTGCATGGCAATATATCTCGGAATGGCTATGCAAATGCCATGATAGGTAGGTATGGTGGCTGTTTTGAGGAATATATATGGTGGCTATTTTGAGGAAGGATATATAGTGGGTGTATGGTACCGGCGAAAGTTGCGCGATACATGAGAGGCTAGCAATGGTGGAAGGGTGAGAGTGCGTATAATCCATGGACTCAACATTAGTCATAAGAACTCATATACTTATTGCAAAAATTTACGAGTCATCAAAACAAAGCAATCAACACATGCTCCTAGGGGGAGGTTGGTAGGAATTAACCATCGCGTGCCCCCGACCTCCACACAAAGGTTGACACTTTACAAATACCTCATGCTCTAACTTCGTCACATAGCGGTTCACCATACGTGCATGCTACGGGAATCACTAACCTTAACACAAGCATTTCTCAATTTTATAATAACTCCACTAGCATGATTCTAATATCACTATCCTCATATCTCAAAACAATTATCAAGCAACCAACTTCTCATCATATTCAATGCACTTAGCGTGAAAGTTTTTACTACATTGATATTGTTTGTCTATCATGTGAAGACTAGTTTTATAGCCTAAGCACAGGGCCGGCCCATAGGCTGGGGCAACGGGGCAACCGCCCTGGGGCCCTGGGAGGTAGGGGCCCCGGCCCAGGTAATAGTATAGTGTATGTATTAGGATATTTTCTTCTTTAGGTCCAGAAAAAGAAGAGGAAAAAAAAGAAGGCCCAAGCCCACCACTTAGCCAGCACTCACGGACCGAAAGGATCGCTCGCTAGTTTGCTACGCTGCTGGAGCACTCCATCGATCTCCTTTGCCTCACAAAAATAAAAATAAAAAAGAAACTCCATCGATCTCCTTCTCCTACAGTCTCCTCGCCTCCTCGGCTCCTCCCCCAAATTCTTCAATCTCGGAGAATAGCGCCGCCGCTCACGTGCACTTCCAAATTCAAGGTGCCGCTCACGTGCATCCATTAATGGAGACCGATGGTGCTATTCTCTTCCCCAATCATCTCTCATTGCATACTCAATGTTCTCAATCAATAGATGTTTGAGGCATCAGCGCATCAGAGATGGTATGTCTCCTTCCTTTGCCTAATCAAGTACTCTTTTCATTCGCTATTAAACAGCCCACCTCTCTGCCTCTGATTGCTCCATCTGACATCTCCAGTTCTTCTCTTCCTAGTTCCTACTCTTCCATTGGCATGTTCTTTAAATCTTCATTGGATATAGGGATGAGAAGGGGGGACGGGGAAAAAGTGTCACAACCTTGCAGATCTTGGAAGCTACATCGACAAGTCAACATCAAGACATATGCCCATATTTAGGTGTTGTTGTTCCCTGTATTGACAGTTTTTCTGTAATTGTTTGGTGACATGTGTTCTAAAAAATGTTTACCGGTGAGAAAATAAAGTGAAAAATACACAAACGGTTCAAGTTGCTATCAGTTTTGACAAGGTTTTCATACTTAGAAGAGCGAGATGATGATCTCTTTGTGCCACTTAGTAGAGCGATCTTTTGTAAAACTAGATTGTTTCCATACTATTATGACTTAGTTCTCTGGACCATCAATCTATGCTTTCTAATGAATTGCTTTCGAAATAAAATATATTCTAAATTTTTATTTGTCCACAAGGGCCCCATTTTGGGGTCTCGTCCAAGGGCCCCGAATATGTATGGACCGGCCCTGCCTAAGCACATTCCCATGCTGTTTTAATAGACTCTCAAAAGGATATAAGTGAAGCATGAGAGTTCAACAATTTCTTCAAAATATAATCACCACCGTGCTCTAAAAGATATAAGTGAAGCACTAGAGCAAGAACTATTCAACTCAAAAGATATAAGTGAAGCACATAGAGTGTTCTCACAATTCCTAGGCCATATTTAACTCTCTCAAATAGGTGTGTCCAGCAAGGATAATTGTGGAAAACTAACAAGCAAAGACTCAAATTATACAAGACGCTCCAAGTAAAACACATATCATGTGGTGAATAAAAATATAGCTCCAAGTATAGTTGCCGATGGATGAAGACGAAAGAGGGGATGCCTTCCTGGGGCATCCCCAAGCTTAGCCTTTTGGTTGTCCTTGAATTTTACTTGGGGTGCCTTGGGCATCGCCAAGCTTAGGCCCTTGCTACTCTTTGTTCCATAGTCCATCAAAGCAACACTCAAAACTTGAAAACTTCACAACACAAAACTTAGACAAAAATCTCGTGAGCTTCGTTAGTATCAGAAAGAAAACCACTACTCAAAGGTACTGCAATGAATTCATTATTTGTTTATATTTGAGTTAAACCTATTGTATTCCAACTTCTCTATGGTTTATACTTCCCAATATTACTCATAGATGCATTGGAATAAGCAAACAACACACGAAAAACAGAATATGTCAAAAACAGAACAGTCTGTAGTAATCTGCAGGTTTCGCATACTTCTGTAACTCCAAAAAAAATCAAACTAAATTGGTAAACGTGAGGAATTTGTCTATTAATTATATGAAAAAAGAATCAACTAAATATCACGCTCCAGTAAAATCTGATGACCATTCTAGCGAGCACTAATGATTCTGTTTTTCACAGAAAATCACATAAACTTCACACAAGTCTTCCCAAAGGTTCTACTTGGCACAAACACTAAACAAAACACAAAACCACATCTAAACAGAAGCTAGATGCAATATTTATTCCTAAACATAATAAAAAACAAAAAAAATTGGATTGCCTCCCAACAAGCGCTATCGTTTTACGCCCCTAGCTAGGCACACTACATAGATAGATCTGGGTATTGCCATCTTTGGAAGGAAATCCATAAGTGGCTCTCATAATAGATTCATATGGTAGTTTGATTTTCTTTCTAGGAAAGTGTTGCATGTTTCCTTAACGGAAATTGGAATCTAATATTTCCTTCCTTCATATCAATAATTGCAGCAATCGTTCTAAGGAAAGGTCTAGCAAGAATATTAGGACATGAAGGATTGCAATCTATATCAAGAACAAGGAAATCTACGGGCACATAATTCCTATTGGCAACAATAAGAACATCATTAATCCTTCCCCTAGGTTTCTTAATAGTGGAATCCGCAAGATGCAAATTCAAAGAACAACCATCAAGCTCATGGAAACCTAGCAAATCACACAAAGTATTTGGGATAGTGGAGACACTTGCACCCAAATCACACAAAGCATAGCATTCATGATCTTTAATTTTTATTTTGATAGTAGGTTCTCATTCATCATAAAGCTTTCTAGGGATGGAAACTTCTAACTCAAGTTTTTCTTCATAAGATTGCATCAAAGCATCAACTATGTGTTTGGTAAAAGCTTTATTTTGACTATAAGCATGCAGAGAGTTTAGTACGGATTGCAACAAGGAAATACAATCAATCAAAGAGGAATTATCATAATTGAATCCCTTGAAATCCAAAGTAGTGGGTTCATTACTATGCAAAGTTTTAATCTCTTCACTCCCACTTTTAACAATTTTAGCATCAAGATCTAAAAACTCTGAATCATTGGGACACCTTAAAGTATTATCATCTCCAATCCTATCTTCATCAAGATTTATGCTAGAAAACAAGGATCTAATAGGATACACATTAATAACTTTCAGATCTTCATCTTTAATTTCATGATAACTAGAAGAACACGCTTTAATATAATCCTCTCTTTTAGCACGCATCCTAGCGGTTCTCTCTTTGCATTCATCAATGGAAATTCTCATGGCTTTGAGAGACCCATTGATATCATGCTTAGGTGGGATAGATCTAAGTTTCAAAGAATCAACATCAAGAGTAATTCTATCCACACTTCTAGCCAATTCATCAATCTTAAGCAATTTTTCTTCAAGCATAGCATTGAAATTCTTTTGCGAACTCATAAACTCCTTAACACTAGTTTCAAATTCAGAAGGCATCTTTCCATAAGAGTTGTTGTAGGAATTACCATAATTATTAGAGGAATTACTAGGAAAAGGCCTAGGATTAAAGTTCCCTTTGTAAGCATTGTTACCAAAATTATTCCTGAAGGAAATATGCCCTAGAGGCAATAATAAAGTTATTATTTATTTCCTTATATCATGATAAATGTTTATTATTCATGCTAGAATTGTATTAACCGGAAACATAATACATGTGTGAATACATAGACAAACAGAGTGTCACTAGTATGCCTCTACTTGACTAGCTCGTTAATTAAAGATGGTTGTGTTTCCTAACCATAGACATGAGTTGGCATTTGATTAACGGGATCACATCATTAGGAGAATGATGTGATTGACTTGACCCATTCCGTTAGCTTAGCACACGATCGTTTAGTATGTTGCTATTACTTTCTTCATGACTTATACATGTTACTATGACTATGAGATTATGCAACTCCCGTTTACCGGAGGAACACTTTGTGTGCTACCAAACGTCACAACGTAATTGGGTGATTATAAAGGTGCTCTACAGGTGTCTCCAAAGGTACTTGTTGGGTTGGCGTATTTTGAGATTAGGATTTGTCACTCCGATTGTCGGAGAGGTATCTCTGGGCCCTCTCGGTAATGCACATCACTTAAGCCTTGCAAGCATTGCAACTAATGAGTTAGTTGCAGGATGATGTATTACGGAACGAGTAAAGAGACTTGCCGATAATGAGATGCCGACGATCGAATCTCGGGCCAGTAACATACCGATGACAAAGGGAACAACGTATGTTGTTATGCGGTTTGACCGATAAAGATCTTCGTAGAATATGTGGGAGCCAATATGAGCATCTAGGTTCCGCTATTGGTTATTGACCGCAGACGTGTCTCGGTCATGTCTACATTGTTCTCGAACCCGTAGGGTCCGCACGCTTAAGGTTTCGATGACAGTTATATTATGAGTTTATGAGTTTTGATGTACCGAAGGAGTTCGGAGTCTCGGATGAGATCGGGGACATGACGAGGAGTCTCGAAATGGTCGAGACGTAAAGATCGATATATTGGACGACTATATTCGGACATCGGAAAGGTTCCGAGTGATTCGGGTATTTTTCGGAGTATCGGAGAGTTACGGGAATTCGCCGGGGAGTATATGTGCCTTATTGGGACATACGGGAATAGAGGAAGAGGCCAAAAGGAAGGAGGC
>LR738711.1:232578160-232607351 GCA_902687465.1 Secale cereale | reverse complement strand
CGCCCCCCCCCCCCCCCTCTGGTCCGAATTGGACAAGGGGTGCAGCCCCCTTTTCCATCTCCCTCTCCACCTCTTTCCTTCTCTCCTACTCCGAAAAGGAAAGGGGAATCCTACTAGGACTTGGGAGTCCTAGTAGGACTCCCCACACTTGGCGCGCCCCCTCTAGGGCCGGCCTCTCCCTTGCTCCTTTATATACGGAGGAGGGAGCACCCCATAGACAGACAAGTTGATCTTCGTGATCGTTCCTTAGCCGTGTGCGGTGCCCCCTTCCACCATATTCCACCTCGGTCGTATCGTAGCGGTGCTTAGGCGAAGCCCTGCGACGGTAGAACATCAAGATCGTCACCACGCCATCGTGCTGACGGAACTCTTCCCCGACACTTTGCTGGATCGGAGTCCGGGGATCGTCATCGAGCTGAACATGTGCTAGAACTCGGAGGTGTCGTAGTTTCGGTGCTTGATCGGTCGGGCCGTGAAGACGTACGACTACATCAACCGCGTTGTTATAACGCTTCCGCTATCGATCTACGAGGGTACATGGACAACACTCTCCCCTCTCGTTGCTATGCATCACCATGATCTTGCGTGTGCGTAGGAAAATTTTGAAATTACTGCGTTCCCCAACAGTGGCATCCGGGCCTGGTTTTATGCGTAGATCTCATATGCACGAGTAGAACACAAGTGAGTTGTGGGCAATATAAGTCATACTGCTTACCAGCATGTCATACTTTGGTTTGGCGGTATTGTTGGATGAAGCGGCCCGGACCGACATTACGTGTACGCTTACGCGAGACTGGTTCTACCGACGTGCTTTGCACACAGGTGGCTGGTGGGTGTCAGTTTCTCCATCTTTAGTTGAACCGAGTGTGGCTACGCCCGGTCCTTGCGAAGGTTAAAACAACACCAACTTGACAAACTATCGTTGTGGTTTTTGATGCGTAGGTAAGAACGGTTCTTGCTCAGCCCGTAGCAGCCACGTAAAATTTGCAACAACAAAGTAGAGGACGTCTAACTTGTTTTTGCAGGGCATGTTGTGATGTGATATGGTCAAGCCGTGATGAGATATAAGTTCTTGTATAAGATGATCATGTTTTGTTGAAGTTATCGGCAACTGGCAGAAGCCTTATGGTTGTCTCTTTATTGCATAAGATGCAAACGCCAAATAATTGCTTTACTTTATCGCTATGCGATAGCAATAGTTGCAAGAGCAATAGTTGGCGAGACGACCATGTGACGACACATTGATATAGATAAAGATGATGGAGATCATGGTGTCATGCCGGTGACGATGGAAATCATGACGATGCTTTGGAGATGGAGATCAAAAGGCACAAGATGATGATGGCCATATCATGTCACATATTTTTATTGCATGTGATGTGTATCTTTTATACATCTTATTTTGCTTAGTTCGACGGTAGCTTTATAATATGATCTCTCACTAATTATCAAGGTACAAGTGTTCTCCCTGAGTATGCAGCGTTGCGAAAGTTCTCCGTGCTGAGACACCACGTGATGATCGGGTGTGATAGGCTCTACATTCAAATACAACGGGTGCAAAACAGTTCCACACGCGGAATACTCAGGTTAAACTTGGCGAGCCTAGCATATACCAGAACTGGCCACGGAACACGGAGACCGAAAGGTCGAGCGTGAATCATATAGTAGATATGATCAACATATTGATGTTCACCGTTGAAACTACTCCATCTCACGTGATGATTGGACATGGTTTAGTTGATATGGATCACGTGATCACTTAGAGGATTAGAGGGATGTCTATCTAAGTGGGAGTTCTTAAGTAATATGATTAATTGAACTTAAATTTATCATGAACTTAGTCCTGATAGTATTAGCATATCTATGTTGTAGATCTATAGCTCGCGTTGTTGCTTCCCTATGTTTTATGTATGTTCCTAGAGTAAACAAAGTTGAAAGAAGATAGTAGAAATGATGCGGACTGGGTCCGTGATCTGAGGTTTATCCTCATTGCTGCACAGAAGAATTATGTCCTTGATGCACCGCTAGGTGACAAACCTATTGCAGGAGCAGATGCAGACGTTAGGAACATTTTGACAAAAGCTCAGTATGATGACTACTTGATAGTTAAGTGCACCATGCTTTACGGCTTAGAACCGGGACTTCCAAAATTGTTTTGAACGCCACAGAACATGTAAGATGTTCCAAGAGTTGAAATTGGTATTTCATACTCATGCCCGTGTCGAGAGGTATGAGACCTCTGACAGTACTTTGCCTACAAGATGGAGGAGAATAGCTCAGCTAGTGAGCATGTGCTCCGATTGTGTGGGTACTACAATCGCTTGAATCAAGTGGGAGTTAATCTTCCAGATAAGATAGTGATTGACAGAATTCTCTAGTCACCATCACCAAGTTAGTAGAACTTCGTGATGAACTATAATATGCAAGGGATGACGAAAGTAATTCCTGAGCTCTTCGCGATGCTAAAATCGGCGAACGTAGAAATCAAAGAAAAACATCAAGTGTTGATGGTTGACAAGATCACTAGTTTCAAGAAAAAAGGGCAAAAGGGAAGAAGGGGAACTTCAAGAAGAACGGCAAGCAAGTTGTTGCTCAAGTGAAAATGCCCAAATCTAGACCTAAGCCTGAGACTAAGTGCTTCTACTGCAAAGGGACTGGTCGCTGGAAGCGGAACTACCCCAAGTATTTGGTGAGTAAGAAGGATGGCAAAGTGAATAAAGCTATATTTGATATACAGGTTATTGATGTGTACCTTACTAGTGTTTATAGTAGCCCCTAGGTATTTCATACTTGTTCGGTTGCTAAAAAATTAGTAACTCGAAACAGGAGTTACAGAATAAACAGAGACTAGTTGAGGGTGAGATGACGATGTGTGTTGGAAGTAGTTCCAAGGTTGATATTATCATCATCGCACACTCCCTATACTTTCGGGATTAGTGTTGAATCTAAATAAGTGTTATTTGGCGTTTGTGTTGAGCATGAATATGATTTGATCATGTTTATTGCAATACGGTTATTCATGTAAGTTAGAGAATAATTGTTGTTCTGTTTACATGAATAAAACCTTCTATGGTTATACACCCAATGAAAATGGTTTGTTGGATCTCGATCGTAGTGATACACATATTCATAATATTGAAGCCAAAATATGCAAAGTTAATAATGATAGTGCAACTTATTTGTGGCACTGCCGTTTAGGTCATATTGGTGTAAAGCGCATGAAGAAACTCCATGCTGATGGGATTTTGGAATCACTTGATTATGAATCAATTGATGCTTGCGAACCATGCCTTATGGGCAAGATGACTAAAACTCCGTTCTTCGGAACAATGGAGCAAGCAACTGGCTTATTGGAAATAATACATACTGATGTATGCGATCTGATGAGTGTTGAGGCTCGCGGCGGGTATCGTTATTTTCTGACCTTCACAGACGATTTGAGCAGATATGGCTATATCTACTTAATGAAACATAAGTCTGAAACATTTGAAAAGTTCAAAGAATTTCAGAGTGAAGTGGAAAATCATCGTGACAAGAAAATAAAGTTTCTACGATCTGATCACGGAGACAAATATTTGAGTTACGAGTTTGGTCTTCAATTAAAACAATGTGGAATAGTTTCACAAATTCATGCCACCTGGAACACCACAGCATAATGGTGTGTCCGAATGTCATAACCGTACTTTATTGGATATAGTGCAATCTATGATGTTTCTTACCGATTTACCACTATAGTTTTGGGGTTATGCATTAGAGACAGCTGCATTCACATTAAAAAGGGCACCATCTAAATCCGTTGAGACGACACCGTATGAACTGTGGTTTGGCAAGAAACCAAAGTTGTCGTTTCTTAAAGTTTGAGGTTGCAATGATTATGTGAAAAAGTTTCAACCTGATAAGCTCAAACCCAAATCGGAGAAGTGCGTCTTCATAGGATACCCAAAAGAAAATGTTGGGTACACCTTCTATCACAGATCTGAAGGCAAGATATTTGTTGCTGAGAATGGATCCTTTCTAGAGAAGGAGTTTCTCTCGAAAGAAGTGAGTGGGGGAAAGTAGAACTTGATGATGTAACTGTACCTGCTCCCTTATTGGAAAGTAGTTCATCACAGAAATCTGTTCCTGTGACTACTACACCAATTAGTGAGGAAGCTAATGATGATGATCATGTAACTTCAGATCAAGTTACTACCGAACCTCGTAGGTAAACCAGAGCGAGCTCCGCACCAGAGTGGTACGGTAATTCAGTTCTGGAGGTCATGTTACTTAACCATGACGAACCTACGAACTATGAGGAAGCGATGATGAGCCCAAATTCCGCGAAATGGCTTGAGGCCATGAAATCTGAGATGGGATCCATGTATGAGAACAAAGTATGGACTTTGATTGACTTGCCCAATGATCGGCGAGCCATTGAGATTAATGGATCTTCAAGAGGAAGACAGACACTGATAGTAGAGTTACTATCTACAAAGCTAGAATTGTCGCAAAAGGTTTTTGACAAGTTCAAAGTGTTGATTACGATGAGAGTTTCTCACTCGTATCTATGCTTAAGTCTGTCCGAATCATGTTAGCAATTGCCGCATTTTATGAAATCTGGCAAATGGATAAACAAAACTGCATTCCTTAATGGATTTATTAAAGAAGAGTTGTATATGATGCAACCAGAAGGTTTTGTCAATCCTAAAGGTGCTAACAGAATATGCAAGCTCCAGCGATCCATTTTTGGACTAGTGCAAGCATCTCGGAGTTGGAATATTGGAATATACGCTTTGATAAGTTGATCAAAGCATATAGTTCTATACAAACTTGCGGTGAAGCCTATGTTTATAAGAAAGTGAGTGGGAGCACTACATCATTTCTGATAAGTATATGTGAATGACATATTATTGATCAGAAATAACGTTGAATTATTCTGCAAAGCATAAAGGAGTGTTTGAAAGGAGTTTTTCAAAGGAAGACCTCGGTGAAGCTGCTTACATATTGAGCATCAAGATCTATAGAGATAGATCAAAACGCTTGATAAGTTTTTTCAATGAGTACATACCTTGACAAGATTTTGAAGTAGTTCAAAATGGAACAGTCAAAGAAAGAGTTCTTACATGTATTACAAGGTGTGAAATTGAGTAAGACTCAAAGCCCGACCATGGCAGAAGATAGAAAGAGAAAGAAAGTCATTCCCTATGCCTCAGCCATAGGTTCTATAAAGTATGCCATGTTGTGTACCAGATCTATTGTATATCCTACACTGATTTTGGCATGGGAGTGCAATAGTGATCTAGGAGTAGATCACTGGACATCGGTCAAAATTATCCTTAGTGGCATAAGGATATGTTTCTCGATTATGGAGGTGACAAAAAGGTTCATCATAAAGAGTTACGTCGATGCAAGTTTTGACACTGATCCAGATGACTCTAAGTCTTCGTCGGGATACATATTGAAAGTGGGAGCAATTAGCTAAAGTAGCTCAGTGCAGAGCATTGTAGACATAGAAATTTGCAAAATACATACGGATCTGAATATGGCAGACCCGTTGACTAAACTTCTCTCACAAGCAAAACATGATCACACCTTAGTACTCTTTGGGTGTTAATCACATAGCGATGTGAACTAGATTATTGACTCTAGTAAACCCTTTGGGTGTTGGTCACATGACGATGTGAACTATGGGTGTTAAACACATAAAGATGTGAACAATTGGTGTTAAATCACATGGTGATGTGAACTAGATTATTGACTCTAGTGCAAGTGGGAGACTGAAGGAAATATGCCCTAGAGGCAATAATAAAGCTATTATTTATTTCCTTATATCATGATAAATGTTTATTATTCATGCTAGAATTGTATTAACCGGAAACATAATACATGTGTGAATACATAGACAAACAGAGTGTCACTAGTATGCCTCTACTTGACTAGCTCGTTAATTAAAGATGGTTGTGTTTCCTAACCATTGACATGAGTTGTCATTTGATTAACGGGATCACATCATTAGGAGAATGATGTGATTGACTTGACCCATTCCGTTAGCTTAGCACACGATTGTTTAGTATGTTGCTATTGCTTTCTTCATGACTTATACATGTTCCTATGACTATGAGATTATGCAACTCCCGTTTATCGGAGGAACACTTTGTGTGCTACCAAACGTCACAACGTAACTGGGTGATTATAAAGGTGCTCTACAGGTGTCTCCGAAGGTACTTGTTAAGTTGGCGTATTTTGAGATTAGGATTTGTCACTCCAATTGTCGGGAGGTATCTCTGGGCCCTCTCGGTAATGCACATCACTTAAGCCTTGCAAGCATTGCAACTAATGAGTTAGTTGCGGGATGATGTATTATGGAACGAGTAAAGAGACTTGCCGGTAACGAGATTGAACTAGGTATTGAGATACCGACGATCGAATCTCGGGCGAGTAACATACCGATGACAAAGGGAACAACGTATGTTGTTATGCGGTTTGACCGATAAAGATCTTCGTAGAATATGTGGGAGCCAATATGAGTATCCAGGCTCCGGTATTGGTTATTGACCGGAGACGTGTCTCGGTCATGTCTACATTGTTCTCGAACCCGTAGGGTCTGCACGCTTAAGGTTTCGATGACAGTTATATTATGAGTTTATGAGTTTTGATGTACCGAAGGAGTTCGGAGTCCCGGATGAGATCGGGGACATGACGAGGAGTCTCGAAATGGTCGAGATGTAAAGATCGATATATTGGACGACTATATTCGGACATCGGAAAGGTTCCGAGTGATTCGGGTATTTTTCGGAGTACCGCAGAGTTACGGGAATTCGCCGGGGAGTATATGGGCCTTATTGGGCCATACGGGAATAGAGGAGAGAGGCCAAAAGGAAGGAGGCGCGCACCCCCCTCTGGTCCGAATTGGACAAGGGGTGCAGGCCCCTTTTCCTTCTCCCTCTCCACCTCTTTCCTTCTCTCCTACTCCGGAAAGGAAAGGGGAATCCTACTAGGACTTGGGAGTCCTAGTAGGACTCCCCACACTTGGCGCGCCCCCTCTAGGGCCGGCCTCTCCCTTGCTCCTTTATATACGGAGGAGGGGGCACCCCATAGACAGACAAGTTGATCTTCGTGATCGTTCCTTAGCCGTGTGCGGTGCCCCTTCCACCATATTCCACCTCGGTCATATCGTAGTGGTGCTTAGGCGAAGCCCTATGACAGTAGAACATCAAGATCGTCACCACGCCGTCGTGCTGACGGAACTCTTCCCCGACACTTTGCTGGATCGGAGTCCGGGGATCGTCTTCGAGCTGAACGTGCGCTAGAACTCGGAGGTGCCGTAGTTTCGGTGCTTGATCGGTCGGGCCGTGAAGACGTACGACTACATCAACCACGTTGTTATAACGCTTCCGCTATCGGTCTACGAGGGTACATGGACAACACTCTCCCCTCTCCTTGCTATGCATCACCATGATCTTGCGTGTGCGTAGGAAATTTTTGAAATTACTACGTTCCCCAACAATTCCTACCAACAAAATTCACATCCAAAGATTCATTGTTATTTTCAATCAAAGTGGACAAAGGCATATCATTGGGATCAGAAGAAGCACTCTTAGCAGCAAATAATTTCATAAGTTCATCCATCTTTCCACTCAAAACACTAATTTCTTCAATAGCATGCACTTTTTTACTAGTAGATCTTCCGGTGCGCCATTGAGAATAATTAACCATAATATTATCTAGGAGTTTGGTAGCCTCTCCTAAGGTAGTTTCCATGAAAGTGCCTCCTGCGGCTGAATCTAAAAGATTTCTAGAAGCAAAATTCAAGCCAGCATAAAAGTTCTGAATAATCATCCATAGATTCAAACCATGTGTAGGGCAATTACGTACCATTAATTTCATTCTCTCCCAAGCTTGTGCAACATGCTCATGATCTAGTTGCTTAAAATTCATAATATCGTTTCTAAGAGAGATGATCTTAGCAGGAGGGAAATACTTAGAGATAAAAGCATCTTTGCACTTATTCCACGAATCAATACTATTTCTAGGCAAAGAGGAAAACCAAGTTTTAGCACGATCTCCAAGTGAAAACGGAAATAACTTCAATTTAACAATATCATTATCTGTATCCCTTTTCTTTTGCATATCACACAAATCAACAAAATTGTTTAGATGGGTAGCGTCATCTTCACAAGGAAGGCCGGAGAATTGATCTTTCATGACAAGATTCAACAAAGCAGCATTGATCTCACAAGATTCGGCATCGGTGACAGGAGCAATAGGAGTGCTAATAAAATCATTATTGTTGGTATTGGAGAAGTCACACATTTTGGTATTGTTCTGAGCCATAGTGACAAGCAAGCAATCCAACACACACAAGCAAACAAGAAGCAAGCGAACGATAAACACACGCCAGAAGAAGGGCAAATAAAACGGCAAGGGTGAAGTGGGGGAGAGGAAAACGAGAGGCAAAAAAATGTAACGCGAAGGATAAGGGTTTGTGATAGGTACTTGGTATATGACTTTTGCGTAAGCCTCCCTGGCAATGGCGCCAGAAATTCTTCTGGCTACTTCTCGAGCTTGCGTTGTATTCCCTCGAAGAGGAAAGGGAGATGCAGCACAGTAGTGTAAGTATTTCCCTCATTTTTGAGAACCAAGGTATCAATCCAGTAGGAGACCACGCGCGAGTCCCTCGCACCTGCACAAACAAATAAGAACTTCGCAGCCAACGCGATAAGGGGTTGTCAATCCCTTTATGGTCACTTACGAAAGTGAGATCTGATAGAGATGATAGTTTGATATTTTTGGTATTTTTGGTTATAAGAACAAAGAGTAAAAGCGGAAAAAGTAAAGTAGGTGTAGATTGATATGTTGAGAATAGACCCGGGGGCATAGTGTTCTCTAGTGGCTTATCTCATGATAGCGATATTCTACGACGGGTAAACAAATTACTGTCGAGCAATTGATAGAAAATCGAATAATTATGAAACAATCTAGGCATGATCATTATATATAGGCATCACGTCCGAGACAAGTAGACCGAAATGATTCTGCATCTACTACTATTACTCCACACATCGACCGCTATCCAGCATGCATCTAGTGTATTGAGTTCATAAGAACGGAGTAACGCCTTAAGCAAGATGACATGATGTAGAGGGATAAACTCAAGCAATATGATATAAACCCCATCTTTTTATCCTCGATGGCAACAATACAATACGTGCCTTGCTGCCCCTACTGTCATTGGGAAAGGACACCGCAAGATTGAACCCAAAGCCAAGCACTTCTCCCATTGCAAGAACTATAGATCTAGTAGGCCAAACCAAACCAATAATTCGAAGAGACTTGCAAGGATATTATAATCATACATAAAGAGTTCAGAGAAGAACCAAATATTCTCATAGATAATTTTTATCATAAACCCACAATTCATTGGATCTCGACAAACACACCGCAAAAAGAGATTACATCGAATACATCTCCTTGAAGACCAAGGATAACTTTGTATTGAGATCCAAACAGAGAGAAGAAGCCATCTAGATACTAGCTATGGACTCGAAGGTCTGTGGTAAACTACTCACAACTCATGGTGAGGTGATGATGATGATGTAGAAGCACTCACTGGAAGATCCCCCCACCGGCGGAGCTCCGGAACAGGCCCCAAGATGGGATCTCACGGGAACAGAAGGCTACGACGGTGGAACTAGGGTTTTCTCTGTTGTTCTGATGGTTTCGGGGTACGTAGGCATATATAGGAGGAAGGAGGGCACCGAGGGCCATACATGGGACCCACGAGGCAGGGGGCGCGCCCTAGGGGGCGCGCCCCCCACCCTCATGGGAACCATGTAAGCCCTACTCCGTGGTTCTCAAGTCTCCCGTGCGTGATTTTCTCCAAAAATATCTCTCCCAAAGGTTTCATTATGTTTGGACTCCGTTTGATATCCCTTTTCTGTAAAACCCTGAAACAAGCAAAAAACAGCAATCTATACTGGGCCTTTGGGTTAGTAGGTTAGTCCCAAAAATAATATAAAAGTGTATGACAAAGCCCATTAAACATCCAAAACATCATAAATAATAGCATGGAACAATCAAAAATTATAGATACGTTGGAGACGTATCACCTACTCTTTGCACAACTCCGCGCCCACCAACCGTAGAAGGGATTCCAGTGATGCCATAGGTGTTGTTTCGAACCGACAACTTATCAGCATCCCCAAGCGTCATTCCTGCTCATCCTCGAGTAGGTAAGTGATAAAAAAGATAATTTTTGATGTGGAATGCTACCTAGCATAAACTTGATCATATATCTAGTCATGGCATTAAGACATGAGTTATTCAAAGCAATAGTATATAATTTGACATAAAGACATCAATACTCGGGCATCCCATTAAACAATCATGTCTTTCAGAATATAAAATGCTAAAGAATGTTATCCCTACAAAATCATATAGTCTTGTCATGCTCTGTCTTCCCGGTTTAAAGTATAAATCATGTACTACCCCGATGTCAGCCAAGCAATTGGTTCATACTTTTTAACGCGCTTCAGCATTTTCAACTCTCACGCAATACATGAGCATGAGCCATGGATATAGCAATATAGGTGGAATAGAATGCGGTGGTAGTAGACAAAAGAAGGGAAGAAAGTCTCACATCAACTAGGCAAACTAATGGACTATGGAGATGTCCATCAATCGATATCAATGCGAGGAGTAGGGATTGCCATGCTATGGATGCACTAAGAGCTATAAGTGTATGAAAGCTCAATATGAAACTAAGTGGGTATGCATCAAACTACTATGAAAAATTCCCACTAGTATATGAAAGTGAAAGCATAGGAGACTCTCTACATGAAAAACATGGTGCTACTTTGAAGCACAAGTGTGGTATTTGCATGCCCCTTTCTTTTCTTCTTTCATTTTTTCCTTTCTTTTTCTTTCTTTTTTCTTTCTTTCTTTTTTTTATTTTTTCGGAGTCTCATCCCGACTTGTGGGGGAACCATGGTCTCCATCATCCTACCATCTTGGGGGCAATGCTCTAAAAATGAATAATGATGATCATCACACTTCTATTTACTTATAACTCAAAAGAAATAAAAATTACAACTCGATACCTATGACATAGTATGACTCTAAATGAATGCCTCTAGCAGTGTACCAGGATGTGCAATGATCTAGCATAACAAAGATATCAAAAACGGACAAGCCATGAAAATATCATGCTAGCTGTCTTACGATCATGCAAAGCAATATGAAAATGAATGCTCAAGTCAACTATATGATGGAAGTGCATGGCAATATATCTCAGAATGGCAATGGAAATGCCATAATAGGTAGGTATGGTGGCTGTTTTGAGGAAGGTATAATAAAGTTTATGCACCAGCGAAAGTTGTGCGGCACGAGAGAGGCTAGCAATTATGAAAGGGTGAGAGTGCTTATAATCCATGGACTCACATTAGTCATAAAGAACTCATATGCTTATTGGAAAAGTTTATTAGCCCTCGAAGAAAAGTAATACTACGCATGCTCCTAGGGGGGAGGTTGGTAGGAGTTAACCATCGCGCGCCCCCGACCTTCACACAAAGATAGGACAATCAAGGATAAATTCTGCTCCAACTTCCCGGCATAACGAGAGACTATGTGTGCATGCTTTGGGAATCACACATGTTAACACCAATATATTACTAAATATAATCATCCACTAGTACCTCACACATATTATCATCTCTATATCGCAAAACTATTGCAAGGAATCAAACATACCATATTCAGTGATCCATAAGTTTCATGTAGGATTTTATGACTAACCATGCAATTGACCAATTTCATTTGTCTCTCTAAATAGATATAAGTGAAGCATGAGAGTTTACTTCTTTCTTCAAAAGATCATGCTCTAACAAATATAAGTGAAGCACAAGAGCATTCTACGAACATCGGTTTTCTATGTGAAGAGAAACAAGCAATCCAAACTTCAAATAATATAAGTGAAGCACATGAAGCATTCTATAAAGCTATAATCAAATGATATAAGTGAAGTGCAATGAGCATTCTACAAATCAACCAAGGACTATCTCATACCAGCATGATGCATTGTTAAAAGAAAAATAAAAGTCACACGACGCTCCAAGAATTTACGCATATCATATGAACGAAACAAATCCGAAAACATACAGATACTTGTTGAAGAAAGATGGGATGCCTTCCGGGGCATACCCAAGCTTAGACGCTTGAGTCTCCTTGAATATTTACTTGGGGTGCCTTGGGAATCCCCAAGCTTGATCTCTTGCCTCTCCTCCTTCTCCTCACATCGAGACCTCTACGATCTTCGAACACTTCATCCACACAAAACTTAATCGAACTTTTAGTGGCGGAGTTAGTGCATATGATCAATGAAATCCCATCATGTACTGCTCTAACATTATTTTATAATTATAAACAAACATTACCCACTATATTCTATCACAATTCTATGGCCCCAAGTCAAGGAGGCTTCAACAAGAATTCAAACATAAGCAAATAATGAAGCTATAATAGCCATTTGTGAAAACAGGACAGTTTGTAAAGATTTGAACATTCACCATAGTTCTGTAACTCTAAAAATTCTGAAAAAATATGAAAAATAAAAAAAAATTATAGCAAGACTGTGCAAAAAGTTTTAGAACCATTTGACCTTCTAGTAGAAAATGTAAAATCACGCACTACAACCAAAGTTTCGATTTTGCACCGCACAAACCAACAAGCAATCTAATCATCCTAAAGGAAAACTCTTGGCACATTATTTTCATAATACAATGGAATTGTACAAGGGGATAATTATTTTTGCTGAAAAGTTTCTGTAATTAAGATTCACAAAGTTTCCATGGGCATGAACAAAGTTCAAGGACGTCCCCCACTTCAACGGTGCTCGTCCTTCTTACTTTCACTTTTCTGTTTGAAAAGTTTTAGGTTCCCCTCTATATTTTTTTTGTTTTTTAAACTTTATAAAAGCACTCAACAGAAATGAATGACTCTCTAAAACTTCTGGGTTGTCTCCCTGACAGTGCTTTCTTTAAAGCCATTAAGCTAGGCATAAAGTGCTCAAGTAATGAATCCACCCAGATCCCAAGGTATATCAAAGCCAATTTTAACTAGCAATGATTTGGCATTTAGTAGTGAGCACAAAGTGATATGTGTCATGCAACAAGGAAGTCTAACTCTCTTCCTATGCATTGGCATGTCATACAAGAACAATTCATGCACATCAAGTAAAGACCAATGCATAGTATAAGCAGTTTCTTGCAATTTTATCGTGTTGGAAATATAGAGAGGCGGAGATGTAGTTCCTCTCTCATAATAATTGCAAGTTGGAGCAGCAAGCACATGCATATTATATTCATCAAAAACATAATGTGCAATGGTAAAAGGCAACCCATCAATATAATCCTTAATAAGTGCAAACTTCTCTGATATAGTGTAGTTTGGAGAATTCAAATGGATAATAGGACTATCATGTGTGGGTGCAATAGCAACTATCTCATGTTTAACATAAGGAACTATAGCAAGTTCATCTCCATAAGCATAATTCATATTGGCATCTTGGCCACAAGCATAGCAAGCATCATCAAAAAGGGATATTTCAAAAGAATCAACGGGGTCATAGCAATCATCATAGCATTCATCCTTTGGTAAATTCTAAGGGAAATTAAACAATGTATGGGATGAAGAGTTACTCTCATTAGATGGTGGGAATAGGTGATCACTCCGCTCTTCCTCATTTTGTTCTTCGCTCTCCTCCTCATCTTTTTCATCCAACGAGCTCACAACGTCATTAACTTCTTCTTCCATAGACTCCTGCAAAATATTAGTCTCTTCTTGGACAGCGGAGGAGTCCTCAATATATGGTTTAATATAAGGATTAGAAGCATAATTATCATAGCAATATTTAAGTATAGCCAAATTTTCAGATTTGTAGAGAGTAGTATCACACTCTTCAATCAAAGAAGCAATTTCACAAGTGCCCCTAAAAGCAACAAATTCTTCAATTTGTTGAACATCATAGTAATTATAAACACCCTTAGTATACGAAGATACGATTCCATTATCACTAAACTCACATTGGTAGGGAAGGTGTTTCTTAGGGTCTTCAGAACAACAAGTAACATCATATATTTCACATAAATTCCAAGCATAGCATTGCAAATGATGAATTTGATCCAGTAAAAGTTTCCCTTTTTCAGAAATGCGGTGTCGCACATAACAAGCATGCTCATCTAAAGATTTGCCCTCAACTAAGCCAGTTGGGGTTTTAGCCCGAGCACATAGGGATCGAAGATGGTCCAAGTAAAAAAGCTTCAGTGGTGTGATAGATTTTGGGTGGTTCTTCAACCATTGGTTCAGTAGGTACCACTAATTTTTTTGGTATTTTGCGTTTCCTACCCACAACTAAAGACAAAAAACAACTTAGAACAGAAAATAAAAACTACTTCGTGATAAAGCAAACAAGCACACACGAGAATATTCACCCGACGCTATAACTCCCCGGCAATGGCGCCAGAAAAAGGTCTTGATAACCCACAAGTATAGGGGATCATTTGTAGCCTTTTTTGATAAGTAAGAGTGTTGAACACAACGAGGAGCTAAAGTAGAACAAATATTCCCTCAACTTCTATCGACCACTCATACAACTCTATGCACGCTTAACGTTTGCTTAACCGGAAACAAGTATGAAACTATTTTGTAAGTGTGATGCTAGAACTATTTTGCAAGAATAAAACTAGAAGTACTTTAAAGATAATAAAAATGGATAGCTTTTGTTAACAAGAAAGTTATTTGTCCCTAGGCAATTGATAACAAGTACCGGTAATTATTCTTGTAATTTTATATGAGGGAGAGGCATGAGCTAACACACTTTCCGTACTTGGATCAAATGCACTTATGATTGGAACTCTAGCAAGCATCCGCAACTACTAAAGATCATTAAGGTCGTGAAACCCAGCCATAGCATTAAGTATCAAGTCCTCTTTACTCCCATACGTCATACCCCCTTACTCGGTTTTAAGTTTCCGTCACTCTCGCAACCCACTGTAAGTGAACCATGAACATATTGCAACACCCTACAGCAGGGGCCCCTCACGTTTGCGCGAGAACGGAGGGCACCATAAATAAAATATGCAATCATACCAACCAAGATCACGGTTAACCTACGGGACAACGCGGATCTACTCAAACATCATAGGATAACCATAGATCATTGGGAAATAATATATGGAGTTGAGCACCATGTTTAAGTAGAGATTACAGCGGGGGGAGAGAAGTGTTACACCGCTGCAATGAGGGGGAGAGAGTTGGTGTGGACGGTGGCAAGATTGTTGATGTAGATCGCCTTCCCGATCGTTGCCCCGGTGGCACTCCGGCGCCACCGGAAGCGAGGGGGAGAGAGCCCCCTTCTTCTCCTTCTTCATTGGCCTCCTTCCTAGGTGGGAGAAGAGTACTCCCTCTGGTCCTTGGTCTCCATGGCATGGGAGGGGCGAGAGCCCCTCCGAGATTGGACCTGCCTCTTTGTCTCTCTCTGTTTCGCGTCCCCCAGATCCGGCCAAAAAATGTTTCTTATATTCCCGGTGATCTGTAACTCCGATTGTGCTGAGATTTTAACACGATTTTTTCCATATATAAGCTTCTTTGCACCCGAAGTAGAGCTCCAACCGACGTTCGAGGAGGGAACAACCCACCACCGCGCGCCAGGGGCCTCTAGCGCGCCCTGGTGTCTTGTGGACTGTGTGGGCCTCTGTTTCCGGTGATTCCAACTCCCAAAAATCACATATATTCCAAAATAATTCTCCGTAAAATTTTATTGCATTTGGACTTCGTTTGATATGGATTTTCTGCGATACAAAAAATGCAAAAAAAGGAACTGGCACTCGGCACTGAATCAGTAAGTTAGTCCAATAAATGGTATAAATAGTTGGCAAAAATATGTGAAAGTTGAATAATATTGGCATGAAACAATAAAAAATTATACATACGACGGATATGTATCAAGGGTAGCCAAGGACCTCAAGACCTGGGGCAACAGCTTGTTCAGCGACACCAAAATTCAGTTCCACCTTGCGACTGAAATAATCCTAAGACTAGATGTAGCAATGGAAAAGCGCTAGTTAAATATAGTTGAGTTTAGTTTTAGAAAACTTCTGAAGCAGAGAGTTCTTGGCCTGGCTGCTGTAGAAATAGCTAGGCGACGCCAAGCCTCTCGGATAAATTAGTTAAAAGAAGGTTATGCAAACACTGTGTTCTTCAACAACAAAATCAACTCCAGGAAGAGAAAAGTTTCATTCAATCTCTGAAGACAAACAACCATGTTGCAATAGAGCATGGTGAGAAGGCCAACATCATCCATGAGCATTTTAACAAGATCATGGGAGCTGCTGAACTACGGGGTTGTACCATCAATTGGGTTGAATTACAGTTGCCCCTGATACAGGGTGAGGGGCTCGACACCCCTTTCACTTAAGCTGAGGTTTGGGCGGCTGTGATGGCCTCGCCGACAAGAAGGCACCGGGGCCTGATGGCTTCAACGGATAGTTTTAGCGCACATGTTTGGATATAATTAAGGATAAGGTGATGGCTATGTTTCGTTAATTCCACAGCTTGTCCGGTGCAAATTTTGCAATGATCAGCTCAGCTTTCGTCGCGCTGCTACCAAAGAAAGATGGCGCTAGATCAGTTGGGGATTTTAGGCCAACCAGCCTGATCAACTCTATGCCAAAACTAATCACTAAGGTGATGTCCATGCGGTTGGATGGAAGGAATGGATTGATCATCTCGTCGGCGCAGAGTGCTTTCCTCAAGTACATATGCTTGCAAGACAACTTTTTGTATGTTAGAAACTCGGTTCGCTCGCTCCACCGGAGGAAGAAGCCAATACTCCTGGTCAAGCTTGATATTGCCCGAGTATTTGACTCGGTATCATGGGAAATCATTCTGGAACTGCTGTAAAAAATGGGTTTTATCCGTCGCTGGAGAGACTGGATGGCGATGCTGGTAGTTTTGACCTCCTCTTCTTTCCTGCTTAACGGCGAACCCGAGAAGCCTCTACAACACCGACAGGGTCTGTGATAGGGAGACCCCCTGTCTCCGTTACTTTTCATCCTGGAAATCGATCTCCTCCACCGCCTCATAGCAAAATCTTCTGAACAAGACATTCTTGCACCACTGCCAGGCCGAGAACTCAAACTACGCATTAGTTTATATGCGGATGATGATGTGATCTTCGCAAACCCCATCCTAGAAGAAGTTGACAAGCTGCTGCAAACTATTTCTCCGTTTGGAGATGCATCCAGCCTGCACCTGGACATCAGCAAATGCACTGTCACACCAATCAGATGCGATGACATAAACATGTAGGAGGTACTGCAAAACTTCGGTGGCCAAATAATTGAATTTCCGATCAAATACCTGGGACTGCATGTCAGCCTTGCGAGAGCAAGACTAGTGCACTTTTAGTTCATTTTAGATCAAATCAGAGCTCGCCTAGCTGGATGGAAAGGCCGGCCGATGTCATTTGCAGGAAGAAGAGTGATGGTCTGGTGTGTGCTCTCTGCAATTCCAACCTTCGCCTTGTCAGTACTGCGACCACCCAAGAAATTGCTCAAAGAAATTGACAAAGTGCACCGACGCTTCTTATGGACACAAGAGGAAGACCTCACTGTTGGCCACTGCAAGGTCGCATGGAAGAAGATTTGTATGCCGACTGACAATGGTGGCCTAGGAATACATTATTTTCAGAAATTCTCCAGGGCATTGCACCAGAGATGGCTATGGCTCACATGGAAAAATGAAGACCGCCCGTGGAAGGGGTATGAGTTGATGTGAGATAGCATGGACAGAGCTTCCTTTGATAGTGCAACCATGGTCAGCCTTGGAAACAGCAAATTGGCCTCCTTTTGGGAATCACCATGGTTCACATCACCATGCCTTGCAATGTTGTTCCCAGACTTGTTCAAGCGATCGAGGGGAAAGAAGAGAAGTGTGGCTAACGCGCTCACAAGTGATACATGGATAAAGGACCTAAGGTAGTGCAAAAACACGATCTGGTGCAGAATTTCCTCATCCTATGGAGAGCAATACGGGCAACGAATATAACACTACAGCCTCAGACTGGAGACAGGATAATTCGGCACTTGCATAGCTCTAGAACCTACAATGCCAAATCTGCATATTGGGCACAATTCGCTTCACTGTCAAAGACTGATAGCAAGGAATTGATCTGGAAATCATGGCCTCCGGGAAAGATCTCCATTCATCTCTTCTGGGAATGTCCAATATCCAAAGAAATATGTGATGTCTACTACGCAACCTTCTTCTTGTAGACTCGTGTTGGGCCTCCAAGCACAGAGTTTTGTAGGACAGTGGCAAATTTTCCTCAAGTGGATGACCTAAGGTTTATCAATCCGTCGGAGGCGTAGGATGAAGATGGCCTCTCGCAAGCAACCCTGCAACCAAATACAAGAAATCTCTTGTGTCCCCAACACACCCAACACAATGGTAAAATTGTATAGGTGCACTAGTTCGGCAAAGAGATGGTGATACAAGTGTAATATAGATAGTAGATATAAGTTTTTGTAATCTGAAAATATAAAAACAGCAAGGTAGCAAGTAGGAAACGTGAGCAAAAAATGGTATTGCAATGCTTGAAAACAAGGCCTAGGGTTCATACTTTCACTAGCGCAAAATCTCTCAACAATGATAACATAATTGGATCATATATATATAACAACCCCTCAACATGCAAAGAAGAATCACTACAAAGTTCCTATTGCGGACAACATAAGATGAAATTGCTTGTCGGGTATAAAACCATCTCAAAGTTATTCTTGCTGATCAATCTATTGGGCTATTCCTATAAGTGTCACAAACAGCCCTAAAGTTCATACTAAAATAACACCACATGACACACATCGATCAACCCTAATGTCACCTAGATACTCCAATGTCATCACAAGTATCCGTGGGTCAATTAGATGATATGCATCACACAATCTCAGATTCATAATATTCAATCCAACACAAAGAACTTCAAGAGTACCCCAAGGTTTCTATCAGAGAAAGGAATATGAAAACAAGTACCAACCCCTATGCATAGATTACCCCAATGTCAGTACAGGAATCCGCAAGTTGATAACCAAAACATACATCAAGTGGATTAACAGAAAATCCCATTGTCACCATGGATATCTCATTGCAAGACGTACATCAAATGCTCTCACATCCAAAGATTCAATTCGACATAACATAACCTCGAAGGAAAAGACTCAATTCATCACAAGGTAGAGAGGGAAGAACACCATAAGATCCAACTATAATAACAAAGCTCGTGGTACATCAAGATCGTGCCAAATCAAGAACACGAGAGAGAGAGAGAGAGAGAGAGAGAAATCACATAGCTACTGGTACAAACCCTCAGCCCCGAGGGGGGACTACTCCCTCATCACCATGGTGGCCGCCGGGATGATGAAGAAGGCCTCCGATGATGATTTCCCCCTCCGGCAGGGTACCAGAACGGGGTTCTGAGAGGTTTTTGTGGCTACGGAGGCTTGCGGCAGTGAAACTTCCAATCTAGGGTTCTTCTGGAGGTTTTAGTATTTATAGGAATTTTTGGCGTCGGTCTCACGTCAAGGGGGTGCTCGAGGGTCCCACAAGCCAGGGGGCGCCCCTAGGCTTGTGGACTCCTCCTCCACTTCCTGGTCTGGCTCCAGTGCTCCAGGGGTCTCTTTTGGTCCATAAAAAGTCACCGTAAATTTGCAGCCCATTCCGAGAACTTTTATTTCTGCACAAAAAAATGACACCACGGTATCTGCTGAAAACAGCGTCAGTCCGGGTTAGTTATAATAAAATCATACCAAAATCATATAAAATTGTTGTAAAAATGGCAGAATACTTCATAAATTATAGATACGTTGGAGACGTATCAATATGGCAACACATTTCAACCTGGCGGACTATGAAACCTTGCTCTCCTCACACAACATGTTGGTAATACCAACCCCCCTGTTCAACAGGTGAGAAGCCTTGTTCAACAGTCAATACCCCACCTCAAGGAAAAGCTCAAGACAATGATCTTCCTGGTGATATGGCACATCTGGACGGAGCGAAACAAATGCACCTTCAAACATACGGCAAGCCAAATGGCGACATGACGGCTGCTATTAGAAGCGATATGGACTGTTGGAAACTAGTTGGGGCGAAGTGCCTAGAGACGCCATTAGGCGACCCAGGATACTTAGAGTAGTTTTTCTATTTTTCAGGGAGACTACACACCCAACTCATGTAAACCACCATGATCAATTAATTGATCATGAACACATTTGCCATCTTCTCCATGCTTAATATATGAATGCCAGCGATACGCTAGTGCTACTTGTGATCCGTGTTGGTAAATTCCCCGAAGAGGAGAGGATGAGCAGCACAGCAGCAGTAAGTATTTCCCTCAGTTATAAAACCAAGGTTATCAATCCAGTAGAAGAACCAATCAACACTATGTAAACATCACCTCCACACAAACAGTAAATCTTGCAACCCAAGGCGCGGAGGGGTTGTCAATCCCTCAAGGGTATTGAAATATGATAAATAAATAGATTGATAGATGCAAATAAAATAAAATAAAATAAAACATAGCAAAGTATTTTTGGGTTTTTGGTAAATAGATCTGAAAACAAATGATAGAAAATTGTCCGGGGGCGTAGATTTCACTAGTGGCTTCTCTGGAGTAAATAACCTACAGTGGGTAAAAAATTACTGTTGGGAAATTGATAGAAAGACAAATAATTATGACGATATCCAAGACAGTGATCATGTATATGTGCATCACATCCAAGATTAGTAAACCAAAACGATTCTGCATCTACTACTATTACTCCACACATCGACCGCTATCCAGCATGCACCTAATGTATTAAGTTCATGGAGAAACAGAGTAATTCAATAAGAACGGTGACATGATGTAGACAAGATCTATTCATGTAGGAATATACCCCATCTTGTTATCCTTAATAGCAACAATACATGAGTCTCATGTCTCTTTCTGTCACTGAGATTGAGCACCGCAAAATCGAACCCATTACAAAGCATCTCTTCCCATGGCAAGATAAATCAATCAAGTTGGCCAAACAAAACCAAAATATCAGAGACGAAATACGAGGCTATAATAATCATGTCTGTATAGATCTGACCATAAACTGGCAATTCATCGGATCCCAACAAACACACCGCAAAAAAGAGTTACATCAAATAGATCTCCAAGAACATTGAGGAGAACATTCTATTGAAGATCAAAAGGAGAGAAGAAGCCATCTAGCTACTAACTACGGACCCGTAGGTCTGCGGTAAACTACTCACGCATCATTGGAGGAGCACCAATGAGGATGATGAACCCCTCTGTGATCGTGTACCCCTCCGGCAGAGTGCCAAAAAGGCCTCTAGATTGGATCTCGTGTTTATGGGACTTATTGTAGCGACCAGACCTCAAACAGTCTGATCTCTGTGTCGGTGTACTAAGATAGGGGTACCTTAGTACCCCAACTTGTGCACGGGCAGTAGCAGCTTCCCGCGGCAGGGCTCGCCACGTGCTTGCCGGAAACCTTTCCGGTCCTTATTAAGCCATTCAAGAACAAAGTATTCAAGTCAGAAGATCAAGGCCCCGGCAAGTGGAGCTTGCCGGGAAGGCCGTCCCAGGCTCAAGATTATCACATTAACACAAGGCCCTGGCAAGAGGAGCTTGCCAGGAAGACCAGAAGACAGCATCTCAGAAGACATGCCTCGGCGCACCCTGCGCCCCAGCGGGCCCCGGGGAGCGACAAGCTACCGGGCCCGGCAAGATCAAGCCCCCGGCAAGGTGCTTGCCGGGGGAAGCCTGCGCTGTGTGCCCGCGCTCCAGCTCATCGGCCCACGCGTCGCCTTGGGGCCCTTCCAGGGACGCGTGGCGGATGGATGTGCAGCCTGGGGGACACGGTGGCATGCCGCGGTGACTAGGCTACCGCCGTGGCGAAAGGAGACGCATGGACGGGTGCTTTTGGGGTCGACGGTGATGGGCATTTAAGGCCCTTGTCCCCCACTGTCAAAGTTAGGTGAAGACCACTGTTCATCCACTGTTCATGCACTGTTCCCGCACTATTACAACTACCACCAAAGTTACATTTTTGCCCTCCTCTACGTTGACACCTGTCGGTGACCCCTTGGGCTATAAAAGGAGGCCCATGCACAACGTAGAAAGGGTTCGGAACCTAGACAGCTCTCTGGCTCGGTGTAGCTAGCTCTCCAAGCTCCCGAGCTCAAGAACTCAATACAATCTAAGCAGGAGTAGGGTTTTACGCGTCCGCGCGGCCCGAACCTGGGTAAACTGCCTGCGTGTGCTCCTCGATCTGCTCTTCGTGCTCCCTCCGCTCCCTTACCGCAACGTAGAAGGGGCTCCGGTCCCATAGGTGTTCGTGGTGGACAGTTTCCCCCGACATCTTTGGCGCGCCAGGTAGGGGGCGTCGAGGTTGTGCGAACCTGATCCGGCGCTCACGCGGGCGCATTCTTCATCAACCTCTCCAGCTTCACCAACTTCATCAGCAACAGCATGGCACCGAAGAAGAAGGCTTCGGAGGTCACGGGCCCGTCTGCATCGATCCCACCACCACCAGAACCAACGGTTGGTGGAGGAGATGCTGGCGGAAGGGTGGTCGCCAGCGAGGAAACTCACGGCGCCACCAAATCCAAGGACAAGACGGATGACCGGGCTAACTCCAAGGCCTCGGTGTCCGTAGACGCACCACGTCCATCTCAGCAGACGACAGGCCAGCAGCGCCGTGGTACAGGAGGTACCATTCGCTTGCTGGGCCAAGGGAAAACCGGAGGCTCGCGGGATGCTCAAGGCCACCGTCCTGGCACGAGCAAGGCGCGGTCGCCGGGGCGAGAGACTGCTCCTTCTAACCCTGTTAGGAGTCCGAGCATATCTCGCTCCTCGCACCGCTCGCCGCCGCTCCCCTCCTCTCCAGCAGAAGCGCTAGCAAGAGCGCAACTGCTCCTCGATTTCCCTCCAGCGGCAGACAAGGCCGAAGACTGGAGGGCGACGATTCAAAGCCTCATCGCCTTCGCCAACAACGACACGCCGCAGCAGCCGGCGACATCGCGGCCACGGCAAGTCGAGCGGACGAAGGCCGATGGCGACAAGACCGCCGGGGGTGCAACCACCGTGCACTCCCCGCCGCGGAAGCAGAAAAAGCCACCCCGCCGGATTAACGTCGACGACGACTCCACGGCGTCGTCGGATCCGCGGGCTCGTCGGGACCAGCGCCAAGTCCTTGACGATCGGCGACAAGAAGATGCTCGGACGACAATCGAGCGCCGACGAGAAGCCCGGCGACAATCGGATCAGCGCGCTGGGACCGCTGTTGACACGCACGCGCCCGGTGAACCAGGCGACTTGCCGTACGCAGCAGGTTGCCCTGCGTTCACCCGTGAGCTGCGGCGCGTCCAGTGGCCCAGCATGAAAAACTTCAAGCCCGACGTACCTGAGAAGTACGACGGCAAGACGCACCCCTCGGAGTTCCTCAGCATCTACACCATCGCGGTGCAGGCTGCCGGGGGACGCGACGAGAAGATATTGGCCAACTACTTCCCGCTGGTGCTTAAGCCAAACGTCCGTTCTTGGCTTATGCACTTGCCGGAAGGCTCCATTTCTTCGTGGGCAGATTTGTGCCACCAAATTGTCGGCGCCTTCACAGGCGTCCACAAACCCCACGGCCAGGAGAGTGATCTCCATATCTTGGCCCAGAAGGAAGGAGAACCCCTGCGCAAGTACATTCAACGATTCAGCCGCGTGCAGCACAACATTCCCGACGTCCACCCTGCTGCGGTTATCAGCGCGTTCCACCAGAACGTGCGTAACTGCCGCATGCGAGAAGAGATGGCCATGACCAAAATTCGGGATGTCAGCGAGCTCTACGCTCTGGCTGACAAGTGCGCGCGCACCGAAGAGGGGAGGAGACTCCCCGGGGAGGATGCTGGCGCAGGGGGAAGCGACAGTGAGGATGCCGCCCCGGCAAAGAAGAGCCGGCGGCGGAACAACAGAAGGAAGAAGAGCAAGGAAGTGCTGGTCGTCGAGCAGTCCGGCAAGGAGGCTCCCGCCAAGAAGGCACAGGCTGGCGGCTCCGGCAAGGAGCCTGCCCCTGTAGCGGCAGCCGACAAGCAGGACGGCTCCGACAAGCAATATTGCAAGATTCACCGCACCAAGGGCCACGACCTTTCGAACTGCAAGCGAGTCGAGTACCTCGTAGAGCAGCAGAAAGCTGAATACGAGCGGCGCGACAAAGAGAAGGCCCAAGATGGCGGAGGAGAGCCAAGCAAGAAGCGGCCATTCAATGGCCGGGGAGGACGCCGCGGCAAGGCCAAGCAGCGGCGAGGTGATCGACCTCCCCGGGGCCGCGACAAGGATGAGGAGGAAGATGACGACGACGACGATATGGAGGAAGGTGATAACAGCAAGCAGGAGTTCCAGAAGGCCACAGAAGTTCTGTGCGTCGACGGAGGCGCCTCTCTACACACTTCCCACCGCCAACTCAAGCAGTGGGTGCGGGAAGTAAACGCAGCAGAGCCGCCCGTTGAGTCACGCAAGCTCCTGAAGTGGTCCAGCACGCCCATCATTTTTGATCTTGAGGATCACCCTGACCGCACCACGGCGGTCGGGTGCTTGCCGATGTTGGTCTCACCAACCATCCGCAACCTCAAGGTCACTAAAATGTTGGTTGACGGCGGGGCCGGCCTGAACTTGATCTCCTCAGCTGTGATCAAGAAACTCCAGATCCCAGACGGCGAGCTCGAAGAGACCGGGTCGTTCCAAGGAATAAACCCGGGAAGGAGCAAGCCGAAGGGCAAGATTACACTGCCAGTGACCTTTGGCGGGGAGCTCAACTTCAGGACGGAGAGGATAACCTTCGACGTGGCCGATATCCCATTACCATACAATGGGATACTTGGACGTCCTGCCCTCGCCAAGTTCATGGCAGCTTCCCATTATGCCTACAACGTACTCAAGATGCCGGGGCCGATAAGCGTCCTCTCTGTCCCTGGCGACAAGAAGGACGCGCTTATCTGCGCCGACAAGATATACCGGGACGCAGCAGCCGCAGCGGAGAGTAACACACTTTCCGCTGAAGCTCCCGGGGGGAAGAAGACCAAGACCAAGTCCGGCAAGTGCTCTGGGGCCCACTCCGGCAAACGCACCTCTTCGGAGGGCTGCGCTGCCGTCGAGGACGTTCCATCGAGCTCCACCGGCAAGTGCAAGAAGGGGATGGCCGCTCCACCGGCAACCAAGAAGGTGTCCGCCAAGGAGGACGGCACTGGTGGTACTTTCACCATCAGTGCTACGCTCGACAACAAATAGGAAAGCGCGCTCGTTGCTTTCCTGCGGGCGAATGTCGATGTGTTTGCATGGCAACCATCTGACATCCCCGGCGTTCCCAGGAAGGTAATTGAGCACAAGCTTGCTGTTTGTCCTCATGCGGGGCCCGTCAAGAAGAAGGTCAGGAAGCAAGCCGTGGAGCGCCAAGAGTTCATCGCGGAAGAGATCAAGAAGCTGGAAGCAGCAGGCATGGTTAGAGGCGTGATCCATCCCATGTGGCTAGCGAATCCAGTTGTCGTGCGTAAGGCCAACGGGAAGTGGAGACTGTGTATAGACTTCACTGATGTGAATAAAGCATGTCCCAAGGATCCATTTCCCTTGCCGCGTATTGACCAGATTGTTGACTCCACCGCCGGATGTGAGCTGCTTTCCTTCATTGATGCATATTCAGGCTACCACCAGATTTTTATGGCCAAGGAAGACGAAGAGAAGACTGCATTCATTACTCCATGTGGCACGTATTGCTTCATACGCATGCCCTTTGGATTGAAGAATGCAGGCTCAACGTTTGCAAGGGTGGTGCACACTGCTTTTGAGCCACAGATCCACAGAAATGTAGAAGCTTACATGGATGACATAGTGGTCAAGAGCAAGAGCAAAGATACCCTGATCCAAGACTTGGAAGAAACATTTGAGAATCTGCGCAAAATCCAGCTCAAGTTGAACCCCGAGAAGTGCGTCTTCGGAGTCCCCTCCGGCAAGCTTCTCGGGTTCTTTGTGTCCCAGAGGGGGATTAAAGCCAATCCCGACAAGATAAAAGCCATTGAGCAGATCAGGAGCTTGCGTCAAGACGTAAGGAGACTTGCAGGTTGTGTGGCTGCCCTCAGTAGGTTCATTTCAAAGTCTGCAGAACGCGCCCTGCCTTTCTTCAAAATTTTGAAGAAGGCAGGTCCTATGAAATGGACTCCGGAAGCGGAGGCAGCGCTGCAAGACCTGAAAGCATACCTATCCTCCACTCCAATACTTGTCGCACCTAAGCCACAAGAGAAGTTGCTGCTGTACTTAGCGGCAACCAATCAAGTGGTTAGTGCTGCGTTGGTAGCGGAAAGGGAGGCAGAGGAAGAGCCCATATCTCCGGCAAGCGAATCCAGCGACAAGCAGGGGGCTCCACCGGCAAGCTCTGGCCTCGACGAGGACAACTCTGCGCAGGAGCAAGGAGAAGTGCGAAAGAAGATGGTGCAGCGCCTAGTGTATTTTGTAAGCTCCCTCTTGCAGGGGGCTAGATCAAGATACTCTGGAGTGCAGAAGTTGCTTTTCGGCCTCCTCATGGCCTCGAGAAAGCTGCGCCATTACTTCCAAGCACATGAGATAACAGTGGTCACTCGCTTTCCGTTGAAGATGATATTGCAGAATCTCGAAGCAACAGGCAGGATCGTCGAGTGGGCGCTGGAGCTGTCAAGCTTTGGTCTCAAGTTTGAGAGTACTTCAACCATACAGAGCAGAGCTTTGGCAGAATTTATAGCTGAGTGGACCCCAACGCCCGATGAAGAAGTTCCAGAGACAAGCGTCCCCGTATAAGAAGCAGGCAGTGAATGGGTAATGTACTTTGATGGTGCCTTCTCGCTGCAAGGCGCCGGTGCCGGCGTGGTACTCATAGCACCCACCGGAGAGCACCTCAAGTATGTTGTCCAGATGCACTTTCCCAAGGAGCAAGCGACAAACAATACTGCTGAGTATGAAGGTTTGCTTGCCGGCCTCAGAATTGCGGCCGAACTTGGGATCAAGAAGTTGATTGTGCGGGGAGATTCTCAGTTGGTGGTCCGACAAGTGAATAAGAGTTACCAGAGCCCTTTGATGGAAGCCTATGTTGATGAAGTGAGGAAGCTTGAAGAACACTTTGAAGGTCTGCAAATGGAGCACGTTCCGAGAGCTCAGAATGATATTGCAGATGGCCTTTCAAAGTGTGCTGCAATGAAGTTACCTGTGGAACCAGGGACCTTCCTGCTCAAGCTAACTCAGCCATCCGTTACACCATCAGTTGGGCAAAGTAAGAAGAGAAAGTTGGTCTCCGGCGACTACTTGCCGGCGGATCTCCCTGAAGCCGCCGCCAAAGTCCCCAAGATCAACGACCGAAACGCTGAGGAACAGTTTGCTCCTGCAGGCCCAAGAGTCTGTACAGTTGAAGCAAACGTTCCCAACGAGCCTTGCCCCGGCAGGCTTGTCGGGGGACCATCAGCTCCGGCAGAACCAGCGGTTCTTGCCGTAGAAGCTGGGGTTCCCGCAGCGGCCCTCATGCCTTTAGTCCTTGTCGTTGAGCCTCGGGCTCCGGCATGGGCACAGCAGATCGTCCGTTTTCTGCAAACTGGAGAACTTCCCGACGACCCAGAAGAAATAGAGAAAATAACCAGGCAGTCAAGTATGTACCAGTTCGTGGGCAACGAACTATAAAGAAGAAGACTCAATGGTGTCAGGTTGAAGTGCATTTCCAGAGAAGATGGACAGAAGCTGTTGGCAGAAATACATGGAGGCATATGTGGCCACCACATTGGTGCAAGGGCACTTGCCGGGAAGGCATTCCGGCAAGGATTCTTTTGGCAAGAAGCCCTCCAAGATGCAACTGCACTAGTAACCAAGTGTGAAGCGTGCCAGTTCCATGCAAAGAAAATTCATCAGCCAGCTCAAGCTCTCCAGACGATCCCTTTGTCCTGGCCCTTCTCGGTCTGGGGGCTCGATATCCTCGGCCCTTTTCCCCGTGCTGTCGGGGGCTTTGAGTACTTGTACGTTGCAATCGACAAGTTCACAAAGTGGCCAGAAGTGGAACCGGTGAGAAAGGTGACGGCACAGTCAGCAGTCAGGTTCTTCAGGTCAATTGTTTGCCGTTTCGGAATCCCTAACAGGATCATCACCGACAACGGCACACAGTTCACTAGTCGCACCTTCATGCAGTACGTCCAAGACCTTGACGCCAAGGTCTGCTTCGCTTCTGTTGCTCACCCGAGGAGCAATGGTCAAGCGGAGAGGGCTAATGCTGAAGTGTTGCGCGGACTCAAGACAAGAACCTTTGACAGGCTGCGCAAGTGCGGAAGAAACTGGATAGAGGAACTACCGGCGGCTCTTTGGTCAATCAGGACGACACCAAGTCGAGCCACCGGACAGACACCCTTTGCTCTTGTCTATGCAGCAGAGGCAGTTCTCCCCACGGAACTCGTATACGGATCTCCTCGAGTGCTCGCTTATGATGAGCTCGAGCAAGAGCAACTGCGACAAGATGACGCATTGCTCCTTGAGGAGGAATGTCTCCAGGCTGCTGTACGAGCGGCTCGATACCAGCAAGCCTTGCGCCGCTATCATAGCCGCAAGGTCAAGGCCAGGAGTCTCGAGGAAGGCGACCTTGTTCTTCGGCGTGTTCAGTCCGCCAAGAATTCCAACAAGTTGACGCCAAAGTGGGAAGGCCCTTATCGGGTGAGACAAGTCACAAGGCCCGGCGCTGTCCGCCTTGAGACCGAAGAAGGCTTACCGGTGAGCAACTCCTGGAACATAGAGCATCTTCGCAAGTTTCACCCATAAGGCGCGGTTGCCGTGATCCGCTCCGGCAACCACCTTTTGTACGAGTTTTGCCGCTGTTGCATGTAAACCTTTGTACAAAGCCGGGCGCAGATCCCGTGCATCAGTAAAGCTTTTGTGTTTTGTACTATTTGCCATTTCCGTGCTTTTCTTCGTTATTTGCATGCATTGTTTGGCATCTTGTGCAACACACATACCCGGTAAGCATTAGCACGCCGAGAGGCCCTATACTTGTTTTCCCTCTTCTTTTTCTTTCCCACTTAAGTAGGAGGAATGTTCCTCGCGCACAAGTTTTCCGGGGGGGGGGGG
>LR738711.1:232561891-232578053 GCA_902687465.1 Secale cereale | reverse complement strand
GTGGAGGATGAAGGAGGTGGAGGATGAACCAAGTGTTGTTCAAGAAAGAGAAGCTTGCCGGAGAACGAACAGATTATGAAAGCTAAGTTACCAGAATTTGGGCAGTTCAAATTTTTAAATTTTAGTTATCTTCCTTGAACAACCACACTTTGTATGGTAAACCTGAGCGTGGAGGAACCTACCCGTGGCTAGCCGCACCCTTACTTTGTTTTCGAGTACGCTCAACGACTTATGTGCGCTGCGACAAGTGTCGCGCCCTTACTTCGTTTCCGAGTTCGCTCAACAAGCTAAGTGCGTTGCGACTAGCTGCGGCAAGGTTACTTGCCAGTAAGGCCTTTGCCAGCAGGCTGCTCAGAGTCCAGCACTCAGCGCTCGCGGCAAGGGCCCCTCGCCGGCAAGTTCCCTATACAAAGTAAAGGACCAAAGCAAGGGAGATAACACTGCATTGGTCGATCAAAATAAGATAATATATTACAGAGATAACTTGTCGCAATGACTAATAGATTCATGTTCATGGCTCACTTTGCAGCAGCAAAGGAAATAAAAAGAGAGAGGCTTAATCTACGCGGTCGCCTTCATGCCTGGAGATCTTGTTCACCTTGGCGACGATGTGGGCGACCTGCGCCTTCAGCGCCTCCAGATCTGCATCGTCCGGCAAGCTGCGGAGGACGTTCGCAAGATTGATGCCAGGGTTGCGGTAGACGATCTTCGTCAAGACGCGCTCCAAGGTGCCCGCACAGAGCTGACGCGACTCCTCGGCCAGCTGTGCGGGGAGTTTCTCCTGCAGCCGTGCAAGCGCCGGCGCGATTCCCCTGAAGAAAAGACTTAGCTTGGCGCTGTGGGGGAGATTCGGGTCCGGAGAGTACACGAGGTGCTCCACCCTCAGCGCCATCAGCTCCTTGTCGATGTTGGCAGCAGAGGCGACCAGATCGTCGGTCCACTGCTCCACAGCCCGGCTAAAGTTGTTTGCTGAAGTGGCGGCGCTCTCCACCAGGCCTTGTTCCTTGCGGAGCTCGTCCTTCAGCTTCGTTTCCCGGTCCCGGGCAGCGTCAAGTGAATCAGTCAATGTGGAGACCTTCAACTCCAAGTCAGCGATTGAATCTTTGGCAGCGGTAAGCTCGTCGCCCTTCTTGGAGAGGCGTACCTGCAAGTCGGAGTTTGTGTGGGCATCCTTCTCGCGCTCCACATTGAGCGCGGTGACCCTATCCTCACTCGCCTTCAGGTACCGCTCCAGCTGTTCAACCTTGAGCTCCAGGTCCCTCTTGGCGGTTTCCGCGGCAGCTGCGGCTTCCTTTGCCTCCTTCAGAGCCCCGCCAAGAGCCTGCTCCCGGGCGGTGAGCTCGTCGTCATGGGCGTCGAGCTCAACCTTCCGCTGGTTGAGCGCCCCTTCCCGCCGAGATAACTCCTCGGCGGCCAGCCGCTGCCGCTCCTCTGCCTCAGCCTTCTCCAGGAGGAAGGCTTGCTGCTCCTCGGCAAGCCCTTCACGCTCCTCCGCCAAGTTGCGGAGAGCTGCCTGATTGGCGGCGCGGAGTTCGGCAGCGCGCTTCTCCAAGTCCACTCCAGCCTTGGCGGCAAGAGCTTCCCGGGAGTCCAGCTTCGCCTGCCTGGCCCAGTAAAGGGCCAGGAGCCGGCGGAGTAGCTTCTCCTCTTCGGGCTCGTCTCCACCGCCAGGTGCTTCGACAATCTTCAACCCCGCGGAGGCGAGGACCTCTCCATCAAAGGTCTCTCCCTCCACGGGGGCTCGCGACGAAGACCCCCAAGGGACTTGTATGAAGACGCCATTGGGGGCCTCGAGATAGATGCCCGGCTGCTCCTTAGCGGCGGAGGGGTCGGCGGCCGATGCAGCGCTCGACGCTCCTGCTGCCTCCGGGCCAGCAGTGTGGTCGCCGCCCCCCTCCCCTGCCGCGGCGTCTGCGGCCGGGGCAGTCTCCTCAGCGGCAGGCTCGTCGGCTCCTGCCATGCCCTCAGCGGCAGTGGCGTTGCCGCCGTCGCCTTGCGCGCCTTCCTCGCCGGTGGCCTCAGTCTCCATCCGCTCCGGCACAGGAAGATCTAGCAGAAGAAAAAGAAAAGAAAAGATCAAGCAAATATCCAAAAAGACAAGTTCAAGAAGATAAAGCTACAAGGCTCACCTTCGTGGACTTCTTCGACGACAGGCTCCCTCGCCGGGGAGTCCTCCCTTGGCGGTGGAGCGGTGGCCCCTGCTGGCGGAGGGCCTCCCGCGCCCTCCCTTGGCGGGGTGGCCACCCTTGTCGGGCTACCCGCCCTTGGCGGGGAGCCCGTCCTTGGCGGAGCGTCCTCCCTCGTCGGGGAGTTCGCCCTTGACGGGGAGGGTGGAACATGCAGCTCCTCGGGGGTGACCTCCGGTTGCTCCTGCGGCTGCGGCTCCACTTCTGCGCAAGACAAACAAGGCAACAAGATATTAGTACAAGCTAAAACCTCAAGCGCGCCCGACGAACGGAAAGCTCAAAGGCCAGACTTACGCTGGGGGCTGCGCTGGGGGCTGCTCCTCGGAGCAGCGGGTTGATCCGGCAAGTTCGTCGCCGGCGCGTCCCCTGTCGCCGTGATGGGCGAGTCGTCTTCGACCTCAACCACGGGGATCTTGGCCCTCTTCGCCATCCGCTGGGTCAGAGTCCTGAAAGCAAAGCAAGAACAAAATTAGAATCATCAAGAAATAGTCGAAGAAGTTGCAAATTACAAACGCTTACTCCTCTTCCTCGTCGTCGTCGGAGCTGAGGGCGGAGAAATCGAACTCCACCTGAGGTGCTCCCGCACGAGGAGCAGGAGGAGAAGGCTCCCTCGGGCGCTTGGTGGTCTCCGGGGCTGGGGGCTGTGAAGTCCTAGCCTCCGTTGACGCCGAGGCCCGAGGAGCAGGCGGAGCGGCCGTTCCGCTCCGGGAAGATCCCCCTCCGCTTGGCGCTGGTGCGCGGGGCGCCTCCGTCGCGGCTTGGCTCGCTCTGGTGGCGCGCGCCGCCCGGCGAGCAGGCTGCTGTCGAGGCGCCTACGTCCTCGTTGCTGTAGCCGCCTTGCGGAGGCGTTTCCTCGGCGCTTGCGTGGGACTTGCCGGAGATGGGGAGTTCTCCGACGACGAGGAGGCGTCGTCGTCGAGTCCTAGAGATCCGCCGGTGTCTTCATCGGCCCCGACGTCTTCCTCCTCCTCCCCAGCAGGCCCGCTGGGTCCAGCATCCTGCCCTGCGGCCTCGCTCCCTTCGGCGGCTCCGCTCCCTCCGGCACCTCTGCTCCCTCCGGCAACCTCGCCTCCTGCGGCGGCCTCGCTCACAATCCCGGGAATCCCGGCATGCCTCAGGGAAGGAACCCCGGCAAGCTCGTCGGGCGGAAGCTTGAGCAGTCTGCGGATCTCTGCCTCCTCTGCTTGGCACGCCTCGTCCGCGGCCTGCGCCTCGTTGATGGTGAATCCGAAGTCTCCCGCCGCTGCAGCTGCGGCGGCCTCTTCCATCCGGGAAGCAATATAGGCTATATCCTGCTCTGTGGTGGCCCGAGTGAGACCCTTGTTCTCCTCGGTGTTCTTGGGCACCTCGACCAGATTATCGAAGAAACTCAGAATTGCGTCTGGCGGAGGCTCTATCCAGGTGGGGTCGACGCCGTGAGAATCACACGCGGGCATCATCGCGCGTAAGGAGTCCCGGGCAGTGCTGTTGCACAGCGGCACCACTCCCCGGGGAGATCTAAACCACTCCGGATGGGCCGGGTCATGCTTGAAGAGCTCCCGGACCATCCCCTTCAGCTCCAAAGTAGTAAAGTTGAAGTTCAATCCCGGGCGCAGCCTCATAATATCCGCCGCATTGCCGAATTCCATGCTGGCCTTTTCCTTTCTTGTAAAGGGGCAATGCGGCGGCGGAGGAAATCTGCCCCTACCTCTCCAATGGTCAATTTGGCTACCCGGAGGCGAAGTATCCTGATGAGGGCAATATTGAGCTTGCCGTCCTCCGGGGCCAAGTCGCTCCAGTCTCTGCCGCGCACTATGGCAGTTGTGCGCGGCGCAGTAAAAGGCTCCGGCTGGTCCTCCACTACCCAACACCAATCTGCGCGCCATTCTTCCCACTTGCCGCGGAGTTCTCCTTTCAGATATGAGTCCTTCTTATTCAACCGGAAGATCCAGGAGATACCGCCGGAGAGGGGAGCGCCAGCCTCTACTCTAGGCATAAAGAAATGGCGAAAGAGTGCTACGTTTGGATGGATCCCCACATAGTTTTCGCACAGATGTGCGAAAACCGCCATCGTAAGGATGGCGTTGGGGGTAAAGTCTAGGAGGTGGAGGCCGTATGTGTTCATAATGTCACAGAAAAACTCTGAGAACGGAGGGCACAATCCGCAATGGAAGAAGACAGCAAAGAAGAAATACCCGCCGGGAAACAAATCTCTGGCGACGGCGGGGTAGACTCTGGTGCGGGGATGAGCTTTGGTCTCCCCGGACCAGAAGAGGTAGTACTTGTTCCACAGCTCCTTCGCGCTGAGCCGCGGCGCGAAGACCACGTTCCTCTTCCGCAGGGCGGCAAGCTTCGCCGCCTGCTCGGATTTTTCCCTCTTGGCCTTGTCCGCTTTCGCCTTCTCGCTCTTCGGAGCCATGGCGGAGGCGGCAAGGGAAGAGGCGGGGAGCTCGACGGCTCCGCGGATGCGGGAGACGGCGGAGGAGCGGTGGAGGCAAAGAGCAGCGGAGGATTTCTGGAGGATGAAGACGCAATGAAAGCGAAGGAGGGAAACTGCCCCTGCTTCCTCTGCTTTTAAGGGGGGAGTGGGGGACGCTCCGCATTTCCCATTAAAGAACGAGGCCACGATCTCTCCCACGACGCCGCAATCGACGCGTGCAGTTAAGAAGGGGCGCGGCGGATGCGGAAGGGTATTTACGGCTCGCTGTGGGCCGCGTGTGTCCGTGCACTGTTTTGGGCCTGGCCCAACAGCGCTCGGCACCGTGTGTGGCCCAGGCCCGGGGGCTCCTGTCGGTGTACTAAGATAGGGGTACCTTAGTACCCCAACTTGTGCACGGGCAGTAGCAGCTTCCCGCGGCAGGGCTCGCCACGTGCTTGCCGGAAACCTTTCCGGTCCTTATTAAGCCATTCAAGAACAAAGTATTCAAGTCAGAAGATCAAGGCCCCGGCAAGTGGAGCTTGCCGGGAAGGCCATCCCAGGCTCAAGATTATCACATTAACACAAGGCCCTGGCAAGAGGAGCTTGCCAGGAAGACCAGAAGACAGCATCTCAGAAGACATGCCTCGGCGCACCCTGCGCCCCAGCGGGCCCCGGGGAGCGACAAGCTACCGGGCCCGGCAAGATCAAGCCCCCGGCAAGGTGCTTGCCGGGGGAAGCCTGCGCTATGTGCCCGCGCTCCAGCTCATCGGCCCACACGTCGCCTTGGGGCCCTTCCAGGGACGCGTGGCGGATGGCTGTGCAGCCTGGGGGACACGGTGGCACGCCGTGGTGACTAGGCTACCGCCGTGGCGAAAGGAGACGCATGGACGGGTGCTTTTGGGGTCGACGGTGACGGGCATTTAAGGCCCTTGTCCCCCACTGTCAAAGTTAGGTGAAGACCACTGTTCATCCACTGTTCATGCACTGTTCCCGCACTATTACAACTACCACCAAAGTTACATTTTTGCCGTCCTCTACGTTGACACCTGTCGGTGACCCCTTGGGCTATAAAAGGAGGCCCATGCACAACGTAGAAAGGGTTCGGAACCTAGACAGCTCTCTGGCTCGGTGTAGCTAGCTCTCCAAGCTCCCGAGCTCAAGAACTCAATACAACCTAAGCAGGAGTAGGGTTTTACGCGTCCGCGCGGCCCGAACCTGGGTAAACTGCCTGCGTGTGCTCCTCGATCTGCTCTTCGTGCTCCCTCCGCTCCCTTACCGCAACGTAGAAGGGGCTCCGGTCCCATAGGTGTTCGTGGTGGACAGTTTCCCCCGACACTCTGTGCATCAGTGTTATCCCTGGATCAGTAATGCTGACACGCACAATACTTGAAGGAATTATAACAGAGTGGCAATCACACACTTATTACATTGAAAGTTCCAAAGATGAACGTATTACAATAAAAATGGCTTAAGGCCATCTAACAACGATAACAGCGGAAGGCTTGGAAGATAAGTGAGTCCATAAACTCCAACGGCATCACTGAGTATAGAACCACGACCTAAAGGCACCTTACTCGTCGTCTGAAAAGTCTGCAACATGAACGTTGCAGTCCGAAACGGGTCAGCACATGGAATATGCTGGCAAAGTAACACATAGAGAGTAACAAAAGTAAAACTATACTATATGCAATATGGCTGGTGGAAAGCTCTATGGTTATAGTTTTGCATAAAGCCAATTTTTCCCTACTGCAAAGGAATAGAAATTTTAATTTAACTATCATGGTAGTTGAAGCATCATTGAGAAGGTTCACCCAACTCAATCCCAATTAAAGTAAACATTAACACAACAATTTAACTTTTAGAGTGTTGAGATACACATGATAATCCAAGTACTAGATACACAAAACGTACATAATCGGGGACACGGCTAATCATGATTAGTTTGTACACTCTGCAGAGGTTTGTGCACTTTTCCCCACAAGACCCGATCTCCTCCGTTGGGATTCTCGCACTTCATGTTGTTTGAGAAACGGATGACCGAGACATAGTCTTTCAGAAGCGCTAGCACCTTACGATCGGGTGGACCGTACCAACCTACATCCCCTACATCTGCTAGTCCACCACTGTAAGAGTTCGCACGACTTAGTCAACTATGCTAGAGCCCATAATAGCTTGTGGCTGCACACGGAAGTTTCTAGTATGAAAAACCTCATGATCCCTTTGAGCCTGGGTGGCGGTCCATAAAGAAAAACAGGCAATCGCTGGAATAACCAGGTGCCTCAATCCACCCAGATGTGTGTTCAAGTTGCCACCTTAAGTTGAACCATTAATTTAGCAATCTCACATCTGTCATGGATACACTCACCCAATCCACGTCTACTAGCATAGCATAACCTAATAGCAAACGTAGAAGTAACTCCCAAAGGTTTGAATATAATGCAGGTAATAGGTACTACCTCATCTACTTCCCAGTCCCCACATGTTAATAGATCCTACTCATGCAATGTGTTTGAGGATAATACTAATGCAATGAAAACTGGGTATTGGAAAGTATGATCAAAGTGTTACTTGCCTTGCTGATGATCCACAAAACTTAGAGATTCAAAGTAGCAAGCGGTGCACTCCGGGTACTCTATCGCAAACAAACAAGCATACAATAAGTACTCAACTAATGCACGGATAAAACTCAAATAAGAGATCTAACCAGAAAGTTCAACTTAAGAACTCCGGTTTGCAAAAAGAATCAAACCAAACGAAACAACGAAAAGAACCGACTACGCTACCAATCTGGATCTAAGTCCAAATTTAACAAAAGCAAAAGCTTAGTTGACTAGGTTAAACAGAAAGATGGTTTCGAGACAAAACTCCAGGCGCTTGAATCGCCTGATTCCGATAAACGAGCGAAAAGATAAACTAGAACGAAGATCGGATCAGAAATCGCGATCAGAAAATAACTACGAAAAAGAAAACTGAAGAATAGCTTAACAAACGGACGTTCGTTAACTGGGACTAAACGACAAATTTGTTCGTTAAAACGAACGAACGGGTGAACGCTCGCTAAACAGCTAAACCGGAAAAAAACGATCTAATCTAAAAAAACGAACTAGGGTTTCTAAAAAACGGGGCGGTTTTCTTCCAAAAACCGGCGGGCGGCGCGGCTACCTCGTTGGACTCCGGCGGGGTGGTGAGGCGGCGGGCGGCGTTGGCGGCGGCAGGCGGCGGCGGAGCTGCCAGCGGTGGCGGCGGGTGCTGCTGCAAGCGGCGACGGTGGCGGGTGTTGCTGCAAATGGCGGCGGCTGCTGTACGCGGCTGCGCTGGCGGGGCGGTGTTGCGGCGGCGGGGCGAGGCGAGGCGAGGGGTGAGGAGGCGGCGGGGCGGCGGCATTTATAGGAGGGGTTGTTGCGGCTTGGAGGAGGGGGCAAGGCAGTGGCGGCGGCGTCGGTGTCCGGCTCGGACACGAGTCCTACGCGGCGCGGGCCTGGCTTGGCTGGGCCTTTGGCCCAGTTAGGCACGGGGACTCCTATTTTTTTTTAAATTCGCCCAATCTACGAAAAATTCTAGAAAATAAAATAAAAATCTAAAAATGCCAAAACAAATTTTCACCGTCTAAATGAAATATTTAGGACAAGATGAGCATTTTTTGGCCCTAAATGCATTTTTGAAAACATGCAATTTTTCCTAAATTCAAATAAAATAGCAAAAACTCCAAAATAAAACTTATTTGATTTTTCTATTAAATCCTCAGTATTTCTTTATTTTTTGGGAGAGTCATTTTACTCCCTCTCTCATATTTTCATATTAGAAATACTTGAAGATAAAATAAGTAAAATCAATGATCCTATTTTCAAAATTTGAGAAACCTCAAATATGAAAATAGCGAAATCCCCAACTCTCTCCGAGGGTCCTTGAGTTGCGTAGAATTTCTTGGATCCACCAAAAGCAAGAAAATATGATATGCATTGATGATCTAAGGTATAACATTCGAAATTAAAAATTTGGGATGTTACAAACCTACCCCCCTTAAGATGAATCTCGCCCTTGAGATTCGGGTTGGCTAGAAAATAGGTGAGGGTGGTCCTTCCGCAGGTCTTCCTCTCGTTCCCAGGTAGCTTCATCCTTGGTGTGGTGGTTCCACTGAACTTTGCAAAACTTGATAACCTTGCTGCGAGTGACTCGGCTGGCATACTCAAGAATCTTGACTGGTTTTTCCTCATAGGTCAAATCACTGTCCAGCTGAATTGCCTCCAACGGCACTGTATCCCTCAGCGGTATCTCAACCATCTCAGCATGGCATTTCTTCAACTGGGAAACGTGGAATACATCATGAACTCCTGACAATCCTTCGGGAAATTCCAACTTGTAGGCTACTTCTCCCATACGTTCCAAAATTTTGTATGGTCCTACAAAATGGGGCGCTAGTTTTCCCTTAACTCCAAAGCGCTTAACTCCTTGAAGTGGAGATACTCGAAGATAAACTCGGTCTCCGACTTCGTAAACTATCTCTTTGCGTTTTGAATCCGCGTAGCTTTTCTGCCTGGACTGGGCTACCTTGAGCCTATCGCGAATCAACTTTACCTTCTGTTCCGATTCCTTGATCAAATCTGGTCCAAACAATTGGCGGTCTCCAACTTCGTCCCAAGACAACGGGGTCCTGCACCTCCTTCCGTATAAGGCTTCGAAAGGGGCCATCTTCAGACTGGATTGATAACTGTTGTTGTAAGAGAACTCTGCATAGGGCAAATTATCGTCCCAACTAGATCCATGATCTAGCGCACAAGCTCTCAGCATATCCCCCAAAATCTGATTGACTCACTCAGTCTGTCCATCTGTCTGCGGATGAAAAGTTGTACTAAACTCTAGCCTTGTACCCAAAGTTTCCTGTAACTGATTCCAGAACTTTGAGGTAAACTGGGTTCCTCTATCTGATACGATGCTCCTCGGAACTCCATGCAGGCATACGATCCTGGTCATGTATATCTTTGCCAACTTGGCACTGGTCTAAGTAGTCTTCACTGCGATGAAATGGGCTACTTTCGTCAAACGATCGACTACAACCCAAATCGAGTCATAGCCTGAACGAGTTCTGGGTAATCTCGTAATAAAATGCATGCCTAGCTTATCCCACTTCCATTCGGGTATTGGCAATGGTTGTAACAATCCTGCCGGCTTCTGATGCTCTGCCTTCACTCTCTGACATACATCACAAACGGCTACATACTCCGCAATATCCTTCTTCATACCGGTCTACCAGAAAGTATCCTTCAAATCCAAGTACGTCTTGGTATTTCCTGGTTGAATCGAGTATGGTGAATCATGGACCTCTTGCAGAATCAACTTCCTGATCCCTGGGTCGTTAGGCACATATACGCGGTCCTCAAACCATAGGGTGTTGTGCTCATCCTCATGAAATCCTTTAACCTTTCCTTTGCTCATCTTCTCCTTTATAGAGGCAACCTCCTCGTCAGTTTTCTGAGCTTCTCTGATTTTATCCAAGGTAGACTGAATCTCCAGTGTTGCTACATAGCCTCTCGAAACTATCTCCATACATAGCTCACGTAGGTCCTCGGCTAACTCTTTCGATAAATCATCCGTCGTTAGTGTATTGACATGGCTCTTACGGCTTAGCGCATCGGCTACCAGGTTAGCCTTTCCGGGATGATAATGCAATCTCATATCATAATCCTTGATGAGTTCCAAACATCTCCTTTGCCTGAGATTTAGCTCCTTCTGAGTGAATATATACTTCAAACTCTTGTGATCTGTATATACTTCACAATGGTTTCCAATGAGGAAATGTCTCCAAGTCTTCAATGCATGAACTACGGCTGCTAACTCCAAATCATGAGTGGCATAGTTCAACTCATGAGGTTTCAGTTGTCGTGAAGCATACGAAACAACTCTTCCTTCCTGCATAAGTACTGCTCCAAGTCCTCGACGTGAAGCGTCTCAGTACACCTCATAGTCCTTATGTTGATCTGGCAGAATCAACATAGGTGATGAGACCAAACGTTTCTTTAATTCCTGGAAACTGGCCTCACATTCTTCTGTCCAATTGAACTTGGTATCCTTCTTTAACAACTCCGTCATAGGCTTTGCAATCCTTGAGAAATTCTCAATAAATCTCCGGTAGTATCCTGCAAGTCCAAGAAAACTCCGGATCTCTCCAACTGTTGTCGGTGCTTCCCAATTTGTCACAGTGTCAACCTTGGCGGGATCTACTGCTATTCCTTCTCCGGATATAACATGTCCGAGGAATCCAACTTCTTTCAACCAAAACTCGCATTTGCTGAACTTGGCGTATAACTGATGTTCTCTGAGCTTCTCAAGTACCAACCGCAAAATGCTCCTTATGTTCCTCTTCATCATTTGAGAAGATCAATATATCATCTATGAACACCATGACGAACTTATCCAAGAACTCCATAAACACCTTGTTCATCAAGTTCATAAAGTATGCTGGTGCGTTAGTCAGACCAAAAGACATAATGGTATACACGTACAACCCATACCTGGTGGTAAAGGACGTCTTAGGTATATCCTGCTCTCGAATCTTTAATTGATGGTATCCTAATCGCAGGTCGATCTTGGAAAATACCTTAGCTCCTTGCAATCTATCGAACAGATCATTTATCATCGACAGTGGGTACTTGTTCTTGAATGTTACTTCATTCAATCCTCGATAATCCACAACCATTCTTAACGATCCGTCCTTCTTCTCCACTAGAATTACTAGCGACCCCCAAGGCGAAGAACTTGGGCGAATGTAACCTTTATCCAGTAAATCCTTAATATGTTTCTTAATCTCCTCCAAATCCTTTGCGGGCATCCTGTATGGTCTCTTAGATATTGGCCCTGTGCCTGGCAAAAGCTCGATCAAAAACTCAATATCTCTATCTGGTGGCATGCCTGGCAGCTCCTCTGGAAATACGTCAGGGAAATCTTTCACCACTCGTACTTCCTCCTGAACAACTCCTGGTAAGGAATTTACTCTGTCTCTCTTCGGCACATGCCGGGATACATAGTTTATCCTTCTTCCTTCTGGCGTAGTAAGCAAAATGGACTTACTGGCGCATTCAATGTTCCCTTCGTACTTAGATAACCAATCCATGCCTAATATCACATCCAATCCTTGAGATTCCAATAATATTAGGTCCGAAGGGAATGTGTAGTTACCAATCCTTAATGGCAACTGATCACACCATAAGTTGGCCATATACTCTGCTCCAGGTGAGGTTACTAACATGGGTGACCTAAGGGCTTGGGTTGGCAGCTTATATTTATCCACAAATCTCCTTGAAATGTATGAATGCGATGCACCGGTATCAAAAAGAATGAGTGCAGTAAAGGATTTTACTAAAAACTTACCTATTACTGCATCTGGCTGAGCTTCAACCTCCTCCACGCTAACGTGGTTCACTTGTCCCCTATTAAAAGGGTTTGGCTTCTTCCCAGAGTTTACATTGCCATTTCCATTCTGGGCTTCTGGGCATTCATTGGCGTAATGTCCCATCTTCTGGCACTTATAGCAAGTGACTTGGCTCAGGTCTCGCTTGGCTCGTGTTGCTGGGTTGGTATGGTTCTGTCAGTTGCTTCCTCCATTCCCATTACCATTCTTGGGGCCACTATGATTGTGCGAGCTACCTCCTCCATGGGTATGTTGAAATTGTCCTGCCGGTTTAGGGGTAAAACGTGGCTTCTGTTGAGCTCCAGAATTGTACTTTCCTTGTCCATACTTCCTCTTGTGGTTTTCAATCTGTTGATGCTTTCCTTCAATCATTAGAGCTCGATCAACCAATTCCTGGTAGTTGTTGAAGCTTGCTACCATCAAATGTACGCTCATCTCATCATTCAGCCCTTCCATAAATCTTTCCTGCTTAGCGGCATCGGTGGCCACATCATCTGGGGAATAACGAGATAGAGTACTAAACTCATCTACGTACTGAGCCATAGTACGATTTCCTTGGCACAAGTTGCGAAACTCCCGCTTCTTCATGCTCATAGCTCCAGTTGAGACATGGGCGGTACGGAAAGCTTGCTGAAACTGATCCCAAGTAACATTGGCTATGGGGAAGGTGGTTGTGTAGTTCTCCCACCACGTTGTGGCTGGTCCAGACAACTAATGTGTGGCAAATCGCACCTTCTCAGCGTCCGAGCAGTTAGCAGTGGTCAAATCCCTTCCAATCTTCCGCAGCCAGTCATCAGCGACTATTGGTTCAATGCTGCTAGCAAACACCGGTGGTTGTAACCTTAGGAAACGGGTCAAGTTATCCATGGGTGGTGGTGGTGGAGGGTTGTTGTTGTTCTGGTTGTTCTGAGTGTTCTGGACAAGAAGTTGCATCAAAGTGTTCTGCTGCTGGATCAACTTAGTGAGCTCAAGGGGAAACTCAAATCCGGGCTCACGTCTTGGAGGCATCTGATGGGTGTAGAGGGAAGAGATTAGAATAGAAAAGAGGTCTAAGGGAAAATCACTACCCAAATGCACATGAGACGAACACAAACATATCACACCAAGATCAATTTCAAAACAAGGGCTTACACGGATCTAACGTTACAAAAGTGCTCTAAGTCTACTATATGGGAAAAACTACTAGTCATAGGATGGTCTTCTAGAAATTTTGATCGGCAGAGGATTCCATGATGTCTGCTCCCGCTTCATCTTCATAGTCCTCATCATCACTATCATCGAGGTCTGAGTCCGTGTCGTCAAGGATGATGTAGTCTTCAGGACAAATCTCCTTGGGTTCTTCTTCCTCTTCTTTCCCTCCTGGTGCTGGATCTCCCATGAATACTCCTAGCTTCCGTGCCAAATCATCATTCTTCTCCACAAGTATTAACATCTCCTCCTCGTATCCTTCGCGTGTTGACTTGAGTTCCTCCTCTAACTCCAAGTTTCGGGTTAGTGCTTTCTTCAAGTCTATCATCCCTGCACACATCTGGTGCTCCTGGCGACGAATGTGCTGGTTTAACTCTTGAATGAACGCGGCAATGGGCTTGTCCTTCCGGGTGTTGACCATGTCCCACTGCTCATCTCGGCGTCCACAAATCTGGTAGATAGTGTCCTTCAGCTCCTGCTTGTAGACTTCTCCAATCCTTCCCATAGTGACGTGGGCTGCCATACTCCTGCCTAGGCTCCAGGTGGGCGCATTAAAGGAAAACTCTATGGGTGCGGTGACTGGCATGAACGTCCTTCCTGGAACTTGATCTTGAATCAACCAGCGCTCCTCTTCAGGTAAAGTGGCGTTGTAGGTTCTGGTGAAGCTGGGTAGTCCGATGTTTAGATATCTTGTGACTTACTTCAGGTGTCGTCCGAATGGTGTATCTTCATCAGGTTGCGTGAACTTTTTCCTTGCATCCGCCATCCTAAAAGAGTAGAAAAGATGAGGAGTCAGAAATGAGAAGAGTGAGTAGTGCTCTAGGGTTTTAGCTTAGTGGTCGTGTTCTACAGTCAGCGTGTGCTCTGATACCATCTTGTAGCGACCAGACCTCAAACAATCTGATCTCTGTGCATCAGTGTCATCCCTGGATCAGTAATGCTGACACGCACATTACTTGAATGAATTATAACAGAGCGGCAATCACACACTTATTACATCGAAAGTTCCAAAGATGAACTTATTACAATAAAAATGGCTTAAGGCCATCTAACAACAATAACAACGGAAGGCTTGGAAGATAAGTGAGTCCATCAACTCCAACGACATCACTGAGTATAGAACCACGACCTAAAGGCACCTTACTCGTCGTCTGAAAAGTCTGCAACATGAATGTTGCAGCCCGAAACGGGTCAGCACATGGAATATGCTGGCAAAGTAACACATAGAGAGTAACAAAAGTAAAACTATACTATATGCAATATGGCTGGTGGAAAGCTCTATGGTTATAGTTTTGCATAAAGCCAATTTTTCCCTACTGCAAAGGAATAGAAATTTTAATTTAACTATCATGGTAGTTGAAGCATCATTGAGAAGGTTCACCCAACTCAATCCCAATTAAAGTAAACATTAACCCAACAATTTAACTTTTAGAGTGTTGAGATACACATGATAATCCAAGTACTAGATACTCCAAACGTCCATAACCGGGGACACGGCTAATCATGATTAGTTTGTACACTCTGCAGAGGTTTGTGCACTTTTCCCCAAAAGACACGATCTCCTCCGTTGGGATTCTCGCACTTCATGTTGTTTGAGAAACGGATGACCGAGACGTAGTCTTTCAGAAGCGCTAGCACCTTACAATCGGTTGGACCGTACCAACCTACATCCCCTACATCTGCTAGTCCACCACTGTAAGAGTTCGCACGACTTAGTCAACTATGCTAGAGCCCATAATAGCTTGTGGCTGCACACGGAAGTTTCTAGTATGAATAACCTCATGATCCCTTTGAGCCTGGGTGGCGGTCCATAAAGAAAAACAGGCAATCGCTGGAATACCCAGGTGCCTCAATCCACCCAGATGTGTGTTCAAGTTGCCACCTTAAGTTGAACCATTAATTTAGCAATCTCACATCTGTCATGGATACACTCACCCAATCCACGTCTACTAGCATAGCATAACCTAACAGCAAACGTAGAAGTAACTCCCAAAGGTTTGAATATAATGCAGGTAATAGATACTACCTCATCTACTTCCCAGTCCCCACATGTTAATAGATCCTACTCATGCAATGTGTTTGAGGATAATACTAATGCAATGAAAACTGGGTATTGGAAAGTATGATCAAAGTGTTACTTGCCTTGCTGATGATCCACAAGACCTTGAGATTCAAAGTAGCAAGCGGCGCACTCCGGGTACTCTATCGCAAACAAACAAGCATACAATAAGTACTCAACTAATGCACGGGTAAAACTCAAATAAGAGATCTAACCAGAAAGTTCAACTTAAGAACTCTGGTTTGCAAAAAGAATCAAACCAACCGAAACAACGAAAGTCAAACGACGAAAAGAACCAACTACGCTACCAATCTGGATCTAAGTCCAAATTTAACAGAAGCAAAAGCTTGGTTGACTAGGTTAAACGGAAAGAGGGTTTCGAGACGAAACTCCAGGCGCTTGAATCGCCTGATTTCGATAAACGAGCGAAAAGATAAACTAGAACGAAGATCGGATCAGAAATCGCGATCAGAAAATAACTACGAAAAAGAAAACTGAAGAATAGCTTAACGAACGGACGTTCGTTAACTGGGACTAAACGACGAATTCGTTCGTTAAAACGAACGAACGGGTGAACGTTCGCTAAACAGCTAAACCGAAAAAAAACCGATCTAATCTATAAAAAATGAACTAGGGTTTCTAAAAAAACGGGGCGGTTTTCTTCCGAAAACTGGCGGGCGGCGCGGCTACCTCGTCGGACACCGGCGGGGTGGCGAGCGGCGGGCGGCGTTGGCGGTGGCAGGCGGCGGCGGCGGCTGCTGTACGCGGCTGCGGCGGCGGGGCGGTGTTGCGGCGGCGGGGCGAGGCGAGGCGAGGGGTGAGGAGGCGGCGGGGCGTCGGCATTTATAGGAGGGGGGTGCTGCGGCTTGGAGGAGGGGGCAAGGCAACGGCGGCGGCGTCGGTGTCCGGCTCGGACACGAGTCCGG
>LR738711.1:232500294-232560281 GCA_902687465.1 Secale cereale | reverse complement strand
GGCTGCGGCGGCGGGGCGGTGTTGCGGCGGCGGGGCGAGGCGAGGCGAGGGGTGAGGAGGCGGCGGGGCGTCGGCATTTATAGGAGGGGGGTGCTGCGGCTTGGAGGAGGGGGCAAGGCAACGGCGGCGGCGTCGGTGTCCGGCTCGGACACGAGTCCGGCGCGGCGGGGAAGGCGGCGGCGCGGCGCGGGCCTGGCTCGGCTGGGCCTTCGGGCCAGTTAGGCACGGGGACTCCTATTTTCTTTAAATTCGCTGAATCTACGAAAAATTCTAGAAAATAAAATAAAAATCTAAAAATGCCAAAACAAATTTTCACCGTCTAAATGAAATACTTAGAACAAGATGAACGTTATTCCTGGCCCTAAATGCATTTTTGAAAACATGTAATTTTTCCTAAATTCAAATAAAATAGCAAAAACTCCAAAATAAAACTTATTTGATTTTTCTATTAAATCCTCAGTATTTCTTTATTTTTTGGGGAGAGTCATTTTACTCCCTCTCTCATATTTTCATATTAGAAATACCTGAAGATAAAATAAATAAAATCAATGATCCTATTTTCAAAATTTGAGAAACCTCAAATATGAAAATAGCGAAATCCCCAACTCTCTCCGAGGGTCCTTGAGTTGCGTAGAATTTATTGGATCCACCAAAAGCAAGAAAATATGATATGCATTGATGATCTAAGGTATAACATTCCAAATTAAAAATTTGGGATGTTACACTTGTGGTGTCTGAAACAATTTTTCGCCGACTCCTCTAGGGTTTATGGAATTTGTGGTATTTATAGAGTCAGAGGTCAGTGGAAAAGCTTCCCATGGGCCCCACTACCCACCAGGGCACGCTAGGGGCCTCTGGCACGCCCTGGTGCCTAGTGGGCCTCATGGGCCTCCTGTGGTGCACCTCTGGGCTCCCCGGGTGTCTTCTGGGCAGAAAAAATCTCCAATAAGTTTCATGGCATATGGACTCCGTTTAGTATTGATATTCTGCAAACTAAAAAAACAATTGGCACTGGGCACTATGTCAATAGGTTAGTCCTAAAGTTGCTAGAAAATGTATGTAAAACATTCAAGATTGATAATATAACAACATGGAACAATAAAAAAATTATAGATACATTGGAGACATATCACCTGGTTCTTTCAAAAATTCTCGCGGTCGATGCACCACAGGTCTTGCAGGAGAGTCCAAGAGCAATAGGTTCAACAACAGAATGTCCAATAGTAGAAGGTCCAACATAAAAAACTTGACAAAAATTCTTTCATCTCGCTTTATATACAAAGCAACAACCATCATACAACTCAGCCATATAACTTGACATTGCACACACACACACACACAAGACAAGATACAACAGATGCTGGAGAACAACCACACGTCTACACCGATCCATACCACTCCAAGAAAATGGCAGCTGGGAAAGTGAGTACCGCTTGAAGTGGCCCAAGCACTCAACAGTGAACTAGTCGCCACGAAGAGGAGAAGCTGCGCATGCCGAACGATGAACTCCAAAGTGGAGGCTTCGAAAAGGTCACGACACCGCATCGTCTTCACCTTCTTATCCAAAGATCGGGGTTTCCCTCGAAGCACATGGAGGACTAGGACTAACTGCGACGACGCCTTCAAAAGGAGACGAAGCACAGATGTGCCACCGATGTTACCATGACATAGCCAGAGCAGGTTCTCACCACGGCAAGAGACCCATGTCTTCAAGATGAAGTATGGTCAGTCGCAAGGACACATGCTGCACCACCGCCACCACACGCCATACCCCGGCCACTACACCGCCCACACGGCCATGATAACCTGCAGCACCTAAGCTGCGGGCTTGGGTGCTTGGGTGCTGGCAACCGTCATCCATTTTAAGAAAAAATATTCTTGGTCATATGCTCCATATGCCGTGGTGGAGGACGAAACTTTTTTAAGGTGGGGCGGACTCTAAACCATAAAAAAATCAGTGCGAAACCAAATTAGTATGTATACAATTATTTTTTTTGCGGGTGAAACGAGTATATATTAGTTAATGAATGTGGCTACACTCATTTTCACAAAAACTTACATAAATCATCTGCCCCCGAGCCAATATGTAGAGGTGAGGATTGTTACCCACAATATGTAACAAGACTTCGAGCGCATTTGGTTGCTTATATACTCCTTAGCGAGGCCATGGGGACACAACTTTGATTTGTATGAATCTTAAAGCACCACCCAGCCAGACCCACTAGAAACGGTCGTATCGGTCGTTTCCACCCAGCTAGGCTCTCAATGTGCAGGGGATGATCGCGACCAAGCTCATGCAGGTAGGAAGATGGCACGGGCTTAATATCCAAATCAGTATCTTCTATCAAGTAATGTGAGATATCCTCAATAATTTTCTTGGTAAGAGAGAAAAGAATAACACTTGTACCTGCTCCAATATCATACAAGCCACGATAACAATGAATATTAACCTTGACAAAAATAGTAGAAATACCAACAACATTGGAAGATCTTTGATGTCTAACAATATCAGTAGCTTCCGTACTGGATAACTTTCCCATCTAAATTTTGAGTCACAAGATTTTTAGTCATAACTATTTGAGGTTGTGTTTCAATTTGATCGTAAGGTTATATGTTTAATTCACCTTTATAATCTACAGTAGTTACCAATGATGTACTTTCATCCTAACATGAAATAGTGGTTTCTCAACATAAATTGAAGCTAACACCAAATTAACAGTATGAACTTGCAATTCCCTATTAGCAACAATAATTTCTTTATAAGCACCTTGAAATGGGTAATGACATGTCACCCATGTTTCATTGACATGAGCACCAATAGATTTATAGAAGTTGACAAACATTTCAGAATCAAGTCCAAATTTAGCACTAAGTTTATGAAACACATCGGTTTCATCAAAATATAGACTTAATCCAATCATATTCAAAGTTCATATCTTGTTCTTTACCTTTGTGAATTAACCAATCTGCAATGTTCTTTCAATAAGATTCCATTTACTGTTTACTTCTTTATTATCAATGTGTTGTTCTTACTTCAACAAAAAACATACTTACGATTATACCCGTTATGCAAGCATCATCAAATACACAGGAGTAAATAAGATAACATCTAAGAATAGCATTAAAATTACGGTTCTAACACCGCTTATGCAACAGTTCATAAAATCGGGGTTTGGCAATTTCTCTCACTCCAGCTGCACATCATAAAGACATTAATCATGTAATTCTCTTCTCTAGGACCATAATGGTGAAGTGATATGCAATCGAAGTTCTCACACCACAACTAGAGAATTACACCACAACATAATATTAAAACATTGAACTTTACTTAACTGCACATAATTATTAGGAGCAAGGCGTATCCCATGTCCCCATGAACATAACAGACTACTCACAAGTGATCATATGTGTAGAACTGCACACACCAGCCAGTTCGTCCAAAAGCTCGAGCTGACGGGGAAAGGTGGGATATGCATTTATACATCAACACTACCTCTCACGCGTGGCTCCTGTCCAGCAAACGAATCTGATAGCGAGTACTAGGGGTACGAAAAGGGACGAAACCTAGCTACGGCATGGGTGTGGCACTTGGATTTTACGAGTTCAGACCCACTGCAAAGAGGTAAAAATCCCTACATCTCGGGTCCTAGGGATATGTTTTCTCTTGTGTGTCTGAATACGGTAGGGTTGCAAACCCTTGTACATGAGCTGGATTGTGGATTATATAGAGCGCATTGTTCCTCATTAAGGCCACGGGGGAGATAACGAGAATATTACTTCAAGCATTACTGGTAATTGCTGCTATAACTACGCTTGAAGTCTGGCGTTATGCTCTGATACCATGTAGAACTACACACACCAGTCAGTTTACCAAGAGCTCAAGCTGATGGGGAAAGTTGGGCTATGCATTTATACGTCAACAATATGGATCATGATCAGTGGGGATGGTAATATGATTAATAATCTGTACATATGATTCTTTTACCAATGAAACTTCTAAGCATCAACTAAAAGTAGTAATCAACACCAGTAAGTAATCTTAGCAAAGGATTTGAGGTAATTGTTCATAGATGGTAAAGTAGGGGGTGGAGGTGATGATGTTGATGTAGATGGTGATGGAGATGATGATCGAATGATAATTGAATCATTGGCGATGGCGGTGGCTTTGATTTCTCCATCCCGAATGTATGGAATTTCGACAGCTTAGCTCGCTAGAAGTGAAATTGTGCTCTTCTCTTTTCCGTCTTGTAAACAGCATCAGGAAAATCCCACAAAATAAACTGAGCATTTTAAGGGTAATAAAGGACAAGGGGGCACCGAAAGCACCCAGGAGGGCACTTGTGGGCACCAAGCACCGCGTGGGCCTTATAGGCCTCTCCCCGAGAGGTGACAGACACGTTGGGCGTCTTCTCATGAGGCAATTGCGAATAAGTTTTTCTTGATCTTTTTATGTTCGTAAAAATAATCTCATGCCCTTGTTTTAGTCCTTTTCTGCATCTATCCAACAATTTCCCTTTCCCAGCGAAACATGTAAATTAAGAGGAAATATGCATTTAGAATCATGCAAATTTGTGAACTGCATCATTGATAAAGAGTAATTTATTATAAGAGATAGTAATACAAAATAGACATATCATGTGTACACCATCCGATTATCATGTTCTCTTTGTCTCATAATGTAAGACGTTTTTTGACACTAGTATTGTGTCAAAAAAACGTCGTACATTATCAGACGGGGTACCTTCTAGGCTCCTCCACTTACACCACTATACTTGCTGTGAGCAAAATGCCCACGATAGAACTGCTTTTGGTATACACAAAACAGGTTTAACTCAATAATGTGCTAAAACAAAGGAAAATGAACAAGTCATGAGTGTTGAGTAGTGTCACTAGTTGTGACACATGATATTAATATGATTTGGAAGTTAGGGACATGTCCCACCCGGTTATATATCCTTTGATTTTTTTCTGTAAGTTGACACCTTAGTATTTGCTTCATTAAAAATGATAGAAGAGAGTTGTTTAGTTAATTTACGAAAAAAATAGATGAGCACCGTTAGACATGCCCATAACATAGGGCACGCCAACCGATCACAGAAGTAGAAGAGAGTTGTCCAACTAATTTTTGAAAAACGGAATGAAAATCGTTAAAACATGCCCACAAGATGATAGACATAGAGCGGTTGGCTCTTTTTTAATGGGAGGGGAAATGATTTTTCTTTTGAAAAAGAGGACATATCTTCGGCCTCTGCATCTTGATGATGCATGCAACCATTTTATTAATAATTCACAAAGACTTATAAAGTAATATATAAATATGCCTGAAGCCACTATCTTGGCAACACACATGTCACTACTCCTATCCCCTTGATGAAGGGTGCCAAATGTCTGAGCCTAATACCAAATAGACATCACACCAAATCATAACATCTAAAGCCAGATGCCCCAACCAAGCCACAATGCCGGGACTGGGTCACACACCGGTCTGGCGCACTCTCAAAGGTCGTCGCCACCAGCAACCGCTGATCCATCTCCAGAGCAGGTACTGACACACCAACCTTGTCAGGCCTGTCGTCGACTCCACCATCCTGCACGTATCCATCCACACGCACCCATCGTCGAAACTCCGCAGCGCCATGTGATACGTCTCAAACGTATCTACTTTTCCAAACACTTTTGATGTTGTTTTGACCTCATTCTTGCATGATTTGAACTAAACTAACCCGGACTGCCGCTGTTTTCAGCAGAGCTGCCTGTATGGTTTCATTGTGTGCAGGAAAACGGATTTTTAAGCACCTCAGAAAAATCCACGAAAAATCACAGAAAATCCACGCACCCGAAGGAACCAGGAACCAGAAGTGGGGCCAGAGGGGGGCCAGGGGGTGCCCAGGCGCCCTGTGGGCGCCCCACCCCCCCGGGCCGCGCCGGGGGGTCGCCTGGGTGGGGCCCACACCCCCTGGTGCCCTACTTTGCCTCGTATTTTTACTCGCGACACGGAAACCCCATATCAGAAGTTCTTTTCGCAGTTTTCCGTTGCGGAGCCGCCGCCACCCTGTGTTCTTCCTCGGGAGGGCTAATCTGGAGGCTGAATTGGCCTCCGGAGAGGGGAGATCGTCGCCATCGTCATCATTATCACCACTCCATCATCCCTCCATGACTTCTCCCTCCATGTGTGAGTAATTCCCCTGCTGTAGGCGAAGGGGATGGTAGGGATTGGATGAGTTAGATCATGTAATAGTTTGTCAGATCGTTGGGGGCATGTTGCCTATCATCTACTATGGTGTTTATCATCTTTGCTTCAACTTGTTATTCTTAATGCTTGACACTTAGGGCCCGAGTGCCATGATCTCAGATCTGAACCATATGTGTTTGCATGAATATATTTGTGTTCGTGATCCTATCTATGAGTTGTTTGCACCTATTACAGTTCGGAACCGGCGATCCCAAAAGTGACAGCTTGGGACACCAAAGGGGATGGTTCGTAGTTTGAGGATTACATGTATCCATTGAGTTCATTGCTTTGTTCCGGTGCTCTTTGACAGGAGCACCTTAATCTCCATAAGTTCCTTTTGGCCCCGTTCGTAGCGGGGTGGTAGGACAAAAGATGTTGTGCAAGTTCTTATTGCAAGCACGTACAACTACCTACGGGATACATGCCTAATGTTTGATATTTGCCTAGATGATCATTACTTTTCCGTGTGCCGTGCCCCAAGTTAGAAGCTATCTCATCCATGCAGCGCCCAACCATCCATCTCCCTAGCCTACAGTGTTTCAAATCCTGCTTGTCACTAGTTGCTACTTTTACCATTTACCTTTACTATTTACTTTTGTTGTTTACTTTTACTATCACTATCATCACTATCATATCACTGTTACCATTTATCTTTGTTGCAAGTAAGTATATTTCAGGTGCGGTTGAATTGACAACTCAACTGTCAAAGCTTATAAATACTCTTTGGCTCCCCGTGTGTCGAATCAATAAATTGGGTTATTCTTACCCGCGAAGACTATCTCGATCCCTTACGGTTGAGGGTTATCAAGTACCGTTTTCTGGCGCCGTTGCCGGGGACCATAGCAATATTTACAAGTCTACTTGAGGTATCCTACCTGCTGCACTTTATCCACTATGGGTAAGAAAGGAGACCCCAAGGTTCCGATCTTACTATCCACTACAAGAAGAGGTACTGCTCTGAGCACTAGTGCTACACTTGATTCACCTTCCGTTATGAGTAAGTTTGCCTCATCACCACCACATGATGCTCCTACTGAATCTGTTACTATGTCCGATACTCTTGATGATGCCTCTACTACTTTTCATGATATTAGTTCGCTTGGTTATGCTCTGGAGAAACAAATTGTTGCTGCTGCTAAAAAGTCTGGAATTGAACTTCCTGTTACTCGCTACCCTATTGGTGAAACTTATGATTATCCTGATTTGAGTAAACTCAAAGAGAGGCTCCTTGATGATGATTACTATATGCTTGATGAAGATTTATGCAGGGAACTGACAGAGTTTTCTGGCTCTGACCCTGAAGTTATTAAGAAACTATTTGAAAAACACTCTTTGAAGAACAAAACAGTTCCTGATCCTGAATTTGCTACATCTCCTATATGCATTGATGATCCTGATTATGATTTCTCTGTTGATCTTTCACTTATACCTATGGTTGAAGCTGACCCCTTTTATGGCAGAGAAAATGATGATGCTATTGCACACCTGACTAAACTCGGTGAGTTAGGTGGCCTGTTTACCACAGATGAAAAGATACAATACTTTTATATCACCAAGCTTCTTCCTTTCTCCTTGAAGGAAGGTGCTAAATCATGGTATGATTCGCTTCCATGCGGTTCCATTAAGAGTCCTCAAGACTTAGCTCACTCTTTTGTTGATAAGTACTTTCCTGCTCACATGCAACATGCTGCTTTACAAAGAATTTATAACTTTAAACAGTTGCAGGATGAGTCCCTCCCTAAAGCTTGGGGGAGGTACTGCGGTCTGATTTGGGCTAGACCAGGACATGAAATTCCTAAGAATGAATTAATCGATATATTCTATGCTGGTCTAACAGATGAATCCAGGTCCTATTTGGACAGTTGTGCTGGTTGTGTTTTCAGGAAAAGAACATCGGACGATGCGGAGGATTTGATGGGCAGGATTGCCAAAAACCATGAAGATTGGTCCGTCCCTGAACCACCTCCACCACCAAAGAAGAGGGTCATATTTGTTCTAAGCCCCGAAAATATGCGAGAAGCAAAGAATTCTATTAAAGAGAAAGGTATTAAAGCTGAAGACGTGAAGAATCTACCACCTATTGAGAAGCTGTGTGAGCCTACTACTCACCCTCCTATGGTAGAGGTACACTCTCTTTTAGATTTCAACGCAAGTGACATCCCTCATGGTAAGCCTCCTGATCAATGTTTAGATGAGTTTGATAATTTTATTATGAAACAAAATCATTTTAATGAGAGGATAGAAAGTCAATTGCATGATAATTCCCTTGCCATCAAAAGACTGCTTGATGTTTTAGATAGAACAGTTAATGATGTTCAATGTCTTGTGAAGCATTTTCAAATGGTTCAAACTCAGCTTGACCAAATTTCTAATGTGCAAAGAGATTTGCTTGCTAACAATGCCAAACAAGATAATTTGCAGGCTTTCGGGATTAAGACCCGAGGAGGAACTAGTACTCAAGATCCTCTCTATCCAGAGGGACATCCGAAGAGAATCGAGCAGGATTCTCAAATGCAGGAAGAAGAAATTGTTGGCTCTCCAAAGAAAAACAAGAAACATAAGGAGACTGACAATTCTAATGATCCTATTGCAGATGAAGAGCCAACTATTGATCCTAACAACGTATCTATCTCCGATGTTGAGACTGAAGACGGTGCTGAACCTGAAGGTAATAATAATGAGAAGAATGATCCGCCTGAAGTTCGAGAAGAAGAAGCACCTGACAAACGTAAAAGGTACACTAAAGAAGACTTCATCGCAAGTAAACATGGGAAGGAAAGAGAACCATGGGTACAGAAACCCATGCCCTTTCCAGGTAAGTCCATCAAATCTAAAGAAGAAGAGCATTATAATAAGTTTTGTGAGTGGATTAAACCTCTTTTTCTTCAAATCCCTTTGACTGATGCTATTAAGTTACTTCCTTATTCAAAATATATGAAAGATATTGTCACTAATAAAAGAAAAGTTCCTAATGATGCAATATCTACTATGCTTGCTAACTACTCTTTCAGTGGCAAGATTCCTGAGAAGCTCGGTGATCCAGGTATACCCACCATTCCTTGCTCCATAATGAATAATTATGTCAAAACTGCTTTATGTGATCTTGGAGCAGGAGTGAGTGGTATGCCTCTCTCTCTTTACGAGAGGCTTTGTTTAGAGAAACTAATCCCTACAGATATCTCCCTTCAGATGGCTGACAAGTCAACCGCTGTTCCGATAGGTGTTTGTGAGGATGTTCCCGTAGAAGTTGCTAATTGTTTAATTCTTACTGATTTTGTTGTGCTTGACATGCCCGAGGATGGGAGCATATCCATTATTCTTGGTAGACCTTTTCTTAACACCGCAGGTGCTATTATTGATTGCAATAAAGGGAAGGTTACCTTCCATGTGAATGATAAAGAACACACGGTATATTTTCCAAAGAAGATCGATAGGAGGCATGCCCTCAACTCTATAGAGAATATCGAGACCGTGAAAATTGGAGAATGGGACTGTCCACTACATGTGCCTCACAAATACAAAACTATCATGGTGGGGACAATGTCCATCAAAGTAAAGGTTCAGTGATTACTTCGTAAGAGGTGAGACTTTTTGCTCTATATATTGCTTGTTTGTTGGTAAGACTTGATCAACCTTACTAGTAAACATGTTTTATATGGATAAGAAGTTGAGCTTGTTATGTTTTCACTTGTTTTTAGTTTTGTCCTACTTGTTGTACCAAGTATTTATGTTTTTGAAGCTTCACAATACTACTAACTGCTTCAAGTTTTCAGAGAGTTTCGCAGCTTTTTGGACTTCGAAAAAATTTCAATAGTGAAGTTTTCAGAAAAATTCCAGAAAAATTAAAATAAAAATTTCCACGTCGGGAGAGACCCAGAAAGTCTTGGGGCCAGCCAGGGGGACCCACCAGTGGCCCAGGCGGCCAGCTGGCGCGGCCCAGCCCCTGGCCGCGCCCACAGGGCGCCTGGGGCCCACAGGACCCCCCTCCAGGTATGTCTTCTTCCTTCCTCTCTCTTTTTCTCCAAAAACCCGAGTTCTGCAATTGTTCTTGTGTTCCTGCTGTTCATGGAGGCGATTCTTCGATCTCTCTCTACAGCCCATCATTTGAGCTGAAATTTTGAGCAAATACTCCCTGGTATGTGACTCCTCCACCCCTCCAATTAGATTTTTGATTGGTGGCCTCATTTGTGAGTATTTAGTAGTTCTTGGTGCTGTATAGATGAGCTTGCATGCATATGTAGAAAGTTATTTTTCAAGTTTTGATGCAAGTTTATGCCTTGGGCAAGTGAGTTCAGTAGTTTGCCTTAGCTCACTTTGTTTTAATCCTCGTTTTTGTAATTTGTAAAAAAAATCAGAAATGAGTTTGTTAGGAAGGGCAAAAGGGTGGCTTGAGAAGAGGAGGCCCGCACACTCCGATCGAGTTACTAGAGCCGCAGCCTCACCATCGACTGCTAGGGTGAGTTATAATGAAGATCATGTGCCCCTGGAGTTGTTGGAAGATACAAGTCCAGCACGTGCGATGACATTTCCATGTGATGAATTCATGGAAGCTGCGGGAATCAAGGATGAGTTTTATAATCTTTGTGCTAATGCAGGTTTGACACGACTCGTCACGAGCCGTGTTACCCAGTATCAAAAACTCACCTCCAGTTTCATTAATAGTTTTAGATATAATCCTGATTCAGGTGCTATTGAGTTTAAAATTTACAATGATCTTATCACCATGACTTTGGGAAATTTTTGTGAAATAATAGGTGTGCCGAACGTTGGGAGGACGGCTAAGATGGTCACTCAGCCCTCCGAGCTGAAAACCGTCATCAACTCTCTCGGCAGCATGGGTACGAGGGATATTCATCAGTCGAAGATCTCCAGCATCTTATTTCCTCACCTCAGGTATTTTGCATATTATATTGCCAGAGGGGTGTTAGCTCGTGACAACACGAGCAACATTTCTGCTCCGGATATTGCTATCCTGGCGGCAGCCCTCTCAGGGAGGTCTGATTATAATCTGGGTGCCTTAATTGCTCGACGCCTTGCTATGAACGGTAACAAGGGGGACTTATATGGTGGCATTTATGCCACACTTATCTTAGAACATCTTGGAGGCACCCCACACCCTGATGATAATCCTTTTACTTATTTAAGCTTTGATCTTGCTGCTATGAAAAGGCATAAGTTTGTCACCATGGGTTCTGAGCTTGATAATCTTGTTTATATCTTGCGTTTCGGAACTACCGCGGAACGCGAGATCCGTCTACCTGCACCTCTTTTGTTTGATTTTTCTCGCAGGAACGGATGGTCCTTTGATGTTGTCCAGTTCGATGAGTTCATGGTCCAGCATCAGTTTCATAACCCCATGGAGGGGGTTGTGCCCGACGAGGAGAAGCACGGTGAGTTACCACATTTTCAGGAAGAGGCCGCCACCGAGTTTGGTGAAGGTTCTTCCTCTTTTTGGCGCTCGGAACCTTCCTCGTGGGAGACTCCGAGGAGTTCGGTGTACGCGCCAGCATCCTTCTACGACCCTTGGACTCACCACCATACCACCGGAGCAGGAGGCTCCTGGGGGCAGTAGCTGCTACCAACTTAGGCCAAAAGCCTAAGCTTGGGGGAGTACGTGCCCCTCTTACTTTTCCATTGTATTATCCATTTTATTCACTTTGATCTTTTCGAAGTTTTTGCCCGTTCTTCTTTATTTCTCTCTTTGCAAAAACAACAAAAAGATTTTCTCTTTCTTTTGCTTTTATTCAACCTTTGAAAAATTCAAAAAGATTAACTTTCTCTCTTTAGTTTGCTTTGTTTTCAGAGTTCAGCTCGAGTCCGTGATGGCATTTAATTATATTTCCTACGTTCGATCGTGCAAGTAACAAGCAGTAATGACGAAGATCGACTGAAGGGAAGCAACAAGGAAGACCGGTACGAACTCTTTTTTTTCTCTTTTTGTACATATGCCTGTACTTATGATCTAGAGACCAGCTTGTAGCGACATAGTGCTATGTTTACAATGCTCTTTCGGTGGTTCATGCTTTCCTTGTGGCTAGTCTCGGATAACTAGAGTATATAATGTGTTATTGAAATGATCTACATGTATTGCACTGTTCATAGTCTGGTATACTAAGGTGGTATTTCCCTTTAGAGAATTTTTGGATTGACTTGGCACATGCTTACACATGTTTAAGACTAAAAAGTCTACTCTGCCTTGATGATCTTTGAGTTTTAGAATAGTTATATCACTTTCATGCCCGATTCAATGTTGCTTTGTCGCTCTGCATGATTATGACCGTTATTGCTCTCTAGTTGGTCGCTTCCCGGTCTTTTGCTAAACTTCCACCTGTACTAAGCGGACTGACTGCTTGTGCATCCAAAATCCTTAAAACCAGTTATGCCATATGAGTCCACTATACCTTCCTATACATGGTATTTACCTGCCATTCCTAACGAAGACTTTCGTGTACCATCTCGAAATTAATCAAAAGCATTTCTCTTTTGTGCCTATGTTTTAGCTCATGAGGAAGTAGTAGTTAATTCATAATCTTTTTAAGTTGGACAAGTTTCACCCCTGGATTGCATGTATAATGTGCAAACCCCTAATACGAAAAGGAACTGGCATTGAGTGCGCCCGGCTCAAAAAGATAATATAACAAACAAACCCTCCTTCACGCTTTGTTCATGAGAAATCAGAAAACTTTGGCAGTGATAAACAAAGGAGATTAAGAGGATGTGATCGTCCTCATGCGGGAGCCGTTCCTCGAAACTTGTCCAGCTCAAGAAGTGATTGAGTTATCTGCTAGCATTCGTTGACGAAATATGCACCTCTCAAAACGTTTTTATCTCTATTTTTAAAACCAAGAGCTCTGGTACATGTTTAGTTTTTGTTTCCGATCACGGGTTTTCAACTTTGCCAACAAAAGCCACGGTTCGAGAGTCTTCACCTTCTTTCTTCAAAGCACCAACTTGTGACGCCCGAGACCGACGTCCCAGAAGATTCCAGAAGATTCCAGATGTTCCGGGTTGCCCGTGTGTTTTTATTTTGCTTGTCTTATTTTATTTTTGCATTGCATCATGTCATCATGCCATCATGTCATATTTTATTTTTGCATCTCAACCTAATAAATCGTGTGGACCTTCGGTTCATTTAAATCGAGGGAAGATGTCTTCTCTTTATAACATATAAAAGCCTCTCGATAGTTATGGAGCTATATTAATAAATATTCCATTGCTTCGGAATCACCGTAACACACTTGCATATTTTTCCCCATGTCTTTTCACTTCGAGTTTCACCTCCAAATTCTTGCCAATAATTCTTTTCCGTTGTTTCGAGGCTCCTCCAAAATTCCGGACATTTTTGGACACTTCAATAATCACGTCTTAGTTCAAACCTATTTGAATTAAATTCAAATATGTTTGAATTATTTTTCGTTCATGCCTTTCTTATTTTTTCTCGGACTTTGCTCATTTTGTGATGCCCGAGAAAAATAGTCCTTTGTATTATCTTTTCCCTAACCGTCCTCCTCTTTCTCTTTTTCTCTCTTTTGTTTTTTTTTCTGCTAAGTAATAAAAGAGGCAGCCAGCCTCTAGGCCTCCTTCTATCCTCACCTCTCCTCCCAGGCCTCAGGCCCATTCGGCCCATCTTCCGAGCCCGTTCCTATGGCTAACCATAGCCCGACCGCACTCTCCTCCCGTTTCCTCTCGCTCTCCCTCTGCGCCGCAATCCCTCGAGCCCTCTGTCTCGCTCTCTCTTCCCCCGCACTCGATCTCCTCCCGAGACCCCGCAGCCTTCGAGCCCTCTGCGCGTCCTCCCTTTCCCTTCCCGCGCAGGCCCCCTCGCCCTCTTCCTCGCCAGCGGCCAGGGGTCGCCGCGCCCGTCGCGACGAGCGCCAGGAGGCGGCCCCGCGATTCCTCCCCGAGCTCCGCCTCCCTCCTCTCACAGTCCCGTCGCCCCGTCGACCTCCCCTTCGTTCCCGAGCCGTCGCCCGTCCCCGCGCGACCTCCCTTCGGTCTCCAGCAGCCGCGGCCAGGGGAGCTGCCCTCGCCAGCGACCCGAGCCCGAAGCCCCTCGTCCTCCCGTCGCCGCGGGAGTCCAGCTCCGACGCGCCCCCGTCTCCAGAAGCCAGGCCGGACGCGGCCATCCTCCTCTCTGCGCGCTCCCTTCGTCCTCCAGGAGCCCGAGCGTTCCTCCGTTCCAGTGGCCTCCCGCGCCACCTTTCCCTCCTCCGCGCCCGTCTTCTGCAGCGCCCCGTGCGGCCCCCTCTCGAGCCCGCAGCGCCGAGGCCAAGGCCCCTGCCTCGCAGTGCTGCTGCCTGGCCTCGTCGTTCCGAGACTTGCTGCTGTAGTTTGTTTTTTTTGTTTTGTTGCCTGTGCTGTATTTTTGACAGATGACCCGAACGAGTTTACGGCGACCCGACCAAGTACCTCTTCGATAAGTACCTCTACACAGCGAAACGACTAGTACATCTACCGTCGCCGAAGACCGCGTGTACCTCTACGATACGAGAACGCCGACACAAGACGATGCGACAAGTACCCCTTCGATGCGCCGAGACCAAGTTCCACTACGTCCACGACGACTCGAACGACTACCGATGACCGTGAACAACTACCGCCGTCGTGGAACCGCCAAGACGAACGGAACAACTACTTCCCACTACGAACATGTACCCCTACGTCGACGACGACCGCGACAAGTACCCCTACCGATGCCGGATCCGTCGGCACCCTCAAGTACCTCTACGGCATGTACCACTACCGTCGCCCGGAAACGAGGAATTCGCCAAGTACCACGACACGATGATGTGAACCACTACTTCCTCTACGTCCCTCTACGATCTCGAACCGTCCCGAAACAATTGTTTCAAAGGTATAACCCCGAGACGTGACCCGTGTGATGCTTGTTATGGTTGTATGATATGCTCCTCGTGTGTGCTTCGTGTCCGTTGTGCCCTCTTTTGTCGTGTTCCTCGGTTGCCTCGTCACCGACTCGTGGGAACCCGGCAACGGGAACACCCCATCATCTCGTTTGACTCGCTTCGTCACCTTTTGCACCGGTCTCTCAACGAGATACCGGAACCGATATGATGCCGTTGCATCATTGTCGGATCGTTGTCGTGGCCCCCTTCCTTTCCACCACGGTGACAATACTTCATATCTCCTTTAAGTCAACCTTTTAATAAAACTTGCATAAAACTTAATCATGTCATCCGCATCATGTTAACAACATTATAATGAGTGAATTGTTGTTTGCTTATAATTATTAAACCATGCTCATGAGGATTTTCCGGACATGTTGTTGTTATTTCCGGCCTCATTTAAAATGCCTTAATAGTGTAGTTTTCTTATGCTTCACCTCTTGCCATGTTAATCAACATTAATCTTGTCTTGTAATTAAATGTGAGTCAACTAAATAATTAATGTGGTGTTTCGTCAATATGCAACTCGTTGCATATTGATCTCCACTTAACTTGTAGTATTTGTTTGTGCACCTTGCCATGCCTTGCATAATTAAACCGGACATGCATCATACTTGGATGTGCATCGTATGCCATGTTTATGCGTGTGTGTTTACCGTGTTGTTTCTTCTTTCCGGTTGCTTCTCTTGTTAGCTTCGGTGTCGTTCCGGAGTTGTGAGGTTTCTCTCGACTGTGTTGCTCCGTCTTCGTGGATCCGTTCTTCTCCCTTGTGGAATTCCAGGCAAGATGACCGAACCCGGATACCATTACTATCTTTGCCTATTGCTAGTAGTCTCGATCTTTAGTTTTGCCTCGATGCCCATGTTTTCCTGTCAGCCTCCTACTTGTAACCATTGCCATGTTTAACCACCCTACCTACGCAAACCGTTGCTTGGCTAAGTACGCTTCGCTCAGCCCTTCTTATAGCTTTGCTAGTTGCAGGTGAAGATTGAAGATGCTTGCTTCATGTTGAAGTTTGGTTGGGTTATATCACACTATATAAATGCTTAAAAATGAAATCATCTATATACTAGCAGGGTGGAAGGCTAAGCCTTTTGCTTGGTGTTTTGTTCCACTCATGCCGTTAGGAACCGTATAAACCGGTGTTATGTTCCTTGATTATGCGTTCCTAACACGGTTGGGGTGCATGGGACCCCCTTGATAAACCGCTAAGTGCTAAGTCTTTTCCAGCAAGTCCCAACATTTGGTACTATTTGCCTCATAATAACAACTTATTTAAATAATTAAATTTGCATAGGGGGTCGCGTCCCCGAGGATTCTTAATTCTACATAGCAGGGGGGGCCAGCGCTGATGGTGTTGGTCCCAAACGGGGGTTCTGCGGGGCCGCCTTGGGGCAACCCGAGGTATTTGGTATCCACCCGTAGAATCGCCCATCCGGTCGTGTCCTGAGACTTAGATACGCGCGGCTACTATCAGGGTGTCGACACGCCGGGAGGATTTGCTGGATTAGCCTTACCTTAGTTCGGTTTAACTTGAGCACGGGATTCCGAGAATACTCGGGTCTTCCCACCTATGGAGTTGCGACTTCGCGGATCGTGGGCTTGTGATGGGCCAAGTTGGAACACCCCTGCAGGGTTTGAACTTTCGAAAGCCGTGCCCGCGGTTATGTGGCAGATGGGAGCTTGTTAATTCCGGTTGTAGATAACTTGACACAATGTTTCAATACACTACCAGCGTGTGTACCGTGACTGTCAATTTCCGAATAGGGATTCGGGAGTTGAACACGGTGGGGTTATGTTTGACCGGCTTTAGTTAGGATCACTTCGTGATCATCTTTCGACCGATGCTCTTCTCTTCTCGCTCTCTTTTACGTAAGTTAGTGCTAGTTGCTGCTGCAGACTCTTGTTGTTCCTTCACCTCTCGTTCTTTCTTCAGCCTTGTCCTCACCCGAGGCTTAAATAGTCTTGTTACCAGGGAACGGGATTGCTGAGTCCTCTGTGGCTCACAGTTACTTCACCACACCAGATGCAGGTTCAGCCGAGTTTGATGCAGGAGTTGGATCAGTTCTTCACCGGGAGCTCGATGAAGAGTTTGACCGTTTGCTTGTGACGCTTCGACGATCAGTAGTGGTTTCTACTAGGATTCGATCTTGGCCTGTGGCTTTATGTTGTTTTGGTATCTTTCTTTGGATCTTCGCCCGTAGTCGGGTTGTGATGTTTTGTATGATGTTTGCTTATGTATTGTATTGTGTGAAGTGGCGAGTGTAAGCCAACTATCTCCTTTTGCAATTTAATCCCTCTTTTACATGAGTTGTGCAAAGATACCAAACTTGAGATCATTCTAGGATGGGCTTATACCTTTAAGTCGTGCCTCGACACGTAGGAGGTATAGTCCCATCCTGGGCATTACAAGTTGGTATCAGAGCCTTCTCCGACCTAGAAGCCCTCACTGTTTGATCGAATCGTTGACGGTTGAGTCTAGGCACACACTGAAAAACTTTTTGAGTCCTATATTTATATCGGAGAGTGGGATTTCTGTTTGCTTCTCATCCCTTTTCATTCTGGTGAGGACTCCTGACGATTACTCTTACCTCTTCTACTTTCAAAAATCGCACAAATTTTTTTTTAGGATCCCGCGAGTATTCTGGGATTGTTTCGATGTTCTTGTGACAAGGATATTGTTCCCGATGCCTCCTGTTACCGAGGAGTTGAGCTTCGGGGTATCATTGTAACAAGCATATCGCGGCAGTACTAAATACTTAAGACGGCCGACATCGAAAATCTCCCCTATACGGCCAGTGGCAAGATAACCCCGACATCACCCAGTACTGGGGAGGTAGTTCGAGAGTATTGCCATAGCTTGTTATAGTGGATGCTTTTCGAAGGTCCGAGGTAAACAGTTTCCGAGAAAGACTGGTTATGTGTTGAAGGATGGATACACCTGGATGTAGGTTTAGAGTTGATTGCGCGGTGCTTCCCGTGTATCCCCAACACCTGATTGCATAACTAGAAACTTTCGGAAATCTATAGGTGGGTTCATCTAGTAGTTCTAGGCATTCTTCCAACGGATGCTCGATATGAAGTTCGGGGTTCTACATTGAGTGAAGTGGTTTTATGGACTTGTTCTGATCGGGAGTTGCATCTTAAAGGGTCCTTGGCTATGCTGATCCGGGGATTGCAAAACCCTTTTGTAACATGTTCCATGAGCTTTCAGCACGAAGATGTCGAACGAAACTTCTATCTTGTATTTGTTCTATCTGTTCCTTGTTCCTTTTTATTTTCATTTTGTTCTTCAAGTGGCTTCTCGACCAGTTGATGTACCTACAGAATTCATTCGTTCGATCCTCTGTTCGAATGATATTGTGAAGATTAGGCTGCTACATATCTACCCTTTGTTTCGTTTTGATTCTGGTATTCGAGTTGCTTCGATGTCAAATGTTGATTCCATACCTTTCCTTATCGGTGTTCTCATATTTCTATGGGAGCGCTAATTCTTCTTGATCATCAAGTTTTTCATGTTAATTCTTTTCAACCGGTGTGCCTTCTCTTCAAGTTATTTCATATGGACGTCGTTGAGAAATCTGACGATTGTCTGTTTCATTCATCTCAAGTTGTCTTTGTTTTCCCCACCCTCCCACCCTTCTTCTTCTCGGAGTCAGAAATTCTCAGATGAAGAATCCATTTTATTCATATGAGGTTTCTTCATTCTTTTCCTTCAATATTCTTATCCGGTGATTTATCGTGAAGATGCTCAAGAGCTTCAAGTTCATCATTCTTTTGTTCTCTAATTCTGCCGGTGGATGTAATTCAAGATTTTGGTGTTGATCTTATCCTTTTCCTCTTTTCCCAATGCTTTCTTATTCCGGTGCACCAATTATTCATTCTCCTCTTGCTATTCTTATCCGGAGTGCTGAAGATTCATAATTCCATTCTTAATCCGTTCAAGCCATTTTGAGGTTGCTATCATATTCAAACCATTTAATTAAACCGGTGCAATAGCTCTGAAGCAATCTTTTCCAATGGTGATTTCTTTTGAGTGGGCCCTAACCCACAGGTCTTTTCCCAGGATCTTACCTGACTCTTCTTTTTCTGGAGTTATACTCAAATTCTTTTCAAGAGTGACGTAACAATGATTTCCATCAGTCACATGCCTTCTCCAAGTTTACTTTCAAACTCTTTTTCATCATTGGTTCAACCTTTTAAATTCTTCATTCCGGAGTGCTCAATAATTCTTATGGCATTTCTCGTCTTCATTCTCATCATTTGGAGACCGGAGAAGTGTTTCTCTTAAATCTTGGCCCGTTCTCTCAAGATTCGTGGTTCTAGCTTCATGCCATCCTCATTATCGTTTGATTGTGAGGAATTCTTTTATACCCATCCGAAGAATTTCATGAATTCTTTTCCATTTTGATCCTCCGAAGGCCATCATTTCAGAAGATTTCTTCGTTCTCAGTTTTCAACTTCGTCCTACAACTATTCTTCTTTGATGTCTCTTCGTTCGTCTCCATATTCTTACGGTGGTTCATTCTAGTTTACTCTTCCGTTGTTATCATTTTAATTCATTTGTTCTTTTCATGATCCTACTGGTGCTTTGTTGAATAATTATCCAAGCTGGTGCTAGATCTCTCTTTAATTCTTTCCAACGAGAATAAGTAATATGCCAAATCCTTTGGTTGTCATCAATTTAAATTGGTGAAGGATATGCATGACATAATTCTTATTCTTATTCCTTACAGGGGATTTAATTCCTTCCTTCGGAGCTTGTTCATCAGGTCATATTCTCGGCTCTAAGCTGTTCATATTGTTTTTCCGGAGCTCCATGTCATTTCAATTATATCATTTCAAAGCTCCATCTTATTCATCGCAGGCTTTGAATCTTATTCTTTTCATATTTCACTTCTCATGCTTTCATTACCGGAGTTCTTCATGGTGGTTCATCATTTAATTCATCCTCGTAGTCTTCATCAAGATTCTTGTTGGAGCTCAAGCATTTTCATCATGCATTCAAATTGCAATCCTTCTACCTTATCCTTTCAGATGGTGTTATGTCATTTTGACAATTCCTTCATGTTTCATGATTCATGAGTTATCAAGAATGAGATATTTAAACCCATCATTTTCTTTGTTCAGGAGATCTTTTCAACCCTTCAATTTATTCATTGGAGTTATCTTGGGTTGTATTTCACCTAAAGCCTTCCCTAAGGATTGTTGCTTTTGTGGTGCTTATAAATGACCCAAGTTCTTCATTTATCATTCCGATGAAATAAGTTTTTCATCTCCTTGTTGATCTCGATCCAAGCAATTGTTTCTGTTAGTGGCTGGTTGTCACCTATTAATTTTGAGATGTTTTCCATAAGCCCACATCAAGAGTTTTTTTCGTTTCGTTGTTGATTTTTCCAACAACTCCGTTCAACCCTTCTTTGTAAGGATGTTTCTCTTATTCATTCGTGGGAGAAGTTGTCATTTTCTTCCCCGTTCTTTTCTTTTCTTTGACCTATATTCTATTCTTCCATTCCGGAGGCATTGTGATATTACTCTCTTTAACCATCATCTCGTTTTATCGAGATCATGTTCTTTCCTTTGCTTGTCCATTTAACCGGAGCGTTGTGTCCTTCCTTCTAGTTCTCTCATTTTATCAAGTTTTGCCTATCTTTTAACCGGAGTGCTGTCTGAAATCTTTCTTACCCCTTGGGCCATTCTTTCAATTGTTTCAGAAGCTATATGTTGTTGTTTTCATCAAGTATCTTCCCAACTTGGCAAGTTCTTGTTAATTCCTTCCATTTTCAGACGGAGTGCTGCCCAAATTCTGTCATTCTTATTCCTTGGCCATACCATTGCAGTTCATTTCTTTTGGTCCGTGAGCTCTTGTTTCATGTCTTTCAACCTTCAAGGTTCTCATAATGCTCCTTGTTCCTCTTTTCTAAAGGAGTGTTTTTCCTCTTCGTTATCCCCGTTGTTTCTTCTTTCAACTTGTTCAACCTCTCAAGGTTCTTTGGTTTTCACTCGTTTGTCAAAGAAGCAACTTTGTTTTACCTCCTCCTTTTCGTTTTTACCCGGTGATATCTCTAGGATCTCGGGTCGAGATCCTCTGTTAGTGTGGGAGAGTTGTGACGCCCGAGACCGACGTCCCAGAAGATTCCAGAAGATTCCAGATGTTCCGGGTTGCCCGTGTGTTTTTATTTTGCTTGTCTTATTTTATTTTTGCATTGCATCATGTCATCATGCCATCATGTCATATTTTATTTTTGCATCTCAACCTAATAAATCGTGTGGACCTTCGGTTCATTTAAATCGAGGGAAGATGTCTTCTCTTTATAACATATAAAAGCCTCTCGATAGTTATGGAGCTATATTAATAAATATTCCATTGCTTCGGAATCACCGTAACACACTTGCATATTTTTCCCCATGTCTTTTCACTTCGAGTTTCACCTCCAAATTCTTGCCAATAATTCTTTTCCGTTGTTTCGAGGCTCCTCCAAAATTCCGGACATTTTTGGACACTTCAATAATCACGTCTTAGTTCAAACCTATTTGAATTAAATTCAAATATGTTTGAATTATTTTTCCGTTCATGCCTTTCTTATTTTTTCTCGGACTTTGCTCATTTTGTGATGCCCGAGAAAAATAGTCCTTTGTATTATCTTTTCCCTAACCGTCCTCCTCTTTCTCTTTTTCTCTCTTTTGTTTTTTTTTCTGCTAAGTAATAAAAGAGGCAGCCAGCCTCTAGGCCTCCTTCTATCCTCACCTCTCCTCCCAGGCCTCAGGCCCATTCGGCCCATCTTCCCAGCCCGTTCCTATGGCTAACCCTAGCCCGACCGCACTCTCCTCCCGTTTCCTCTCGCTCTCCCTCTGCGCCGCAATCCCTCGAGCCCTCTGTCTCGCTCTCTCTTCCCCCGCACTCGATCTCCTCCCGAGACCCCGCAGCCTTCGAGCCCTCTGCGCGTCCTCCCTTTCCCTTCCCGCGCAGGCCCCCTCGCCCTCTTCCTCGCCAGCGGCCAGGGGTCGCCGCGCCCGTCGCGACGAGCGCCAGGAGGCGGCCCCGCGATTCCTCCCCGAGCTCCGCCTCCCTCCTCTCACAGTCCCGTCGCCCCGTCGACCTCCCCTTCGTTCCCGAGCCGTCGCCCGTCCCCGCGCGACCTCCCTTCGGTCTCCAGCAGCCGCGGCCAGGGGAGCTGCCCTCGCCAGCGACCCGAGCCCGAAGCCCCTCGTCCTCCCGTCGCCGCGGGAGTCCAGCTCCGACGCGCCCCCGTCTCCAGAAGCCAGGCCGGACGCGGCCATCCTCCTCTCTGCGCGCTCCCTTCATCCTCCAGGAGCCCGAGCGTTCCTCCGTTCCAGTGGCCTCCCGCGCCACCTTTCCCTCCTCCGCGCCCGTCTTCTGCAGCGCCCCGTGCGGCCCCCTCTCGAGCCCGCAGCGCCGAGGCCAAGGCCCCTGCCTCGCAGTGCTGCTGCCTGGCCTCGTCGTTCCGAGACTTGCTGCTGTAGTTTGTTTTTTTTGTTTTGTTGCCTGTGTTGTATTTTTGACAGATGACCCGAACGAGTTTACGGCGACCCGACCAAGTACCTCTTCGATAAGTACCTCTACACAGCGAAACGACTAGTACATCTACCGTCGCCGAAGACCGCGTGTACCTCTACGATACGAGAACGCCGACACAAGACGATGCGACAAGTACCCCTTCGATGCGCCGAGACCAAGTTCCACTACGTCCACGACGACTCGAACGACTACCGATGACCGTGAACAACTACCGCCGTCGTGGAACCGCCAAGACGAACGGAACAACTACTTCCCACTACGAACATGTACCCCTACGTCGACGACGACCGCGACAAGTACCCCTACCGACGACGGATCCGTCGGCACCCTCAAGTACCTCTACGGCATGTACCACTACCGTCGCCCGGAAACGAGGAATTCGCCAAGTACCACGACACGATGATGTGAACCACTACTTCCTCTACGTCCCTCTACGATCTCGAACCGTCCCGAAACAATTGTTTCAAAGGTATAACCCCGAGACGTGACCCGTGTGATGCTTGTTATGGTTGTATGATATGCTCCTCGTGTGTGCTTCGTGTCCGTTGTGCCCTCTTTTGTCGTGTTCCTCGGTTGCCTCGTCACCGACTCGTGGGAACCCGGCAACGGGAACACCCCATCATCTCGTTTGACTCGCTTCGTCACCTTTTGCACCGGTCTCTCAACGAGATACCGGAACCGATATGATGCCGTTGCATCATTTTCGGATCGTTGTCGTGGCCCCCTTCCTTTCCACCACGGTGACAATACTTCATATCTCCTTTAAGTCAACCTTTTAATAAAACTTGCATAAAACTTAATCATGTCATCCGCATCATGTTAACAACATTATAATGAGTGAATTGTTGTTTGCTTATAATTATTAAACCATGCTCATGAGGATTTTCCGGACATGTTGTTGTTATTTCCGGCCTCATTTAAAATGCCTTAATAGTGTGGTTTTCTTATGCTTCACCTCTTGCCATGTTAATCAACATTAATCTTGTCTTGTAATTAAATGTGAGTCAACTAAATAATTAATGTGGTGTTTCGTCAATATGCAACTCGTTGCATATTGATCTCCACTTAACTTGTAGTATTTGTTTGTGCACCTTGCCATGCCTTGCATAATTAAACCGGACATGCATCATACTTGGATGTGCATCGTATGCCATGTTTATGCGTGTGTGTTTACCGTGTTGTTTCTTCTTTCCGGTTGCTTCTCTTGTTAGCTTCGGTGTTGTTCCGGAGTTGTGAGGTTTCTCTCGACTGTGTTGCTCCGTCTTCGTGGATCCGTTCTTCTCCCTTGTGGAATTCCAGGCAAGATGACCGAACCCGGATACCATTACTATCTTTGCCTATTGCTAGTAGTCTCGATCTTTAGTTTTGCCTCGATGCCCATGTTTTCCTGTCAGCCTCCTACTTGTAACCATTGCCATGTTTAACCACCCTACCTACGCAAACCTTTGCTTGGCTAAGTACGCTTCGCTCAGCCCTTCTTATAGCTTTGCTAGTTGCAGGTGAAGATTGAAGATGCTTGCTTCATGTTGAAGTTTGGTTGGGTTATATCACACTATATAAATGCTTAAAAATGAAATCATCTATATACTGGCAGGGTGGAAGGCTAAGCCTTTTGCTTGGTGTTTTGTTCCACTCATGCCGTTAGGAACCGTATAAACCGGTGTTATGTTCCTTGATTATGCGTTCCTAACACGGTTGGGGTGTATGGGACCCCCTTGATAAACCGCTAAGTGCTAAGTCTTTTCCAGCAAGTCCCAACATTTGGTACTATTTGCCTCATAATAACAACTTATTTAAATAATTAAATTTGCATAGGGGGTCGCGTCCCCGAGGATTCTTAATTCTACATAGCAGGGGGGGCCAGCGCTGATGGTGTTGGTCCCAAACGGGGGTTCTGCGGGGCCGCCTTGGGGCAACCCGAGGTATTTGGTATCCACCCGTAGAATCGCCCATCCGGTCGTGTCCTGAGACTTAGATACGCGCGGCTACTATCAGGGTGTCGACACGCCGGGAGGATTTGCTGGATTAGCCTTACCTTAGTTCGGTTTAACTTGAGCACGGGATTCCGAGAATACTCGGGTCTTCCCACCTATGGAGTTGCGACTTCGCGGATCGTGGGCTTGTGATGGGCCAAGTTGGAACACCCCTGCAGGGTTTGAACTTTCGAAAGCCGTGCCCGCGGTTATGTGGCAGATGGGAGCTTGTTACTTCCGGTTGTAGATAACTTGACACAATGTTTCAATACACTACCAGCGTGTGTACCGTGACTGTCAATTTCCGAATAGGGATTCGGGAGTTGAACACGGTGGGGTTATGTTTGACCGGCTTTAGTTAGGATCACTTCGTGAGCATCTTTCGATCGATGCTCTTCTCTTCTCGCTCTCTTTTACGTAAGTTAGTGCTAGTTGCTGCTGCAGACTCTTGTTGTTCCTTCACCTCTCGTTCTTTCTTCAGCCTTGTCCTTACCCGAGGCTTAAATAGTCTTGTTACCCGGGAACGGGATTGCTGAGTCCTCTGTGGCTCACAGTTACTTCACCACACCAGATGCAGGTTCAGCCGAGTTAGATGCAGGAGTTGGATCAGTTCTTCACCGGGAGCTCGATGAAGAGTTTGACCGTTTGCTTGTGACGCTTCGACGATCAGTAGTGGTTTCTACTAGGATTCGATCTTGGCCTGTGGCTTTATGTTGTTTTGGTATCTTTCTTTGGATCTTCGCCCGTAGTCGGGTTGTGATGTTTTGTATGATGTTTTCTTATGTATTGTATTGTGTGAAGTGGCGAGTGTAAGCCAACTATCTCCTTTTGCAATTTAATCACTCTTTTACATGAGTTGTGCAAAGATACCAAACTTGAGATCATTCTAGGATGGGCTTATACCTTTAAGTCGTGCCTCGACACGTAGGAGGTATAGTCCCATCCTGGGCATTACACAACTATGAGAGCATAATTGTCATTCTGAGTGTAATGTGCATTGTCCCAAAGTATTACATTGTCTTCTGCATACTTGTGATATGATTTATTCTGAAATTCTTAGTTCTAGTCTCCTTTAAAACTCTGGAGGAGTTTCTGCATTTATGTTTTGCTTCACTCATGGAGACTAGCGAGATGCCACCCTAGTATGCTCAAGCTATGTGCAATGTAATCTTGTCTTGATTTTCAGTAATATATTATTTACTTTTAAGTATTTGTGACTAATCACTTGAAAGAAGGATTGCTCCTTGCATTGTCCTCATAGTACTGTTTTAATACTTGCTAGACTCTTTTCGTAGTACATGCTTATATACATCTAATGAAGCAAAAGAGTTTGTCAAAGTTTTCTTTGTCGCGTCCAGTTCGTTGAACTGAATTGCTTGAGGACAAGCAATATGCTAAGCTTGGGGGAGTTGATACGTCTCAAATGTATCTACTTTTCCAAACACTTTTGATATTGTTTTGACCTCATTCTTGCATGATTTGAACTAAACTAACCCGGACTGACGCTGTTTTCAGCAGAGCTGCCTGTATGGTTTTATTGTGCGCAGGAAAACGGATTTTTAAGCATCTCAGAAAAATCCACGAAAAATCACAGAAAATCCACGCACCCGAAGGAACCAGGAACCAGAAGTGGGGCCAGAGGGGGGCCAGGGGGTGCCCAGGCGCCCTGTGGGCGCGCCCCCCCTGGGCCGCGCCGGGGGTCGCCTGGGTGGGGCCCACACCCCCTGGTGCCCTACTTTGCCTCGTATTTTTACTCGCGACACGGAAACCCCAGATCAGAAGTTCTTTTCGCAGTTTTCCGTCGCGGAGCCGCCGCCACCCTCTATTTTTCCTCGGGAGGGCTAATCTGGAGGCTGAATTGGCCTCCGGAGAGGGGAGATCGTCGCCATCGTCATCATCATCACCACTCCATCATCCCTCCATGACTTCTCCCTCCATGTGTGAGTAATTCCCCTGCTGTAGGCGAAGGGGATGGTAGGGATTGGATGAGTTAGATCATGTAATAGTTTGTCAGATTGTTGGGGGCATGTTGCCTATCATCTACTATGGTGTTTATCATCTTTGCTTCAACTTGTTATTCTTAATGCTTGACACTTAGGGCCCGAGTGCCATGATCTCAGATCTGAACCATATGTGTTTGCATGAATATATTTGTGTTCGTGATCCTATCTATGAGTTGTTTGCACCTATTACGGTTCGGAACCGGCGATCCCAAAAGTGACAGCTTGGGACACCAAAGGGGATGGTCCGTAGTTTGAGGATTACATGTATCCATTGAGTTCATTGCTTTGTTCCGGTGCTCTTTGACAGGAGCACCTTAATCTCCATAAGTTCCTTTTGGCCCCGTTCGTAGCGGGATGGTAGGACAAAAGATGTTGTGCAAGTTCTTATTGCAAGCACGTACAACTACCTACGGGATACATGCCTAATGTTTGATATTTGCCTAGATGATCATTACTTTTCCGTGTGCCGTGCCCCAAGTTAGAAGCTATCTCATCCATGCAGCGCCCAACCATCCATCTCACTAGCCTACAGTGTTTTAAATCCTGCTTGTCACTAGTTGCTACTTTTACCATTTACCTTTACTATTTACTTTTGCTGTTTACTTTTACTATCACTATCATCACTATCATATCACTGTTACCATTTATCTTTGTTGCAAGTAAGTATATTTCAGGTGCGGTTGAATTGACAACTCAACTGTCAAAGCTTATAAATACTCTTTGGCTCCCCGTGTGTCGAATCAATAAATTGGGTTATTCTTACCCGCGAAGACTATCTCGATCCCTTACGGTTGAGGGTTATCACCATGCCGCCGTGATCCTCTGTCGGCCTTCCGATAGATGTAACACCGCTCATCCTCTTATCACCTCCAGCCATCGCTTGCTCCAAAACGATGCCCCCAGGAGGGAAATCGATACAGAAAACACCATCATCGTCCGATCCGGGAGACCTAGATCTAGGGGTTTTGTAACGCCCCGGACACACCCGCCTATGGTCGTTACTCGTTACTCCTGGCGGGATCTAGACTGGCCCCACAGATCAATAATAGTCTTTTCTGAGCACTTTGTTTTCACTCGTGCGCACCCGGGAGCAACTTTCCGGTCGGTCACCCATCCTGAAATTACTCCAAGCTGAGCACGTTTAATTTTGGAGTTCTGTCTAAATGGGCTTCCGGAAAAGAAGGAATTCCTTATTGATATGAGTAGTCTATCATCCCTAATAAGCCATGCTATCAAAGGTTCCCCCGGAGCATCGCGAGCCTGATGACGCAAATTGCAACGATGATGCCTCGACAAGGAAATGACATCAAAGATGCCGCCATCTTCCGCCATGACCGTAGTCGGCGTGATTTCCATTGGTAGTTGCGCCACCGGCGTCGCTGGTCTCTTCAACCGGAGCAAACTCCAAAACGATGCCCTGAAGAGGGACTACGACGCAAAAGCACCGTCATCGCTCAATCCCAAGGAGATTTAGGATTTCCCCCGGAGTTACCCGCGCTGTCAAGGACCAGACAAGGATGGAATCCCGCAGATCCACCCTAGCTCCCGACGTGTCGCACCCGCCACCGCGACCCGGAGATCAAGCCCACGCCTGGGCCTAAATCCGGTCGCGCGGCCGCCGATCCGGTCACGCTGCCGCCGTCCCTGGAGATCGCGACGCCCCAGACCTTGAAGTCGCCTGCCGTGGAGGTATGGGATCGCCGGAGCGCCGCCTCGCCCTGCCACCGTGACGCCCGGCCGCACGCCACGCTCTGGCCCGGGGGCGCCGGCCCGCGCTAGCCCCTCACGAGCGGGAGGGCCCCGAGTCCCCGCCGCCGCCGGCGACGGCAAGGCTTCGCCCTGCTGCGCCCTCGGGCGGCGGTGAGGGAGGAGAAGGAGAAGGGAAGGTTGGCCGACGAGATCTGGGAGCCTCTCGGTCGCCACATGGGGGCGACTCGGGAGGGGGGTACTCTTTAAAATTGGGGGAGAATTTCACTTCTCCGGCCTCTTTTTAATATAGGTTACGCACTAAGCCTATGTCTCAACAATAAACTAGTGAATTCCCCGCGCGTTGCTGCGGGATTTTAAAGATTAATTTTGGATACATTCTATATATGAATGAAATGACTAAATCAAAATCTATTATTTTTTTAAAGTAATTATATGTGAGCAAAAAGTATGCATGTACGTTGGACTTTTGAAGATGGAACAATTAAATTGGGGCATGCATGTGCTACAAAATAGTTCTAGTGGATGATGACGTAGCACATTTGGTGATGTGGAGGGCTGCATGTTGAGAGAATTTGACTTAGTGAGGATCAACTATTTATGTATTATAGATGTGTGAGTATCGACTCATGTATTTATTGAGGACTAGGCTCGGTGCGTAACCGAGGTTAAAAATCCTAGTACTCATACCTAAAAGGCCGTATGCATCCCTAGTTGGTGCAGAGGCCGGGGAAGTGAAATTCTCCCCCAATACAAATTGTAGTGGCAGTGCATGGAGCAATGGAGCATCATCTCTGACAGCTTACGTTTCCTCGGTTAACCAGGAGCGGCGGAGACAAGGCGGATGAGTGCGGGGGAGACGGCGGGGCTGGCCGCCGCCGGTGGCCTGCGTCGGCAAGTTGGCGGGCACTTCTGGGCGCTGGCTAACGACGACGACTCGGATGAGGATCCGGACGCGGCGGACTCGCCTGACTCTCCCTCATCACCGACACCTTCAGATCTGATCATGGAATGTTTCCATGCAGGTTACGATGAGGAGGAGGTGGCCACTACTATTGACAAGGTGTTGCCCGTCGACGATCCGGCAAGGATTGGGCTGCATACGGGGGAGAAGGTTGAGATGATCCGGCGCATTGTCCACCGGAAGACGGCGGCGACGGCAATCAGACCGTGGAAAGGCCCTATTCCTAAGGTACGTTTGCCATCTCTTACCCTTGGGGATTTTGTTGGATCCTGGACAGTTGTTCATCGGCGTCGGAAATCTCGGTTGCCGGCGGCTGCGGCGCCGGCGCCGGCGTCGGATCGCGGTGAGATCCGGGCGGCCAGAGAGAAGCGTTTGAACTCGCTATTGGGCCAGTTTGGGCCTGGTTCGAGGAGCGTTGCTGAGGTGGGCTTGGTTAGTACTGGGATTAAGGCCCAGGGGGCTGACCAGGCTTGCGTTAAGCTGCTGGAGATTGACGTGCATGCACAAGTCTCAGATCGGGAGATCGCTCATGCACGTTCGCCTTCGCCTGGTACTTGCGGCGCTGCTAGGGTTCGTCGGCGTGGGAGACTGGGCTTCCCGGCGGCTGCGGTAGGGCGTGTGCGGAAGGATTCCGGCGTGGCCGGTGTGCCTGCGGGATCGGCTGACCGCGGGGGCGTGATGCCTCCTAAGGCTGCAGCTCCGGCGACGACCGCCCCTGCGGCAAGGACGGGGTCTGGGCCTGCTGGTCCTGCTTCGGCGCCAGCATCGGGTCAGGCCGCGCCGGCGCTAGCGCAAGCTGCTGCGCCCCTTGCCAGGAACGAGCCGCCGCCGTCCAGGTCGGCGACTGCTCAGCGGCCGTGGCCCAGGCAGATGGCGGGAGGGCGTGGTGGCTCTGTTCATGGCGGTATTGGCCGCGGAGCTGGAGCTTTCGCTGGTGATAGCCGTAACCCACCTCGTGGTCAGTGGGGAGACGATGGCTTTAACGCTTATGGTGATGGTATGCATCGTGGTTCATCGTCCTCTGGAGGCGGGCGCGGATACGCTTGGTCTGAGTATGGTGCTAACGGAAGAGGGTTCCAAGGACCACCTGGAAATTTTGTGGAGGGGGCAGTTGGCCCCAATGACCGACCCTTCCGGGGCCGCTTTCATGGTGGTCGTGGTGGTCGCGGTGGTCGAGGTGGGTTCCGTCGGCCTCCTCCACCACGCCAACCGCCCGCTGCTTCTGAATCGTTGGCGAGCCTAGCGGAGGAGCCAACTGTTGGGTCGGCGATGCCCACAGATTCTATGGAGACTGATCGTGATTTGCAAACAGTGGTCGAGCCGGATTCACTTCTGACGGCGGATGCGGTATCTGATAAAGGTCCAGATAAGTCCGAGGGAGACAAGCCGTCCAAGTGGGCGATTAAGAAGAAAAAATTAACTTGTTTCCGCTGCGGTGAACCGGGTCACTTCATGGCCGAGTGCAATGCGGAGTTGTGCGATCTTTGCCGGAAGCCGAGGCATAAGGCGGCAGAATGTCCTCTTCTGTTGGGGCCTAAGCCTTCGGTCAATATATATGGAGTTTGTTGCTCAGAGTTGATGTTTTTCGAGTCACCGTGTGTGGCACCAGTGGCACCAGTGGTTGAGACCTCCTTCCCGGGTGTGGTGAAGGTGGTGCATGGACCTCTGACGGAAGCTCAAATTATCCAGCAGCTCCGGGAGTTGGCACCGGGTAACTTTCAGTGGTCATTGATGAAGATTACGGATCAGACATACAAAGTTGAGTTTCCTTCCAAGGAAGATCAGTTGAGAATTCTCAAGTTTGGCATGAGCAGAGTTACTGGTACTAGTTTTGTGTTGCAGTTTGATGAGTGGAAAAAGAAGGAGCCGCAGGGTACGCCTCTGACTCAGATTTGGGTTCGTTTCTCTAGGGCGCCAACTGAACCTTTAGATAATTTCTTGGTCACCTGGAGCTTGGGGTCCCTGCTTGGCAAGACCGAATAGGTAGATATGCCTTTCACGCGTGCTCATGGGGTGGCGCGGTTACTTGTCAGTGTTGCTAACATTGAGTTCTTGCCGGAGGTGGTGCGTTGGTCTCACGAGGGCATTGTGTATGTTTTGGGGGTCGAATATGAGGATCCAAATTTATTTAAGGACTTTGAGGAGGTGCATCCTATGGATACTTCTGAGGGGGGAGATGGCTCCGGGAACCAGGATGGGAGCACACAGAATAATGGGGATAAGGATTCAAGTACCGGACCCAAGACTTCGTCTAAGGCGGGAGAGCCTGCTAAGGAGAGGGCTCCGGTGTCTGCAAGGACTAACATGTTACAGCTTGGATCTTTGGGGGCTTTCTCAGCGCCTCCTCGTCTTTGGAGCGATCGAGTTGATTTGGATGACCCGTCTGAACATCTTCCGCCGGTGGGAGTGGGATGTGTTTCTTCGTGTATGCTTGATGGGATGGGAGGAATTAGTGGGCCGGAGGCCTCTATTGTATCATCGTTGTTGCCTACGTTGGAGGTGACGGCTATTGTGGACGCTTCGACGGAAGGGGGCGGGCAGGCGGCTCGGTCCCCCAACGCCATTGCTTCAGCTTCGTTGGGGAGGCCCACGGATGGCCCTGCGGTCGTGGGGTCCCTTGGGGGTATGGCTGGTCGAGGAGGGGCATGCACGCAGGAGGCTTGCGCCCCCCTCTCACCCCTGGCGATGAGCCCACGGTCACCTCCCGCGTCGCCTGACAAGACGCCTCACCTGGCGGGAGGGGTGACTGGGGTGGTCGGCCAGGGGCCTCTCTTCGCCTCTTCGCCTCAACTTGCTCCTGCCGGATCGCCTTCTGCAGGTGCCATGACTTTGGGATCCGTGGCCGAGCCCGTGGTGCTTGGCTCTCCCTTGGCGTCTCCAGGTTTTCACTCTCGGACGATGCCGGGAGAGGCCCCGTGGACTCCATGTGATATCTTGACTGCTCCAGTACAGTCTCGCTCTGTTGGGGGTAGGGCAGGAGGCCCCATCTCTAATAGGGCCACGTGGGAGGAGGTTATAGCTTTCGGTGGGATACCGGACGCTGTGTTTGAGGGCCGGCGGATTAGCAGCCGTCTCCAAGAGCAGCAGGACGTGGATGACATGCAGCTGAGGTGCGCTAAGAGGGCGGCCAAGCTTCATGACATGGAGGTCGCAACCGGTATGTCAGTCAACTTATCAAATTCAATTTTATTCTTTTCCAATGACGAAATTGTTCACAATGCAAATCAATTAGGAGTTTCACTTGGTAGTAATGATAGTGAAATCACTAAATCAGTTAATGATATTCTCGATCTCGAAGCGGAACGTACTTTAGAAACTATTCGTCTCATAGCAGCAGTTAAACCCATGAAGGACTCCGACATTGATGCGTTGGGAGTCCGGGCTCTTGGTAGTTTTTGCGAGGACCTTGCCCCTTCTCCTGCTGGAACCAAGGAGGATGAGGGACTCGGTTCCCCTTTGATTCCGGTCCATGCGGTTGGCCCAGAAGGCAACCCCTCAGAGCCCGGTTGTGAAGACCGGCGAGAGGAGGAGGACTGGCCTAAACGGAAGTGGAAACGGAAGGTATATCCAGCTTCGGCTGTGCGTAGAAGTGCTAGGATCCGTACCTCTAAAAAATTTCATGATGAACTATGAGAGGAATTTTTTGGAATAGCAGAGGTCTTAAGGACTTGGCTAAAAGACGGTTTCTAGCGGATGCATCGATTGATTACAAGTTAGATTTTATTGCCCTGTCTGAGACCGGCAGGGATAACTTTACACCACAATTCCTTAGCACTTTATCGGGAGGTGTCGAGTTTGACTGGCACTGTCTACCTCCAAGAGGAAGATCCGGTGGAGTCCTACTTGGGGTTAGATGTGACTCGTTGGAAGTGCGGAGTGTGGTCATGGGAGATTTCGCGGTAAAGTTTCGGGTTAGATCTAAGGCTGATGGGTTCAATTGGGCTTTGGTGGCGGTCTATGGTGCTGCACAGCCAGAGTTAAAACCAGAGTTTTTGGCTGATTTGGTCCGCATTTGCGGCAGCGAGCAACTCCCAATCCTTGTTGGGGGAGATTTCAACATTATTCGAAGGAGGGAGGACAAGAATAACGACAATTTTGACGGCCGATGGTCGTTTATGTTCAATACTATCATTGAAAGCTTGGATCTCAGAGAGATAGAGCTGTCCGGTAGGAAATTCACTTGGGCTAATTCGCTTCCCAACCCGACTTTTGAGACGCTGGACCGTGTTCTAGCTAGTGTCGATTGGGAACAGAAGTTCCCTCTTGTAACGGTACAGGCTTTATCACGCGCAATTTCGGATCACACCCCGTTGTTGGTCGATTCTGGTGAACCCACCCATGTGGGAAACAAGAACACCTTTTCTTTTGAGCTATCATGGTTCGATAGAGAAGGATTCCTGGAGCTGGTCGCTAGAGAATGGGATAAAGCCTCAGGAGGCCGGTCTCCTATTGAAAGATGGCAGAATAAGATCAGGCATCTGCGAAGTTTCCTGCGGGGTTGGGCTAAGCACACTCATGGGATTTATAAGGCTGAGAAGGAAAGACTCCTTTCTCTTATTTCATCCCTAGACTTAAAGGCCGAATCCACTATTTTAGATACCAGAGAACTGGAAACTAAGGTAGATGCAGAGTTGAGACTGAAAGATCTTCTTCGAGAGGAGGAATTGAAGTGGGCATTACGGGCTAAAGTTCGTAAAATCATCCAAGGGGATGATAACACTCAATTCTTTCATATGATTGCAAATGGAAAACACCGCAAGAAGAGGATTTTTCAGCTTGAGCAAGATGAGGGGACGATTCTGGGTCAAGAAAATCTGAAAGTTTATATTTCCAATTTCTATAAGCAGCTGTTTGGGCCGCCGGAAGATAACTTTGTGGCTTTAGATGAGTCTAGGGTCGACGATGTTCCGCAACTGGCGGCGGACGAGAATGAGATTTTAACGGCTCCTTTCACGGAGAAAGAGGTGTTTGAGGCCATTTCACAAATGAAAAACCATAAGGCTCCAGGGCCGGATGGTTTTCCGGTGGAGTTTTATAAAAAATGTTGGCATATTATCAAAGGGGATTTGCTCCCTCTGTTCCATGATCTTTTCTCCGGACAACTTCAATTGTTTAAACTCAATTTCGGAACGATTACTCTTCTCCCTAAGAAAACAGAGGCCGTTCGCATTGAGCAGTTCAGGCCTATATGTCTTCTAAATGTTAGCTTCAAGATTTTCACCAAGGTCGGGACTAACAGGCTTTCACAAATTGCTAAATCTGTAGTACAACCATCCCAGACTGCTTTCATGCCGGACAGAAACATACTCGAAGGGGTTGTCGTTCTGCATGAAACGCTTCATGAAATCCACTCCAAAAAACTAGACGGGGTTGTGTTCAAAGTGGATTTTGAGAAAGCTTACGATAAGGTCAAATGGCCTTTCCTTCAACAGGCCCTGCGCATGAAAGGATTTGATGAGTCTTGGAGACACCAAGTTGACTCTTTCACGCGAAAAGGAAGTGTTGGGATTAAGGTGAATGATGACATAGGTCATTATTTCCAAACACACAAAGGGCTGAGACAAGGGGATCCGATGTCACCTATTCTTTTCAACATAGTGGCCGATATGTTGGCAATTCTTATAGGAAGAGCGAAGGATGCGGGTCAGGTAGGAGGCCTAATCCCGCATCTGGTTGACGGGGGTGTATCTATTTTGCAGTACGCTGATGACACTATTATCTTTATGGAGCACGATCTGGCAAAAGCACGAAACATGAAGCTCGTGTTATGCCTGTTCGAACAATTGTCCGGGTTAAAGATCAACTTCCATAAGAGCGAACTGTTCTGTTTTGGTAGAGCTAACGATGAACAAGAGGCGTACAAACAATTATTCGGGTGTGAGTTGGGGGCTTTACCTTTCACATACTTAGGTATTCCAATTCATCATCGTAAGCTGACCAACAGAGAATGGAAGTGCATTGAAGACCGGTTTGAGAAGAAATTGAGCTGCTGGAAAGGCAAGCTGCTGTCATATGGAGGAAGATTAATTCTCATTAATTCGGTCCTCACGAGTATGCCAATGTTTCTTCTGTCCTTCTTTGAGGTCCCCATAGGAGTCAGGAAGAGGCTTGACTTTTACAGATCACGTTTCTTCTGGCAGAGTGATGGGCTTAAGCGAAAATACAGACTTGCTAAATGGGATATCATCTGTAGGCCGAAAGACCAGGGAGGTCTAGGCATAGAAAATTTAGAAGTGAAGAATAGATGTCTCCTTAGCAAATGGCTGTTTAAGCTCTCTGCAGGGACGGAGGCCACTTGGGCTCAGATTTTGCGTAACAAGTACCTTCAGTCTAGAACCTTGTCCCAGGTGACAGTGAGACCGACTGATTCACCTTTTTGGAAAGGATTGATGAGGGTGAAATCACTCTTTTTCAATAGGACAAAATTCATAGTGGGAGACGGTTCCACTACAAGGTTTTGGGAGGATGCATGGCTAGGGGAGACGCCCCTTGCTCTCCAATATCCATCCTTGTATAACATTGTTCAGCGTAGAGACGCTTACGTTGAAACAGTTTTACAGTCTAGTCCGCTCAATATTCAATTTAGGAGGACGCTAGTGGGAAACCGTTGGGAATCCTGGCTTAATCTTGTCAGAAGATTGATGGATGTCCAGTTGTCTCAACAGCCTGATCGGTTGTGCTGGAAACTTACTAAGAATGGGGAATTCTCGGTTAAATCCATGTATCTGGACGTGATTAACACTAGTGTATTGCCTAGATCGAAACATGTTTGGAAAGTTAAAGTTCCTTTGAAAATAAAAGTTTTTATGTGGTTTGTGCATAAAAAAGTTATTTTAACTAAGGATAATTTGGCTAAGCGTAATTGGACAGGACCTACCAGATGTAGTTTCTGTGACCAACAGGAATCAATCAAGCACCTTTTCCTGACTTGTCCTATGGCTAAAATCTTGTGGAGGTCGATTCACATAGCCTTTAACATTAATCCACCGAATTCTATCAACACGTTATTTGGGACGTGGCTAGATGGGATAGACTCCGAATCTGCTAGACATATTCGTATTGGAGTATGTGCTCTGCTATGGGCAGTCTGGAACTGCCGAAATGATTTGGTTTTTAACAGAACAACAACTATTCACTTTTTGCAGGTTATCTTCAGAACCACTGGGTTCATCCGTATGTGGTCGCTACTCACTCAGACGGAGGCCAGGGAGCGTTTGGTTACTGGGTCTACCCGATGGGAGATGGTAGCTCGGGGTATTTTCAACCGGTTTGGATGGCGGTTATGTAATAGGATAGGCATGTAGTGCTTTTATCTTTCTTATGCCAGCCGGTTGTGGTTTTTCTTATGCCCTTGCTCTTGATGAGCCCTCTTAGTTTTTGTTTTGGAGACTTGGAGACTTATGTTGGATATTAAACTCTTTAATAATATTGGCCGTATGCATCGTTCTGATGCAGAGGCCGGGGATAGCCCTCTTTTCGAAAAAAAAAGATGTGTGAGTATCAGAAAAGCATGATCCTCAAGAATAAATAGGAACTTAAATTCTCTTTCGTTAGAATGTGTTATGTTTGTACATCCGCTTCTCCGACCAGTTTGAACTAGGCTCACTGCTCTTGTGGCGAAACTCTAGGCTAGAGGATGCGCAGCGCATGTGACACGCTGCCGTATACGCGGAAAGGAGCAATGGGCACTTGCACGAATTTACCGGCGCAGCAGGCAGGGAGCGTAGGCACGAGATGGCAGCAGATCAGTCGCTGCCTTTGCCGCTGCCATTGCCATCACTCTCTCTTCCTTTCACGAAGAAAGCAGCCCGCGTCCCGCTCCCAAAAACGAGCAGGATTTTCACGGGACGACAGCACACGCCCCTACACTACAACCCGTCACGTAGCCGGAGACCCCCGAAACGGCATCCACCGAACGTGCCGGGAAAAATCTCTTCTCGCCGTCTCGATCAGTCGGACAGGATCACAGGAGAGGTGCCATCTGGGTGTGGTTCCACCCGCGTCGTTCGTCCCTCCCCTGGCACGTCCGTCGAGTCCGTCCCTCCCCATCCGTGTGGTGGTGTGGTGTGACACCCGCATTCCTCGCCGCGCCACCCCGCAAATCCGCCATCTTCCTACTAAACCCTACCTCCTTCCTCCCGACCTCCCCCCGGTGCGGCCTCCACTCGACTCACGACACGAGCGGCACCAGGAAGGAGCTGGACTGGACTGGTTGGTTTCCTCTGTCCGTTCCTCGCCTTCCGCCGCGTTTCTTGTTGGCCTGCAATCCGGGATCGATCGTTTGGGGGTTTCTCGCGCTGATCTTTCGTTTCCTTTCTGGCACCGTGGAATCTTTCCTTTTTCCTTTGCCGCATTGTAGGATTTTGATGATACGGTAGTACTCCTGCTCCTGGTCGGCCTTGTCTGCATTTTTTTTATCATGTTCATTCATGGGTTTGTTGTGGTCTCGCGGGTCCATTGGTCCTGCCATGGCATCACCCATGCGCTGATTGAGATTGGAGTGTTAGGGTGAGGCCGATGAGCACGATTTCTTCTTGAAAAAAGAAAGAAGAAAGAGCTCCTCGGGCCATGGCGATTCTCCAAGATTTTGAGCTTAATTTCTCTTGTTTTGCTTTTCTCCAATAGTCTTTACTCCTGGCGAGGAAATTGTTTATACTGTGAATGTCACAGTCTTTATTCACCTTTCTAGCAATTGGTTCTAAATCCGTTGGCCCTTCATGTTTTTCAGGTGCTTTTTGTGTGGGTCGATCGATTAAAATATTGAAGGATGGTTCTGAACAAGCTGCTCCAGCTGTTTGGAGTAGGCAAGAAGAAAAAGAAGAAGGATTCCAAGAAGAAAGGTGATCTGCCCTTCCGGATCCAACATGATTTATTTGTCACTGGTAGACTGCTATCGATTCACATGGTCGATCCGGCTTTGTTCATTTAATAATGAGTATTTCCATCTTCAAGAGAACAACCGAGTTTGTTCTCATCCGATGGGGTTGCCACTTTTCTTCCAGCAACCTGGTATGAATATGTTTACGGGGTGCAGGGAGACTGCATATCTACCCTGCAGTTGTGTAATGGATAAAATTCTTCAGTTAATTTGGCTGCTTGCTCTGTGGTCTAGATAGTTGTATCAGGATGGTATGGTTGGATGTTTACTTTTGCACTAATTTGTCTTGAACTACTGAACCGTATGGATTAACTCTTAGGAACCCAACAAGTTCTAAGTTGATGTCTTACCACATGGTTAAGAGGCACCTCGCAAATGCCACATTGTGGTGTGGGACATGCATTTTTCACAGGAAAAGTAAGAAGAATGATATCCTGGTGTAGTTAGAGTGCTACTAGAGTTTGGTTGGATGGATGAATGCCCAGGGTTGGGCAAGCCGGCAGGGGACTGAATCTTAAGTCTTAACACTGCCATATTACTTGGTTGGCCAGTCCCCTCCTAGCCAACTTACTCCCTTTTTTTAGTTTGGTTGGACGTGAAAAGGCATTATGAATCCATGTCTCTCTGTGGTCAACAATGTCGGAAGTTTGTTATATTAAACCCCTCATATAATACATAAATGAATTTTGTTATTTTCCTCAATGTTGTTCTAATAAATTAATGAACCATTTTATGCAGGAAAGTCCATCAACCCTGTTTCGCAAGGTAGCCTTCCATACCAAATGTAAAATCTTGAAATGTTCCATATGTGCCTTTAGATTAGATATGTTAGTTTTAAACCTTATCAGCAGTTATCTGAAAATGTATACGACACTTTCAGTTGGTTGAGTACTGACTACTGAGTAAAGTAAGCCCTGAAATGGATCTAGGAGTTGCGAAAATCTTGACTAATAAATTACTCATGGTCTTACTGAATGCGGTGAAGCCACTTGGGAGTTGTATTTCCATTGTCTAAAACATTTGTAACCACATGTATAAGGAAGCAGTTAGTTTTCTGATCTACAGAATGAGGACTGAATTACATGCATATATTATACATGTGGTGTGGTATTCACAGCCTGAGGGAATCACAGCAATTTATATATTTTAATTTATGCGTGTCGTACCAGTTTTATTGACACTGTAGGATTACTTCAAACGGCATCCAACTTTCACAAAAGTTAACATGGAAACTAGCTGGCAATCACTTGGGGGGTGGGTGCAGGAATACAGAAAATTAAGGTAAAACTGGACTTGCTAGATTGAACCAGTAGATTTTTTACCTGCCACAAAGCTGTGCTTTCACACTAATATTAGTTGTAATGATACCTTATTCACAACAAAGAAACACAATACTTTGAGGTGAAAACTACAAAAACTGAACACTACAAAGGCATTGTCACAGTGAACCTCAACCGATAAGTGGTATAGGCTGCATCAGATGGGATCCTATTCTATATCTCTGTCCTGAAATTTTATGTACATATTTGGTGATAACATACGTCATTAGTCAACATTCTGCTGGATTTCAGGTGCTGCTCCACAGTCTACTCTTAATATCCTTGCGAGCAAGAGTGTATTGGATCCCTGTTCAAGTGGGGCTAGTACTGTGCTATCACTGCAAAAGGATGAGCCTGGATGTTCAAGTAATATCTCATCGATGATAAAGGAAGTAAATGGATCTGAAAATGAGGATCACAAGTCATTTAACCAATTTGATGTTGTTCAAGATTATTCGGACCACCACTATGCAAAGACTTCACCAGGGAAGGTATGCCATGTCCTTTCTTGAACTCCGTTTCTGTTGGACCCAACTGCAAACTAATTTCCCACCTCCTATCTGTGATCAGACCACCAAAGATTGGGCGAAAACAATCCAAAATGAATGGAAGCTTCTGCAGAGAGATCTACCTGGTCGGTACATATCTCTTTATAAGATAAAATTGGTATATTTGTTTTGATCAGACTATGTCTATTTGATAACGATATGTTCATTGATTCTTCTAACTTGATTGTGTTTGTGAGTGTTTGGAAATAGCTGTTGATTCCCACATTAACTCATGGCATTATTCATGTTTGCCTTGATGTGTTAAAAAAATTCCATGATGCCATTTCTGTGCGTACGAATGACCCACGCCCCCTACTGTAACAATAGAAATTTTAAAAGAACAGGACTATTATTTCCATGCAGTCAATCAGTCATCATTCTCTGCATTTGGTGTATGCCGATTATATCTTATTAATTTTCCTGCTAAAATAAATTATATTAAATTTGTGTTAACTTCAAGGTAGTATCCGCGCACTCTACCTTGAGTAGCTGAAAACCCTGAAAGTTTTGCTGGCTGTTCAGTCTAAACTTGACACAATTCATGCTCAATTTATTTAAATATTCCTTGATGCTATTTCTGTTTATACTAACGTCCTACAGACTGCCACTACAGAAATTTCAAAAGATATACTGTTGTTTCTATACAACCATCATTTTCTGCATTTATTGGCCCTTTCATACAGTTTCTCATAATGGATTGTTGACACCTTTCTATACTATCTTGTCATAGTGGATATATCATGTTTCAGAAACTAATCATTTATATTTGAAATTACTGGGAAAACTGAAAACTACCCGCAACTCCTAAGCTAATGGGTAATATAGGGGGTCCTAGCGTCGACACATGTGTCATTTCATATTTGCAACTGCAATCTTTGTTTTAGAGCTTTTCCTCCTTAATCAGTTGATTTTTCATATTAAATATAACTTGGATCTGAGTTTTGTTTCAAAATGCAGAATCTATATATGTTAGAGTTTATGAGGATAGGATTGATCTGATTAGGGCTGCTATTGTTGGCCCTGCTGGAACTCCGTATCATGATGGTCTGTTCTTCTTTGATGTTTGTTTTCCTCCTGAATACCCGCGATGTCCACCGGTATGTTGCCACTTCACAGCCGCGTTCCCCCTTGTTTTTACCACTTCACAATGGTCCTCCAAAATTACAATATCTTAACCTATTCAATATGCACAGAAAGTTCATTTCCATTCGAGTGGGCTTCGGCTTAATCCAAACTTGTACGAGAGTGGTAAAGTTTGCCTCAGCCTGCTGAACACTTGGTTAGGTTCTGGATCTGAGAAATGGGGAAAGTCAAATTCCACCATGTTGCAGGTGTTGGTCTCCATCCAGGGCCTTGTGTTGAATGATAAACCTTACTTTAATGAGCCAGTCATCTTTAGCTCTAAAGAAAAGCATTCCCTTGGATATAATCAGACTGCATTTGTCCTAACCTGCAAGATGATGTTGTATTTACTTCAGAAGCCCCCAAAGGTAAGAATAGAACCCTCATTTCTTGCCAGGGTAAAAATGGTGTCTTTGTTGGTCTTCATGCTGTGAAAGAAGAAATTCAGTTTTCATGGTTACAACATTGCTCACAGCATTCAGAATTAAACTGAATAGATCCAAAAGCATCTAAATTCGGTGTTTGTGTTTAAACCAGTTCCTACCAGAGTTAAGTAAATCGAATCTTTTATGTTTTTTTTCTTACAGAGAACTTGGAAGCAACTAAATTTTAATACTGATTAATTTGATGAATATCTTGTACCAACTGTACTTGTCATCTCCATAAACTCTTTTTAGTAGCACAGTACTCCCAACCCATATAGGAGATGTTTCTTGTGAGTTGTGACATGAATTTACCAACTCCAAAGTTTTGCTCATTTTGGCTGCACTATTAAGAAGTAAGGCCACCCAGTATATTTACATGGAATGCTGAACGTACATCAACCTGTTTCTTTAGGGCACTGAATTCATTCTTACAAGCCTTTTGTTTTTCCTTTTCTGCAGCATTTTGAGACCCTCATTGTGTGCCATTTCCATGAGCGGGAGCGGGCCATCCTAGAGGCATGCCTTGCATATGCTTCTGGCATGGTTGTCGGATCATCGGTCAAGGATGGCCGGACTTACCTCCGCAACAAGTGCTTTGCAGGTTTCAAAAAATCCCTGGATGCACAGACTGAACTTCTTGCGAAAGAGCTAGCCGTGAACAGACTCCGTGCCCTAGAACTGAAGAGAGAGGTGCCTGCTGCAGATAAGACCATGTCTACCAGCTAAGCTAGGGTTCTCGTGTTTCAGAAGACACCTGACCATTGGTTGTAGTTTGCACTTGTTCGCTATTTGTTAGCTATTTGATGAAGAAAAATTGCCACCTGATTTCTATGTCTACCCACTTTGTGGTTTTAGCATGCGACCTTAGTGCAGTGCATGTTGGTAGAAACTTGTTACACGAGCTTCGGTGCCTGCATAAACATGGCAATAGAACCTGTGCCGCTTTGATGAGCAGCACAAATTGACATTTTTTTGGGTGCAACTCGAGACAGTTTGTGATGTTTTAAACTTGATTTATCATTCATTTGGTAAGTTACAAGCGCACTGAATGTATCATTTTTTTAAGTTGACCTGAAAGGATATTGAATTCTTTTAGAGTACGGAGGAGTAGCAACAACCAACGCAGCCCACACAATCCAACCATAGTCAACGAGCCACCCAACACAAGGTAAGAGAACAAGAGAACAACAATACAGCGGCACGCATGCCCGACTAATACAAAAGGGGCACGCAGGCCACCACTTACGCACACAGAAGGCCCAACAGCTACGACGAAAGGCCAGTGGACGGAGATGACATCAGGTTTGCAGATGCCCGCACTTTATTAATCAGCACCTTCATACCGTCACGGTCCGCCGATTTAATCAATAATTTTCACTGCTACAGGAAAATACACATTTTAAACAGGACATCAACAAGCTTATTGGAAAAACACCGCAATGATGAATTTATGTCTAGTAGTCCATACGCCCAGCAAAGAGCGCCCAACCCAATCCAAAACAGCCTCCTAGACCAGCCCTGTAAATTGGCCGTCAACAGACGAACGTTCGAGAAGGAAAGGGGGGCCAGGAGGTGTTCAACCAAGAACGAACACACCACCAAATCAGCTTGGCCAAAACACAGCGGAAGAAAATACGGAAAGTCAATTTGGCTCCTGGTGCCAAAAAAAAAATTGAAATGAAAAAAAAAATGAAGACAAAATTTGTTCGTGTACCTGCAAATTTCGAGGCAAAAAGATAAACCATTTTGGCTTGTGCAAAAAATAAAACAAATCGAACACCAAAAGTTACCCCAAAATGTCACCCCAAATTTGTTTTTTTTTGCCGGCGAAACACCGACGCTCCGTTTCGCATGGAAATTGTCATGCATGTTTGTGACACTAATACAATCATCTACAAAAGAAATCAGATTTTTCTTGAAAATATTTAATATTATTTTTCGCGTTACTGTTCACCCGGGAGCCAAAACGCCAGCCCAAAGAAAATATGATTAGTGTATTCTAGGTAGAACATAAAGCACAGAAGGCAGAATCAGGGCCATCCCGCTTCTGAATCTGATCACCAGAAGGCAGCTGGCCCCTAAATGCTTGCCAGAGAAAGACTTTGATCTTCGAGAGGATCCTGGCCGCCCAGATTTGCTTAAACTTGGTGGAAGGGGTTTCAGAAATAAGCCTAGCATACAACGATTTGACCGAAAACTTCCCAGACACAGTGTGAGGCCAGGAAACGAAGTCCACCTCCTCCGAGAGAATGGGGAACAGAGCAGCAAGGCGGTGCCAATCCCCCAACTCTTCAGGAGAAAGGGATCTCCACAAACCCAAGTCTCAGTTATTACGAGAGAGCTCAGAGATTGAGATCTCCGGATTAGAACAGTAAGAACACAAAACCGGAAAGGAGGTCGTAAGGGGGGTGTCTCCAGACCACCAATCCAACCAAAAGCGAGTGGAGGCACCGTTCTTGACCACGAATTTAACATGTTGACAAAACACATCCCTAACCTTGACCAGATCTTTCCAAAACTGCGACCCACGTGAAGCCGAGGCGAACATGGGGCTACCAGCTAGGAAGTATCTAGCTTTGAGAATATCAAACCAAAGAGTGCCAAGAGTCGTGGTCATAATCCTCCACCACCATTTGATGATGAGGCAGATGTTCATCAGCTGGGTGTTCAAAATCCCAAGTTGCTCAAGGCTTTTTGGTCTGCAAATGATATCCCACTTAACAAATCTGTATTTGTGTTTATTATCCACAGAGTTCCAAAAAAGGCCCCTCTATGTTTGTCGAAGCCCGCATGAGTGCCTTTAGAAAGTTCAAAAAAGCCGATAGTGAACATAGGGAGGGAGGAAAGGCAGGCATTAATAAGAGAAACTTTGCCAGCATAGGTGTTATGTCTATCACGCCACTGTGGAACTCTATTTCCTGCCTTAGAAACCAAAGGTCTGAACTCCTTGGCACATAGATGGAAAGGAGAGATAGGGAGCCCCATGTATTTGAAGGGAAAAGCCCCCAAAGAACAGTTAAGAAGCTGGGAAATCCGAAACGCTTCGGCCTCGTCAACTCCTGTAACAATAACCTCGCTCTTAGAAAACTTAATTTTGAGCCCTGACAAGGCTTCGAAGTAGAGCAGGATAAACTTAAGGTTAGCAATACGGGAGTCGTTCAACTCAATTAGAATAATCGTAACATCCGGATATTGGAGTGAGTGATACCGTGGGGGAGGAGGTGGGAAATGATAGGGGAAATGTGTCCAGTCGAGGCCGCCCGATCGAGCATACACGGTAGAGCATCTGCAACAAAGTTAAACAAAATAGGCGAAGCCAGATCGCCTTATTGCAGGCCACGACCATTGGCGAAGAATTGCTAACCAAGCCATTGACAGCCATCACTGTATGTCCACCAGAGACAAGCTGCATCAGTCTATGGACAATACCAGAGTCAAATCCCTTAGCAAAAAGGACGTGATGGAGAAAATCCCAGCTAACTGAGTCGTAGGCTTTCTCAAAGTTAAGCATGAGAATAATCGCTCTGGTACCTCTCATCCTAATGTCATGGAAAATCTCGTGCAGACAAAGGATACCATCTAAAATAAACCTACCTTTTATGAAAGCGGATTGGGAAGGGCTAATAATACGATGGGCCACATGCGACAACCTCGTCGCTAGCCCTTTAGCAGGGAACTTGGCAAAGTTGTTAATCATGGCAATGGGCCGAAACTGAGAAATAGACTCATCACCCTTAGCTTTAGGAATAAGGGAAAGGATGGCATAATTAAGGCGCGAAATGTCCATAGTACCAAGATAAAAACCTTGAATAATATCACAAACCAGCAAACGAAGGGTGGGCTAGAACCGTTTAAAGAAAGGGATCGAGAATCCATCCGGACCCGAGGCCGAATTCACATTAGCTGAATTGATGGCCATCTCAATCTCTTCAACTGAGAGGGGGATCAAAAGAGCCGCGTTCTCTTTGTCTGAAACCCACCTATCCTTGGCCCAAAGATTGGGGGAGATAATCAATCTCTTCAACTTGTTCAAACTCAATTAGAACAAGTTGCTCAATCTCAGAAAGAATTGCTAAATGAAATGAATATTAATGTAAATGATTTTTCTGTTAGAGTAGCAACTAGAGGAGGTAAAATGACTCAGGAACCTCTTACCCTGAGGGACACCCTAAGAGAATTGAACAATATTCACAAAGACTTAACACTAGTCCACCTAGTCCCTCTAGAAACAAAAAGAAAAATAAAAAGATAGGACTTTGCACACCTCTAGTGAACCTGAAAAACCTCCCGAAGACAGTAATGATGTCTCTATCTCTATCTCTGATGCTGAAACTCAATCTGGTAATGAACATTCACCTAGTGATAATTAAAAAGATAATGATGATGTTCATAAAGACACTCAACCAGATAATGATAAACAAGCAGATAATGATGTTGAGGTAGAACCTGCTGTTGATCTTGATAGCCCACAACCCCAAAATAAAAGATATGATAAAAAAGACTTTGTTCCTAGAAAACATGGGAAGGAAACAAAACTATGGGTACAAAAAACCATGCCCTTTCCACCTAAATCAACTAAGAAGAAAGATGATGAAGAATCTGAACACTTTGCTGAAATACTTAGGCCAGTCTTTTTGCGCACCCGCTTGACTGATATCTTAAAGATGGCCCATATGCAAAGTACATGAAAGAGATCATCACTAATAAAAGAAAAATACCAGAAGTTGAAATATCCACCATGCTTGCTAATTATTATTTCAAGGATGGAGTTCCTAAAAAACTTGGAGATCCTGGAATACCAACTATACCTTGCTCCATAAAAAGAAATTATGTGAAAACTGCTTTGTGTGATCTGGGAGCTGGTGTTAGTGTTATGTCTTTCTCTTTATATAAAAGACTTGATTTGAACAAGCTTACACCTACTGAGATATGTTTGCAAATGGCTGACAAATCAACTGTGATACCTATCGGTGTTTGTGAGGAAGTGCCCGTTGTTGTTGCTAATGTTACTATTTTAACTGACTTTGTTATACTTGAGATGCCTGAGGACGGCAACATGTCGATTATTCTTGGTAGAACATTTTTGAATACTGTAGGGGATGTTATTAATTGTAATAAAATCAAGGTCACTTTTCATATCAATGGTAACAAGCATACGGTGAACTTCCCAAAGAAACAATTCCAAGTGAATGGTATTAATGTTATTGAAAATTCTCCGACACTAACTATTGGAAGTTTTCAACTACCTCTACCTAGTGTCAAAAAGAGATATGATATACTTATTGTTGGGGATGTTCATATCCCCGTTGAGGTAACTTAGTGTTTTACGAAAATTCTTCAGTCTCATGCTAATTGGAACTAGTTGTTAATAAGACTTGATCAACCTTATTAATTAATCATTTCCGAAAGGTATGAAGTCTAGGAATATAGTAAGCACAACTCTCTGTCCCTACCTTTTGTTCACTGTTTTGTTTAGTTTATTAATAAAAAATAAAAATTACATGCTTTGTGTGTTTATTGTTTTCCTGTACAATAAAAAAATATAGCTCAAAAATAAAAGTGCTCAGAATACCCTAAAAATTTAACACATTTTTTTCCTGATTATTTTAGAATTTTTAGTGCAAATAACATCAGAGGAGGGTGCACCAAGTGGGCACAACCCACCTGGGCACGCCTGCAGCCCCATGCGCGCCCTGATGGGTTGTGGTACCCACGTGGGCCCCCTCACTTATCTCTTTAGTCCACTTCGTCCCCTACCTCGAGAAAAAAATTCACAATCTCTCTCTCTCTCTCTCTCTCTCTCTCTCTCTCTCTCTCTCTCTCGTGTTCTTGCTCTCAAACCTGCAGATTTCGATCTCTTTGCACGAAGCTCCGTTTCTGAAACTGTTTTGGAGGATTGCTACTTGGTATGTGACTCCCCCATTGCTCCAATTAGTTTTTGCTTTAGTGGTTTATATTTCGAATAGTTAGCTACTCTTGGCATTGATAGATGAGCTTGCATGTTGAATTCTTAGAGTTGTAAGTAGTTTGAATACTCAAAATGGCCTCTATCCATGTCTATGAGTAGTTGCTATCATTCTTGTGAAGTTTTGTTGACAAATTTTTGTGGACTAAAAATTTCAGAATTTTATTTATAGGAATAAGATGAGTTTCTTTAGGAAGTTTGTTTTCAAGAAGAACTCCAAGGGAGTTATTGGGGAGTCAACGGACAATGACCTCCGCACCCGGAGAATGGCGGAGGTGCAGCTGTGAGAATGGCCACACAACCCATTTATGGACGGAGCCGGAATCTATCAAGAGTTCGCACAATTTGCTGCTAATGCTGGCCTCATCGACTTCATCGTAACTAAGATTATGCCAGCAGATATTGTTGCCTATCGGAAAGCCCAGGCAGCTGCAGAGGAGGAGCCTTGGGAGTGGGACGCTCAGGTGCCGCCATCACAACATTTTGACATGGGACCGGATGGCTACTACGGATGAGGATTGCCAAGCTAGGCCAAAAGGCTAAGCTTGGGGGATTACGTGTTTCCACCGACATTACATTCATGTTCACATATTTCATTTCAGTTGTCGGTGTTCACACTTTTTCATTGTATTATTCTTGCTAGATTTATTTTTCTCTTGCTTTCTTTTTGTGTGTTTTAAAAACCATGAGAAACCCCAAAAATATTTCTCGCTTCTTTTCTTTGTTTGTTGGGGGCTCTCCCGTGTAAATAGTTTTCTTTCTTTATTTTTCCTTCTTTGAGAAAATCAAAAACTCCAAAAATATTTCAGTATGTTTCTCTGAATTTATTTTCTGGTTTTTGAGTAGTACCTGGGAGACGACCACGATGAAAATGTTGAGTGGATCTCATATGCATTATCGTCTATCAAACAAAGAGCTCAAATTGCCTTGTCTTCTCCTTTATGAATAAAATGTTTGTAGATTCCAGCTTAGTCCATGGTATTGGCACTCTTGCACTATTATTATTCTCATCATTCAGTCATGCAAGTGAAAGGCAATACTGACAATGTTTGATGAACTGGACATGGCAGAGAGAAACGAGTATAAACTCAACTTGTTTTTGTTTTTGTAAATATGTTTAACCTAGTATCCATGATTCAGCCTATTATGATCAAACATGTTGCAATGACAATTAGAGATTATAGTTTCTCATGCCATGTTTAAGTAGCTAGGAGTGAACAATGATTTATCTCGGAGGTCAACATTTCATTAAAATGAGTGTGATGTGGTATGATGATATGGTATCCTCCTCCAAATGTTTCAAGTGACTTGACTTGGCGCATGTTCATGCATGTAGTTGAATCAAAACCAATATAGCCTCTATGATATTTATGTTCATGGTGTCCATATCCTACTCATGCTGATATCCAATGTTTATTATGCTTAATGCATGTTCATGACCATTGTTGCTCTCTAGCTGGCCGCTTCTCAACCTACTTGCTAGCCTTTGCCTGCGCTAAGCGGAAATACTGATTGTGTATCAAATCACAAAACCAAAGTTATTCTAGATGAGTCCACAATACCTACCTATATGCGGTATTACTCTACCGTCCTAAGTAAATTTGCATGTGCCACCTCTAAAAACTTCAAATAAACATCCTTTTTGTGTGTCTGGATTGTTCATAGAGTGACAGGAGGTAGTCAGTATCTTCCATGCTAAGCGGGTTATTCTCATGACGAGTGTCTATTCACTTGTGCTTGCACGAGAGGGGCGGTAATAGGGATTCCCAGTCCCAAATTCAAAAATAAAAAGACTTACAAATAATAATAATAATAATAATAATAATAATAATAATAATAATAATAATAATAATAATAATAATAATAATAATAATAATAATAATAAAACTCCTATTGAGTAAAGAAAAACCTTTACTTTACCACTTGGGAACTGCCACTAATGTGTTTAGCATGGAAGATATTGATAACCGATGGTCGCGAAGTAAATATGAAAGGTGCATCTCTCAAAATTACATTTATCTCTGTTTTAAAATTATGAGCTCTAGCACCTCTGCAAATCATTGCTTCCCTCTGCAAAGGGATTGTCTATTTACTTTTATATCATCACCTTCTCAAATAAGCGCCAGATCTGAGAGCACTATTGTCATCCTCATGCATTGTGTGTAGTTAATGTTGGGTGTTAGCATGACTAGATCTATTCTACCATGAATTACAATGTTTAGTCGCTGCTTGAACTTTGGAGGTGCTGTGCATTTATGTTTCGCGGTCTCAGAAAGGGCTAGTGAGATACCACTGTTGTCATACTATATCATGGTTGTTTTCATAAAGTGTTGTCATATGAGATATCTTATTATTGCTCTCTAGTTGTTTATGCTATTGACATGAGTTAATATAATTTCTAAGAGTTATTGTTGACATGGTTAGTCATGATCTTTGCTGAAAACATGGGTGCTACTTAAGCTTGTTTATGAAAACAAGAGAAAAATAGTTCATAAAAGTTTTTCTTTTTCACTTTCAGTTTATCAACTGAATTGCTTGAGGACAAGCAAATGTTTAAGCCTCGGGGAGTTGATACATCTCCGTCGTATCTACTTTTCCTAATGCTTTTCCAATTGTTTTGGTCTCTAATTTGCATGATTTTAATGAAACTAACCCGGACTGACGTTGTTTTCAGCAGAACTACCATGGTGTTGTTTTTGTGCAGAAATAAAAGTTCTCGGAATGGAACAAAACTTTTTTGGAGAATGATACGTCTCCAACGTATCTATAATTTTTTATTGTTCCATGCTATTATATTATCCATCTTGGATGTTTTATATGCATTTATATGCTATTTTATATGATTTTTGGGACTAACATATTAACCTAGAGCCCAGTGCCAGTTTCTATTTTTCCTTGTTTTTGAGTATCGCAGAAAAGGAATACCAAACGGAGTCCAAATGACCTGAAATTGCACGAAGGTTCTTTTTGGACCAGAAGAAGCCCACGGAGTACCGGAGATGGACCAGAAGAGTCCCGAGGCCACCACGAGGGTGGGGGCGCGCCCTACCCCCCTAGGCGTGCCCCCTATCTCGTGGCCACCTCGGGGACCCCCCTGACTTGTTCCCGACTCCAACACCTCTTACATATACCCAAACTTCCAGAACATAACCTAGATCGGGAGTTCCGCCACTGCAAGCCTCTGTTGCCACCAAAAACCAATCTAGACCCGTTCCGGCACCCTGCCGAAGGGGGAATCCTTCTTCGGTGGCCATCTTAATCATCCCAGCGCTCTCCATGACGAGGGTGGAGTAGTTCACCCTCGGGGCTAAGGGTATGTACCAGTAGCTATGTGTTTGATCTCTCTCTCATGTTCTTGAGATGGCACGATCTTGATGTATCGCGATCTTTGCTATTATAGTTGGATCTTATGATGCTTCCCCCCTCTATCTTCTTCCAATGGATTGAGTTTTCCCTTTGGAGTTATCTTATCGGATTGAGTCTTTAAGGATTTAAGAATACTTGATGTATGTCTTGCGTGGGATACCTGTGGTGACAATGGGGTATTCTATTGCACTTGATGTATGTTTTGGTGATCAACTTGCGGGTTCCGTGAACTTGGGAATCTATGCATAGGGGTTGGCACACGTTTTCGTCTTGACTCTCCGGTAGAAACTTTGGGGCACTCTTTGAAGTTCTTTGTGTTGGTTGAATAGATGAATCTGAGATTGTGTGATGCGCATCATATAACCATGCCCACGGATACTTGAGGTGACAATGGGGTATCTAGGTGACATTAGGGTTTTGGTTGATGTGTGTCTTAAGGTGTTATTCTAGTACGAACTCTAGGATAGATCGAACGGAAAGAATAGCTTCGTGTTATTTTACTACGGACTCTTGAATAGATCGATCAGAAAGAATAACTTTGAGGTGGTTTCGTACCCTCTTCGTTTGTTCTTCGCTATCAGTGACTTTGGAGTGACTCTTTGTTGCGTGTTGATGGATAGTTATATGATCCAGTTATGTTATCATTGTTGAAAGAACTTGCACTAGTGAAAGTATGAACCCTAGGCCTTGTTTCAACGCATTGCAATACCATTTTCGCTCACTTTTATCATTAGTTACCTTGCTGTTTTTATACTTTCATATTACAAAAACCTATATCTACCATTGTGATGCCCCTGATTTGACCGTACACTAATCATGCACGCAAATGTGTACGACCAAGATCAGGGACTCACGGGAAGATATCACAACAAAACTCTAGACACAAATAAAATAATACAAGCTTTATATTACAAGCCAGGGGCCTAGAGGGCTCGAATACATAAGCTCGAATACACAAGAGTCAGCGGAAGCAATAATATCTGAGTACAAACATAAGTTAAACAAGGTTGCCTTAAGAAGGCTAGCACAAAACATCAATGATTGAAAAGGCAAGGCCTCCTGCCTGGGACCTCCTAACTACTCCTGGTCGACAGCTGTCTCCACGTAGTAGTAGGCTCCGTCGGGGTAGTAGCAGTCGTCAAGGGTGGCTTGTGGCTCCTGGACTCCACCATCTGGTTGCATCAACCAGAAAGAATAAAGAAGGGGGAAAAGGGGGAGCAAAGAAATCGTGAGTACTCATCCAAAGTACTCGCAAGCAAGGATCTACACTACATATGCATAGGTATCAATGAAAAGGGTAGTATATGTGGACTAAGCTCCAAAATGCCAGAATAAGAGGGGGAGAAGCTAGTCCTATCAAATACTAGCATCTTCTGGAAACCACCGTCTTGCAGCAACAAGGGGGAGTAGAGTAGTATATCATAAGTCATATTTACGTTGTTGTTCCAACGCTCCGGGATCCTTTCTCGACTCCCGAAGCAACATATCTAAACAATGCCTCAGCATCCAGTTCTAGTTGTAGCGATCGGGATACAACTCCAAGTGTCCGTTACCATAGGACAGGCTATCGATAGATGTTTTCTTCCCTGCAAGGGTGCACCAACTTACCCATCACGCTTGCTTAACTCCGGCCGGACACACCATCAGGTCATGCCCGCCCTCGGCCAAATAATATGCCGCAACCCGACCTAGGCTTAATAGAGAGGTCATGCACGCCGGACTAAACCATATGCTCCTAGGGGTCATGGGCCAATCGCCCTGGGAACTCCTGCACGTTGCGTACGCGGCCGGTGAGCAGACCTAGCAACCTCCTTTAAAATGTTAGGTGCCTAACCAGTCCAACCCGGCGCGCGCCGCTCAGTCGCAATGACGTCAGTTAAGCTTCGGCTGATGCATACGATGCAGAACGCCCATACTATGCCCACGTGATGGTTAGCGCTATAAGGCCAGAGGCCCCTTGGATCAAATATCCAAACCGTTTAGTGTCTTGGGAACGCGCGGTAACGAGCAGAGACTCACAATCATGTGACCCCATCGCCCCGTCTCGAGAATTTGCGGGAAGGGCGAGTGCCCAGCCACCCCTCGTATTATCTCGCCGGCACCTTCCAGGTCAACCCGACTACACATCACTCGCAATTAAGCTCGCACGGGTACCCCTCTGGGTCGACCCATCTTTAGTAACCAGGTTCAGTGTAAAGTCATAGTAACCATAGTAACTTTGTGTGTGACACCAAAGGGAAACCTGAGGAAACACCCTCGATGGAATTCCACCTGATGTTTATCGTCAAGGTGAATGAAAGAGGAGTCACCCTCGAGGTCTACTCTTGAGAAGTTACACGACAGTGTCGTTATTGGGAGTGGAGAAGGAGGAAATCACCCTCGATGACCATAACCGATGAACTAGCCTACAAGGTTAACATCAGAAGTGTTGATGTGGTCTCACCCTCGGCACTCGAAAGTGATGTGCGGTGCCAGGTCCTGGTCTTCAATCCTGTTGATCGGGTCTTCTGATAATCCAACGGGGATAGTCAGGACAATGTGGGGGTCACTGGTGGATCTCTAACCAGCCTATACTAAGCAGTTTAGTATAAACATGTAAGGTATGAAAGCGGTATCAACAACATGCTATGCATCAGAATAGGATCATACAAAAAAACAGTAGTAGTTCTAATGCAAGCATAAGAGAGAAGAGAGTGGGCGATATCGGAATGATCAAGGGGGGTTGGCTTGCCTGGTTGCTCTGGCAAGAAGGAGGGGTCGTCAACACCGTAGTCGATCACCGGGGCATCATCGGTCTCGGGGCCTACCGAAGAGAAGGGGGGAAGAAACAACAAATACAAAGCATACAAATGCAACAGAGAAGCACAACATGTCAACACGCAGTGCTAGGGTGTTCTAACGCGGTGCTACACGATACCGGCGGAGGGGGATAACATCCGGCAAAGTCTCCCCGGTGTTTCGTGTTTTCGGACAGACGAATCGGAGGAGGAAAGTTGCAGGTTTGCTATGCTAGGAGCATGTGGCAGACGAACGGGCCTCGTATTCGGATTCGTCTCATCGTTCTGAGCAATTTTCGTGTATAAAACTTTTTCATCCGACTTACGGATTATTTTATATGATTTTCCAAAGTTTAAAGCATTTTCTGGAATTTATATATTTTAAACTAACATTATCCAGAATAGTGAAAGGTGATGTCAGCATGACATCACCATGACGTCAGCAGGTCAACTGACCAGTTGACTAGTCAAACCTGACAGGTGGGACCCGTCTGTCATAGGTACAGATTAACAAACAGTTCTAATTAAACTAACCTAATTCATTAGACTAATTAAGCACGTTAATTAAGTTAATTAACTGGCTAATTAATTAATTAATATCATCATCATTATTATTTTTTAACTTTTTCTTAAAAAAAACGTTTTGGGTCATGGGCCCCAACTGCCAGTGGCCCAGGAGGCCACTGGAGCAGTTACTAGCGGGCGAACCCGACGGGCGCGGGCGGGGCGCTGACCCGTCTTGCGTGCGCCTACGCGAGGCGGAATCGGGCGGCCGCGGCGAGGCCGGCCGCCGGTGGCGAGGTGAGGTTGTGCGAGGTGGAGGGAGGGGCCGCGGTCGCGGCGGTGGGCGTCGACGACGGGCGCCAGCAACGGGCGCGGGCCGGCCAGAGGGGGCCGGACCAGCAGGGGCAGGCGCGCAAGCCAGCAACGGCGGCGAGCGTGGGGTGCCGTGGGCGCGGCGGCCAGCTCGACGAGCGGCGGGCTGGGCTGCAGGAGCAGCGACGCAACAACGTTAGTAGCAGGCAACAACAGCTGGGGCGCGACCACGGGCAGGAGCAAGCAGTCATGTCCATGGGTGCGGACGAGCAAAGCTCCGGCCACGACGACTAGCGCCCGCGAAGGGACGGCAAACGGTGCAGATTGAGGCAGGGAAAGGGGGATACTAGGGGAGAAGCTCACCATGAGCTCGTGGCGAGGTCGAGGACGTCGGGGACGGACCGGAGCAGCTGCAAACGACGACGGACGGCGACGATGTACATGGAGAAGACGACATCGATGGCGAATGTACAAGACTACTCCATTCAAATTGGTGCTCTGGATGAGCAGAGTGGGCCATGGCGATTCCCCTGGACCTGCTTGCATGGAGAGGGGAGGCCGGAGACCGCGACAACGACGAGACGGCAGCGACCATGCTCTTCGGCACCAACAAATTTGAGAGGGAGAGGGGTGAGAGAGAGGGGAGCTAGGGTTGGCTACACGAGGGGGGAAGAGAGCCGGGGCGCACCTTATCCTCGCCGGGGAGTGGTGGATGGCTGACACGGCGACGCCCTAGCCGGTGGATGGCCGCCACCTCCCCATCTTCTCTGTAGCTAGGAAGAGGACAACGGGGGAGGCAGGCTGGGCCGCTTGGGCCACCACTGTGTACTTGGCCCAGGGCAACAGTGGGCCTCTTTTCTTTCCTTTTATTTTTAGCTTTCCCTTACTATTTTCTTTTTATCTACTCTGCTTTGCATTTCCTTTTAGTACCAATTGAGCTTTGTTTCGAACAAAACTTGGCACATAATTCTAGCACAATAACTTGAGAGGGAACAAAACGTTTGGAGTTAAAAGGAGTTGTCTAACCATTTTTAGAAATTGAAAAGGCCAACTGAATTGCTCATGGAGTACTAAATTAATTCCCAGGGGGATTTGGGGAATTCAAATGAGGCTGGTTTCAACATGAACATGCTCAGGGGAATTTATAGGACAATGTGGACATTTTTGTTTTACTTCTTGAAGAAATAAATATTTGACTTGCATTTTAAATTTGAATTTGTGTTTGGTTTGAAACACAGTGAGGATTAGTAACTTCATTATGATGACATGGCATCATCAGGCATGAGATTACTGTAGCTTAATTATCCGGGCGTTACAAATCTCCTCCACTACAAGAAATCTCGTCCCGAGATTTAAGTGGGGAAGTAATGGTAATTTCGGGAGAACTGGCCCTTATAGGGTTAATTAGCTGGTGAACAAAATAGGGAATGAGGCAGAAGTAACTCTCGAGTTGAAACTTAATAAAACATCGAGAGCAAAGTACGAAGGTACAATAGGAAGTTTCAAGCGGATGTACAAACGATTGATACCTGAACAGAGTGTGAAGAAGGGGTTTAGACCAACAGAATAAATATTGTGGCTGAAGCTAGAATAGAGCATCTCTAGGAAGGTGGCTCATGACCAACGTACGAAGCCAAACATGAGGAATAACCTTGGGAACATGGGTGTATAGGATAGTCAGTTTTCGATCCTGTGGAACTGTGGGTTATGGGCCCACCATGTGGGTTAACAGTAGGAAGGGCGATGACGTCTTGCACGATCATGTAAGCAATAAATGTCAGATGATAGCATGTCAGTTATGCCGGCAACAACATCGGTACCAAGGGCGAGGGACGAGGAGAACAATTTTCCTGCTCGTTGAAACGAGGCGGACCAATAGGCAAAGTTTTCGTCCATCAGTGGTTACCGAAATGTTATCAACATTAGTAACAGGGTTAGTGACAGAGTTGTACATCAAGGTGTTTACATAAGCAGAAAATTAGTACCGCTTAGATTATATGTAGATCAAAGAAAGGTTAAGCAAACAAATGGAAAGGAAAATGTGTTTAAACACAATGATTAGGAGTATATCATTCCCAAGATTAAGTTGGGCACGATATACGTGTCAGGAGATTAAAGTCATGACCATATAGATAAAAGGGGTAAGAAGAATTATGATATGTACCCACACAACGTTGTTGGATAGTTGATCAAGAACATTTAGCATTGCACTTACAATGTTCTTGTGGATCTTTGGAGTACCTGTAACACCCCAAATTTTTGAGTTTGGTTTTTCTTCCAAACTTTTGGGCTTTTGGAAGGGGGTTGTTTGATCTTCTCTTAAAACCCTTCTAAAATCTCTTCTGGCCAAAGTTTGTGTGTTTTCTCAAGCTTGGTTATTAACATTGAGGATTTTTCTCTTGTGTTGGCTCAAGCCCAAGTTGAGTTTCAAAGAGGTTGTTTGAATTCTCCCCTTCTTGAATTACGCCTCTCAAGTTTGATCTTGGACTTATCCTCCCCTCCAACCTTCATCTTGCCATGACCCCAACAGAAATAGTTCTCTCCAAGACCCTCTTCACACCTTAGGACAAGTCTCTCATCAATTCCAGTAAGTTTTGACCTTATTGGGATTTTTCCTCTATTTATTTTACTCCTAAAACTATTTCTGTCTTTTATAGTGGACCTTGGTGATTTACAAAGGAACCACCATGTCCATCTAGTTATTTGATTCCAAACTAACTTTCCAAGATATTCCTTAGTACCCACAACCTAGATCCATTTTGTTTCACTGGTCCACAGTTTAAAATTTTCAAATTTCACCTGATGCAAGTTTGGACCAGATTTGCAAAATTTGGTGAAATTCATATTTATCTTCTTCCAAAAATTCTGTGAAAAATCAGGCAGCCTCTAGATGCATCAAGAAGCCACTCCACCAAATATCAGCCCCAGAAACATTTCACACATGCCAGAATCATTTCATCGAACACATAGCATGCACTGTGCTGTCAGGTTCAGAAACTGTTAACTGAAACTGTCGACAGATAGTTCGACAGTTCGTCAGTTCGTCAGACACAACGACAATCTCACCAGTACCACCTTGGCTCGATGCTGCACTGCACCTTCTTCTTATCCAGAGCGCCGCACGGTTGCTTGGCTGCTTCTGGGCGTCGATGGCGCCCTGGCCCGACCACGCCGGCGACTACCACGGCAACAGCACCGCCCGTGGCGGCTGACAGAAGTCACCCCGCGGCTCAACGCCGTTTGGCGCCGCCCAAATCACCCCAGCCTCCGCGTGGCCATCTCCACTGCCAGCGCACGCCTGCCGCACCGTCGCCGTGGCCTGGCGCGCGCAGAGCGTGTTTTCTGTCGCCGACGTGCCGCACAGCCGTTCCGTCGAGGGCAGCCCGTAATCCTCTCTCCCTTGCTGAGTTAGGCACGAGAATGGAACCACTACACCTCCTAGTCGATGCTCAAGCCCCTAAACCCGCCGTCCAGCCACTGCCTCGCCGAAATCACTCGCCGGACTTATCCCGTTCATGGCAACCGCCTCGAGCCGGCTATATAAAGCACTCCCGAGCTCGTTCTCGAGCCCGCACACCTCCACCACCTTCCTAGACCACGCCCAGCCTCTGGAAGAGCCTCGAGGGGCCCTTCTTCTCCAACTCCGGCCAACTCCCTCCGCCTCGGGCTCCAGCAACATTCTCTCCGATGAGAGCTCCTCCGCCGCCGTGGACTCGAGCGTAGCACCCTGGCACCCACCTAGACCTAACCCCCACTTCAATTTGACCCGAGAGATCCTCTCCTACGAGGCCCACGACCACCCGAGCCGCCGTCCGCCGGAGACATGGTCGCCGTCGACGTGGGGCTCGCTGACGCTGAACTCCACCACCAATCAACGCGGAAGATCACCAGGAAGCCGTACGTACCCTTCTCTCCCCCTAGCTCGCCGTGGATCGGCGTCGGCGACCACCGCAGCACCTGGCGCCGGCGCGACTCTGTCTCAGAGTTCAAACCCGACGAGTGGGGCCCCTTGTCAGCCTCACACCTCTCCCCCGAACCGTTTTTCTATAAGTGCCTTCGGGCAAAGTACATTTTCTCCTTCAGTTGACGTACTTCGTACGGGTTCGCTTTGCTGTTTTCTGTTCTAGCCCCTGGAACTTTTGTTTTTCATTACAGATGAGTCCCTGGACAGAAACTCTAATATCTTTTTAACTAAAGATGATTTTGAGTTGATTCTTTTTCTGTCCTCTTTAGTTTTCTGTCTAGTTTTTTGTCATATTTACGTGAAATTTTTTGGAGCAACTTTATTTGAACACGCGGTATTGATGTTAGTATCTATTTGTTTGAATACGTAGATACCGAAGGACGTGACGGAGCCGCGAACCACACCGAGTTAGACTCCAACTTCTCAGAACCAGGCAAGCATGTTTGAACCTTTGATATGATGAGTGTGTTGCATGTTTGCTCGAGTAGTTCTTCTCATAATCATGGTCATATAAGCATATGTGTATGGTTATATTTCATGCAAGAAAGCTTCGGGTGAGCCCCGAATGAAAATGTTTGAACCACCTCGATCATGTGGTGACATGATGGGTGGAATGCTGGTATTGTTGGAGCATGCCAGTAGTTGGTTAACTCAGTATCAACGGAGATCATGTCGTGATTCCGTTCGTCTCCTTTTGGTACTATCATAGGCCGTCTATTAAGATTGCGGTCTAGTCAGTTGTAAACCACTTCCCAAGTACACACCAAGTAGAGGGGCCGGGGTGAGGGTTCCATGGCCCTGGATTAAAGCCCGTCATCCGGTCAGGGGGCATGGGTGTTTCCGGTTGGGACCGAGAGGGGGGCACCCCTTGGAGCGCGCATATATAAATTTGATCCCATGCTATTCGAGGTTGTAGCCTACCCGTCTTAAAGTTTTTCGTGAATATTGTCGCGGGTGATTCCGGACAGCAGGATGTGAAATGGGTGTGTACTGGTTAGTTGGGTTTCTGCTAAAACACCGTAGACGGAACTAGTCCCCGTGACTAGTAGAATCCGTTGGCTATGAGTTAATAGTACAAGCTCTGCAGAGTTAAATTCTTCCAGTAGCCATGTTTATGGCCTAGGGTCAATTTTCGTGTCAACAGGTGACCGTCTCTAGTAAATTCTTGATGGTAACAAGAGCAGTGTTTTCGTCAAGTTCATTTGGTAGATGAACTCACCAACTATCTCTGTATTGATTTACTTCCAGAAGCATTTCATCATTATACTATTGTTATTTACAAACCCTTTATGTGATGTCGCTCAGACGTCCGACTGTGGCATTCATTTTATAAGCCCTTTATGTGATGTCGCTCAGACGTCCGACTGTGGCATTCTTTTTATAAGCCCTTTATGTGATGTCGCTCAGACGTTCGACTATGGCATTCTTTTTATAAGCCCTTTATGTGATGTCACTCAGACGTCCGACTGTGGCATTCTTTTTATA
>LR738711.1:232446148-232500174 GCA_902687465.1 Secale cereale | reverse complement strand
ACGTCCGACTGTGGCATTCTTTTATAAGCCCTTTATGTGATGTCGCTCAGACGTCCGACCGTGGAATTCTTTTTATAAGCCCTTTATGTGATGTCGCTCAGACGTCCGACTGTGGCATTCTTGTTATTTATAAGCCCTTTATGCGATGCCGCTCAGACGTCCGACTGAGGCATTCTCGTTATTTATTTTTGCTATAAGCCCTTTATGTGGTGTCGTTCAGACGCCCGACTCAGGCCTGCCTTCTCTTATTATCTTCTCACGAGGCGTCACTCAGACACTCGTTTGGTCTCCTTCTATTTATCTTATGGATTTCGGGAGGATTACCGCCCGACTTCTATTGTTGCATATAGCACACTATATTTTTTCATCCGGTCGCATTTTTGTTGGAATACTCATATGCGTCATGTTGGCATTTGTTATATCTTAAGTCCGAACTGTCTTGAGAGTACATTCAAAGTACTCACCTGGCTTGTTGATTTGGCCAGATGTGGACGAAGGCGATCTCATGGATGAAGAGTTCGATAGCGAGTCCGACGTCTAGTGGAGTCCCAGTCAGTCTCTTGCGATCCTGGAATTGATCACTGTGATATAACCGCTTCCGCCTACCACCAAATAAATTCATCGGGTCTCACTCCGACACTCGATGAACTATAATATATTGGAGTCACGTCACCCACTTCATTGTGACATAACCACCACCATTTATTACGAGTTAGTAGTATGCCACCCTGCCTTTGTGTCATATCCGCCTTTATGTACTATATTGGCGCGGTTGTAATAAAATTGTTGAGCAACCCCAGCTCAACCTTGTATAATATTCAGTGTACTGGAATTCTGTATCAAGGAATTGTCTGCCAGCAAGAAATAATCTTCCTCGCTGGTTTAATAAAAAGGTCGGTCTTCCGGTAATTATTTTACTGAAGGACCGATCCTGACAACCTTGGTATCAGAGCCAGGCTGACTGTAGGAAGCCACTAGGTGCGCTCGCTAATCGGTTATTAGCGAATAATTGCCATTCAACATTTTTACATCTCTAGCAATTTTTCTGTTGGTCAGCATAAATTTATGACTTGACTATTCAGAATTTTTGTCTACTTTTTTAGATGGCCAGCAACGACTGTGATGCACAGGTGTTCGCCAACATTCCTGAGGGGTTTGTCAAGCTCCTCCTCGCCATCACCAAAGTCGCGATTGGGCCATCGACCCATCCAGAGTTTACACTCTACCGTCACAAGCTCAACGACAGCGTGTCAATGCACCAGGCCGTGGTGCACTTCAAGGGAGGGCGTTCTGAAGCGTGCCGCCTCCGATTTGTGGGCAGAGCCATGCCTACGGAGAGGCATGCCATGCAAATGGCTGCCCGTGAGGCAATAGCTCATCTCCGGGACATCCTTCCTTCAATGAAGACTCGTCGTTACCGTTACCTCCCATGCCACGTGCCCTACACGTGCCACTATGCATTTGCTTGCGCAAATGGGGAACGTGATGAAGCCATTGAATCAATGGTTGAGTACCTCAAGGCACTTGAGGCAGCCTTTGATAATCTTGTGGACGACTTGGTGGCTACTCGTATGGAATTGGTCCAGAGTGGCTCCGCCAACAGGAGGGAGCTACTCCATACTGCGCCACCAATGACATTTGTCTCGTCCGCCGCATCCTACGCACCTTCCATCTTAGCCACAGCTCGCCGTCTGCCTACCACTGAGGAGTTTGACCAGGTCATTGCTCCTACCCCAGTCAGAGCTGCACCGCCTGCTGCACATGCATCAACGCCTCGTACCCATACTCCGCGCCTGGAGCCTATTAGTGAGGAGGAAGTCGAGTCTCCAGCACCACTGGGCCTTACCCTCGGCAGGCCGAGGGAAATCTCCAATATCTCCGACTAGTGCGTTATTCCGCGACGCGCTGTGCTCGCTTGTAATATGTGTGTGATATGTAAAATAGGTTGATGGGAGTAGTCTGTTTGCGCATCATGTAGGATCTTGGAGGAGTGCACTAGCTTAAATAACATGTCAGGAATGTGTACGCACACCCTGAGTGAACCCGCGTGTGAGATATGTACTAGCGGTCCTTCTCCGTGCGCAATCCAGCAGTTTATTTTAAAAATCTCTTTGGAGCTCGTGTTTTGTCGCTTTTGCAAAATCTTGCTTTGTTTTTGCTGCCCAGTTCTTCTCAGGATTTCTGCTTTATTACCCCCAGAGTAAGAAATGACTCGTCCCTGGACGCGTTCCATGCCAAGTCCACCGAAACAAAATTATGGCACACAGACAGACAACAATTTCACACAGGGGCACTCAAGTCAGCAGGGCAGTGAAACAACATTTTCTCAAGTGTGTCGTCTTTACTAGCAAAGTCAGTAACAACACCAAGAAATGATGAACCATGTCATTAACATGGGAAATCACTGTGAGCCATACCAGCAGCACTCAAAATTATCTGAATTTCAGAAGACACGTCCAACGACGTTTTCGCACACAGACAAACCTCTAGAGGCTGATGATTGGCTCCGAGATATTGAAAGGAAATTAATTGTGGCACAATGCTCTGACCGTAAAAATGTGATGTACGCACCACATTACCTTACTGGAGCAGCCGCGTCATGGTGGGAAAATTTTCTGCTTATGCATCCTGACATAAATAATATCACCTGGGAAGATTTCAAGGAAGGCTTCCATGGGGCACACATCCCTAAGAGCATTATGAAGATGAAGAAAAGAGAATTTGATGACCTCAAGCAAAGAGGCATAACAGTACCGGAGTACAACAGTCAGTTTATGCAATTGTCCCGTTATGCCAACGAAGAGCGAATGACTGAAAATAAGAAGATGGAGAAATTCCTGGACGGACAGGCTCCAGCAATAAAATGCCAGTTAGTCGTACACACTTTTCCGGATTTCAAGACACTGGTGGACAAAGCCATTACGTTGGAGAATGAACGTCGCAGTCTAGAAGACATTCGCAGGAGAAAAAGGGATCAAACCAACCACCCTCACAACAACAAGAATAAGGTAAATTTCCAAAGAAATGGGGCGAACAAACCCACGACAAATGACAATCGTCCAAACAAGAATTTTCATGCAAGGGACAAGGATTTCACCTATCGCCCGGGTGTTACCTGCTACGCATGTGGAGAAGAGGGACACTGTGCTAAACAGTGCCCATAGCCAAGAAACTCAGCACCGAAGCCAAACAACAACGGAAACAATTCCGCGCCCAAGCGTAACAACTTCAACCCCAATAACAATCACAAGAAAGGCCACCTGAATCATGTGACAAGGGAGCAAGCACAGGATGCCCTGGATATCGTACTCGGTACGTTCCCTGTCAACACAATACCTGCCACGGTTTTGTTTGATTCTGGAGCTTCTCATTCGTTCATTTCGAAGAGTTTTGCTTTGCAACATGGTTTTTCAATGCTTCCCTTGGGAAAATCAATGACCATCAAGTCCCCTGGAAGTAAGCAGATCACTCAGAATTACTACCAAGGTTTGACCATTGAAATTGAAGGATTAAAATTTCACGCAAACCTCATCGTGTTGGAAAACAAGGGACTGGATGTTATCCTGGGTATGGATTGGCTAACCACCAATAAAGGATTTATCGATTGCTTCAACAGGACAGTGATTCTTACTCATCATCACGGAAAGACAATAAGAGTCGCAGCTCAAGAAAGGCCAGTATCGCGGCAACCAAAATTAAACAAGGTTGATACTTCTGAGTTAAGCAGAGTGCCAATTGTATGTGAATTTCCGGACGTATTTTCCGAAGAACTACCAGACATGCCACCAGACAGAGAAATAGAGTTCATTATTGAGCTAGCACCTGGAACCACCCCCATATACAAGAAACCGTACAGAATGGCACCATCCGAGTTAGTTGAACTAAAGAAGCAAATAAAGGAACTGCTAGACAAAGGATTTATATGGGCGAGCTCCTCACCTTGGGGTTCGCCGGTATTATTTGCCAAAAAGAAGGATGGGACCATGAGATTGTGTATAGACTACCGAGCACTCAACACGGTCACAATCAAGAACAAATATCCGATGCCACGAATAAATGATTTATTTGACCAGCTCGTGCAAGCCAAGGTTTTCTCAAAAGTTGATTTAAGGTCAGGTTATCATCAATTGAAAGTACGAACAGAAGATATCCCGAAAACATCATTCACCTCCAGATACGGACTTTATGAATTTACAGTAATGCCGTTTGGACTGACCAACGCCCCCGCATATTTCGTCCACCTCATGAACAAAGTATTTATGAAATTCATGGACAAATTTGTGGTGGTATTCATTGATGATATCTTGGTATATTCAAAAACACTGGAAGAACATGCTGAACACCTTCGCATTGCATTGGGAGAATTAAGGAAACACCAACTTTACGCCAAATTCAACAAATGTGAATTTTGGTTGAGGCAAGTGGGTTTCCTAGGACACGTATGAACACAATAAGGAGTTGTTGTGGACCCAGATAAGGTTAAGGCCGTACTTGGCTGGAAGTCACCGGCCAGCGTGACGGATATACGAAGTTTTCTCGGTATGGCCGGATATTACAGAAGGTTTATAGAAGGATTTTCCACCATAGCCAAACCAATGACACAGTTACTCAAGAAGGATAAGAAGTTCGTATGGACCGAAGCATGTCAGAAAAGCTTTCAAGAACTCAAAAAGAAGTTAACAACAGCCCCAGTATTGATTGTACTAGACATACACAAGAGTTTTGAAGTATATTGCGATGCATCCCGAAAAGGCCTCGGATGCGTACTAATGCAAGAAGGCAAAGTAGTCGCCTACGCTTCCCGGCAACTGCAAAAACATGAAGAAAATTATCCCACTCACGATTTGGAGTTGGTAGCAGTCATTCATGCACTCAAGGAGTGGAGGCACTTTTTGCTTGGGAATCGTTGTGAAATATATACGGACCATAAGAGCCTCAGATATATTTTCACGCAGCCAGAGCTCAATTTACGACAATGACGCTAGCTGGAATTGGTAAAATATTATGACGTCGGTATTCACTATCACACAGGAAAAGCAAACGTGGTAGCAGATGCTCTCAGCCGTAACCCCAGCCCGAACAGCGGTAGCCTACAGAACCTGAGACCCGAATTTCAGCAAGAATTCGCCAGACTCAACCTAATGATGGTCACTGAAGGCGAAGTGTCAAAGCTGGAAATACAGCCTACGCTAATAGAACAAATAAAGAAGGCTCAGCATGGACACCCCAACATCGAAGGGATAAAAAGAAAAGTAAGTCAGGGCAAGGCCTCGGAATTCACCATAGACAGTGAAGGAATATTATGGTTCGGAGACAGACTTTGCGTACCAAATAACAACGACCTTAAACAGCAAATTCTAGCAGAAAGCCACACCGCTCCATACTCAATCCACCCTAGAGGGACGAAAATGTACAAGGACATTCAGGAACGATTTTGGTGGCACGGCATGAAGAGGGATATAGCCACATTTATTGCATGTTGCGATTCATGTCAACGCATTAAAGCCGAGCACCAAAAACCCGCAGGGCTATTACAGCCAAACAAGATACCAGAATGGAAATGGGACGATATTGGAATGGATATTATTGTTGGACTACCACGGTCACAGCATGGTAATGATGCTATATGGGTCATCACAGATAGACTGACCAAGGTAGCACACTTCATACCAGTCAATACAACCCACACCACCCAAAAGCTTGCCAAGCTTTACCTCGCCCGTATAGTATGCCTACATGGGGTTCCAAAGACTATAATATCCGACAGAGGCACTCAGTTCTTCTCCAAATTTTGGGACCAGTTGCAACAAGCCCTTGGAACGCAACTAACGTTCAGTACAGCTTATCACCCCCAGACTGAAGGACACACGGAATGAGTAAATCAAATACTTGAAGACATGCTAAGGGCATGTGTCCTCACATATGGGACCAGTTGGGAGGCAAGCTTACCATATGCCGAGTTTGCATACAACAATAGTTACCAAGCCAGCCTGCAGATGGCACCGTTCGAAGCCTTGTATGGACGAAGATGCCGTACTCCATTAAACTGGTCGGAAACAGGGGACAGCCGTATATTCGGCCCAGATATGTTGAAGGAAGCCGAGGAGAGAGTAAAAATAATACGGGATCGACTCAAAACAACCCAAAGCCGACAAAAGAGCTATTATGATCAAAAGCATCGGGAAATAAGTTTTGAGCCCGGTGAAGGCGTATACTTACATGTATCACCTATGAGAGGGCTGCAACGATTCAAGGTCAAAGGGAAACTAGCACCCCGATTCATCGGACCCTTCCGTATAATTGCAAGGAAAGGCAAAGTAGCTTATCAGCTGGACCTTCCCAAGGAGCTGTCAGACGTCCACGACGTGTTCCACATCTCGCAACTACGGAAGTGTGTAAGCAACCCAGAGAAACATGTGTCACATGAAAACCTTGACGTGCAACCAGATCTCACCTACCGGGAACACCCAATAAATTTTTTGGAGGAGTCTGAAAGGAGAACCCGTCAAAAGACTATTAAATTTCTCAAGGTTCAGTGGAGTAATCACACAGAGGATGAGGCAACATGGGAAAGGGGAAGATTTCCTTCGGGCAGAACACCCACACCTATTTGAGGATCAGCTGAAATCTCGGGGACGAGATTTTTCCTAAGGGGGTAGGTGTTGTAACACCCCAAATTTTTGAGTTTGGTTTTTCTTCCAAACTTTTGGCCTTTTGGAAGGGGGTTGTTTGATCTTCTCTTAAAATCCTTCTAAAATCTCTTCTGGCCAAAGTTTGTGTGTTTTCTCAAGCTTGGTTTTTAACCTTGAGGATTTTCTCTTGTGTTGGTTCAAGCCCAAGTTGAGTTTCAAAGAGGTTGTTTGAATTCTCCCCTTCTTGAATTATGCCTCTCAAGTTTGATCTTGGACTTATCCTCCCCTCCAACCTTCATCTTGCCATGACCCCAACAGAAATATTTCTCTCCAAGACCCTCTTCACACCTTAGGACAAGTCTCTCATCAATTCCAGTAAGTTTTGACCTTATTGGGATTTTTCCTCTATTTATTTTACTCCAAAAACTATTTCTGTCTTTTATAGTGGACCTTGGTGATTTACAAAGGAACCACCATGTCCATCTATTTATTTGATTCCAAACTAACTTTCCGAGATAGTCCTTAGTACCCACAACCTAGATCCATCTTGTTTCACTGGTCCACAGTTTAAAATTTTCAAATTTCACCTGATGCAAGTTTGGACCAGATTTGCAAAAACTTGGTGAAATTCATATTTATCTTCTTCCAAAAATTCTATGAGAAATCAGGTAGCCTCTAGATGCATCAAGAAGCCACTCCACCAAATATCAGCCCCAGAAACATTTCACACATGCCAGAATCATTTCATCGGACACATAGCATGCACTGTGCTGTCAGGTTCAGAAACTGTTAACTGAAACTGTCGACAGACAGTTCGACAGTTCGTCAGACACAGCGACAATCTCACCAGTACCACCTTGGCTCGATGCTGCACTGCACCTTCTTCTTATCCAGAGCGTTGCACGGTTGCTTGGCTGCTTCTGGGCGTCGGTGGCGCCCTGGCCCGACCACGCCGGCGACTGCGACGGTAACAGCACCGCCCGTGGCGGCTGACAGAAGTCACCCCGCGGCTCAACGCCATTTGGCGCCGCCCAAATCACCCCAGCACTCCGCGTGGCCATCTCCACTGCCAGCGCACGCCTGCCGCACCGTCGTCGTGGCCTGGCACGTGCAGAGCGCGTCTTCTGCCGCCGACGTGCCGCACGGCCGTTCCGTCGAGGGCAGCCCGTAATCCTCTCTCCCCTGCTGAGTTAGGCACGGGAATGGAACCACTACACCTCCTAGTCAATGCTCAAGCCCCTAAACCCGCCGTCCAGCCACTGCCTCGCCGTAATCACTCGCCGGACTTATCCTGTTCACGGCAACCGCCTCGGGGCGGCTATATAAAGCACCCCCGAGCTCGTTCTCGAGCCCGCACACCTCCACCACCTTCCTAGACCACGCCCAGCCTCTGGAAGAGCTTTGAGGGGCCCTTCTTCTCCAACTCCGGCCAACTCCCTCCGCCTCAGGCTCTAGCAGCATTCTCTCCGGTGAGAGCTCCTCCGCCGCTGTGGACTCGAGCGTAGCACCCTGGCACCCACCTAGACCTAACCCCCACTTCAATTTGACCCCAGAGATCCTCTCCGACGAGGCCCACGACCACCTGAGCCGCCGTCCACCGGAGACAGGGTCGCCGTCGACGTGGGGCTCGCCGACGCTCAACTCCACCACCAATCGACGCGGAAGATCACCAGGAAGCCGTACGTACCCTTCTCTCCCCTTAGCTCACCGTGGATCGGCGTTGGCCACCACCGCAGCACCTGGCGCCGGTGCGACTCTGTCTCACAGTTCAAACCTGACGAGTGGGGCCCCTTGTCAGCCTCACACCTCTGCCCCGACCCATTTTTCTGTAAGCGCCTTCGGGCAAAGTACGTTTTCTCCTTCAGTTGACGTACTGCGTACCGGTTTGCTTTGCTGTTTTCTGTTCTAGCCCCTGGAACTTTTCTGTTTCATTAGAGATGAGTCCCTAGACAGAAACTCTAATATGTTTTTAACTAAAGATGATTTTGAGTTGATTCTTTTTCTGTCATCTTTAGTTTTCTGTCTAGTTTTTTGTCATATTTACGTGAATTTTTTTGGAGCAACTTTATTTGCACGCGCGGTATTTATGTTAGTATCTATTTGTTTGAATACGTAGATACCGAAGGACGTGACGGAGCCGCGAACCACACCGAGTTAGACTCCGACTTCTCAGAACCAGGCAAGCATGTTTGAACCTTTGATATGATGAGTGTGTTGCATGTTTGCTCGAGTAGTTCTTCTCATAAGCATGGTCATATAAGCATATGTGTATGGTTATATTTCATGCAAGCAAGCTTCGGGTGAGCCCCGAATGAAAATGTTTGAACCACCTCGATCATGTGGTGACATGATGGGTGGAATGCTGGTATTGTTGGAGCATGCCCGTAGTTGGTTAACTCAGTATCAACGGAGATCATGTCGTGATTCCGTTCGTATCCTTTTGGTACTATCATAGGCCGTCTGTTAAGATTGCGGTCTAGTCAGTTGTAAACCACTTCCCGAGTACACACCAAGTAGAGGGACTGGGGTGAGGGTCACATGCAATTGGAGGTTGTTGCCTCCCCGTCTTAAAGTTTTTCGTGAATGTTGTCGCGGGTGATTCCGGACAACAGGATGTGAAATGGGTGTGTACTGGTTAGTTGGGTTTCTGCTAAAACACCGTAGACGGAACTAGTCCCCGTGACTAGTAGAATCCGTTGGCTATGAGTTAATAGTACAAGCTCTGCAGAGTTAAATTCTTCCAGTAGCCATGTTTATGGCCTAGGGTCAATCTTCGAGTCAACCCGGTGACCGTCTCTAGTAAATTCTTGATGGTAACAAGAGCAGTGTTTTCGTCAAGTTCATTTGGTAGATGAACTCACCAACTATCTCTGTATTGATTTACTTCCAGAAACATTTCATCATTATATTATTGTTATTTATAAGCCCTTTATGTGATGTCGCTCAGACGTCCGACTGTAGCATTCTTTTTATAAGCCCTTTATGTGATGTCGCTCAGACGTCCGACTGTGGCATTCTTTTTATAAGCCCTTTATGTGATGTCGCTCAGACGTCCGACTGTGGCATTCTTTTTATAAGCCCTTTATGTGATGTCGCTCAGACATCCGACTGTGGCATTCTTTTTATAAGCCCTTTATGTGATGTCGCTCAGACATCCGACTGTGGCATTCTTTTATAAGCCCTTTATGTGATGTCGCTCAGACGTCCGAGTGTGGCATTCTTTTTATAAGCCCTTTATGTGACGTCGCTCAGACGTCCGACTGTGGCATTCTTGTTATTTATAATCCCTTTATGCGATGTCGCTCAGACGTCCGACTGAGGCATTCTCGTTATTTATTTTTGCTATAAGCCCTTTATGTGGTGTTGCTCAGACGCCCGACTGAGGCCTGCCTTCTCTTATTATTTTCTCACGAGGCGTCACTCAGACACTCGTTTGGTCTCCTTCTATTTATCTTATGGATTTCGTTAGGATTACCGCCCGACTTCTATTGTTGCATACAACACACTATATTTTTTCATCCGGTCGCATTTTTGTTGGAATACTCATATGCATCATGTTGGCATTTGTTATATCTTAAGTCCGAACTGTCTTGCGAGTACATTCAAAGTACTCACCTGGCTTGTTGATTTGGCCAGATGTGGACGAAGGCGATCTCATGGATGAAGAGTTCGATAGCGAGTCCGACGTCTAGTGGAGTGCTAGTCAGTCTCTTGCGATCCTGGAATTGATCACTGTGATATAACCGCTTCCGCCTACCACCAAATAAATTCATCGGGTCTCACTCTGACACTCGATGAACTATAATATATTGGAGTCACGTCACCCACTTCATTGTGACATAACCACCACCATTTATTACGAGTTAGTAGTATGCCACCCTACCTTTGTGTCATATCCGCCTTTATGTACTATATTGGGGCGCTTGTAATAAAATTGTTGAGCAACCCCAGCTCAACCTTGTATAATATTCAGTGTACTGGAATTCTGTATCAAGGAATTGTGTGCCAGCAAGAAATAATCTTCGTCGCTGGTTTAATAAAAAGGTCGGTCTTCCGGTAATTATTTTACTGAAGGACCGGTCCTGACAGTACCACAGACATGCTTCGAGATCGCACCGACATGGTCATTGGGTAAGGATCAGACTCCGGATACACAAAGGAACCATTGAAACAACTTATAAAATAAGTCATACAATTTCAGCAAGGGAAGATGAGGGTGAGGCCGACGGGCTCAGAAACAATTCATCGAGATTTCCATAAGCATGGATTTCCACACTTAAGTGATCAGGATGATAACATTGGAAACTCCAGGGTATATAATGAAGTGTCTTCGTGGAAAACAACCGCAAGTAAGTATTGAATGAGATGTACCTGGAAATACGTACCAAGTAGCAAGATCGATGTTAGCATGGAGGCTTAATAACCAGCATGGTTGGAATGAAACTATCGACGATTCACTTCAAAGCATTCGGTTTGCTAGAAGTTTTGAATTCGCACGTCATACTTCAATTGTTGGGTTTCCGGTTAGAAACAACACGGGGACCAGGGAATGAATGAAGATGGCAAGAAGTATTACTTGTATCAAGAATTCATAAGGGGTGGTGAAATTCTCACGACCTTCTTGTCATAATAGATGGTAATACTCCAAGGTAAAGAACAAATGCTGGATAGCAAGGATCTCAAGGTATATCACGAAACACGGACAAGTTTGTGTTGGAGGGAAGGCAATAATGTTGTCGATGATAACTCAAATCATCGAGGGGGTAAGAATGGTATTTCTCATTGGGAATTTGATTGATAACCTGGAAGAGCTCTGAATATCATTGATGATCATGGCACAGTTGTCGAGAGATTTCATGAAGATGTAATCGATCCACGAGGACATCAAGTCAAAGGAATGATGAAGCGGAAGGTTAATGGAACCATGGGTACGACACAAACTCGAAAACTATTGTTCAAGGTGAAATGATATGATGAGGAAAATTGACGTAAGCTTACTTCATCGTCGAAAAGAGTGCTCTGGAAAGAAGGGCCAGGTAGCACAGTTTAAATTAGTATGATAATGATGTACCCGATCAGGCTAGATATGACTTGAAGAATTAATAGACTCATAAGCACAGGAGATTACTTATAGTTATTGAATCGGAGTGCGGAATTGATTCACTTATTGGTGTCCTTGAGTGTCTAACAACTCAGAATCCGGGGAAAATTGGAATCGGTGAGAAGTAATACTTGAAGAAGATCTCATAAGAAGTAATATGGTTTTGTGACATTATCGAGATGCCACAGGGTAATACTCGATGGCAGATCATAATAGAGGTTGGACAGTTGCATTGACCTGCAGAGGACAAGTGGTTTAACTTCTCCGAGATATGGTATTTAAAGGAGAGCATGGTCGAAACCACGATTGCAAAAGGCCAGATCCCAGATATAAGTTGAACTTATATCAAGGGGGTAATTAATTTAGAGAAGCTTTAATGATAAGATCTACATCGTGTCCATGGGCATGAACTGAAAGTTCAAGGTTGACTCCCGCTCCTTCAATGCATAAGCTTTCATTCACTGCTCTATTAAAAATGAATTTATTGCGAAGACCTGCCTGGTGAATTACTAGAGGAGTATGAACCTTGGAAAACTTTAGGGTTCGCACAGATTAAAGAATGCATAAGTTCAACCCATCGGGGCATCTTAGACACATACTACATAAACTTCAGGAGCAAATTATACAAGATCGAAAGCAGAGCACGGTTGAGAAAGGAGATGATATATTTTACCCAAGGCATTATATATCATGGCAAAACTCACAAGGTATTTGAATATGAAGGAAGTTGTCGGATAAAATACAAAAAAGGATCCGGTGGTCTACAAGGGATCTGATGTGAGCATCGGTACTCAACCAGAACAAGAAAGAATGCAAGGATATCAGTTTATATAAACAACTGACTATTTCAAAACTCAATTGCAAAAGGAATTATGATTTCCAAATCAAGGGATCAGAAGCAAACGCTCTGATTAAGGATGGGTAAGTTGAAATGACTTAGGGGTACAATCGACAGCAATTTGATTGGTCGAGAACCAGCTAATATTCGGAATGACGTCTGAGCTGGAAGAATGAATTCTAGTTTGACTGATGGTTGCGAGTATTTGCAACCTTTTGAATCAATAAGATCGGAAATTCAATCACAAAGGATTTTAACAAATATTGATATACATATGGAATTAACCATAATGCAAGCAGGTAAAACTTTCCAGAGCAAATAGGTTGCTGAGGATTTTGGAAGATTGAATAGCGTTTCGAAGACCTTTGTGAAAATGAACAACTGGGGATGAACGAATCCCTAGTGAGTGTGAGGAATTATTCATACATGTATTCATGTGGGATAAGGAGCTGCGCGGGCATAAAGGATTCTCGGAATATCCGAAGTATTTCAGGGTATCTTATAATAACAAGATCAATTGAAATGAAGGTATGGACGACAAGTGTATGCAGCTATCCTCGGGGATTTATCGGTGATATTGAATTGCAATGGCAAAGGGCACAAGGGTCTCGGAAAAACATCGAATATTATCTGCAGAATCTTCTGATGAAGCGGGCAACCATCTTGACTGAAGGGGCTCTCCAGGAGGAAGTATTTTCGAGAACCTAATAGGTTTTAGCAAAATCATTTAACTCGAATAGAAGAGAGATCAGAACCCAGAGTATAGACGAGGAATAAAAGATCCTAATATCACCCAATGGCGATGTGGGCCCGTAAGCCACACAACCATGTTAGTAAAAGTTTCGCAATGACTAGACTCAACTTCGACCAAGAGTTGGAAAGGGGTATTCCTACAGGCAGTCGGCTCTGATACCAACTTGTGACGCCCCTAATTTGACCGTACACTAATCATGCACGCAAATGTGTACGAACAAGATCAGAGACTCACGGGAAGATATCACAACACAACTCTAGACACAAATAAATTAATACAATCTTTATATTACAAGCCAGGGGCCTCGAGGGCTCGAATACACAAGAGTCAGCGGAAGCAATAATATCTGAGTACAGACATAAATTAAACAAGATTGCCTTAAGAAGGCTAGGACAAAACATCAATGATAAAAAAGGCAAGGCCTCCTGCCTGGGACCTCCTAACTACTCCTAGTCGACAACTGTCTCCACGTAGTAGTAGGCTCCGTCGGGGTAGTAACAGTCGTCAAGGGTGGCTTGTGGCTCCTAGATTCCACCATCTGGTTGCATCAACCAGATTGAAGAAAGAAGGGGGAAAAGGGGGAGCAAAGCAACCGTGAGTACTCATCCAAAGTACTCGCAAGTAAGGATCTACACTACATATGCATAGGTATCAATGAAAAGGGTAGTATCTGTGGACTAAGCTGCAGAATGCCAGAATAAGAGGGGGAGAAGCTAGTCCTATCGAAGACTAGCATCTTCTGGAAACCACCGTCTTGCAGCAACAAGGGGGAGTAGAGTAGTATATCATAAGTCATATTTATGTTGTTGTTCCAATGCTCCGGGATCCTTTCTCGACTCCCGAAGCAACATATCCAAACAATGCCTCAGCATCCAGTTCTAGTTGTAGCGATCAGGATACAACTCCAAGTGTCTGTTACCATAGGACATGCTATCGATAGATGTTTTCTTCCCTGCAGGGGTGCACAAACTTACCCATCACGCTTGCTTAACTCCGGCCGGACACACCATCAGGTCATGCCCGCCCTCGGCCAAACAATATGCCGCAACTCGACCTAGGCTTAATAGAGAGGTCATGCACACCGGACTAAACCCTATACTCCCAGGGGTCATGGGCCAATCGCCCTGGGAACTCCTACATGTTGCGTACGCGACCGGTGAGCAGACCTAGCAACCTCCTTTAAAAAGGTAGGTGCCAAACTAGTCCAACCCGACGCGCGCCGCTCAGTCGCAATGACATCAGTTAAGCTTCGGCTGATGCATACGACGCAGAACACCCATACTATGCCCATGAGATGGTTAGCGCTATCAGGCCAGAGGCCCCTTGGATCAAATATCCAAACCGTTTAGTGTCTTGGCAACGCGCGGTAATGAGTAGAGACTCACGATCATGTGACCCCATCGCCCTGTCTCGAGAACTTGCGGCAAGAGCGAGTGCCCAGCCACGCCTCGTATTGTCTTGCGGGCACCCTCCAGGTCAACCCTACTACACATCACTCGCAATTAAGCTCGCGCTGGTACCCCTCTGGGTCGACCCGTCTTTAGTAACCAGGTTCAGTGTAAAGTCATAGTAACCATAGTAATTGTGTGTCTGACAACAAAGGGAAACTTGAGGAAATCACCCTCGATGGAATTCCACCTGATGTTTATCGTCAAGGTGAACGAAAGAGGAGTCACCCTCGAGGTCCACTCTTGAGAAGTTGTACGATAGTGTCGTTATCGAGAGTGGAGAAGGAGGAAATCACCCTCGATGACCGTAACCGATGAACTAGCCTACAAGGTTAACATCAGAAGTGTTGATGAGGTCTCACCCTCGGCACTCGATAGTAACCCAGTAGTGTCGATCAACTAAGGGGAAAGTGATGTGCGGTGCCAGGTCCTGGTCTCGATCCTGTTGATCGGGTCTTCTGATAATCCAGCGGGGGCAGTCGGGACAATGTGGGGGTCACTTGTGGATCTCTAACCAGCCTATACTAAGGAGTTCATTATAAACATGTAAGGTATGAACTCGGTATCAACAACAGGCTATGCATCAGAATAGGATCATACAAAAAAACAATAGCAGTTCTAATGCAAGCATAAGAGAGAAGAGAGTGGGCGATATCGGAATGATCAAGGGGGGTTCGCTTGCCTGGTTGCTCTGGCAAGAAGGAGGGGTCGTCAACACCGTAGTCGATCACCGGGGCATCATCGGTCTCGGGGTGTACCGAAGAAAAGAGGGGGAAGAAACAATAAGTACAAAGCATACAAATGCAACACAAAAGCACAACATGTCAACACGTAGTGCTAGGGTGTTCTAACGCGGTGCTACACGATACCGGCGGAGGGGGAAAACATCCGGCGAAGTCTCCCCGGTGTTTCGTGTTTTCGGACAGATGAATCGGAGGGGGAAAGTTGCAGGTTCGCTGTGCTAGGAGCATGTGGCAGATGAACGGGCCGCCTATTCGGATTCGTCTCGTCGTTCTGAGCAATTTTCGTATATAAAACTTTTTCATCCGAGTTATGGACTATTTTATATGATTTTCCAAAGTTTAAAGCATTTTCTAGAATTTATATATTTTACATTAACATTATCCAGAATAGTGAAAGGCGATGTCAGCATGACATCACCATGACGTCAGCAGGTCAACTGACCAGTTGACTAGTCAAACCTGACAGGTGGGACCCGTGTGTCATAGGTACAGTTTAACTAACAGTTCTAATTAAACTAACCTAATTCATTAGACTAATTAAGCACGGTTAATTAAGTTAATTAACTGGCTAATTAATTAATTAATATCATTATTATTATTATTATTATTAACTTTTTCTTAAAAAACGTTTTGGGTCATGGGCCCCAACTGCTAGTGGCCCAGGAGGCCACTAGAGCAGTTGCTAGCGGGCGAACCCGACGGGTGCGGGCGGGGCGCTAGCCTGTCTTGCGTGCGCATGCGCGAGGCAGAATCGGGCAGCCGCGGCGAGGCCGGCCGCGGGTGGCGAGGTGGAGAGAGGGGCTGCGGTCGCGGCGGTGGGCGCCGACGACGGGCGCCAGCGCCGGGCGCGGGCCGGCCAGAGGGGGCGGGCCCAGCAGCGGCAGGCGCGCAAGCCAGCAACGGCGGCGAGCGTGGGGAGCCGTGGGCACGGCGGCCAGCTCAGCGAGCGGCGGGCTGGGCTGCAGGAGCAGCGACGCAACATCGGCAGTAGCAGGCAATAACAGCTCGGGCGCGACCATAGGCAGGAGCAAGCAGTCATGTCCATGGGTGCGGACGAGCGAAGCTCCGACCACGACGACTAGCGCACGCGAAGCGACGGCAAATGGTGCAGATTGAGGCAGGGAAAGGGGGATACTAGGGGAGAAGCTCACCATGAGCTCGTGGCGAGGTCGAGGACGCCGGGGACGGACCGGAGCAGCTGCAAATGACGACGGACGGCGACGATGTACACGGAGAAGACGACGTCGAAGGCGAATGTACGAGACTGCTCCGTTCAAATTGGTACTCAAGATGAGCAGAGTTGGCCGTGGCGATTCCCCTGGACCTGCTTGAATGGCGAGGGGAGGCCGGAGACCGCGACAACGACGAGGCGGCGGCGACCATGCTCTTCGGCACCAACAAATTTGAGAGGGAGAGGGGTGAGAGAGAGGGGAGTTAGGGTTGGCTACATGAGGGGGGAAGAGAGCCGGGCGTGCCTTATCCTCGCCGAGGAGTGGCGGATGACCGACACGGGGACGCCCTGGCCGGTGGATGGCCGCCACCTCCCCATCTTCTCTGTAGCTAGGAAGAAGACAACGGGGGAGGCAGGCTGGGCCGCTTGGGCCGCCACTGTGTACTTGGCCCAGGGCAACAGCGGGCCTCTTTTCTTTCTTTTTATTTTTAGCTTTCCCTTACTATTTTCTTTTTATCTACTCTGCTTTGCATTTCATTTTAGTACCAATAGAGTTTTGTTTTGAACAAACTTGGCACATAATTCTAGCACAATAACTTGAGGTGGAACAAAAAGTTTGGAGTTAAAAGGAGTTGTCTAACCATTTTTAGAAATTGAAAAGGCCAACTGAATTGCTGCTGGAGTACTAGGGATTTGGGGAATTCAAATGAGGCTGGTTTCAACATGAACATGGTCAGGGGAATTTATAGGACAATGTGGACATTTTTGTTTTACTTCTTGAAGAAATAAATATTTGACTTGCATTTTAAATTTGAATTTGAGTTTGGTTTGAAACACAGTGAGGATTAGCAACTTCATTATGATGACATGGCATCATCAGGCATGAGATTACTGTAGCTTAATTATCCGGGCGTTACAACCATCGATATTTCACTGTCTCACCATCTCTTCGCCGAACTAGTGCACCTATACAATTTACCATTGTATTGGGTGTGTTGGGGACACAAGAGACTCTTTGCTATTTGATTGCATGGTTGTTTGAGAGAGACCATCTTCATCCTATGCCTCCCACGGATTGATAAACCTTAGGTCATCCACTTGAGGGAAATTTGCTACTGTCCTGCGAACCTCTGCACTTGGAGGCCCAACAACATCTACAAGAAGAAGCTTGCGTAGTAGACATCAGAGAATTATTTTAGAATAAAATATAAATACCGGAGCCAAGAATCACCGAAAGGGGGGGGGGCTGGGTGAGCACAATCCACTAAGGCTCCCCCTCCATGCGCGCCAAGGTGGGTTGTTCCCACCTGGTGGCCCCGCTCACTCTATCTCCGATGCTATAAAATCACATATTTCCAGAAAAAAACTGGGAGGAAGAATTATCTCGTTTCACGATACAGAGCCACCGCCACCTCATGTTCTTCATCGGGAGGCCAGATCTGGAGTCCGTTTGGGGCTCTGGAGAGGGGAATCTTCGGTCTTCGTCATCACCAACCCTCCTCCATCGCCAATTTCATGATGCTCTCCACCGGAAGTGAATAATTCCCTCGTAGGCTCACTAGTCAGTGAGGAGTTGGATGAGATTCATCATGTGATTGAGTTAGTTTTCTTAGGGCTTGATCCCTAGTATCCATTATGTTCTGAGATTGATATTGTTATGACTTTGCTATTCTTAATGCTTGACACTTTGGGCCCGGGTGCCATGAATTCAGCTCTGAACCGTTTATGTTTTCACCATTATATCTATGATCTAGATCCGATCTTGCAAGCCATATTCACCTACTATGTGTTATGATCCGTAAACCCCGGAGTGACAATGTTCGGGATACTTTCCGGTGATGACCTTAGTTTGAGGAGTTCATGTATTCACTATGTGCTAATGCTTTGTTCCGGTACTCTATTAAAAGGATGCCTTAATATCCCTTACTTTCCTTATGGACCCCGCTGTCACGGGAGGGTAGGGCAAAAGATGTCATACAAGTTCTTTCTATAAGCATGTATGACTATTTACGGAATACATGCCTACATTACATTTATGAACTGGAGCTAGTTTTGTATCGCCCTAGGTTGTGTCTGTTATATGATGAATATCATCCAACGAGTTGTCGATCCAATGCCTACGAATTTCCTACATAATCTTGCTAAGTTACTACTGTTGTTGTTACGGTTACAACTGTTACAAAATCATTGCTATCAATGTTACCGTTTCTATTGATGTTACCACTACTATCAAAACTATCATATTACTGTGCTACTAAATACTTTGCTGCAGATAATTAATCTCCAGGTGTGGCCGAATTGAGAACTCAAATGCTAATACTTGCAAATATTCTTTGGCTCCCCTTGTGTCGAATCTATAAATTTGGGTGGAATGCTCTACCCTCGAAAACTGTTGTGATCCCATATACTTGTGGGTTATCAACCACCAGGGCGCGCCCAGGGGGTAGGCGTGTCATAGTGCCTCTTGGGCCCATCTTTTCTTCGATTGACCTAATTCCACCTCTATAAATTCTCTAAAATCGGTAAACCGACAAAGAGACACACGAAATACCTTTTTCGTTGTCGTAGGCTTCTGTTCTTGAGAGGTCCCATCTGGAGACCTTTTCTGACACTTTGCCGGAGGAGGGATCAACCACGAAGGGGCTCTACATTAACCTTGCTGCCCTTCCGATGATGTGTGAGTAGTATACCACAGACCTACGGATCCATAGCTAGTAGCTAGATGGCTTCTTTCTCTCTCTTTGATCTTCAATACAATGTTCTCCTTCATGTTCCTAGAGTTATTTTCAATGTAATCACCTTTTGCAGTGTGTTTGTTGGGATCTGAGGAATTGTGAGTTTATGATCATATAATCTATGAATATTATTCGAGTCTTCTCTGAAATCTTTTATGCATGATTATGATAGCTTTGTATTTCTCTCCGATCTATTGATTTGGTTTGGCCGACTAGATTAATTTTTCTTGCAATGAGAAAGGTGCTTTGTAATGTGTTCAATCTTGTGGTGATCTATATCCCGTCGACAAAAGGGGACAAGACATTTATTTATATTATTACCATTGAGGATAAAAAGTTGGAGTTTATTCATGCGTGAATTTACTTTGTCTACATAATGTCATCTTACTTAAGGTGTTACTCCGTTCTTTATGAACTTAATACTCTAGATGCATGCTGGATAAGGGTCGATGTGTGGAGTAATAATAATAAATGCATGCAGGAGTCAGTCTACTTGTCTCGGACGTGATGCCTATATGTGTGATCATTGCCTTGGATATCGTTATGATTATTTTTTTATCAATTGCCTAACAATAATTTGTTTACCCACCTATGCCATTTTCAAGAGAGAAACCTCTAGCAAAAATTATGGTCCCCATGTCTACTTTTATCAAATATAAAAATCCAAAAATACTTTGCTGCAATTTATTTTAGTTTTGTGTTTTTTTTTCAATCTATCTATCATTACGAGATTTAATCTGTGCAATTAACCGATGAGGGATTGACAACCCCTTTTTGCGTGGGTGCACGTATTTGTTATTTTGTGTGTAGGTGTAGTTAACGAGGTGCTACTTGGTTATTCTACTGGATTGATAACCTTGGTTCTTAACGGAGGGAAATACCTATCTCTATTGTACTACATCATCCTTTCCTCTTCAAGGAAATCCAAACGTAGCTCACAAGTAGCAAGGGCGTACCCGTTCCCCCGACAGTTGGCTGAGAGCACTTGGGACCGGCGAATCGTGGAGGCGAGGGATGGCGACGGATCATGATCCACCCTGATCCTGCATCCGTCTTCTGCCGGCGGCGCGAGATGTGGGCTGCGCGGGGGCCGGTGTCCTCTATCGTGGCGGCGATGGCGTCAGCGTGGTGGCGGTCTGAGTGCTCTTGTCGCATCACGGCAACGATTTGCATGATCAGTCCACCTCGATCCGGCCGTCGATGTGTTCCGGAATTGATGCCGAAGATCTTGCCCAAGGATATCCGGATAAAATAGATTCCGGTGTGAGCGTCCATATCAGCCTACGCGGCTACACGAGGGCTCGGCGCGAACCTATGTTGTTTATAGGAACCATGTGACATGTCGGTATCTCGATTTCTATGGTGTAGACAGCGATGGAGAATATCATGCTGGCTGGGATCAGAGGATCAGTAAGGCGGAGAGGGCCTTAAAGGCGATGGAGGCAGCCAGGCGCTTGACAACTTTCAGAAAAAGCAGTGACAAGTGAGGGCGGTGATGTCTACTACACAACCTTCTTCTTGTAGACGTTGTTGGGCCTCCAAGTGCAGAGGTTTGTAGGACAGTAGCAAATTTCCCTCAAGTGGATGACCTAAGGTTTATCAATCTGTGGGAGGCGTAGGATGAAGATGGTCTCTCTCAAACAACCCTGCAACCAAATAACAAAGAGTCTCTTGTGTCCCTGATACGTCTCCAATGTATCTACTTTTCCAAACACGTTTGCCCTTGTTTTGGACTCTAACTTGCATGATTTGAATAGAACTAACCCAGACTGACGCTGTTTTCAGCAGAATTGCCATGGTGTTGTTTTTGTGCAGAAATAAAAAGTTCTCTGAATGACCTGAAAATCCACGGAGAATTATTTTGGAAAATATAAAAAATATCTGTGGAAAGATCCATGTCAGGGGCCCCACACCCTGTCCACGAGGGTGGGGGGCGCGCCCCCTCCCCCTGGGCGTGCCCCCTGCCTCGTGGCCCCCCCTGATGCTCCACCGACGTACCCCCGGACTCCATAAATTCACTTTCGGGGAGAAAAAAAATCAGAGAGGAAGAATTATCACGTTTTACGATACGGAGCCGCTGCCAAGCCCTAATCTCTCTCGGGAGGGCTGATCTGGAGTCCATTCGGGGCTCCGGAGAGTGGAGATCGTCGCCGTGGTCATCATCAACCTTCCTCCATCACCAATTCCATGATGCTCACCGCCATGCATGAGTAATCTCATCGTAGGCTTGTGTCGGGGGAAACTGTCCACCACGAGCACCTATGGGACCGGAGCCCCTTGCTTGTGCGGTAAGAGGGCGGAGGGAGCACAAAGAGCAGATCGTGGAGATCACGCAGGCAGTTTACCCAGGTTCGGGCCGCGGTGGACGCGTAAAACCCTACTCCTGCTTAGTTTGTATTGAGTTGGAGAGCTCGGGAGCTTGAAGAACTAGCTACACCGAGCGTATGAGCGATCTAGGTTCCGAACCCTTTCTACGTTGCGCATGGGCCTCCTTTTATAGTGCAAGGGGTCATCGACAGGTGTCAACGTAGGAGAAAGGGTAAAAATGTAAAAGAGGTGGTAGTTGTAACAGTGCAGGAATAGTGGAGCTACTGTGCGCGAACAGTGGTCGCTACCTACTTTGACAGTGGGGGACAAGAGCATTTAATGCCCGTCGCCGTCGACCTCAAAAGCGCCCGCCCTTGCGTCTCCGTTTGCCACGGCGATGGCTTCACCACCGTGGAGTGCCACCGTGTCCCCCAGGCTGCACAGCCATCCGCCACGCGTCCCTGGAATGGCCCCAGTGCGACGCGTGGTTCGATGAGCTGGAGCGCGGGCACACAGCACAACTCTCCCCGGCAAGCACCTTGCCGGGGTCTTGATCTTGCCGGGCCCGGGAGCTTGTCGGGCTCTGAAGCTTGTCGCTCCCCGGGCCTTGCCGGGGCGCATATAGCGCCGAGGCATGCCTTTTGTGATGTAATCTTCTAGTCTTCCTGGCAAGCTCCTCTTGCCAGGACCTTGCGTGAGTGAGGTAATCTTGAGCCTGGAACGGCCTTCCCGGCAAGCTCCACTTGCCGGGGTCTTGATCTTCTGTCTCGTATACTTTGTTTTTGAATGGTTTTATATGGAGCAGGAAGGTCTCCGGCGAGCACGTGGTAGACCCTGCCGCGGGAAGCTGCTACTGCCCGTGCACAAGTTGGGGTACTGAGGTACCCCTACCTTAGTACACCGACAGGAGCCCCCGGGCCTGGGCCACACACGGTGCCGAGCGCTGTTGGGCCAGGCCCAAAACAGTGCACGGACACGCGCGGCCCACGGCACGCCGAATCCACTTCTGCATCCGCCGCGTCCCCCCGTAACGGCACGCGTCGATTGCGGCGTCGTGGGATGGGACGTGGCCACGTTCTTTTAATGGAAAGAGCGAAATGCCCCCTACTTCCCCATAAAAGCAGAGGAAGCAGGAGCGGTTCCCCTCCTACGCCTTCATTGCCTCTTCTTCCATCTCCAGAGATCCCCTTTGCGCTCCGCCTCCACACCTCCTCCGCCGTCTCCCGCATCTCCGGTGCCGCCGGACTCTTCGTCCCCCTTCTCTCGCCGCCCCCGCCATGGCCCCAAAGACCGAGAAGGTGAAGGCGGAGAAGACCAAGAAGGAGAAATCGGAGCAAGCGGCGAGGCCCACCGCGTTGCGGAAGTGGAACGTCGTCTTCTCGCCGAGGCTCAGCGCGCGGGAGCTCTGGAACAAGTACTACTTGTTCTGGGCCAAGAAGACCAAGGCGCATCCCCGCACCCGAGCCTATCCGGCCGCCGCCAAGGACAACTACCCCGGCGGGTACTTCTTCTTCGCAGCTTTCTTCCACTGCGGCCTCTGTCCCCCTTTTTCCGACTTTTTCTGTGATATAATGCACACCTACGGCCTCCATCTTCTAGACTTCACCCCCAACGCCATCCTCACGATGGCGGTTTTCGCACATATGTGCGAAAACTATATTGGGATATACCCAAACGTAGCGCTGTTTAGGCACTTCTTCACCCCTAGAGTAGAAGCCGGCGCTCCCCTCTCCGGGGGGATTTCTTGGGTCTTCCGCTTGAATAAGAAGGAGTCCTACTTGCCGGGGGAGCTCCGCGGCAAGTGGGAGGAGTGGCGTGCAGACTGGTGTTGGATAGTCGAGGACGAGCCGCAATCCTTCACCGCGCCGCGCACAACAGCCATCGTGCGCGGCAGGGACTGGAGCGAGTTGGATTCGGACGACGGCAAGCTCGACGTCGCCCTCATCAGGATTCTTCGTCTCCGGATAGCAAAGTTGTCTGTCGGAGAAGTAGGCACAGATTTCCTCCGCCGCCGGATCGCCCCTCTTCAAGATAGGAAGAGGCCAGCCTGGGATTACGGCAACGCGGCGGACATAATGAGGCTGCGCCCCGGGCTAAACTTCAACTTCACGTCGCTGGAGCTGAAGGGGATGGTCCGGGAACTATTTAAGCATGACCCGGCCCACCCAGAGTGGTTCAGAGCTCCCCGGGGAGTGGTGCCCCTCTGCAACAGCACGGCCCGGGATTCTCTTCGCGCCATGATGCCCGCATGCGACTCGCACGGCATCGACCGCACATGGATTCCGCCCAAGCCAGACGTCATCTTGAACTTCTTCGACAACTTGGTGGAGGTGGCGAAGAACAAGGACGAGATCAGGGAGCTCACGCGGGACACCACCGACCAAGAGATAGCGTATATAGCTTCTCGGGTTGAAGAGGCCGCTGCAGCCGCGGTGGCAGGAGAATTTGGCTTTACGCCCGAGGAGGCAGAGGCTGCGGAGGCGTCCTGCCAAGCGGAGGAGGCGGAGATCCGCAGGCTGCTGAAGCTTCCTCCCGACGAGCTCGCCGGGGTCCCCTCCTTGAGGCACTCCGGGATCCCCGGAATCCTGACCGAGGCCGCGGCGAGAGGCAGCGCCGCCGGAGGAAACAGAGGCGCCGGAGGGAGCGGAGGCGCCGGAGGGAGAGCGGCCACAATGCAGGGCGCTGGGCCCAGCAAGCCTGCCGAGGAGGAGGAGGAGGAGGAGGAGGGCGTCGGGGCCGACGAGGACTCCGACGGGTCCCTGGGGCTCTACGCCGATGACCTCTCCTCGTCATCGGAGACTTCCCCGCCTCGGGCAAGCCCTAGGCGTTCCCCGCTGAAGCGTCTCCGCAAGACGGCGACAGGAACGAGGGCGCAGGCGCCCCGGCAACAACCAGCTCGCCGGGCGGCGCGAGCTACCCGGGGGAGTCAGGCTGCGACGGGGGCGCCCGGCGCACCAACCACGGCGGGGGCGCCCCGCACAGAGGCCACGGCGGGGGCGACCCGCACGCAGGCTACGGCGGATGCGCCCCGCACGTCAGCGCCGAGCGGAAGAGGGTCTTCGCAAAGCGGAGCGGCAGCTCCGCCTGCTCCCCGAGCCTCGGCTACCACAGGGGCTGGGTCTTCGCAGCCCCCAGCCCCGGGGACCGCCAAGCGCCCGAGGGAGTCTTCGCCTCCTGCTCCCCGCGCGGACGCGTCTCAGGTGGCGTTTGACTTCTCCGCCCTGAGCGACGACGACGACGAGGAGGAACAGGAGTAAGAACTTGAGGTCTTGCATCTTCTTTAACATTATCTTGATTTTTGATTGATTCTGATCTTGCATCTTGCTTCTTGCTTTGATTTCAGGACCTTGGCCCAGCGAGTGGCGAAGAAGGCCAAGGTGCCCGTGGTCGAGGTTGCGGACGACTCGCCCGTCGCGGCGACTGGAGACGCGCCGGAGACGAGCCTGCCGGACCTGAGCGCTGCTCCGAGGAGCAGCCCCCAGCGCAGCCCCCAGCGTAAGTCTGGGTTCCATATTTCCGCTCGTCGGGCGTGCTTGAGAATTTCGTCTTGTGCTGATATCTTGATGTTTTTGTCTTGTCTTGATTGTCTTGTGCAGAGGTGGAGCCACAACCACAGGAGCATCCGGAAGTCGCTCCCGAGGAGCCGCAGGCCCCGCCGTCCCCGCCAAGGCCGAACTCCCCGGCAAGGGAGAGCACTCCGCCAAGGGCGGGTACTCCGCCAAGGGCGAATACCCCGCCAAGGGCGAGTAGCCCGGCGAGGGCGGCCACTCCGCCAAGGCAGAGCTCCCTGGCGAGGGAGCCCGCCGCTGACGACGTCCGCCAAGGTAAGTTCTGTACTTTTGTCTTCTCGGATTCGTCTCTTTTTGGATATTTGCTTGAACTTCTTTTACTTTTTCTTCTTCTTCTAGATCCTCCTCCCCCCGAGCAGATGGAGACGGAAGTCATCGTCGTCGAGGAGGAGGGCGCGCAGGGCGGCGGCGGTGACGCCCCTGTCGCTGAGGACACGGCGGGAGCCGCCGAGCCGGCTACGGAGGAGACCGCTCCGGCCGCAGACGCGGCGGACGGGGAGGGGGACGGCAGCCATACTGCCGGCCCGGAGGCGGCAGGAGCGTCGAGCGCTGCGCCGGCCGCCGACCCCTCCACCGAGAAGGAGCCATCCGCCTATTACCTTGAGGCCCCCAACGGCGTCTACATCCAGGTGCCGTGGGGTTCTTCATCGCGAGCCCCCGCGGAGGGCGAGGCCTTTGATGGAGAGGTCCTCGCCTCCGCGGGTCTGAAGATCGTCGAGGCGCCCGGCGGAAGCGAAGGGCCCGAGGAGGAGAAGCTGCTTCATCAGCTCCTGGCCCTTTACCGGGCCAGGCAGGCGAAGCTTGCTTCTCGGGAGGCCCTCGCCGCCAAGGCCGCCGTTGAGATGGAGAAGCGCGCGGCGGAGCTCCGCGCCGCCAACCAGGCTGCCCTCCGCGACGTGGCGGAGGAGCGCGAGAGGCTCGCCGGGGAGTACCAGGAATGGCTGCTGGAGAAGGCTGAAGCCGAAGAGCAACAACGACTTGCCGGGGAGGAGCTGTCCCGGCGAGAAGGAGAGCTCGCCCAACGGAAGGTCAACCTCGACTCCCACGAGGAAGACCTTGCCGCTCGGGAGCAGGCCCTTGGCGGAGAGCTGAAGGAGGCGAAAGCCGCCGCGGCTGCCGCGGAGACCGCCAAGGTGGAGCTCGCGGCCAAGGTTGCGCAGCTGGAGGAGTCGTTGAAGGCGAGCGTGGAGAGGGTCACCGCGCTCAACACGGAGCGCGAGAAGGACGCCCACACCAACTCCGAGCTCCAGGTGCGCCTCTCCAAGCAGGGCGACGAGCTGAAGGCCGCCAAGGACTCCATTGAGGATCTGGAGCTGAAGGTTTCCACGTTTAAGGAATCGCTCGACGCCGTCCGGGACCGGGAAACCAAGCTGAAGGAAGAGCTCCGCAGGGAGCGAGGCTTGGTGGAGAGCGCCAACACTGCGGCCGAGAACTTCCGCCGGACCGTCGAGGTGTGGACCGACGACCTGGTGTCTTCTGCTTCCAACATCAATCAAGAGCTGCTGGCGCTGAAAGTTGAGCATCTCATCTACTCTCCGGATCCAAACCTCCCTCACAGCGCCAAGCTCAGCCTCTTCTTCAGAGGGATCGCGCCGGCTCTTGCGGATCTTCGGAAGAAGCTCCCCGCGCAACTGGCTGAGGAGTCGCGCCAGCTCTGCGCGGGGACCTTGGAGCGCGTCCTGACGAAGATTGTATACCGCAACCCCGGTATAAACCTCACCAACGTTCTCCGCAGCTTGCCGGCCGACGCGAACACGGAGGCGCTGAAGGCGCAGGTCGCCCATATCATCGCCAAAGTGAACAAGATCTCCAGGATTGAGGGCGACCGCGTGGATTAGGCCTCCTTTTTCTTTATCTCTTTTGTTGCTGCATAGGGTGTTATGAACTCATTAATCATTGCAACAAGTTATCCTTTGTAAGATATTTATCTTATTTTAATCAACCAGTGCAATGTTATCTTCCTTGTCTTGGTCATCTACTTTGTACGTTTTTCACCCTACGCTTCCGGGGAGCTTGCCGGCAAGGGTCCTTTGCCGCGAGCGCTGAGTGCTGGACTCCGAGCAGCCTGCTGGCCAAGGTCTTACCGGCAAGCAACCTTGCCGCAGCTAGTCGCAACGCACTCGGCTTGTTGAGTGAAACTCGAAAACGAACCAAGGGCGCGACACTTGTCGCAGCTCACTTAAGTCGTTGAGCGTACTCGAAAACAAGACAAGGGTGCGGCTAGCCACGGGTAGGTTCCTTCGCGCACAGGTTTTCCATACAAAGTGTGATTGTTCAAGGAAGACAACTAAAAATTAAAAATTTGAACTGCTCAAATTCTAATAACTTAGCTTTCATATATTGCTAGCTTCTCGGTAAGGCTTCTCTTTCTTGAACAGCACTTGGTTCCTCTTCCATCTCCTTCCCCCCGGTAAACTTGTGTGCGAGGAACCTTCCTTCTGCTTAAGAGGCAAGGAAAAAGAAGAGGGAAACAAGTATATGGCTTTTCGGCGTGCTAATGCTTACCGGAAGTGTACGCTGCACAAAATGCCAAATAACACATGCAAATAGCAAAGAAAAGCATGCAATAGGCAAATAGCGCGAAACACAAAGCTTTACTGATGCACGGGGTCTGCGCCCGGCTCTGTACAAAGGGTTACATGCAACAGCGGCAAAGCTTGTACAAAAGGTGGTTGCCGGAGCGGATCACGGCAACCGCGCCTTATGGGTGAAACTTGCGAAGATGCTCTATGTTCTAGGAGTTGCTCACCGGTAAGCCCTCTTCGGTCTCAAGGCGGACAGCGCCGGGCCTTGTGACTTGTCTCACCCGATAAGGGCCTTCCCACTTCGGCGTCAACTTGTTGGAATTCTTGGCGGACTGAACACGCCGAAGAACAAGGTCGCCTTCCTCGAGACTCCTGGCCTTAACCTTGCGGCTATGATAGCGGCGCAAGGCTTGCTGGTATCGAGCAGCTCGTACAGCAGCCTGGAGACGTTCCTCCTCGAGGAGCAATGCATCATCTTGCCGCAGTTGCTCTTGCTCAAGCTCATCATAAGCGAGCACTCGAGGAGATCCGTATACGAGTTCCGTGGGGAGAACTGCCTCTGCCCCATAGACTAGGGCAAAGGGTGTCTGTCCGGTGGCTCGACTTGGTGTCGTTCTGATTGACCAAAGAGCCGCCGGTAGCTCCTCTATCCAGTTTCTTCCGCACTTGCGCAGCCTGTCAAAGGTCCTTGTCTTGAGTCCGCGCAGCACTTCAGCATTGGCCCTCTCCGCTTGACCGTTGCTCATCGGGTGAGCAACAGAAGCGAAACAGACCTTGGCGCCAAGGTCTTGGACGTACTGCATGAAGGTGCGACTAGTAAATTGTGTACCGTTGTCGGTGATGATCCTGTTAGGAATTCCGAAACGGCAAACAATCGACCTGAAGAACCTGACCGCTGACTGTGCTGTCACATTTCTCACTGGTTCCACTTCTGGCCACTTTGTGAACTTGTCGATTGCAACGTACAAGTACTCAAAGCCCCCGACGGCTCGGGGGAAGGGGCCGAGGATATCGAGCCCCCAGACCGAGAAGGGCCAGGACAAAGGAATTGTTTGGAGAGCTTGAGCTGGCTGATGAATCTGCTTTGCATGGAACTGGCACGCTTCACACTTGGTTACTAGTGCAGTTGCATCTTGGAGGGCTTCTTGCCAAAAGAACCCTTGCCGGAAAGCTTTCCCGGCAAGCGCCCTTGCGCCAATGTGGTGGCCACATATGCCTCCATGTATTTCTGCCAACAAATTCTGCCCATCTTCCCTGGAGATGCACTTCAACCTGACACCATTGAGCCTCCTTCTGTACAGCTCGTTATCCACGAACTGGTACATACTTGACTGCCTGGTTATCTTCTCTATTTCTTCTGGGTCGTCGGGAAGTTCTCCGGTTTGCAGAAAACGGACGATCTGCTGTGCCCATGCCGGAGCCCGAGGCTCAACGGCAAGGACTAAAGGCATGAGGGCCGCTGCGGGGACCTCAGCTTCTACGACAAGAACCTCTGGTTCCGCCGGAGCTGATGGTCCCCCGGCAAGCTCGCCGGGGCGAGGCTTGTCGGGAGCACTTGCTTCAACTGCATAGATCCTTGGATCTGCAGGAGCAGACTGTTCCTCAGCGTTCTGATTGCTGATCTTGGGGACCTTGGCGGCGGTTTCAGGAAGATCCGCCGGCAAGTAGTCGCCGGAGACCATCTTTCTTTTCTTGGACTGCCCAATTGATGGTGTAACGGATGGTTGAGTCAGCTTGAGCAAGAAGGTCCCTGGTTCCACAGGTAACTTCATCGAAGCACACTTTGAAAGGCCATCTGCTATTTCATTCTGAGCTCTCGGGACGTGCTCCATTTGCAGACCTTCAAAGTGCTCCTCAAGCTTCCTCACTTCATCTACATAAGCTTCCATCAAAGGGCTCTGATAATTCTTGTTGACTTGTCGGACCACCAACTGAGAATCTCCCCGCACAATCAGCTTCCTGATCCCAAGTTCGGCCGCAATCCTGAGGCCGGCAAGCAAGCCTTCATATTCAGCAGTGTTGTTTGTCGCTTGCTCCCTGGGAAAGTGCATCTGGATAACATACTTGAGGTGCTCTCCGGTGGGCGCGATAAGTACCACGCCGGCACCGGCGCCTTGCAGCGAGAAGGCACCATCAAAATACATTACCCATTCACCACTCGCTTCTTGTACGGGTGCACTTGTTTCTTGGACTTCTTCATCGGGCGTTGGGGTCCACTCAGCTATGAATTCTGCCAAAGCTCGACTCTGTATGGTTGAGGTACTTTCAAACTTGAGTCCAAAGCTCGACAGCTCCAGTGCCCACTCAACGATCCTGCCTGTTGCTCTGGATTGTGCAATATCCTCTTCAGCGGAAAGCGAGTGACCACTGTTATCTCATGTGCCTGGAAGTAATGGCGCAGCTTTCTCGAGGCCATGAGGAGGCCGAAAAGCAACTTTTGCACACCAGAGTATCTCGATCTAGCCCCTTGGAGAAGGGAACTTACAAAATACACTGGGCGCTGCACCATCTTCTTCCGCACTTCTTCCTGTTCCTGCGCAGAGTTGTCCTTGTCGGGGCCAGAGCTTGTCGGAGCAGCCCCCTGCTTGTCGCCGGATTCGCTTGCCGGTGGTGCGGACTCCTCGTCGGCCTCCCTCTCCGCTACTAACGCAGCACTAACCACCTGGTTGGTTGCTGCTAGGTATAGCAGCAACTTTTCCTGTGGTCTAGGTGCGACAAGTATTGGAGTGGAGGATAGGTACCGTTTCAAGTCCTGCAGCGCTGCCTCCGCTTCCGGAGTCCACTTCATGGGACCTGCCTTCTTCAAGATCTTGAAGAAAAGGTAGGGCGCGTTCTGCAGACTTCGAAATGAACCTACTGAGGGCAGCCACACAACCTGCAAGCCTTCTGACATCCTTGACGCGCTTCGGGGCTTCGATTTGCTCGATGGCTTTAATCTTGTCGGGGTTAGCTTCAATCCCCCTTTGTGACACAAAGAACCCGAGAAGCTTGCCGGAGGGAACTCCAAAGACGCACTTCTCGGGGTTCAATTTGAGCTGTATCTTGCGCAGGTTCTGAAATGTCTCTTCCAAATCTTGGACCAGGGTATCCTTGCTCTTGCTCTTCACCACGATGTCATCCATGTAAGCTTCTACATTTCTGTGGATCTGTGGCTCGAAAGCAGTGTGCACTACCCTTGCAAATGTTGATCCTGCATTCTTCAGTCCAAATGGCATGCGTATGAAGCAATAAGTGCCACATGGAGTGATAAACGCAGTCTTCTCTTCATCTTCTTTGGCCATAAAGATCTGGTGGTAGCCTGAATGTGCATCAAGAAAAGAGAGTAGCTCACATCCGGCAGTGGAGTCAACGATCTGGTCAATGCGCGGCAAAGGGAATGGATCCTTGGGACATGCTTTATTCACATCGGTGAAGTCTATACACAGTCTCCACTTCCCATTGGCCTTGCGCACGACGACTGGGTTTGCTAACCACGTCGGATGGATCACGCCTCTAACTAGGCCCGCTGCTTCTAGCTTCTTGATTTCTTCATTGATGAATTCTTGGCGCTCCACGGCTTGCTTCCTCACCTTCTACTTGACGGGCCGCGCATGAGGACAAACAGCAAGCTTGTGCTCGATTACCTTCCTGGGAACACCGGGGATGTCAGATGGTTGCCAGGCAAACACATCGACATTCGCCCGCAGGAAGGCAACGAGCGCGCTTTCCTATTTGCTGTCAAGCGTGGCACTGATGGTGAAGGTACCACCAGTGCCGTCCTCCTTGGCGGGCACCTTCTTGGTTGCCGGAGGAGCGGCCATCCCCTTTTTACACTTGCCGGTGGAGCTCGATGGAACGTCCTCGACGGCAACGCAGCACTCCGAAGAGGTGCGATTGCCGGAGTGGGCCCCAGAGCACTTGCCGGACTTGGTCTTCGTCTTCTTCCCCCCGGGAGCTTCAGCGGCAAGTGTGTCCTTCTCTGCCGCAGCTGCTGCATCCCGGTAGATCTTGTCGGCGCAGACAAGCGCATCCTTCTTGTCGCCATGGACAGTGATGACGCTTATCGGCCCCGGCATCTTGAGTACGTTGTAGGCGTAGTGGGAAGCTGCCATGAACTTGGCGAGGGCTGGACGGCCGAGTATCCCATTGTATGGTAATGGGATATCGGCGACGTCGAATGTGATGCGCTCAGTTCTGAAGTTGAGCTCCCCGCCAAAGGTCACCGGCAGAGTGATCTTCCCCTTGGGCTTACTCCTTCCCGGGTTGATTCCTTGGAAAGAACCGGTCTCTTCGAGCTCGCCATCTGGGATTTGGAGTTTCTTGATCACAGCAGAGGAGATCAAGTTCAGCCCGGCCCCGCCGTCAACCAACATTTTGGTGACCTTGAGGTTGCGGATGGTGGGTGAAACCAGCATCGGCAAGCACCCGACCGCAGTGGTGCGGTCAGGGTGATCCTCAAGATCAAAAATGATGGGCGTGCTGGACCATTTGAGGAGCCTGCGCGACTCCACGGGCGGCTCTGCTGCATTCACCTCGCGCACCCACTGCTTGAGCTGGCGGTGGGAGGTGTGCAGAGAGGCGCCACTGTCGACGCACAGGACCTCCGTGGCCTTCTGGAACTCCTGCTCGCTGTTATCCTCATCCTCCACGTCTTCATCGTCGTCCTCTTCATCCTTGTCGCGGCCCCGGGGAGGTCGATCCCCTTGCCGCTGCTTGGCCTTGCCGCGGCGTCCTCCCCGGCCATTGAATGGCCGCTTCTTGCTTGGTTCTCCACCATCACCTTGGGCCTTCTCCTTGTCGCGCCTCTCGTACTCAGCTTTTTGCTGCTCGACGAGGTACTCAACGCGCTTGCAGTTGGAGAGGTCGTGGCCCTTGGTGCGGTGGATCTTGCAGTATTGCTTGTCGGAGCCATCCTGCTTGTCGGCTGCCGCTACAGGGGCAGGCTCCTTGCCGGAGCCGCCAGCCTGTGTTTGCTTGGCGGGAGCCTCCTTGCCGGACTTCTCGACGGCAAGCACCTCCTTCTTGTTCTTCCTTCTATTGTTCCGCCGCCGGTTCTTCTTTGCCGGGGCGGCGTCGTCGCTGTCGCTTCCTCCTGCGCCAGCGTCCTCCCCGGGGAGTCTCCTCCCCTCTTCGGCGCGTGCGCATTTATCAGCCAGAGCATAGAGCTCGCTGACATCCCGTATCTTGGTCATGGCCATCTCTTCACGCATGCGGCGGTTACGCACGTTCTGGTGGAACGCGCTAATAACCGCGGCAGGGTGTACGTCGGGGATGTTGTGCTGCACACGACTGAAGCGTTGGATGTACTTGCGCAGGGATTCTCCTTCCTTCTGGGCCAGAATGTGGAGATCGCTCTCCTGGCCGTGGGGTTTGTGGCCGCCCGTGAAGGCGCCAACAAACTGGTGGCAAAGATCTGCCCAAGAAGAAATGGAGCCTTCCGGCAAGTGCATAAGCCACGAACGAACGTTCGGCTTAAGCACGAGCGGGAAGTAATTTGCCAAAATCTTCTCGTCGCGCCCCCCGGCAGCCTGCACCGCGATGGTGTAAATGCTGAGGAATTCCGAGGGGTGCGTCTTGCCGTCGTACTTCTCCGGTACGTCGGGCTTGAAGTTCTTCATGCTGGGCCACTGGACACGCCGCAGCTCGCGGGTAAACGCAGGGCAACATGCCGCGTACGGCAAGTCGCCTGGTTCACCGGGCGCGCGCGTGTCGACAGCGGTCCCAGCTCTCTGGTCTGATTGTCGCCGAGCTTCTCGGCGGCGCTCGATCGTCGTTCGAGCGTCTTCTTGTCGCCGGTCGTCAAGGACTTGGCGCTGGTCCCGACAAGCCCGCGGATCCGACGACGCCGTGGAGCCGTCGTCGGCGTTGTTCCGGCGGGGCGGCGTCTTCTGCTTCTGCGGCGGGGAGTGCATAGTGGTTGCACCCCCGGTGGTCTTGTCGCCGTCGGCCTTCGTCTTGTCGACTTGCCGTGGCCGCGAGGTCACCGGCTGCTGCGGCGTATCGTTATTGGCGAAGGCGATCAGGCTCTGGATGGTTGCCCTCCAGTCTTCGGCCTTGTCTGCCACTGGAGGGAAGTCGAGGAGCAGTTGCGCCCTTGCGAGCGCTTCTGCTGGAGTGGAGGCGAGCGGGGGCGAGCGGTGCGAGGAGCGGGATATGCTCGGACTCCTAACGGCGTTAGAAGGAGCAGGGTCCCGTCCCGGCGACCGCGCTTTGCTCGTGCCAGGACGATGGCCCGGAGCGTCCCGCGAACCTCCGGTTTGTCCTTGACCCAGCAAGCGGATGCCACCTTTTGTGGCATGGCGCTGCTGGGTTGTCGTTTGCTGAGATGGACGTGGCGCGTCCACAGAGACTGAGGCTCGGTCGTCCGTCTTGTCCTTGGATTTGGTGGCGCCGCGCGTGTCCTCGCCGGCGACCACCCTTCCGACGGCGTCTCCCCCGCCCGCTGTTGGCTCTGGTGGTGGCGGATGAGACGCAGACGGGCCTGCGACCTCCGAAGCCTTCTTCTTCGGGGCCATGGTGCTGTTGTCGATGAAGCTGACGAATTCGGAGAGGTTGATGAAGAATGCGCCCGCGTGAGCGCCGGATCAGGTTCGCACAACCTCGACGCTCCCCTACCTGGCGCGCCAAAGATGTCGGGGGAAACTGTCCACCACGAGCACCTATGGGACCGGAGCCCCTTGCTTGTGCGGTAAGAGGGCGGAGGGAGCACAAAGAGCAGATCGTGGAGATCACGCAGGCAGTTTACCCAGGTTCGGGCCGCGGTGGACGCGTAAAACCCTACTCCTGCTTAGTTTGTATTGAGTTGGAGAGCTCGGGAGCTTGAAGAACTAGCTACACCGAGCGTATGAGCGATCTAGGTTCCGAACCCTTTCTACGTTGCGCATGGGCCTCCTTTTATAGTGCAAGGGGTCACCGACAGGTGTCAACGTAGGAGAAAGGGTAAAAATGTAAAAGAGGTGGTAGTTGTAACAGTGCAGGAATAGTGGAGCTACAGTGCGCGAACAGTGGTCGCTACCTACTTTGACAGTGGGGGACAAGAGCATTTAATGCCCGTCGCCATCGACCTCAAAAGCGCCCGCCCTTGCGTCTCCGTTTGCCACGGCGATGGCTTCACCACCGTGGAGTGCCACCGTGTCCCCCAGGCTGCACAGCCATCCGCCACGCGTCCCTGGAATGGCCCCAGTGCGACGCGTGGTTCGATGAGCTGGAGCGCGGGCACACAGCACAACTCTCCCCGGCAAGCACCTTGCCGGGGTCTTGATCTTGCCGGGCCCGGGAGCTTGTCGGGCTCTGAAGCTTGTCGCTCCCCGGGCCTTGCCGGGGCGCATATAGCGCCGAGGCATGCCTTTTGTGATGTAATCTTCTAGTCTTCCTGGCAAGCTCCTCTTGCCAGGGCCTTGCGTGAGTGAGGTAATCTTGAGCCTGGAACGGCCTTCCCGGCAAGCTCCACTTGCCGGGGTCTTGATCTTCTGTCTCGTATACTTTGTTTTTGAATGGTTTTATATGGAGCAGGAAGGTCTCCGGCGAGCACGTGGTAGACCCTGCCGCGGGAAGCTGCTACTGCCCGTGCACAAGTTGGGGTACTGAGGTACCCCTACCTTAGTACACCGACAGCTTGCTGAACGGTGATGGGTTGGATGAGATTTACCATGTAATCAAGTTAGTTTTGTTAGGGGTTTGATCCCTAGTATCCACTATGTTCTAAGATTGATGTTGCTATGACTTTGTTATGCTTAATGCTTGTCACTAGTGCCTGAGTACCATGATTTCAGATATGAACCTATTATGTTTTCATGAATATATGTGTGTTCTTAATCATATCTTGCAAGTCAATAGTCACCTACTATGAGTTATTATCCGGCAACCCCGAAGTGACAACAATCGGGACCACTCCCAGTGATGACTGTAGTTTGAGGAGTTCATGTATTTACTATGTGTTAATGCTTTGGTGCGGTACTCTATTAAAAGGAGGCCTTAATATCCCTTAGTTTCCACTAGGACCCCGCTGCCATGGGAGGGTGCTACTTCTCGAGCTTGCGTCGTATTCCCTCAAAGAGGAAAGGGAGATGCAACATAGTAGCGTAAGTATTTCCCTCAGTTTTTGAGAACCAAGGTATCAATCCAGTAGGAGACCACGCGCGAGTCCCTCGCACCTGCACAAAAAAAAATAAGAACTTCGCAGCCAACGTGATAAGGGGTTGTCAATCCTTTTACTGTCACTTACGAAAGTGAGATCTGATAGAGATGGTAGTTTATATTTTTGATATTTTTGGTTTATAAGAACAGCAAATAAAAGCAATAAAAGTAAAGTAGATGTAGATTGATATGTTGAGAATAGACCCGGGGGCCATAGTGTTCTCTAGTGGCTTCTCTCATGATAGCGATATTCTATGGCGGGTAAACAAATTACTGTCGAGCAATTGATAGAAAAGCGAATAATTATGAGACTATCTAGGCATGATCATTGTATATAGGCATCACGTCCGAGACAAGTAGACTGACTCCTGCCTGCATCTACTACTATTACTCCACACATCGACCGCTATCTAGCATGCATCTAGTGTATTGAGTTCATCAGAACAGAGTAACACCTTAAGCAAGATGACATGATATAGAGGGATAAACTCAAGCAATATGATATAAACCCCATCTTTTTATCCTCGATGGCAACAATACAATACGTGCCTTGCTGCCCCTACTGTCACTGGGAAAGGACACCGCAAGATTGAACCCAAATCCAAGCACTTCTCCCATTGCAAGAACTATAGATCTAGTAGGCCAAACCAAACCAATAATTCGAAGAGACTTGCAAGGATATTATGAGCACACATAAAAAGTTCAGAGAAGAACCAAATATCTTTCCTAAATAATCTTGATCATAAACTCACAATTCATCGGATCTCGACAAACACACCGCAAAAAGAGATTACATCGAATAGATCTCCTCGAAGACCGCGGAGAACTTTGTATTGAGATCCAGAGAGAGAGAAGAAGCCATCTAGATACTAGCTATGGACCCGAAGGTCTGTGTTAAACTACTCACAACTCATGGTGAGGGCGATTATGATGATGAAGAAGAACTCCATGATGGATCCCCTTCTGGTGGAGCTCCGGAACAGGCTCCAATATGGGATCTCACGGGAACAGAAGGTTACGGCGTTGGAATTAGGGTTTTCTCTCTGTTGTCGAAGGTTTCGAGGTACGTAGACTTATATAGGAAGAAGGAGGACATTGGGGGGTGCTCGGGGGCCCCACGAGGCAGGGGGCGCGCCGTGGGAAGGGGGGCACGCCCCCCACCCTCGTGGGCTACCCCTTGATCCCCTAACGTGGTTCTCAAGTCCCCCGTGCGTGATTTTCCCCAAAATTATTCCTCGTGAAGGTTTCATTCCATTTGGACTCCGTTTGATATTCTTTTTCTGCAAAACCCTGAAACAGGCAAAAAAACAACAATCTGGACTGGGCCTTTGGGTTAGTAGGTTAGTCCCAAAAATGATATAAAAGTGTATGATAAAGCCCATTAAACATCCAAGACTTCATAAATAATAGCATGGAACAATAAAAAATTATAGATACGTTGGAGACGTATCAAGCATCCCCAAGCTTAATTCCTGCTCGTCCTCGAGTAGGTAAATGATAAAGAAAGAATTTTTGATGTGGAATGCTAACCAATATAGTTTTTCAATGTAATTCTCTTAATTGTGGCATGAATGTTCAGATCTGAAAGATTCAAGATAAAAGTCTATATTGACATAAGAAATAACAATACTTCAAGCATACTAATAAAGCAATCATGTCTTCTCAAAATACTATGGCTAAAGAAAGTTATTCCTACAAAATCATATAGTCTGGCTATGCTCCCTCTTCATCACACGAAACATTTATATCATGCACAACTCCGATTTCAGCCAAGCACTTGTTTTCATACTCTATCTTTTCAAACCTTTCAACTTTCACGCAATACATGAGCGTGATCCATGGATATAGCACTATGGGTGGAATAGAGGTGGCTGTGGAGAAGACAAAAAGGGGGGAGATAGTCTCACAGCGACTAGGCGTATCAACAGGCTATGGAGATGTCCATTAATAGATATCAATGTGAGTGAGTAGGGATTGCCATGCAACGGATACACTAGAGCTAAGTATGTATGAAAGCTCAACAAAAGAAACTAGTGGGTGTGCATCCAACTTGCTTGCTCACGAAGACCTAGGGCATTTGAGGAAGCCCATCGTTGGAATATACAAGCCAAGTTCTATAACGAAAGTTCCCACTAGTATATGAAAGTGACTAAACATGAGACTCTCTACAATGAAGAACACGGTGCTACTTTGAAGCACAAGTGTGGAAAAAGATAGTAGCAATTGTCCCTTCTCTCTTTTCTCTCATTTTTTTGGAGGGGATTTCTCTCTCTTTTTTTATTAGCCCCTCTCTATATTTTATTTTGGGCCATCTCTTTTTTTATTGGCCTTTCCTCACATGGGACAATGCTCTAATAATGATGATCATCACACTTTTATTACAACTCGAAATTACAAGTCGATACTACAACAAGTATGACTCTACATGAATGCCTCCGGTGGTGTATCGGGATGTGCAATGAATCAAGAGTGACATATGAAGATTATGCATGGAGGCTTTGCCACAAATACGACGTCAACTACATGATCATGCATGGCAATATGACAATATGATGCGTGTCATATGAACGGAACGGTGGACAGTTGCATGGCAATATATCTCAGAATGGCTATGGAAATGCCATGATAGGTAGGTATGGTGGCTGTTTTGAGGAATAATATGGTGGCTGTTTTGAGGAAGGATATATAGTGGGTTTATGGCACCGGCGAAAGTTGCGCGGTACAAGAGAGGCTAGCAATGGCGGAAGGATTAGAGTGTGTATAATCCATGGACTCAACATTAGTCATAAGAACTCATATACTTATTGCAAAAATCTACGAGTCATCAAAACAAAGCAATCAACGCATGTTCCTAGGGGGGCGGTTGGTAGGAGTTAAACATCGCGCGCCCCGACCTCCACACAAAGGTTGGCACTCTACAAATACCTCATGCTCTAACTTCGTCACATAGCGGTTCACCATATGTGCATGCTACGGGGATCACTAACCTTAACACAAGTATTTCTCAATTTCATAATAACTCCACTAGCATGACTTTAATATCACTATCCTCATATCTCAAAACAATTATCAAGCATCCAACATCTCATTCTATTCAATGCACTTGGTGTGATTTTTTTACTACATTGACATTGGATGTCTATCATGTGAAGACTAGTTTCTTTAGCCTAAACACATTACCATGCTGTTTTAATAGACTCTCAAATAGATATAAGTGAAGCATGAGAGTTCAACAATTTCTACAAAATATTACCACCACCGTGCTCTAAAAGATATAAGTGAAGCACTAGAGCAAAAACTATTAAACTCAAAAGATATAAGTGAAGCACATAGAGTGTTCTAACAATTCCTAGGCCATATTTAACTCTCTCAAATAGGTGTGTCCAGCAAGGATGATTGTGACAAACTAACAAGCAAAGACTCAAATTATACAAGACGCTCCAAGCAAAACACATACCATGTTGCAAATAAAAATATAGCTCCAAGTATAGTTACCGATGGATGAAGACGAAAGAGGGGATGCCTTCCCGGGGCATCCCCAAGCATAGGCTTTTCATTATCTTGAATTTACTTGGGGTGCCATGGGCATCCCCAAGCTTAGGCCTTTGCTACTCCTTGTTCCATAGTCCATCAAAGCAATACTCAAAACTTGAAAACTTCACAACACAACACTTAGACAAAAATTCTCGTGAGCTCCGTTAGTATAAGAAAGCAAACCACTACTCAAAGGTGCAGCAATGAATTCATTCTTTGTTTATATTGGTGTTAAACATACTGTATTACAACTTCTCTATGGTTCATATCCTCCAATACTACTCATAGAAGCATTGAAATAAGCAAACAACACACGAAAAACAGAATCTATCAAAAACAGAACAGTCTGTAGTAATCTGCAGGTTTTGCCTACTTCTGAACTCCAAAAAGTTCAAACTAAATTGGTAAATTTGCGGAATTTGTCTACTAAGCATCTGCAAAAATAATCAACTAAATAGCACGCTCCACTAAAATCTGACGACCACTTTAGCGAGCGCTAATGATTCTGTTTTTCACAACAAGATCACATAAACTTCCCACAAGTCTTCCCAAAGGTTCTACTTGGCACAAACACTAAACAAAACATGAGACCACATCTAATCAGGGGCTAAATGCAATATTTATTCCCTAACAGCAACAAAAGTAAGAAATATAAAATTAGGTAGCCTCCCAACAAGCGCTATCATTTTACGCCCCTAGCTAGGCATGATACAAGATAAATCTAGGTATTGCCATCATTGATCTTCATCCTTTTAATGGTGTCAAGCTCGAATCCGGGAGGTTCTTTACGTTTCCCTTCATATTTGGAGATCTTTAGATCTAGGGCATCCAACCGCTTATTGCAAAGGGTAATCAACATATTCATGCGGTGGATATTTCCACTAACATTCTTAAGTGGTTCGAGAGACTTTTGTAATATCTTTGTTACTTCACATATTTTCTTAAAAACTTGAGTCTCTTCCTGGGTGGAAGGCTGCCCGAATAAATCTATCAGGACATTATAAGAATTAAGGGTATGATTCCCCAAGAAATTTCCTCCGGTAACGGTATCAAGAATAAGCCTATTCCAAGGGGTTATTCCAATATAAAAATTGTGAAGAAGCACGGAAGTGGAAAGCTTCCTATTAGATCTATTTTGAGCATTGAAAATTCTATACCAGGCATCTATTAAGTTTTCTTCCTCCCTTTGTTTAAAGTTGAGAACCTCACTCTCGGGAGTGTTGATAATGATAGGTGTGCTAGACATGATGACAGGCAAGCAAGCAGCACACAAGCAAACAAGAAGCAAGCGGACGATAAACACACGACGAAAGAAGGGAAAATAAAACGGCAATGGTGAAGTGGGGGAGAGGAAAACAAGAGGCAAAAAATGTAATGCGAAGGATAAGGGTTTGTGATAGGTACTTGGTATATGACTTTTGCGTAAGCCTCCCCGGCAACGGCGCCAGAAATTCTTCTTGCTACTTCTCGAGCTTGTGTTGTATTCCCTCGAAGAGGAAAGGGAGATGCAACAAAGTAGCGTAAGTATTTCCCTCAGTTTTTGAGAACCAAGGTATCAATCCAGCAGGAGACCACGCGCGAGTCCCTCGCACCTACACAAACAAATAAGAACTTCGCAGCCAACGCGATAAGGGGTTGTCAATCCTTTTACGGTCACTTACGAAAGTGAGATCTGATAGAGATGATAGTTTATATTTTTGGTATTTTTGGTTTATAAGAACAACAAATAAAATCAATACAAGTAAAGTAGATGTAGATTGATATGTTGAGAATAGATCCGGGGGCCATAGTGTTCTCTAGTGGCTTCTCTCATGATAGCGATATTCTATGGCGGGTAAAAAAATTACTGTCGAGCAATTGATAGGAAAGCGAATAATTATGAGACTATCTAGGCATGATCATTGTATATAGGCATCACGTCCGAGACAAGTACACCAACTCCTGCCTGCATCTACTACTATTACTCCACACATCGACCGCTATCCAGCATGCATCTAGTGTATTGAGTTCATAAGAACAGAGTAACGCCTTAAGCAAGATGACATGATGTAGAGGGATAAACTCAAGCAATATGATATAAACCCCATCTTTTTATCCTTGATGGAAACAATACAATACGTGCCTTGCTGCCCCTACTGTCACTGGGAAAGGACACCGCAAGATTGAACCCAAAGCCAAGCACTTCTCCCATTGCAAGAACTATAGATCTAGTAGGCCAAACCAAACCAATAATTCAAAGAGACTTGCAAGGATATTATGAGCACACATAAAAAGTTCAGAGAAGAACCAAATATCTTTCATTAATAATCTTGATCATAAACTCACAATTCATCGGATCTCGACAAACACACCGCAAAAAGAGATTACATCGAATAGATCTCCTTGAAGACCGAGGAGAACTTTGTATTGAGATCTAGAGAGAGAAGAAACCATCTGGATACTAGCTATGGACCCGAAGGTCTGTGGTAAACTACTCACAACGCATGGTGAGGGCGACGATGATGATGATGATGAACTCCGTGATGGATCCCCCTCCGGTGGAGCTCCGAAACAGGCTCCAAGATGGGATCTGACGGGAACAGAAGGTTACGGCGGTGGAATTAGGGTTTTCTCTCTATTGTCGAAGGTTTTGGGGTACTTAGACTTATATAGGAAGAAGGAGGACACCGGGGGGCTGCTCGGGGGCCCCACGAGGCAGGGGGCGCGCCCCCACCCTCGTGGGCCACCCCTTGATCCCCTGACGTGGTTCTCAAGTCCCCCGTGCGTGATTTTCTCCAAAAATATCTCTCGTGAAGGTTTCATTCCATTTGGACTCCGTTTGATATTTTTTTCTGCAAAACCCTGAAACACGCAAAAAACAGCAATCTGGACTAGGCCTTTGGGTTAGTAGGTTAGTCCCAAAAATGATATAAAAGTGTATGATAAAGCCCATTAGACATCCAAGACTTCATAAATAATAGCATGGAACAATAAAAAATTATAGATACGTTGGAGACGTATCAGAGGGTAGGACAAAAGATGTCATGCAAGTTCTTTTCCATAAGCACGTATGACTATATTCGGAATACATGCCTACATTACATTGATGAACTGGAGCTAGTTCTGTGTCACCCTAGGTTATAACTTTTACATGATGAATCGCATCCGACATAATTCCCCATCACCGATCCAATGTCTAGGAGCTTTTCACATATTGCTTGTTGCTTATTTACTTTTCTGCTATCTCCATATTACTTTGCTACTAAACTACCTTGCTGCAGATACTAAGTTTCTAGGTGTGGTTGAATTGACAACTCAGCTGCTAATACTTAAGAGTATTCTTTGGCTCCCCTTGTCTCGAATCAATAAATTTGGGTTGAATACTTTACCCTAAAAAACTGTTGCGATCCCCTACACTTATGGGTTATCAAGACTATTTTCTGGCGCCGTTGCCGGGGAGCATAGCTCTATTCTTTAAGTCACTTGGGATTTATATCTGTCGATCACTATGAAGAATTTGAAGGACTCAATAACCACGATTTATCCCTCAACTACGAGGGGAGGTAAGGAACTGCCATCTAGCTCTGCACTTGATTCACCCTCTGTTATGAGTAAATTAGCGACACCTACTCCTCCTATTGAATCTGATATGTCGCATGTTCTTGATGATGCCACTTCTGATATGTATGATGAAACTACTTCCATGCTTGATAATACTGTGCCACTAGGTGAATTTCTAGATGAACAAATTGCTAAGGTTAGGGAGAATGCAAATATTTAAACTGATAATATTTATGAAAGTGATGATGAAGCTTCTCCCCCTAGATATGAATTGCCTGTTGTTCCTGAGGGTTATGTTATGGATGAAGAAACTGCTAGATATTTTCTTGCTTGCAACGATAGATATGTTCTTAAGAAATTATTAGCTAAGCTGAAAGAAAAGTCCTTGAATGCTAGAATGAAACATGACCCTGTTTTTGCTACTTCACCTATCTTTGTTACTGATAAGGATTATGATTTCTTTGTTGATCCTGAGTTAATTACTTTGGTTGAATCTGATCCTTTCCATGGCTATGAGTCTGAAACTGTTGTGGCACATCTTACTAAGTTGAATGATATAGCCACCATGTTTACCAATGATGAAAAGATTCATTACTACTATATCCTTAAGTTGTTTCCGTTCTCGTTAAAGGGTGATGCTAAGACTTGGTTTAATTCTCTTGATCATGGTTGTGTGCGTAGTCCCCAAGATATGATGCATTACTTTTCTGCTAAATATTTTTCCGCTCATAAGAAACAAGCTTCCTTACGGGAAATATATAACTTTGTGCAAATTGAAGAAGAGAGTCTCCCACAAACTTGAGGGAGGCTTCTCCAATTACTTAATGCTTTGCCTGATCATCCTCTTCAGAGGAATGATATACTTTATGTCTTTTATAATGGACTAACCGATGCTCTAGAGACCACCTGGATAGTTGTGCTGGTTGTGTTTTCAGGGAAAGAACAGTTGATCAAGCTGAATTACTATTGAATAATATGCTTGCCAATGAAAATAATTGGACAATTCCTGAACCAGCCCCTAAGCCAACTCCGAAGAAAAGAGGTGTTCTATTTCTTAGTCCTGAAGATATGCAAGAGGCAAAGAAATCTATGAAAGAAAAAGGTATTAAAGCTGAAGATGTTAAGAATTTACCGCCTATTGAAGAAATACACGGTCTTGATAACCCGACAAAGGTAGTAAATGTAAATTCTCTTTATAGATTAGATGAAGGTGATATTCCTCGTTATAAGTTTGCTAGCCAATGCTTAGATGAGTTTGACAATTTCTTTGTGAAACAAGAAAACTTCAATGCTTATGTTGGTAGACAATTGCAACGTAATGCTTATATGATTGAACTTTTGAGTGATTATATGTCTAGAGTTAAAGGTGAATTGAAACTCATTAGTAAACATGCTTCTATGGTTACCACTCAAGTAGAACAAGTACTTAAAGCACAGAATGATTTGCTCAATGAATTAAATAGTAAGAATACTGACTATGCTGTTAGAGTTGCAACTAGAGGTGGTAAAATGACTCAGGAACCTTTTATATCCTGAGGGCCGCCCAAAGAGAATTGAGCAAGATTCTCAGAGAGCCAATTTAGATGCACCTAGTTCTTCTAAGAAGAAGAAAAATAAAAATGATAGAACTTTGCATGCTTCTAGTGAACCTGTAGCTGACACACCTGAGAATCCCAATGATATATCTGTTTCTGATGCTGAGAAACAATCTGGTAATGAACATGAACCTAGTGATAATATTAATGATGATGTTCATGATGATGCTCAACCTAGCAATGATAATTATGTAGAGATTGAACCTGTTGTTGATCTTGATAACCCACAATCAAAGAATCAACGTTATGATAAGAGAGACTTTGTTGCTAGGAAGCACGGTAGGGAAAGAGAACCATGGGTTCAGAAACCCATGCCTTTTCCTCCTAAACCATCCAGGAAAAAGGATGATGAGAATTTTGAGAGCTTCGCTGAAATGATTAGACCTATCTTTTTGCGTATGCGTTTGACTGATATGCTTAAAACAAATCCTTATGCTAAGTACATGAAAGATACTATCACCAACAAAAGAAAGATACCTGAAGTAGAAATTTGCACCATGCTTGCCAATTACACTTTCAAAGGTGGAATACCAAAGAAATTAGGAGATCCAGGAGTACCTACTATACCTTGCTCCATCAAAGGAAACTATGTTAAAACTGCTTTATGTGATCTTGGAGCCGGTGTTAGTGTTATGCCTCTCTCTTTATATCGTAGACTTGACTTGAGTAAGTTGACACCTATTGAAATATCTTTGCAAATTGCTGATAAATCAACTGCTATACCTGTCGGTATTTGTGAGGATGTGCCTGTTGTGGTTGCAAATTTTACTATTCTAACGGACTTTGTTATACTTGATATTCTCGAGGACGATAGTATGTCTATTATCCTTGGTAGACCCTTTTTGAATACTGCAGGGGCTGTTATTGACTGCAACAAAGGCAATGTCACTTTTCATGTCAATGGTAATGAGCATACGGTACACTTTCTGAGGAAACAACCTCAGGTCCACAGTATCAATTATATTGGAAAAAATTCAACTATTACTATTGGAGGTTTTGAATTTCCTCTTCCTACTGTCAAGAAGACATATGATATTATTATTGTTGGGGACATACATATCCCCATTGAGGTAACCTAGTGCCATTCGAAAATTCTCCGGTTTCATGTTATTCGGAAAGATTTTCTTAACAAGACTTGATCAACCATGTTAATGGATTCCTTTTGATGAGCATGAGATGGGTGAATCTAGATAGCACAACCTTCTGTACCCCTTTTTTACTTTTTGTTAATTAGAATAAATAAAGCAAAAATAGTATTTTCTGTCTGTTTTCAAACTTACCCGTGCAATAAAAAAAAACCCGAAAATAAAAGTTCTCCAAATGCCCTGAAAATGAAATATGATTTTTTCTATAATATTTGAGAATATATGGCATAGAAAACACAGCGAGGGGATCCAGCACCTGGCCACGAGGCTCCAGGGAGCACCCACCCTCACAAGGCACGCCCCCTTCCTCGTGGGCCCCACGTGGCCCCCCTCCACTTATTCCTGCACCCATACCCTTCTTCTTCCTCCCAAAAAAATCACTATCCAGCTCAAGCACGAGTTCTAGCTCATCTTGCTGCCATTTTCGATCTCCTTGCTCAAAGCACCATTCACAAAACTGTTTGGGGAGATTGTTCCTTGGTATGTGATTCCTCCATTGGTCCAATTAGTTTTTCTTCTAGTGCTTTATTTATTGCAAATTTTTGCTGCTATGGTGACCTTGTTCTTGAGCTTACATGTCAAATTTCTTTGGTCCCAAGTAGTTCCAATGCATGATATAGTCTCTAGGCACTTGTAGGAGTTGTTGCTATCAATCTTGTTGAGTTTGGTTAACTTTTATTTTGAGTTACTAAAAATTTCAGAAATTTTCAGAGGAGGAAAATGATAAAGAGATTGTTGAGAGGCTCCTCCAGTAAAAGTTCAGAGGATAAGAAGAAGGAAGAAAATAAGAAGCCCAAATACAATCTTACTCGATGGCGGAAGTTCGGCCGTGTGAATGGCCTTGTAATGAGTTCATGAAAGCTGACGGGATTTACAAAGACTTTTATTATTTGGTGAACAACGCAGGCCTCATTGACTTCCTCCACAACCAGTGTGAACAGTATCTCTTACTCACTAATATTTTCACGCAAAATTTTCATTTAAATGCTAAGAAAACACCACCTTCAGTGGAGTTTCATTTATATGATGAGCTTAAGGAGATGTCATTCTTTGAGTTTTGTGAAGTATGCAAGATACCCTTTGAAGGTAGACTTGATGAACCACGTCGTGAAGACGTTGAAGGGTTTATTGACATGATAGCTGTAGGGGAAACTAGACACGTCTCAGGGGCAAGAATTACTAGTATACACTTTCCCGTTCTGTGATACTTTGCTTTATTTGCTAGTAGATGTTTAATTGGTCGTGGGAACAGTGGGAATCTTAGTGTCCCTGATATTGTCATTTTGTGCCATGCTTTGTTTCGAGACACAAGTTTTAGCTTGGGTGTCGTCGTTGCTAAACGATTAAGTTTGAACCGCTCAAAGGGCCCCGTCTTTGGAGGCATCTTTGCTTCTCGCCTTGCTGAACATTTTAGAATACCTATTAGGCATCATGAGAAGGAAGAAAAATTGCTTGCCCTTGTTTATCTAGATTATAAGAGTATGATAGCACATGATTTTATTGTTCAAGACAAGGAGAGGTTGCTTAATTATAAATTAAGGTTTGATGAAAAATATTTTGAGATTGTTACCTTGCCTGCACCGTCTCTGTTTGATCTGTCTTCAGGCATATATCTCGTTACGTCAGATGCCTTCTACAAGTACCAGAGCCAGGCACGAGCTTCAGAGCCTGAGCCAGAGCCATCACTCGATCCTTACCGTCAGTCTATTTATGGGTGGGATCTGTATGAGCTTGCCAACCAGTGGCACCCAAAGGACACATCTCAGTACACTGGAGAGAGTAGATTCGATCTGTGGCCGTAGACCAACTTAGGCAAAAGGCCTAAGCTTGGGGGAGTACGTGTTTCTCACCGACATTACATTCATTGTTCACACATTTATTCTAGTTGTCGGTGCTCACACTCTTTCATTGTACCATCCACGCTTAGTTTCAATTCTTTTTCTTAGTCTTTTTCTTGTGTGCTAGAAAAACCTTAAGAAAAACAAAAAAAATATTAGTTGTAGCTTTTAGCTGTTTTACTTTCCTTGCTTGTAGTAGTAGTAATTAAAAGAAAACCCAAAAAGATTTCTCGTTCTTCTTTTGCTTGTTGGGAGCTTTCCCGTGTAAATAGTTTATTTTCTTTTCTTTGGGGGTTAAGAGTAGAAGACCATGTTGAAAATTCTTAGTGGCTCTCATATGCTTTATTGTTTATTTAACCTTGAGCCATATTACCTTGTCTTCTCTCTTGTATTAAAATGCTCGCAGATTCCAGCTTGGTCCAATGAACATGCACTATTATTATTATCCACACCGTTCGGTCGTGCGAGTGAAAGGAATAAGGATGATATATGATGAACTAATTGAGATGAGAAAAGTTGGTATGAACTCGACCTCTCTTGTTTTTGTAAATATGATAGTTCATCATTCCCGATTCAGCCTATTATGAATGAAACATGCTTACAATAACAATTAGAGATCATAGTTGCTTATGTCATGCTTAATTAGCTAGGAGTTTATAATGGTCTATCTTGTGTGCCAACATGATATTAAAATGGTTGTGATGAGGTATGATAGGGTGGTATCCTCCTTTGAATGATTCAAGTGGTCTGACTCTGCACATGTTCACGCATGTAGTTGAAACAAATCAACATAGCATCCACGATATTTATGTTCATGGTGATTTATATCCTACTCATGCTTGCATTCATTGTTGATTAATTTTAATGCATGTTCATGACTGTTGTCGCTCTCTAGCTGGTCGCTTCCCAGTCTCTTTCTAGCCTTCACCTGTACTAAGCGGGAATACTGCTTGTGCATCCACTTCCATAAACCCCAAAGTTGTTCCATATGAGTCCACCATACCTTCCTATATGCGGTATTTTCCTGCCGTTCCAAGTAAATTTGTGTGTGCCAAACTCTAAAACTTCAAATGAAATTCTGTTTTGTATGCTTGAACAGCTCATGTATCAACTAGGGTTGTCTATATCTTCCATGCTAGGTGGGTTATTTTCACGATGAGTGGACTCCGCTCATCATTCATGAGAAAATGGCTGGTAACCGGGATGCCCAGTTGTCGTGGTTCTAAGTCTGACAGTAAGGGTAGGGGGTACGAATGGACAGGCAAGGTTCTAGCTATGGCAAAGTTGTACACAGAGTGTTTAGCGAGTTCAGGCCCTTCTCTGAGGAAGTAAAAGCCCTACGTCTCGATGCCCGGAGGCTTGGTTGACTGATGTGTGTATGTATGTGTTACAGAGGTGCCAACCCTTGTTCTGGAGGAGGGGGTGGCTTATATAGTATGCCAGGACCCCAGCCATGCTCCATGTTACCAAGGGCTTAAAGGTGCATTAAGGCAGGCGTTACTGATAACGCCTGCAGTAAAGGGTAATTAAGGGGTTTACTACAGTGAGTAAATATAGGACCGTTGCTATTCCAAGGGGCGCTTGATCTTCGGAGGTCGAGTGCCTGATCCAGTCGAGTGGAGTTGAGTCGTCCTGTGTACATGAGTCAGTCGAGTGAAGTGTCTCCTTGGACCGTCTTAGTCGACTGTCTCCACTGTCAAGGGCCCTGTCTTTTGATCTCCTAGGGTAGTGACCTTAGGTGGGGCACCTTGGTCTGGACTATGACCCTACCCTAGGTCTGTAACCTCGTCAGTAGCCCCCGAATGGATTGGGGCTTGAGCAAGGGGGATGCTGAGGGAAGCTCTGGTCTTGATTCGACGTCCTTGGGGCATATTGTTATGGAGCTCGTGACTTGGGCAGGCTCCCTCAGTTGTGCCTTGGTCGCCTCGATTGATTCCAAAGTCATTGATGAATTAGTTGCTTTTACGTCGACTGGGTGTCTTGCGTCGACTGGGTTTTACGCTAGGCGTCGGGCGCCATGAGTGTGTGCCGTTTTCGACGGAATTGGTTGCCTTCTGTCCGCCGGATCCGGCGGGGCTTTTGAAATTTGGGGAAGTGCGCGGGACGGGGCGTGCCACATCAATTGGAGGGGTGCGGTTCGAACGCCTCGATTCCCGCGCCTCCTTTTTCGCCATGTATCGTGTCAGCGCCTTATACGGGATCGGATAAGATCGCCTGGGGCCACCGGTCAGCCACTCGACCGAGCCGTTATAAGGGCGCGCCGAGACCGCCGTGGGGGGTACTGTGCGCCTAGCCTTCTCCCGTTCGCCTTGCTTCTCCGCCGCGCCCCCGCTCCTTCCCGCTTCTCTCCGTCGCAACTGCCGTCTCGTGAGCCATGGTTAAGGACAAGACTGCGGCCATGGAGTGCTCCAAGAAGGCGGCGTCGGGGAAGGGGCGGCGAGCCGGCCGGGTCTGTTCGTCGTCGAGGTCTGGACTCCCCGCTGGGTGGATCCAGGGGGATTGGATCCGGTCCACCGTCGTGGTGGAGGATCTGGAGGAGTTGGAGGAGGAGGGGCTGATCGTCGGCGACTCCTGGCGGGCGCCGGGAGGAGAGCTCGAGCCCCGTCCGCAAGAGGGTGAGTGTGTACTCCTCGCCACCCACGTCGACCGAGGTTTCTCTGCGCCCCCACACCTTTTCTTCCGCGCGTTTCTGATCTTCTTTGGCGCCCAGCTGCATTATTTTACGCCCAACTCCATCGCCTTTCTCTCCGCTTTCGTTTCCATGTGCGAGAACATCCTCGGTTGCCGACCACACTGGGGATTGTTCAAGCACATCTTCACCTGCCGCTCTCAGACCGTCAAGAGAGTGAACCCGAGTGACGGCAAGACGCATGTCCTCCAGGCGTGCGGCGGGCTCGGGATTCAGCCTAGGAATAGGAGCGCCTTCCCTCCCATGAACCTTCCAGAGTCGATTCGGGGCTGGTAGTCGACCTGGTTCTATTACAAGGACAGTCCGACTCCGGGTCAGTCGACTGGCCTTCCTCCATTTACCCTAGGTCGAGCCAGCCCACCTCCTTCGATGGTAGTGAGCAAGGAAGTGAGGGCCGAGGTAGACATGCTGATGGAGAGGGTCGTCCAGCTAGTCCGCGAGGGGGTCACGGGGATGGACTTGTTCGAGGTGTATCTCACGCGGAGGATTCAGCCGCTTCAAGCCCGAGACCACCCGATGTGGCTGTACTCCGGTACTGACGACTCGTCACGAGTCCACCCGAAGGCGGCTCACCCAGAGTACATAGTGCGGTGCTTGAAGAGCATCACCGGGAACAAGGACAACCCCAGGGGGTCGGGGAGGATCATCCCATTCGACGCCGACCACCTGCCAGACAAGGTTAGCCTTCCGCTCCTGAGTGACGTGTCCATCGATTGATTTGTGGTCTTTATTGATGGTTCCGACTGGTATTTGGTCAACTTCTTTTCTTCGCAGATCTATACAGAGATGTACTCGCTGCCCAACGGGAACTTGGGCCAGGAGGGCGAGGAGGGCACAGGCGACGCCGTCGAATGGAAGTCGGAGGAGGAGACCGAGGAGAGTGAGGATTACAACAGCGGGGAGGAGGTCGAGTCACCTCCCCGCGTCGAGCGCCGATCCAAGGAGAAGAACGACCCAGGGGCCGCTCGACCTCATGTGGGTCCTTCGGGGTCCCGGACACCCAAGCGTACCCGCACGACCACCCCCGAGCCAGCTGAGAAGACGCCCAAGCAGCCCAAGGTCACCACCACCAAGCCCCGGAAGGCCCTTCCAAGGATTAAGGTGGACGTACCCATCGCCTCCACGTAAGTGTCACTTGGGCTTGCTTTTCTCTGTTTCTTAGGGGTCGACTGCAGTTTCGGTCGACTCATTTCTTGATTGAATCTTTCAGAGCCGCCGCTTCCACGACCTCGATGGACATCGATCGGGGTCGAGATGACGAGGAGATCGCGGATGCTGCGACATCTCGTGCAGGTATGGGCTCTATGAGACTCGTCTTTATCCTTCTTTTCTTTCGCGGGTGATGGTCGACTGACTTGGTTCTCTGCTTGATCCGAAGCGCCGCGCCTCATCATAGAGCTGTCGGACGACGACGAAGACGAGGAGCAGTTGGGGGAGGACCGCCGGCGCGCAAGGAAGAAGGGTCGGAAGGCGCCTTCTGGCTCGGGGGCCCAGCGACAGGAGGACGCGGCCCGAACCGCGGTCTCTTTTGCCGTCCCTGAGTCGACCACGCATGTCGTCGACCCACCGTCTGCGCCGAACGTCGATCCAGCGCCCGCCCCAGTTGTCGACTCAGCGCCCACTCCGGTCGTCGACTCAGCGCCGGTTCATGCTGTTGATCCAGTGCCCGCGCCTGCGGCCGGCTCAACGCCCGCAGCTTCGTCTGTCCTCTTCTGCACCTACCGCCTCCCGGAGGACCCTGTGGGGGCGGCGCAAGAGGCCGTTCGCCAGACGGAGGTGATGATGGGGCAGACAAAGGCGGCGTATGAGGCCAGCATGGCGGATTATGACGCCAGCTCTGCTCTTTGGGCCAACGTCCAGGTATGTCGTCTTTGTTGGAGTACTTTTTTGACTTCGAGAGAAATCTGCTTGTTTTGTTTTGTGAGGTATCACACCCACCGGGTGTTCTTCTTTTCCTGTCTATTTTTTTTGCTCGCGCCAGACTGATCTTGGCCGAGTGAAACCAGTGGGGGCACGCTCAGTGCACCCACTGGGTGTAGTCCCCGAGACCGTCGTCGACTGCTGGCGGTCGGCCATGGTCTTACTATAGAACTTTCATGCTGTTGGGATCTGACTCGACTGTAGTCTTATAATCTTGCTTTGTTCTGTTGATGCAGAAATCTTGCGAGTTCGGGGCCAAGTTTGCAGATCTTGAGCAGAAGCAAATCCAGCTTAATCTTGACTTGCAGTTGGCTCGGGACCATCTGAAGAAGACGCAAGACGATGCGGCTGGTAACTTACTTCTGTCTTCTGTTGACTGACTTTTCGCTAGAGTGTTCCTTCATGTTCACCTGTCCAGTGGCAGCTTTGGTAGGTCAACTGAGGGCAGCTTTGGAGCAAAAGGATCTTGACCTGGCGGCGGCGCAGCAGGCGGCTCAAGAGAAGTCGGAGCTGGCAGCGAAGAAGCTGGCTTCTGTGGGCGCGCTCGAGGCGGAGATTATCCGACTGAGAGGCTCACTCGACGCGGCCAACCAGGAGGTGACTCAGCTGAAGAAGTCCAAGGCCGATTTGAACGACAAGTACGAGGCTCTCTTTCGGAAGAGGCTCGACCTTGAGGCGTATCTGGGCGACATCACCAAAAAATGGTACCTCGTGCTCGAAGGTATGTCCCCTTTGGATTGGTTGAAATTGGACTGGTCGACCCGTATCCTATCTGCTGACTCGACTTGCTTGTTCTTGGTGCAGAGTTCTATCGTAACTTCGAACAGGAGACTGGCCGGGTCGAGCCTGGCTTGGACCCCACCAACTCCATTGTGAAGGACGAGGCTTCCATGAACATACTGAGGCTGGAGTCCCGCCTTACTGCGGCCACCGATTACCTGGGGCGACTGAAGGCGGTGATGGCCCAAATCGACGCTGCGCTCTGGAGGGGAACCGTGCAGGAGAACGACCTCGAGTCCTTGATGACTCGACTCAACGAGATCCCCGACCGAGTGCAGGAATGGAAGAAGTCGGCCGCCCGGGGAGGAGCAGACGTGGCGCTGTCCTTGGTCCGTGTGCACTGTAGGGAGGTGAAAGAGAGGAAGCTTGCTGCGCTGAAGGTCGCAAACACGAAGGAGCTCCAATTCCAGTCCTTCATGGAGACTTTCCTGGAGGCTGCCACTCGTATCGTCGATGGGATTGATTTGGACGAATTTGTTGCGCCTGCAAGCCCGCCTCCTCCCGAGCCATGACTTTGATACATTAATCTTATTTTCCGTGGAATGCCGCGTGGATTTGTACTCGTTAAACTATGGTGGGTCTGTGGCCCAAGTACTCTTGCCCGAACCTTGCGGGGCTTTTGTTTAATTTTGATCCTTTGGTTTGTCACTCTTCTTTTGGTTGCTCGAATCTTTGAGTCGACGTCTTCAGCTAGGTCTTCGAGTGAGAGGGTCGCTCTTCACTCGGAGTAGAATGTCTATAACTTAGGCGATTCCAAGCTACGTTGTACTTGTGGCGGAGTTCGGAGGACCGAACCACTCTGTACTTGTGACGTAGCTCGGAGGACCGCAGCTAAGCCCCCGAGTGAGAGGGTCGCTCTTCACTCGGGGTAGATAGTTGTAACTTAGGCGAGTCACGGGGTGGCAGCTAAGCCCCCGAGTGAGAGGGTCACTCTTCACTCGGAGTAGAAAGTTGAAACTTAGGCGAGTCACGGGGTCGCAGCTAAGCCTCCGAGTGAGAGGGTCGCTCTTCACTCAGAGTAGAAAGTTTATAACTTAGGCGATTCCA
>LR738711.1:232423982-232445946 GCA_902687465.1 Secale cereale | reverse complement strand
GCTAAGCCCCCAAGTGAGAGGGTCGCTCTTCACTCGGAGTAGAATGTTTATAACTTAGGCGATTCCAAGCTACGTTGTACTTGTGGCGGAGTTCGGAGGACCGAACCGCTTTGTACTTGTGGCATAGCTCGGAGGACCGCAGCTAAGCCCCCGAGTGAGAGGGTCGCTCTTCACTCGGAGTAGAATGTTTATAACTTAGGCGATTCCAAGCTACGTTGTACTTTTGGCAGAGTTCGGAGGACCGAACCGCTTTGTACTTGTAGCGTAGCTCGGAGGATCGCAGCTAAGCACCCACTGGGGGATTTAGAGGACACCAATCGTTAGGGGGTCATTGCTATCTCGTTTTTGAAACAAATTGGGGAATCTTTATTACAACTTGAACATTATGTGTTTCAAGTGAAAAAACGGCGGAGTAGGTCCGCATTCCACGAATGAGGTTCGTCTTTCTTCTGGGCTACATTGTAGAGGTGGTAAGCTCTGTTGCGTAGCACCTTTGTGATGATGAACGGGCCTTCCCAGGCTGGGGCGAGCTTGTGCGGACGTTTCTGATGCACTCGGAGGACCAGGTCTCCTTCCTGGAACGCTCGACTTCTCACGTTGCGAGCGTGGAATTGACGCAGGTCCTGTTGATAGATGGTCGACCGGATCAGGGCCATCTCTCTCTCCTCTTCCAAAAGGTCGACTGCATCTTGACGAGCTTGTTCTGCCTCAGCTTCGGAGAAGAGTTCCACTCTGGGGGCGTTGTGTAATAAGTCGCTCGGCAATACAGCTTCGGCCCCATATACCAGTAAGAAAGGGGTACGACCAGTCGACCGACTCGGAGTCGTCCTCAGACCCCACAGGACGGAGGGCAGCTCAGTTACCCAAGCCCCGGCGGCATGCTTGAGATCTCGCATGAGCCGTGGTTTTAAGACTTGGAGAATTAACCCATTTGCTCTTTCTGCTTGTCCATTCGACCGAGGGTGTGCTACGGAGGCGTAGTCGACTCGCATCCCTTGGGAAGTACAGAAAGCTCTGAATTCATCCGAGTCGAAGTTGGAGCCGTTGTCCGTGATGATGCTGTGAGGGACCCCATATCTAAATATTAGTTCCTTAATGAAGCTGATGGCGGTGCTCGACTCGAGGTTCTTGGTGGGTTTGGCCTCAATCCACTTGGTGAACTTGTCGACTGCCACCAGAAGCTGGGTGAATCCGCTCCTGCCTGTCCTGAAGGGGCCGACCATATCTAAGCCCCAAACAGCGAAGGGCCGGACTAGTGGGATGGTTTTGAGGGCGGATGCTGGCTTGTGTGACATGTTGGAGTAGAACTGGCACCCCGCGCATTTTTCCACAATATCCTTGGCCATTTCGTTGGCGCGGGGCCAGTAAAATCCGGCTCGGTATGCTTTGGCCACGATAGTCCGAGAGGAAGCGTGGTGGGCACAAGTCCCCGAGTGGATTTCATCCAAGATCAGACGACCTTCTTCCGGATCGATGCAGCGCTGGGCGACTCCAGTGACGCTTTCTCTGTAGAGCTGACCTTAAATGACTGTGAACGCTTTGGATCGACGGACGATTTGGCGCGCTTCTTCTTCATCTTCTGGGAGTTCTTGTCTGAGCAGATATGATATATATGGCACAGTCCAATCAGGTGTGATCACTAGGACCTCCATGATCAAGTCGACCACGGCAGGCACTTCGACCTCAGTCAGATCCGTCGTGCTGACTGGCTGTGGGGGCTCTTCCGTGAATGGGTCTTCCTTGACAGAGGGAGTGTGCAAATGCTCTAGGAACACATTCTTGGGTATGGACCTCCGAGTCGACCCAATTTTCGCGAGATCGTCGGCTAACTGATTCTTTGCTCTGGGCACATGATGGAGCTCTAAGCCTTCGAACTTCCTTTCAAGCTTTCGCACTGCACCGCAATAACTAGTCATTGCCGGGCTCCTGGTGTCCCCATTATTTCATTACTTGGTTCACCACTAGGTCAGAATCACCGTAGACCATCAGGCGACGGACGCCGAGTGAGATGGCCATACGCAACCCATACAAAAGTGTTTCGTATTCAGCCTCGTTGTTTGATGAATCAAAATGGATCTGAAGGACGTAGCTGAGCTTGTCGCCCCTGGGAGAGATCAGGACCACGCCTGCACCGGATCCGTTCAGCATTTTGGACCCATCGAAGAACATAGTCCAATGGTTCGACTGGACTTGAGTCGGAAGCTCTTGTTCTATCCACTCAGCCACAAAATCCGCTATGGCCTGAGACTTGATGGCTTTCTTCGCTTCGAACTTGATATCTAACGGAAGAAGTTCAATCGCCCATTTTGCCACTCGACCGGTTGCATCTCGGATGTTTAGTATCTCTGACAATGGGGCGTCGCTGACGACTGATATTGAGTGATCCGAGAAATAATGGGCAACCTTTTTTGCAGTCAAGTAAATCCCGTACACAAGCTTTTGGTAATGTGGATACCTTTGCTTGGAGGGAGTCAAAACTTCGGATATGTAATAGACCGGGCGTTGGACCTTGTATGCCTTGCCCTCTTCTTCCCGCTCGACCGTGAGTACAGTACAGACGACTTGTCCGGTGGCAGCGATGTACATCAAAAGAGGCTCTCCGCTGACTGGGGCAGCGAGCACCGGCTGGGTGGACAGCAGGGCTTTGAGTTCCTCAAACGCTGCTTCGGCTTCGGGATTCCACTAGAACTTGTCGGATTTCTTCATGAGTCGGTAGAGAGGCAGTGCCTTCTTCCCAAGACGAGAAATGAACCGACTCAATGCGGCCAAGCAATCAGTAAGCTTCTGAACGTCGTGTATACGCTCGGGGCGTTTCATTCGGAGGATGGCGCTGACCTTCTCTGGGCTGGCGTCGATTCCTCGTTCGGAAATGAGAAAACCGAGCAGCTTGCCACCAGGAACTCCAAATGTACACTTTGACGGGTTGAGCTTGATATCGTAGCTTCTGAGGTTCGCGAACGTCTCAGCGAGGTCAGTCAGCAGGTCGGAACCTTTCCGTGACTTGACCACGATGTCATCCATGTACGCCTCGACGTTCCGACTGATTTGCTTTATTAAGCACTTCTGGATCATGCGCATGAAGGTGGCGCCGGCATTTTTGAGTCCGAAAGGCATGGTGACATAACAAAAACACCCGAAAGGGGTGATGAAAGCTGTCTTTATTTCATCGGGCCCATACAGACGGATCTGATGGTACCCGGAATACGCGTCCAGAAAGGACAAACGTTCACATCCCGCAGTCGAGTCGACTATCTGATCGATGCGGGGAAGAGGAAAATGATCTTTCGGGCAGGCCCGATTGATGTGCTTGAAATCGATGCACATGCGGAGAGACTTGTCCTTCTTGGGGACCATGACGATGTTGGCGAGCCACTCGGAGTGGTATATTTCGCGGATGAACTCTGCTGCTAGGAGTCGAGCCACTTATTCGCCAATTACCTTTCGCTTCTCCGCATCGGATCGACGGAGATGTTCCTTCACAGGTTTCACCTTCGGGTCAACTCACAAATGGTGCTCAGCCAGCCCCCTGGGCACACCCGGCATGTCCGAAGGTTTCCATGCAAAGATGTCCTAGTTCTCACGGAGGAACTGGATGAGCGCTTCTTCCTATTTGCTGTCGAGGGTGGTGGAGATGTGAGTCGGCGCTGCGTTGGGGTCGGTGGGGTGGATGTGCACGGGTTTTGTGTCTCCGGCCGACTGAAAAGCTGACTCGGAAGCTGGCTTCTTTGCCCTTAGCAGGTCGCCTGGATCCACTTGCTTCTGGTACTCCTCCATCTCTACTGCTGCCATTTGCTCATCGGCGATCTTCGAGCCCTTCTGGAAGCATTCTTCCGCTTTCTGCTGGTTCCCAGTGATGGTTATGACGCCGTTGGGTCCCAGCATCTTCAGCTTGAGGTAGACGTAACATGGTCGAGCCATGAACCTGGCATAGGCAGGCCTTCCCAGGATGGCGTGATAGGCGCTGTTAAAGTCCACCACTTCGAACGTCAGCTTCTCCTTTTGGTAGTTCTTGGACTCACCAAAAACGACGTCGAGTGAGATCTGGCCAAGTGAGTCGGCTTTCTTCCCGGGGATTACCCCATGGAACCTCATGTTACTTTCCCTTAGCTTGGACATCGGAATGCCCATATCCCGGAGGGTTGCTGCATACAGGATATTCAAGCCACTGCCTCCATTCATCAGAACTCTGGTCAGGCGAGTGCCTTCGACTACTGGGTCGACCACCAACGCCTGCCGCCAAGGGGTAGCAATGTGCGCTGGATGGTCGGATTGGTCAAATGTGATGGGGGTCTTTGACCATTTCAGGAACGTGGGGGTCGCCGGAGCAACCATGTTCACTTCTCTATTGATGATTTTCAGTCGACTTTTGCTCTCGACGTCTGCGAAAATCACCAAGGTGGAGTTGATGCGGGGGTATCCTCCGTCCCCTTCCTTGTCTTCGGACTCTTCTGATTCCTTCTCTTTCTCAGCGGACTGGTCCTTCTGGAAACTCTGGATCAAGAGTCGACACTGTCGAGTGGTGTGCTTGGGATACACCAAGTTTCCCTCTTCGTCCTTCTTCGTGTGTATGGGACACGGCTGGTCGAGCATATCATCCCCCGCCTGACCCTTTCCTTTCTTGGGGCCCAGGAGCCTTTGGGCTTTCCTTTGCCCTTCCCTTGGTTGACCACCGTGGCCTCTCCCTGAGCGGCTGGGTCGGCCTTACGCTTGTTCTTCCGATTGTGATTCTGGTCGTCCTGCCCGACTGGTTTCTTGCCGCTGCGGAGCCGGTCGACCTCTTCACCATTAGCGTACCGACTGGCAATTTCCATCATCCGCGACAGGGACATGTCTCCTATTCGCCCAAACTTCACATTCAACTCCCGATTGCGCACGCCTTCCTTGAAAGCGCACACCGCCTGGTGCTCGGAAACGTTCTCCACCGTGTGATGCAAAGTGGTCCACCGCTGAATGTAGTCCCTCAAAGTTTCACTCGGCTTCTGTGTGCAATGATGAAGCTCCGCGAGTCCAGCGGGTCGCTTGCAGGTGCCTTCGAAGGTCCGAACGAACACCCGAGCGAGCTCTTCCCAACTGTATATGCTCCTGGGGGCCAACTGGTTGAGCCACGCCCGAGCGGAGCCTCCCAGCATCAAGGGGAGGTGTTTCATGGCCACGTCGTCGTTGCCTCCTCCGATCTGCACGGCCACTCGGTAGTCTTCCAGCCAAGTGTCCAGCTTTGACTCACCGGTGAATTTTCTCACTCCGGCCGCTAGCCTGAAGTTAGGGGGGATCTCCGCGGCCCTGATTGCGCTGCAGAAGCATTCGGGCCCGGAGGCCGGCGCTCGGCTGCCAGAAGGTTGGTCTCCGCCTCGCTCGTCCCTGGATGCCCGGTTACGGTCGACCCGGCCCTGCACAAGGATGGACCTCGCATCGAAGCCCGGCCGCCGGGGATCCGGGGGAATCCTCCGCTCGTCGTCTCGCAGGCGCCTGCCCACGTGCCGCGGGGGCGAGTGTGACCCACTTCCCGGAGGAGGGGTAGGCGCTCGACGGCGGTCGTTGTGTCCGTGTCGACGGTCGAGTGGATCGTCGTTCCGACCCAGGGGCCGGTCATGCCGCGGACCACATTCCTCACGCCTCAGGGGCGATCTTGGACTGTGGGCCGACCATACGGTGTCTGCAGCCACCGATCTGCTGTGAATCCTGTTGCGCGACTAAGAGACAGTCGCGTTCTGCTCTTCAGTCGTTCGGAGCAAAGCTCGGATCTGCTGAAGGCCTCTCCCAGCTTCCGACTGGGAGGGATGAATTGATTCCGCGATACGCGTCGCGGCTTCGAGGTTTTGGACTGGTGTGCGGAACACCTGAGTCTCATGCTGACGCGATTGCCGCGGCCGTCGAGTGGACTCGGGGGCCAGTCGGCGGGCCTGTTCGTTGAGTGAACGTTGGATGTTTTCCAGGCGCGCGCGCTCGGCCAAGGTGGCCACGCGCATGGCTTCAAGGGCCAAAGCTTCTGGGGAATCTCCCACGATGGGGGTGAAGAGCGCATCTCCGTTGCGGCGACAAAGCTCAGCTCTTTGCTCGGAGGTGAGGGGCTGAGGGATGTAACCGTCCTTTTCGTGCCCCCGATCGCCACCGCTGCCGCCGTTCTCTCCACGAGGAAAACCTGGCGGGCTACGGCGCGGATCGACCATGAGGATTTCCGCCGCCGGATTGCTGCTCCCGCACTCGGAAACGGAATCTTCGAGCCCGGTCGACTGATCGGCCAGTCCGAAAAGGTAACCGTCGGGCTCAATGGCCGCGACTTGCGGGGTGGCCGTTTGACGGGCCACCGCATGTTTCACCCACCGCTGGAGCTGTGAACGACCGGACTGCTTACGGCGGCGTCCAGCGGGGATCGTGGATGATGAGTACCGGGCCGACGGCTGTAGAAGGAGGACGCCGCAGGCCTCGGCGCGGTAGTGTGTGGCTCCGCGGGCGGGTAGAGCCTCAACGTCGAGAGGGGCTTCCTGGAGCCACGCGGGGTCGTCGGCGACGAAGACCAGCGCGCCGAGCCGGATCTCATGGCCCGAGGCCAAAGCGCCGCCTGGCACCATGATGAAAGTGGTCGGGGAATAGATCGCAACTTCTCCAAATGTCGCTAAGACGCCTTGCCCCACGGTGGGCGCCAACTGTCGTGGTTCTAAGTCTGACAGTAAGGGTAGGGGGTACGAATGGAGAGGCAAGGTTCTAGCTATGGCGAAGTTGTACACAGAGTGTTTAGCGAGTTCAGGCCCTTCTCTGAGGAAGTAAAAGCCCTACGTCTCGATACCCGGAGGCTTGGTCGACTGATGTGTGTATGTATGTGTTACAGAGGTGCCAACCCTTGTTCTGGAGGAGGGGGGTGGCTTATATAGTATGCGAGGACCCCAGCCATGCTCCACGTTACCAAGGGCTTAAAGGTGCATTAAGGCAGGCGTTACTGATAACGCCTGCAGTAAAGGGTAATTAAGGGGTTTACTACAGTGAGTAAATATAGGACCGTTGTTGTTCCAAGGGGCTTTTGATCTTCGGAGGTCGAGTGCGTGATCCAGTCGAGTGGAGTTGAGTCGTCCTGTGTACATGAGTCAGTCGAGTGAAGTGTCTCCTTGGACCGTCTTAGTCGACTGTCTCCACTGTCAAGGGCCCTGTCTTTTGATCTCCTAGGGTAGTGACCTTGGGTGGGGCACCTTGGTCTGGCCTATGACCCTACCCTAGGTATGTAACCTCGTCACCAGTCCCATGCTCAAAATCATAATAATTAAACAAAACGCCCCCGGGGCTGTTGTTGGTTTGGACGGTACCCGTTGTTTCGGGCTAGCCGTGGAGTGTGCTTGTTGGTGGTTGGGGGAGTATAAACTTTACCATTCTGTTTGGGAACCGCCTATAATGTGCGTAGCATGGAAGATATCGAGATTCTTGGTTGCTATGTTGACAATGAGAGTATACCGCTCAAAATGTTATTCATCTCTATTTAAAAATCGAGCTCTGGCACCTCTACAAATCCCTGCTTCCCTCCGCGAAGGGCCTATCTATTTACTTTTATGCTGAGTCATCATCCTCTTATAAAAGAGCACCAGTTGGAGAGCACCTCTATCATTTGCATGTATTACTATTAATTTGCATTGAGTATGATCATGAATGGATCTCTTTTACCATGAATTACAATGTCTAGTCAGTCCTTGATCTTTAAAGGTGCTCTGCATTTATGTTTTGCGGTCTCAGAAAGGGCTAGCGAGATACCATCGTGTTATATCGTATTATGATTGTTTTAAGAAAGTGTTGTCATCCGAGGTTTATTATTATTGCTCGCTAGTTGATTATGCCATTGATGTGAGTAGACATGAGACCTAAAAATTATTGCGAATGTGGTTAGTTCATGATCTTGCTGAAAACCTGAATGCTGGCTTACATATTTACAACAACAAGAGCAAACAGAGTTTGTCAAAGTTTTTCTTTATCACTTTCAGTTTACCAACTGAATTGCTTGAGGACAAGCAAATGTTTAAGCTTGGGGGAATTGATACGTCTCCAACGTATCTACTTTTCCAAACACTTTTGCCCTTGTTTTGGACTCTAACTTGCATGATTTGAATGGAACTAACCCGGACTGACGATGTTTCCAACAGAATTGCCATGGTGTTGTTTTTGTGCAGAAATAAAAAGTTCTCGGAATGACCTGAAAATCCACAGAGAATTATTTTGGAAAATATAAAAAATATCTGCCAAAAGATCCACGTCAGGGGCCCCACACCCTGTCCACGAGGGTGGGGGGCGCGCCCCCTCCCCCTGGACGCGCCCCCTGCCTCGTGGGCCCCCTGATGCTCCACCGACGTACCCCCGGACTCCATATATTCACTTTCAGGGAGAAAAAAATCAGAGAGGAAGAATTATCGCGTTTTACGATACGGAGCCGCCGCCAAGCCCTAATCTCTCTCGGGAGGGCTGATCTGGAGTCCGTTCGGGGCTCCGAAGAGTGGAGATCGTCGCCATCGTCATCATCGACCTTCCTCCATCACCAATTCCATGATGCTCACCGCCGTGCGTGAGAAATCTCATCGTAGGCTTGTTGGACGGTGATGGGTTGGATGAGATTTACCATGTAATCGAGTTAGTTTTGTTAGGGTTTGATCCCTAGTATCCACTATGTTCTAAGATTGATGTTGCTATGACTTTGCTATGCTTAATGCTTTTCACTAGGGCCCGAGTGCCATGCTTTCAGATCTGAACCTATTATGTTTTCATGAATATATGTGTGTTCTTGATCCTATCTTCCAAGTCAATAGTCACCTACTATGTGTTATGATTCGGCAACCCCAAAGTGACAACAATCGGGACTACTCCCGGTGATGACCGTAGTTTGAGGAGTTCATGTATTCACTATGTGTTAATGCTTTGGTCCGATACTCTATTAAAAGGAGGCCTTAATATCCCTTAGTTTCCACTAGGACCCCGCTGCCACGGGAGGGTAGGACAAAAGATGTCATGCAAGTTCTTTTCCATAAGCACGTATGACTATATTCGGAATACATGCCTACATTACATTGATGAACTGGAGCTAGTTCTGTGTCACCCTAGGTTATAACTTTTACATGATGAATGGCATCCTACATAATTCCCCATCACCGATCCAATGCCTACGAGCTTTTCACATATTGCTTGTTACTTACTTAGTTTTCCGCTATCTCCACATTACTTTGCTACTGAACTACCTTGCTGCAGATACTAAGTTTCCATGTGTGGTTGAATTGACAACGCAGCTACTAATACTTAAGAGTATTCTTTGGCTCCCCTTGTGTCGAATCAATAAATTTGGGTTGAATACTTTACCCTTGAAAACTGTTGCGATCCTCTACACTTGTGGGTTATCAGTCCCCAACACACCCAATACAATGGTAAATTGTATAGGTGCACTAGTTCGGCAAAGAGATGGTGATACAAGTGCAACGTGGATGGTAGATATAGGTTTTTGTAACAAGAAAATATAAAAACAGCAAGGTAACTAATGATAATAGTGAGCGTAAATGGTATTGCAATGCGTTGAAACAAGGCCTAGGGTTCATACTTTCACTAGTGGAAGTTCTCTCAACAAGGATAACATAATTAGATCATATAAAAATCCCTCAACATGCAACAAAGAGTCACTCCAAAGTCACTAATAGCGAAGAACAAACGAATAGATTATTGTAGGGTACGAAACCACCTCAAAGTTATTCTTTTTGATCGATCTATTCAAGAGTCCATAGTAAAATAACACGAAGCTATTCTTTTCGTTCGATCTATCCTAGAGTTCGTACTAGAATAACACCTTAAGACACAAATCAACAAAAACCCTAATGTCACCTAGATACTCCAATGTCACCTCAAGTATCCGTGGGTATGATTATACGATATGCATCACACAATCTCAGATTCATCTATTCAACCAACACAAAGAACTTCAAAGAGTGCCCCAAAGTTTCTACCGGAGAGTCAAGACGAAAATGTGTGCCAACCCCTATGCATAGATTCCCAAGGTCACGGAACCCGCAAGTTGATCACCAAAACATACATCAAGTGAATCAATAGCATACCCCATTGTCACAACGGGTATCCCACACAAGACATACATCAAGTGTTCTCAAATCCTAAAAGACTCAATCCGATAAGATAACTTCAAAGGGAAAACTCAATTCATTACAAGAAGATAGAGGGGGAGAAACATCATAAGATCCAACTATAGTAGCAAAGCTCACGATACATCAAGATCGTGTCATCTCAAGAACACGAGAGAGAGAGATCAAACACATAGCTACTGATACATACCCTCAGCCCCGAGGGTGAACTACCCCCCACCCCCCCTCATCATGGAGAGCGTTGGGATGATGAAGATGGCCACCGGAGAGGGATTCCCCCTCCGGTAGGGTGCCGGAACGGGTCTAGATTGGTTTTCGGTGGCAATAGAGGCTTTCGGCGGCGGAACTCATGATCTAGGTTATTTTCTGGAGGTTTCTGTATACATAGGGGGTGTTGGAGTCGGGAACAAGTAAAGGGGGTCTCTGGGCTGTCCACGAGGCAGGGGGCGCGCCCAAGGGGGAGGGTGTGCCCCCACCCTTGTGGGCAGCCCGTGGACCTTCTGGTCCTCCTTCGGTACTCTCTGGTCTTCCTCTGGTCCAAAAACGTCCTCCGTTGAGTTTTAGGTCAACTGGGCTCCGTTTGATATTCCTTTTCTGCGATACTCAAAAACAAGGGAAACACAGAAACTGGCACTGGGCTATGGGTTAATAGGTTAGTCCCAAAAATCATATAAAAGTGTGTATAAAAGCCTATAAAACATCCTAGAAGGATAATATAATAGCATGGAACAATAAAAAAATTATATATACGTTGGAGACGTATGAGGCATCCCCAAGCTTAATTCCTGCTTGTCCTCGAGTAGGTAAATGATAAAAAAGAATTTTTGATGTGGAATGCTAACCAACATAATTCTCAATGCAATTCTCTTTATTGTGACATGATTGTTCAGATCCGAAGGATTCAAGACAAAAGTCTATATTGACATAAGAATAATAATACTTCAAGCATACTAACAAAGCAATCATGTCTTCTCAAAATAACATGGCCAAAGAAAGTTATCCCTACAAAATTATATAGTCTGGCTATGCTCTATCTTCATCACACAAAATATTTAAATCATGCACAACCCCGGTTTCAGTCAAGCAATTGTTTTGCACTTTAATTTTTTCAAACCTTTCAACTTTCACGCAATACATGAGCGTGAGCCATGGATATAGCACTATAGGTGGAATGGAGTGGTGGTTGTGGAGAAGACAAAAGAGAAAGATAGTCTCATATCAACTAGGCGTATGAATGGGCTATGGAGATGCCCATCAATAGATATCAATGTGAGTGAGTGGGGATTGCCATGCAACAGATGCACTAGAGCTATAAGTGTATGAAAGCTCAACAAAAGAAACTAAGTGGGTGTGCATCCAACTTGCTTGCTCATGAAGACCTATGGCGCTTTGAGGAAGCCCATCGTTGGAATATACAAGCCAAGTTATGTAATGAAAATTCCCACTAGTATATGAAAGTGATAAAACAAGAGACTCTCTATCATGAATATTATTGTGCTACTTTGAAGAACAAGTGTGGAAAAGGATAGTATCATTGTCCTTTCTCTCTCTCTTTTTTTGGAGGGACTTTTTTTAGCCCCCCTCTCTCTTTTCTTGGGCTTTTTTTATTTGGCCTTTCTCTCTTTTTTTGTTTCCTCACACGGGACAATGCTCTAATAATGAAGATCATCACACTTTTATTTACTTACAACTCAAAGATTACAACTCGAAGCTAGAACAAAATATGACTCTATGTGAGTGCCTTCGGCGGTGTACCGGGATGTGCAATGAATCAAGAGTGAATGTATGAATGAATTGTGAATGGTGGCTTTGCCACAAATACAATGTCAACTACATGATCATGCATGGCAATATGACAATATGAAGCATGTCATAATAACGGAATGGTGGAAAGTTGCATGGCAATATATCTCGGAATGGCTATGGAAATGCCATGATAGGTAGGTATGGTGGCTGTTTTGAGGAAGGTATATGGTGGGTGTATGGTACCAGCGAAAGTTGCGCGGTACAAGAGAGGATAGCAATGGTGGAAGGGTGAGAGTGCGTATAATCCATGGACTCAACATTAGTCATAAAGAACTCATGTACTTATTGCAAAAATCTACGAGTTATCAAAACAAAGTATTCAACGCATGCTCATAGGGGAAGGGTTGGTAGGAGTTAACCATCGCGTGATCCCGACCTCCACACAAAGGATGACACTCAATAAATAAATCAAGCTCCAACTTCGTCACATAACAGTTCACCATACGTGCATGCTACGGGAATCACAAAATTTAACACAAGTGTTTCTCAAATTCACAATTACTCCACTAGCATGACTCTAATATCATCATCCTCATATCTCAAAACAATCATTAAGCATCAAACTTCTCCTATCATTCATTGCGCTTGTATGGAGGTTTTTACTATACTCATCTTGGATGTCTATCATATTAGGACTAGTTTTATAACCCAAGCACATTACCATGCTGTTCTAAAAGACTCTCAAATAGATATAAGTGAAGCATGAGAGATCAATAATTTCTACAAAATAAAACCACTACCGTGCTCTAAAAGATATAAGTGAAGCACTAGAGCAAAACTATCTAGCTCAAAAGATATAAGTGAAGCACATAGAGTATTCTAATAAATTCTAATTCATATTTATATCTCTCAAAAGGTGTGTCCAGCAAGGATGATTGTGGCAAACTAAAAAGCAATGACTCAAATCATACATGACGCTCCAAGCAAAACACATAACATGTGGTGAATAAAAATATAGTCCCGAGTAAAGTTATCGATAGATGAAGACGAAAGAGGGGATGCCTTCCCGGGGCATCCCCAAGCTTAGGCTTTTGGTTGTCCTTGAATTTTACCTTGGGGTGCCTTGGGCATCCCCATGCTTAGGCTCTTGCCACTCTTTGTTCCATAGTCCATCAAAGCCATACTCAAAACTTGAAAACTTCACAACACAAAACTTAGCCAAATATCTCGTGAGCTCCGTTAGTATAAGAAAACAAACCACTACTCAAAGGTAATGTAATGAACTCATTCTTTGTTTATATTGGTGTTAAACCTACTGTATTCCAACTTCTCTATGGTTCATACCCTCCAATACTACTCATAGATTCATCAAAATAAGCAAACAACACATAGAAAATAGAATCTGTTAAAAACAGAACAGTCTGTAGCAATCTGTAATTTTTGAATACTTCTGTAACTCTAGAAATTCTGAAATAAATTGGTGGACATGAGGAATTTTTCTATTAATCATCTGCAAATAGAATCAACTAAAAAGCACTCTCCAGTAAATAATGGTAGCCAATCTCGTGAGCGCTAAAGTTTCTGTTTTTTACAGCAAGATCGCATAAACTTCACACAAGTCTTCCCAAAGGTTCTACTTGGCACAAACACTAAATAAAACACAAAACCACATCTAAACAGAAGCTAGATGCAATATTTATTCCTAAACAGAAGCAAAAGCAAAGAACAAAATAAAGTTGGGTTGACTCACAACAAGCGCTATCGTTTAACGCCCCTAGCTAGGCATGATGATTTCAATGATGCTTGCATAAAAGATAAGAATTGAAACATAAAGGGAGCATCATGAAGAATATGACTATCACATTTAAGTCTAACCCACTTCCTATGCATAGGGATTTTGTGAGCAAACAACTTATGGGAACGATAATCAACTAGCATAGGAAAGCAAAACAAAGCATAACTTCAAGATTTTAAGCACATAGAGAGGAAACTTGATATTATTGCAACTCCTACAAGCATATGTTCCTCCCTCATAGTAATTTTCAGTATCATCATGAATGAATTCAACAATATAACCAGCACATAAAGCATTCTTTTCATGATCTACTTGCATAGAAATTTTACTACTCTCCACATGAGCAAAATTCTTCTCATTCGGAATAGTGGGAGTATCATAAGAGACTTGAATACTACAGATTGTCTCCACATTAAAAGAGTAATGTTCAGAAAAAGGATAATCATAATCATGACAAGTTTTATAAATATAATGATCACTACTTTTTATAGCATAAGTGTCATCGCAATAATCATCATAAGTAGGAGGAATGCTTTCATCATAATAAATTTGCATATCAAAACTGGGGGGGGGGGCTAAAAATATCATCTTCATCAAACGTAGCCTCCCCAAGCTTGGGACAAACATTAATTGCAACAAATACATTCTCAAACATGTCATTCTCATCAAAAATAGCATCCCCAAGCTTGGGCCTTTGCATATCATAAGCATAATCACTCTCATCATTAATAGTATGGATAGCACCGATAGTATAGCAATTATCATCATCACAATGAGTAATAGGAGCAACATCATTTGGATGGGATACCTCTTTACCTTTGCTTCTTCGTCTTTTTTTTCACATTATGTGTGGGTTTAATCTTTTTGGAGCTCGTTCTTAATGAGATTGGTTGAATAGAAGACTCCTCCCGTTACCTGATTCATCATAAGAAATAATAGGAGGATATTGGGAAATCTCTTGCCTTTCATTAGTATTCTCTTCATCTCCTATTTGTTTTCTTGTCTTTAGGTAATTGGCAATATAAGGCTTTTCAATGCAATTCACCGCACAATACATATAAATTTCCTCTAGATCAAAATCAAGAAGTTTGTCAAGAGCAAATCCTGGAAGATGCTTAGTTCTATGTTTGATTTCTTCATAACGCAAAAGCAAGCTAAGTTCATTATGATGTGCAAGGGAAATCAAGTCATCACAATTTTTTGACACGATTCGATCATGAAACAATTTGCATTGGAGAGTTAAATGACCACGTTCATTGCAAAGTTCACAAGTACGGCTAAGTCATATTAAATTTTCAGCATAATCATCTAGCCTTTCTTGCAACCATTTAGTTTCTAAATACTTATGTCTCTTGCAAAATCTATCTTCCCTATTTGGTACATACTTGCAAACTCTATGCACTCCACAAAAATCGACATGCTTATAAGAGATATTTTCATCATGACTAGTGCAATCATCATTAGTACTATGGATATTTGAAGAATTCACACTAACAACATCGCAATCATGCTCATCATTAAAGTTTTTAGTGCCAAGCATTCTATGTAATTCCTCTTCTAGTGTTTGAGCACAATTTTCCTTCCCATCATTTTCACGACAGATATTAAAACGATGAAGCATATGACGTAACCTTAATTCTATTTTTTGTAGTTTTCTTTTATAAACTAAACTAGTGACAAAACAAGAAACTAAAAGATTCGATTGCAAGATCTAAAGATATACCTTCAAGCACTCACCTCCCCGTCAATGGCGCCAGAAAAGAGCTTGATGTCTACTACACAACCTTCTTCTTGTAGACGTTGTTGGGCCTCCAAGTGCAGAGGTTTGTAGGACAGTAGCAAATTTCTCTCAAGTGGATGACCTAAGGTTTATCAATCAGTGGGAGGCATAGGATGAATATGGTCTCTCTCAAACAACCCTGCAACCAAATAACAAAGAGACTCTTGTGTCCCCAACACACCTAATACAATGGTAAATTGTATAAGTGCACTAGTTCGGCGAAGAGATGGTGATACAAGTGCAATATGGATGGTAGATATAGGTTTTTGTAATAAGAAAATATAAAAACAGCAAGGTAACTAATGATAAAAGTGAGCGTAAACGGTATTGCAATGCGTTGAAACAAGGCCTAGGGTTCATACTTTCACTAGTGGAAGTTCTCTCAACAAGGATAACATAATTAGATCATATAACAATCCCTCAACATGCAACAAAGAGTCACTCCAAAGTCACTAATAGCGGAGAACAAACGAATAGATTATTGTAGGGTACGAAACCACCTCAAAGTTATTCTTTTTGATCGATCTATTCAAGAGTCCATAGTAAAATAACACGAAGCTATTCTTTTCGTTCGATCTATCCTAGAGTTCGTACTAGAATAACACCTTAAGACACAAATCAACAAAAACCCTAATGTCACCTAGATACTCCAATGTCACCTCAAGTATCCGTGGGTATGATTATACGATATGCATCACACAATCTCAGATTCATCTATTCAACCAACACAAAGAACTTCAAAGAGTGCCCCAAAGTTTCTACCGGAGAGTCAAGACGAAAATGTGTGCCAACCCCTATGCATAGATTCCCAAGGTCACGGAACCCGCAAGTTGATCACCAAAACATACATCAAGTGAATCAATAGCATACCCCATTGTCACAACGGGTATCCCACACAAGACATACATCAAGTGTTCTCAAATCCTAAAAGACTCAATCCGATAAGATAACTTCAAAGGGAAAACTCAATTCATTACAAGAAGATAGAGGGGGAGAAACATCATAAGATCCAACTATAGTAGCAAAGCTCACGATACATCAAGATCGTGTCATCTCAAGAACACGAGAGAGAGAGATCAAACACATAGCTACTGATACATACCCTTAGCCCCGAGGGTGAACTACTCCCACCTCGTCATGGAGAGCACCGGGATGATGAAGATGGCCACTGGAGAGGGATTCCCCCTCCACAGTGTGCCAGAACGGGTCTAGATTGGTTTTCGGTGGCAACAGAGGCTTTCGGCGGCGGAACTCCCGATCTAGGTTATTTTCCGGAGGTTTCTGTATATATAGGGGGTGTTGGAGTCGGGAACAAGTAAAGGGGGTCTCCGGGCTGTCCACGAGACAGGGGGGCGCGCCTTCTTCTTGTCAAAAAAACGTCCTCCGTTGAGTTTCAGGTCAATTGGGTTCCGTTTGATATTCCTTTTGTGCGATACTCAAAAACAAGGGGAAAACAGAAACTGGCACTGGGCTCTGGGTTAATAGGTTAGTCCCAAAAAATCATATAAAAGTGTATATAAAAGCCCATAAAACATCCTAGAAGGATAATATAATAGCATGGAACAATAAAAAATTATAGATACGTTGGAGACGTATGAGGCGGCAACACTGGAGGATTTCATTTTCGGTGGCACTCCTCGAGTACCGAGTCGTGCCTTTCAGGGTGAAAACCTAAGGCCGGACCTTCACTGAATGCGCCTGGCAATTGCCTTGCTGAAGGTATTGTTTTGAGAGCACATACTTTCTCCGGGGTGAAAACCTAAAATCTTGAATCGGGTGACAACGACGCTTGTGCACTGTTCCTTTCTTGAAGGCGTCGTTTTTGAAGACCTTTTATGTTTCCCGGGTGTTGTATTTGGTGGTGGTTTGTGTGTTGCTGCGGTGAGGCCCTTAGTTTTTTACATTTTTCTCAGGCTGTGTGTATCTTGGATGTCTTTGTGGCATCTTGTTGGTGCAGAGGCCCTGTGTATTTGGTATCTTCATGATATTAATAATATATCTCAAGTGTCTACACACTCTGGCGCCTCATCCTCCACAAAAAACCTAGAGTTTCTGCCTCCCGCCGCCGCTATCGCAGGTTCGCCTCCTCTCCGGTGGCGCAGTGGATCTCGGCAAGGGCCGGCGGGAGGGCTCCTTTTTAGTCGTTTCTTTCACTTTTGCTAGGGTTTGTGTCATGCTCAGGAAGACGAGACGGCGGCGGCTCTCTGAATATGGAATAAACGTCTCCCCGCCTAGCCCCCGTTCCGGCGGTGCGTTCTAGCACCGTTGGTGGGCGTGTGGAGGTGTATCTCCGGCGGATCTATCTTTGGTGGATTTGCTCGGATCTCGTCGTTGTTCGTCTACGTTCGTGTGTCTTCGGGTTGGATCCTTCTAATTTACGTTATTTTTCATCTGTGGCGGTTGCTGTTCTGGTGCGCTGGCCCTACGGGGTCTTACCATGACGACTTCCCGACTGTCTACTACAACAAGTTGTGCCGGACTCCGGCGATGGAGGGGCGATGACGGCGGCACGCCTTCGGCTTGCTTCAGTGCTTGTAGTTGTCGCTAGATGGTCTACGGATCTGGATGTAATTTCTATTATTTCTGATATATTCGTTGTACCATTATGATTGAAGGTGAATAAATCGGAAATTTTCTCACAAAGAAAAGAAGAAGAAAAAAATTCTCTTCTCTTTCTCTATCAAAGAGTGCAGGATATGTGTTGAAAAAGATGGGTGGACTGAAGGGAGTGCAGGATGAGTACTGTGCCCATCATCGTCGTGCGACAGTGATCGCTCTACTGAAGTGTCCCAAGCCGACGACCGGTCCACGCTCCGGCCTCCGGGCTTGGCCCATATCTTCCGTCAGACGAAAGCCAACCTGCGTGCGCGTGATGTTCGGCTGGATGCGTCTGTGCGTGCCTCTCTTTTCCCCGAAAAAGAGAAAATGTTTCCATTTTTCGTCTCCATGTTGCGTCTTCTTCTTATCTCGTGCCTATCTTGCTGAACCCTTATACATATACATGGAAAAAGGAAGGGAATCGCGGGCAAGGTGGCACTTTCCACTCCGGCGTTCACGCGAGATTCCCGGCCTTTTTACCTAGCAATAGCATAGCACAGGGGCACAGGTACCGGCAAATTTGACTATTTTGACTTGTTGTGGCAACAAATTCACAAAATGAACCGCTCGCGAAACTATTTCACTCCCGTAACCCTTTTATGCAGCGCCCGCCACGACGGCGCTGCACCCTACGGTGCAGCGCCTAGCTCGGGGGCGTTGCACGCCTAGCCAGCGTCGCATCCGGGTGATCCGAAAAATTACTAAGTCAGTGTGCAACGCCTGAGAGCTAGGCGTCACACTATACAGTGTAGCGCCTAGCTCCTAGGCGTTGCACTAGTGGTTGCACTACAAAATGAAGCAACCACTAGTGCAACGCCTAGGAGCTAGGCGCTACACTGCACACTGACTTAGTAATTTTTAGGCAGTTCGGAGTGCGACGCTGGCAAGGCGTGTAGCGCCTCCGAGCTAGGCGTTGCACAGTGTAGTGTGGCGCCGTCGTGGCGGGCGCTACACAAAAAGGTTATGGCTGTGAAATAGTTTCACGGGCAGTTCATTCTGTGAATTGATTGCAGCAACAGGTCAAAATAGTCAAATTTGCCCACAGGTACCAGGTCCGGCCCTAGGAGCAGGGCTACAGATCACATGCCGGATTTCGCCATTGTCACTTCCTTTCAGGGGAAAGGGCGTCCCAAAACGAGAATCACCCCTAATCACGGCCACGATACTGCCAAATATGCGTATGGCAACCCCGGCTCGATCGAACGGAAAGAGACGATGGCACGGTGCTTTTGCAGAGGGAGAGGGTTGCGGGGTGGAGGCGGAGCAGGGAAAAGCGCCGGTTGGGGTCGGGCTTTGCCTCCCCGGCACGCAAGCCCCCTCCCCATCCGTGTGGTGTGACCCCGCGTTCCCCTCCCCGCAAACCCGGGCTCGGGCTCGCGCACGCACCCACCACCCCCACCCGCACCCTGACCGACCGCCTCGCCTCCTCCCCCTCCCGCACCTCGCCCTTTTTCTCGCCTACTACTGGCGACTGCACCGCTACTACTGACTGAACCCTCTTCGGCCCTTCCCTCCACTTCCCTTCCCCGGCGACCCGCGGCGCCAGGACCGACGGAGCAAGCGAGGGTTCCGGTCTGCTCCTCCGACTCCGTCCTGCTCTGCTCTGCTCTGCCCTGCTCTGTTCTCCTCCTTGATCGTGCTAGTTTGCTCGCTTCTTTCTTCAGTCCCTCGCCATGGTTCTCTACTCTTTTGATTAATTGTGCGATCTGAGGAGGATGTAGGAAGGGATGCCCGCGAGATCGCGTTTTTCTTTCTTCCGCGCAACCCATATGCAATAAATCGTTTTCTCTCTGGCCCTGTGGAGTGAGTTATTATCATGATGCGATGATACTCTTTGCCGCCCATGATGTTTTATTTTCTGTCTCTCTCTCTCTCCTGCGGTGTGATGTTCTTGCGTGCTTTGTCTCGTTTTGTCTGTTCCTGGGTTTGGTCGTGTCGTGGGTCCATTGGCCCCGACCATGGCGTCACTCCTGCACTGATTGGAGTGCCTGGGTTTTGTACTAGTACATAAACAACTCACTGGGGCCGACGAACATGAGTTCTTCTTATATTAAATAAAGGGGATAGGAGAACAAGAAATCAAACGAAGTGGGGGAAAAAATGTTCCTCCTGTCCACAATTATCATGTTCTTCACTTTCATGCATATATGTCGTTGGTGCGCATGCCTTGATTTACCTCTGTTATTTGCCTAATTGCGTCATCTTTCTTTCTAGCTGTTGGTTCCAAATCCAATGGCGTTTCATGCTTTTCAGGTGCTTTCTCTGTGGGCTGGATCTGAATTAGATTAGAGGATGGTTCTCAAGAAGCTGCTTCAACTCTTTGGAGTTGGCAAGAAAAAGAAGAAGAATTCTAACAAGAAAGGTGATGATGACTTTCCCTAGTTAACTTGGTTTATTTGTCAGCTGGGGCTGCATCACATGATCACTTGATGCTCCTTGCCCTCTTTAAAAGATTAACATGGTTTGTTCAATGATGGCCTCATCGGATAACCACATGTGTTTTCTTTTTTTGGATAGTGATGATGCATGTGTTATTGGTGAAACTGCATACCAATGGCGCAGTTGTAATTTGTTGGAATAGCAGAATAATTAGGCTGTTGTATGGCCCAGATAGTTGTGTCAGGATGTTTATGTCTTTACACTTATTTGTCTTGCTTGTGTTGGAGCTACTGAAACTGTATGGATTCACTTTTAGGAACCCACAAGTACCAAGTTGAGATATGCAGAGACATAGCTTCAGAACATTATCCTTTCAAGTAAAAGTAAAGGTGCATAAAGATATGTGTAATATAACATATTCTAGATTGTGGTGTGGAACTTCCATTTTCACCGACAACGTGAAGTATGATATCTTTGATAGAATCTGAATGCTACTACGTTTTAGTTGGATATATAGACTGGGGTCATGAATGCATGTCTGTGATGATCAACAATGTTTTGGAGTTTGTTATATTAAACCAATTATTTGTTGGGAAAACATTTTATAGAACTTCCTGTTATTTTTCTGAACGTTCTAATGAATGATTCTATTTATGCAGGGAAGTCCGTTGACCCTCTTTGGCAAGGTACCTTGGATGACCAATGTTAAATTTTGAAATGTTCCATTTGTGCCTCCTGATTGGTTTTTTTATTTTACTTCAAATGGCATCATATAGTATCTGAGAAACATCTATTAGAATTTATTTTTAATTTGCGGTACTGAGTACAGCCCTCAAATGGATCTCTGAGTTGGGCTCTTTCACTATAAAATATTTATGTCATTCTTACTACATGCAAACGAAGATGCGTGATGCAGCCACTACAGGTTTTACTTTCATTATCTGAAAAAAATGCAGCCACTTAGGAATACATGTAGTCTGTATCACTGGTTTACTAAGGAAGTAATTAGTTTATTGCTCTGTGTAAGATGTCAGTGATATACTACACGTATTGTGTTCGTTGCTTGAGGAAATTACAACTATTATTAGTTTAATATCATGTACTCCCTCCGTAAACTAATATAAGAGCGTTTAGATCACTAGTGATCTAAACGCTCTTATATTAGTTTACGGAGGGAGTATATTTTACTCTGTAGCATTCCTTCAAAATGGCAACCCGCTTTCACTAAGTTTAACATGACAATCAGCTGGCTTTCATTAGGAATGGGAGTAGGGATTAATGAAATGGCAGTAACCTGTCGCTGAATTGGTAGAGATTACAGACCAGTTTTAATGAAACCTTGATGTTAGTGCTCACAGCAAAGAAACACTATATTTGCAACTGGAAGGGATAATACCGTTAAGAAAGCTGATAACCAGGTACTAGTAAATATTTGGAATGTGTCTTTTATTCTTGATGGACAATCCATGTGATGGAGGAACCATTTATGCACCTCAACGAGGTGAGTGATCTTGGCTGCACTAGATGGGATCCCATCCTGTACATCTCAGGCTTGTTCGT
>LR738711.1:232392931-232423924 GCA_902687465.1 Secale cereale | reverse complement strand
CCTGTATCTGTCCTAAACTCTAAGATTCGATGTACATATGTGGTGATAACATTCGTACTTAGGTCATAATCTTCTGGATTCAGGTGCTAGTGCCGCTCCACACTCCACTGTAAATGTCCTTGCAAGTAACATTCTTTTGGATCCCTGTTCAAGTGGGGCTGGTAATGTGCTGTCATTGCAAAAACATGAACCTGAATGTTCAAGTGACATCTCGTCAATGATAAAGGCAGTAGATGGATCTGAAAATGAGGATCACAAGTTATTTAACCAATTTGACGTTCTTCAAGATTACTCAGACCACCACTATGCGAAGACCTCACCAGGGAAGGTATGCTATGTCCTTTTTTGAACTCTATCTCTGTTAGGTTCAACTGTGAACTAATTTTCTGCCTACAATATGAGACCAGACGACTAAAGATTGGACGAAAACAATCCAGAAGGAATGGAAGCTTCTACAGAGAGATCTACCTGGTCGGTACATATTTCTATATGACGAAATCAAATGTATATTTGTTTGTCATCCGACTATCATGACATTGATGGTGAATACTGAAAGCATCCAAAGAGTCCTTTATTACTGTCATCAAACTGTTGTTTGTGCTGATTATATCCTTTTAATTTGACCTGCTAAATATAGTATGTTAAATATTTGTTGACTTCAACGTTGTATCACATTCACAGCACAGTATCTGCGCTTTATTAGGATACGCTCATTGATTCTTCTAACTTGATTGAGTTGTGCGTGTTTTGACATGGTTATTGAGTCCCATACTAACTCATGGCACTATTCATGCTCAATGTGTGGAAGGATTCCTTGATGCCAATTTCGTATGTACTAATGTCCCCCAGTCTGTAACTATAGAAACTTAAATGAATGCTACTATTGTTTCCATATAGTCATCGTTCTCTGCATTTCTTGGCCCTTTTCTGGCAACATCTTGTATGTACACCAGGGTTTTAGGTGCACTCCTGCACTAAGCCCCTGACGCAACAATTAAAAAACTCATGATTGTTTAAGAACTCCTTTTCCTATCATACTGGATATACCTTGTCTGAAAGTATCATTTAATACTTGGAGAAGAATGGAAAAAATGGAAAATAATTTGCAACTGTCAAATCATGTTGGCATATCACTAGGTCGTCGACCCATGTCATATTTTCACTGCAGTTTTTCTTTTAGAAGATTTATTACACCTGAAATCAGTATTTTCTTAATAAAAATGTGGACCTAAATTCGGCTTCAAATTATGCAGGATCTATATATGTTAGAGTTTATGAGGACAGGATCGATCTGTTAAGGGCTGCTATTGTTGGGCCTTCTGGAACTCCATATCATGATGGCCTTTTCTTCTTTGATGTTCGTTTTCCTCCCGAGTACCCGCGATGTCCACCGGTATATTGGCACTTCACACCCGCCTCCCCTTATTTTTCAATTATCACCACCAATGCAATCTCTTGACAAAAACTTATCCATAATGCGCAGAAAGTATACTACCATTCAGGTGGGCTTCGGCTAAATCCGAACCTGTATGAGAGTGGAAAGGTGTGCCTTAGTCTGCTGAACACTTGGTGGGGTTCTGGATGTGAGAAGTGGAGCAAGTCAAATTCCACCATGTTGCAGGTGTTGATCTCCATTCAGGGCCTTGTGTTGAATGATAAACCATACTTTAATGAGCCAGGCTACAAAAACACAGTTAATACACCTGTTGGTGAAAAGCATTCCATGGCATATAATCAGACTGCGTTTGTCCTATCCTGCAAGACAATGTTGTATTCACTTCGGAAGCCTCCACAGGTAATTTATAGAACGCTCATTTCTTGCCATGGTAAAAAGATGTCTTGGTTACTCTTCATGGCGTAGAAGAAGATTCTCAGTTGCCATGGTTACAAAATTGCTGATACTCGTCCTGAAAATAAACTACATAGATGCATATTTGGTTAGAATAAGCTCCTATGATACTTAAGTAAACCAAATCATTTGTATTTTTATTTTCTACGACGAACATGGAAGCATCTTTGTTTTTATGTTTCTGTTGTATCAATTCCTTAATTCCTTTTTAGCTGTGATAAGTGAGCTCTGTGAAGTTAGACAATCTGCACCCATAAAGGAATCTGCACCCATAAAGGAATTGTTTCTCGTGAATTACCAACTTCTAATTTCCCACATCTTGGTACACGCCCATTATATTTTTATGAAATGTTGAGCAAATAGAGCAAGAAAAATAAGTTTCTGAAATATCACCACCATTGTGTAGCAGTATTTTGTAAAGGAAACCGAGGTCCCATGCGAGTGGAACTGGTTTGTAGCACATAACAAAAAATACATCCTTCAGATTTGTACCACATGTGCATTGTTCTTCGTGCCACTGAATTCATTCTTACAAGCCTTTCACCTGCTGCAGCATTTTGAGACCCTTGTCGTGCACCATTTCCACGAGCGGGAGCGCGCCATCCTGGACGCATGCAGCGCATACGCGTCTGGCATTATCGTCGGATCATCGGTCAGGGATGGTGCGAAGTACGCCTGCGATAAGTGCTTTGCCGGTTTCAAGAAGTCTCTGGATGCACACACCGAACTTCTCGCAAAGGAGTTGGCTAAGAACAGGGCTCAAGCGCTGGAACTGAAGGGAGACACGCCAGTTGCAGATGAGGTCGCGTCGACCAGCTAGGCGTCTTGGGCCAGACCTGACCGTTGCTAAATTCACCTACTTAGGGGGTAACTCTGGAAGAAAAAGGGTGTGTAAATCACAATCCACACGAAAGGCATGGAAGCACTCTAGGGGTGATGGTATAACTGTAGATGAATTGGTTGTAGTTTAGCACTTGCCGTTTCTGGAAGATGAAATTTCGCCACGTTATATGTCTACCCCACTTTGTGGTTTTATACATGCTTGGTGCGTGCTGCACTAGCTTCAGTGCCTCTGCAAGTGTGAATAGAAAATACATGTGCCACTTTGACGACCAGCACAACTCGATGTTTATTTTTATTCCCACCCAAGGCAGATGCTTAATGTTTGAGCCTGATTAATCAAAGTAATAAATAACAAAACAAAACAAGGAAGCAAAACAAAAGGATATTACAGGTTCAGTCATGTGCACAATCTTCAGTTTTCAGGTTAGAAAGATTTAAGCAGACATGTTTTCATCTAATCTAACTATAAAAGAATGTCTGCATGTCACAACTGGCTTACGAGCAGAGGTACAAAACTTGATGGTTCAATTAGCAGCCGTTAGCAAATGAGACATCTCATTAGGTATACAACGGAAATCTCAACAGTACAGTACAGGAGGGTTTACAGTGATATAGGAACACGGGGTATCTGTATCTATGGTTTCCAGTAGTCCTACAAGTACTCAAAAAACCCCGATGCAGTTCTAGAAATACTCGAACTGGCCGGAGGCCGTCTTGGCTGCCGCGACAGCGCCAGCCGATAAGCTGCTCGGAGCGGTGCCAAGGCCACGCTCCGCCGTCTTCTTCTCCTTGCCTAGGTACTGCCTGAAGTCGACGGGGTCCGGGACCGACGGCGGGTGCGCGCTCCGGACGAGCGCCCAGTTCACGCCCTCGAAGAACGGGTGCTGCTTGATCTCGGTGGCGCCCCTCTTGGTCGCGATCCTCTTCTGGGGGTCCTTGGTCAGCAGTCCCCGGATGAGGTCCCGCGCAACGTTGCTCACCGGCGGGCTCTCCGGGAACCGCAGCGGCTGCTCCACCACGTTGCTCAGCGTGGCGCGGTTGCCGTTGCCCTTGAACGGCGTCATGCCGTGCAGCAGCTCGTAGAGGAAGATGCCGAAGGTCCACCAGTCCACGGCGCTGCCGTGGCCCTCCCCTCGGATGATCTCCGGCGCCAGGTACTCGTGGGTGCCCACGAACGACATGGACCGGGCGTCCGTCGGCTCCGCGTTGAACTCCATGGTCTGCAGCCCGTGCAGGCTGAGGTCCGACTTGGTCTTGTTGCGGTTCCTCTTGCTCATGCTCATGCTCAACATCCGCGGGAAGAACGACGGCTGGATGCACCCGTTGTTCATGCCCTCCGTGTCGGCCAGCCCTTTCTCGATGCCGTTGGGGCCTGCGTGCACCGACGACGACTTGACGAGCATCGGGCTCACCGAGCACCGCAGCGACAGGTCGAAGTCGGACAGCATGATGTGCCCACCATCTCGGACGAGCACGTTCTCCGGCTTGAGGTCCCGATACACAATGCCTAGCATGTGGAGGTACTCCAGCGCGAGCAACACCTCAGAGGCATAAAATCTAGCAATCAGGAGAAGGAGACTTATGATGAGCAATCGAGCTATATGTCATCGCACGAACACTGAACCCGAATGGAGTGCCAATAACAAGGTAGTACTACTAAATACAGTAATCTGAAGTGAACCAACCTGGCTGCTTGCTCGGAGAAGTGCTTGTTCAACTGCTTCTGCCGAAGCGAATGGAGATTACCGCCGCAGCAATACTCCATGACAAGGCAGTAGAACTTGTCGGTCTCGAAATGAGTGTACAGCGTGGGCAGGAAAGGGTGATCGAGAAGGCCGAGTATCTCCCTCTCCGTTTGCGCCCTGATCAGCTTGTTCCTGCTGATGAGCGACTCCTTGTCCATCACCTTCATCGCGAAGAATGTTTCTGTGCCCCTGAGCTCCACAAGGTAAACACTGCCAATGTCCCCGTATCCAAGGCGCTTCAGAAGTCTGAAGTGGACTAGGCTGAGAGGGGAGTCCCTGGAGGTGGCCAACTGGACGGCGTCCCACCTGCAGTCCCCTCCGGTATGATGCTTGACATGCCCGGAAATGCAGCTATCCATGCTGTTACTTCTAGGACTGTAGACGCTGCCTTGACGAATGGTTAGAACGGAATCACTAAGCTTCTCATGTTTGTTACTATTCATGCCTCTGGATGCTTCTTTCGTCGGTGTCAGCACAGGACTCTCCCCGGGATTAACAAGACGTTTTGTCATGTGGTTTGGGTTTCCTTTGTCAGCAAAATCTTCTTTCTTGGGACGTGGTTTCTTATCCGAAGGGATCTGCGAGTGTGTGGCCTGTTTGGATGATGTGGATGGATTGGCTGAGACACCTGATTGATTCCGGTCTAAGGCGCCATTGAACGCTGTATTTTTACGAGTGCTGAAGTCCATTGGGATCTGCGAGTATGCAGCTGGTTTGGATGCTGTGGATGGATTGGCAGACACTCCTGATTGATTCCGGTCTAAGGTGCCATTGAACGCAGTATTCCCACGGGTGTTAAAATCCATTTTGTCATTCGCGGTGTCCAGTTTGTTGTATGACCTGGAGTTCATCTGAAACTTCACAAAATAGTTCATTATTATAGTAAGAATGTGCCATAGTAGAACCATTTAACTCTAGAAATAGAATTTGGAAGACCAAATAGTGCATTATAATTCCAAACAAAACAACAACTTCACAATGATCATGATCGCTAGGCATTAATCAACTTCCCAGGAAGAAATAAAAATGACTGAAGAACTTTTTTGCTGTCATAACCATTGCTCTAATTCTGTATTCCTGTGTTATAGCCTTCTTATATGATACATCATTTTGAAGAAATAATACATTGTTTGAGATCGACAATGTCTAAAATAATAATAATTCATTATTTTACTTAATAATAATGGATTTGTACAAGAATGAAAATACAATTGCATTGATCATTATATTAACATTGTTACCATCATATTAACATTGTTATCTTAATAAGTTGGGTATATACTACATCAGAGTCCTCAAACTATCACATATGCCATTTTAAAATAAATGTAGTACATAAATATGCAAGAAGTGTAATTTGGAGGCAGAGCATGCACGTACAGACAAGTTAACTATATGAAGTCATGCATCTCATAGACTCCTAGCTCAGAAGTTACACAACTGTCACGGACAGGCATGCAGATGTACAATACAGTTATAAAATCCGTGATCCGTTCTCTGAAGGTGTTTAAATAGCAAAGGCCTAGCTGAGAACTTTCTCTGAACATAACAACGCTGTGTCAAACTAGCATGTGAACGTGCGTGATCATGTATGCAAGCACCGAACAATCGCAAAGGAACATATTCGAAACAAAACAAATTGAAGCGCCGAAGCAAGCAGACAGGTATTTCACACCTTGCATTTTGCAACGCATTGTTAGAATTAAAAAAAAGACTCTGGTTTAATCCGGAATTTACTGATCTGTCTAGCACATTGGAACAGGGGTGACTGGTCGCCGGGGGAAGAGGCACAAACAAACCTGGAGCGGATCAGATTAGGCGGACCAAGCCTCTGCGGCCCCAGCAAGGCACCGTCTCGAAAGGGGACAGACGCGAGGTCACCCTCCCATGGGCTGGGCGGGGAGGCGGCGACGGTGGAGGTGGTGGTTGTTTCGCGGGGAGGCGACGGGGCCTGGAGGAGGCTGGGGCGGGACGGGGAAGGCGCGCGGGAATGGGTGGAGAGGAGGCATTGCTAAATTTAACAAGGAGCACGCGCAGGCGCGGCGGAAGTGGGAGGAGGAGGAAGGGGTCGAAAGAGGTGACGGCCGGGGCGGCGTTTCCCAAGGCTGTGGAAGACGAGCCGGCATTTGGAACGGTGTGATTGCGTGATTTTTTTTAAACCACCTCATATATTAATTAACCAACAGAGTCCTTTTTTAGGGGGGGGGGGATAACAGAGTTATTACAATCACTCGTTACAAAATTCAACACACAAGCCGAAACATCATTAACAAGAATACAGTTTGACCTATTTTCAAAATCATACTTAGCAATAAGATGAGCCACCACATTGGTTGAACGGTTAATCTTTGACATTTTGACCCTAGGTAGCATCTTGAAGATACTCACTGCTTCCTTCTTCAAATCAAATAGCGCTGATCTGTCAAAACTTTCCTTTGCGAAAGACGCAGCAACAAACACACAATCAGTCTCTAAAATCATAGGATTGTGGAGCATGATACCTATATAGAGACCTGCAATGCAAGCCCGGAGTTCCGCTTCCTCCGCGCTTTTACAACGCCCAATAAAATCCCAAGACAAACAAATGACATTTCAAGAGGGGTCCCTAGCCACCACACCCACACTTGCAGCGCTAATGCTCTTCACAAAGCCTGCGTCGACATTTATCTTGATATAATCCGAAGAAGGGGTTGCTAAGCCACCCGAGTTTCCAAAGTATTAGGAGCAGTTCTTAGACCAGGAGCGGTACCTTTACCTTTATTTTTTGAGTCCACTATTGGATAGGAATGGCAAGCAACAAATGACAACCAGTAATTATCCACAAAACCTAGCAGAGCCTATGACGAATTCCTACCCCTTACCAAAAATCAAATCATTTCTCAAATGCCAGGCTCTCCAAAAGATGAAGATAATTTTGTCACGCATCATAGGACTCAACTGATTCAGAAGGATAAGAAACTAATCACTCCCGGTATACCTAAACACCTCCTCCGCAGGTAATTCCCAAGTGTCCCTCATGGCCTTACGCAAAGCATAAGCCTTTGGATAGTGGACAAGCGCGTGAAACGTACTTTAATCCTTCACTCCACAAATTGAGCAAGTACTAACCGTAGCTTGGTGATGCACCTCTCTGTTTATCTGGACATCCAAGCTATTGGTAGCTACCCGTCACGCAAAAATACGAATTTTCTGAGGAACATTGGCTTTCCAGATCAAATCCCATTTTTTTTCTCTTCCCCCCTCATAGCCCTACTATGTTGCCTTTCTTCTTATCCTTTTTTCCTTAAGATTAAGCGCAAGCTTGTGCGCACTTTTAACCGAGAACAACCCATTCTTCTCAAAATGCCAAGCAACAAAGTCACCATCCCCTACTGATTGAATACGCAAACTAAGTATCTCCTCCGCATCATGCAGGTAAAATAGATGCATGACCAAATCCTCATCACATCTCCTAGGACCACTCAAGATCAAGTGAGATACCCATTTAATTTTGGTCCTATTCTTACTTGCAGTAACTTTAAGCCCATAGGTTCTAGGGAGCCAGTTATCTCTCCAAATATTAATATTAGACCCATCACACACTCTCCAAATTACTCCCGATTTGAGCAGATCCAAACCATGCAAAATACCTTGCCAAGAGAGAGAAGCCGACTGTGGAAAAACAGTATCAAGGATATGCCCCTCGGGATAATAGTTTGCCTTGATCACCTTGGCGCACAAGGATTCAGGGTTAACCACCAACCTCCAAGCCTGCTTAGATAGGAGAGCTTGATTAAATAATCTGAGGTCGCAAAATCCCATGCCTCCCTCACCTTTGGGCCTAGTCAATTTATCCCAAGTCAGCCAATGAGTTCTCCTCCTATACTCCTCATCACCCCACCAAAAATTCCTTACAATCTGCGATAATTCCTCACAAAGTGATGCCGAGAATTTAAAGATGTCCATAGCATACACCGGAAGGGCCTGCAAGACAGATTTAATCGAAGTTTCCTTCGCCCCACAAGACGCATATTTTTCAATCCAATCCGAAAGAATTTTGAAAGCTTTTTCTTTGGTAGATTGAAATTTACCCGCCTTCATTCTCCCTTGAGGCACCAGCAGTCCAAGATATTTGTCCTCAAAACCCTCAGCGGTGATGCACAAGATTACCATAACATACACTTGACATTCCATACTGCAGTTCTTCCCGAACATAATCACTGGTGCACGTCGGTCCTAAACAAACTATTTTTTACCCCTTTCCGCGGCGGCATTTGGAACCGTCGCCAAGTGAGTGTGTGCGATAGGGTGTCCTTCCCACACGACCCAGAAATCGTCGGGGATAGGCCCTCCTAGGACCCAGGCTGGGGCCGTGTGCGATCGGGCGAGGCATGGAAACCCAATCATTTCCGTAGGTATGTACATCCCACACGGTAATCCGAGAAAATCATTTTCGTAGGTATGTACATCCCACGGTAATCCAAGAAAATCATTTCTGTAGGTATGTACAGCCCACACGGTGAATCCCAGAAAAACATTTCCGTTCGTATGTATATCACACACAGTCAATCTAAGGAATATGTTTTCATTCTTATGTACATCCCACACAGTCAATCCAGGGAAAATGTTTCCGTTCGGATGTAAATCTCACACAGTTTTATGTGTAGGCTCGTGTGTGAAAGGTGTAACTATCATACACGGTCTTCCTTGGTTAACTGTTTTCTTTTATCAACTATATCACACACGATTTGATGAAGAAAATTGTGTGGCATTGGGCTATCCATCTCAAGTGCTTTTACTGCTAGAACCGTTTGCAAACGTCCATGACCGTCTGTTCTATTTTTATTTTTGCCTGTAATTTATTATTCTAATTGGAAATTTTAAAATACGAAACGTGCAATTCAAATTCTCAGCACAATGGTTCAACAACGAATCCATAAATAAAATTGCCAGTACAATATGTTCAGTAATTACAGGATTAGGCAGCAATTAACTATGATGAACCATAATATTTAAAGGCGGTAAAGGTGAAGAGACAAGTATAAATCATTTTGACTGTCGACGGTGTTGAAGAAGTGGAATGCCCATAATGTGCCTTCCTGCATGCCATAGGCACGAACCACTTTTGTCCAATCCCTTGTGACGATCGCCCGCCCATCCTTCACCGCCTTCAAGAAGACTTCTAGAGCATTATCATGGTAGCATGAATTATATACTTTAACCTTAGTTGCCTCCACTTCGGTCATGTAGTTTGCAAGGTAATCATCAGTAAATAGCTTCGGAAACCACCGAAAAGAGAAAAATATAAGATACTGAGGTCTAATAGAGTAACTTGTTGTGGGCAGGGGGAAAAGGCAACACATTACTTACCATCCTAAAGTTCACTGTTGTCTTCGACAAAGTGTAAATAAAGAGCTTAACTCCAATCACCCATTTCTTTCGCCTAACAATCTTTCTTAGTTTTCTCACTTGACGCTTGTTCATGAATATCTCATTGCCCCATACGCAAAAGGGATCAAAGCGTGGATCAGTACCCCTCATATATGTACCTACAAGCAACCAGTAAATGTTAGAAGTTAAACTGAGATTGCACAAATGATGTAAAATACAACTACCCATGTTCCTAAGTACAAGTATTTTTTTTGAGATTTCAATATAAACTACATACGGATGTATATAGAATTATAGATATAGTTTAGGTTAGAATCTGGATTCACTCATTTTGCTCCTTATGTAGTCTATATTGGAATCTCTAAAAATACTTATATTTAGGAATAGATGGTGTATAAGACATGGGATGCAGCTAACCTCGACGGAAAACAACAACATCGTTCATTTTAGCCCTGTGTAAATACATGGAAAGCCAATGTTAACTACAACAGGGTTAAATCGACCAAAAATAGCAAATGGTAATAAAACGACAGCATTTGTAGTGATATATTCATTTTGAAAGAGTAACACGGTAGCAAAGGAATGGATTAAAAAATGGATACAACTGTTAACTGCAACAGGCTTAACAACATCCTAATTCATGTTTTGTAAGTTTGTAGACATTGAAATACAACTCTTTAAAAATGGATACAATTGTTAATTGCAACATGCTTAATGGCCATCGAAACCGGTACTAGAAAAAATGCAATTGACAGAGTTAAACATCACACGACAGGTGCTGCCAGAGCAGATAATGGCCCAGTTGTCTATAAAAAGGTAGGAAAAATAGCTCAAACGTGTCAGGCATGTTTAGTACAACATGCTTAATACATCGACGGTACAAAACATAGCCATTAATTGCAACTGGTATTGGTAAGATTGAACTGTGGGTACATACTTGGTAAGTCCTGAGAGGTAGTTGCTGGGGCACTTCATCTTGGCCAGAGCCCGCCCAAAGTCAGCGACGACGGAGGCGAGCTGTTCCTCCGGGTCGAAGCATGGATCAGTGCCACTGACATGTGTACCTACAGGCAATCAGTAAATGGTAGAAGTTAAACTGCAATTGCACAAATGATGTGAAATACTGTAAGACATGAGATGCAGCTAACCTTGACGGCAAACAACATCATCGACCGTTATGACCCTGCGTAAGTACATGGACAAGCATGTTAAGTACAACAGGCTTAGCATCCACCAGAAATAGCAAATGGGGTAGCATCTCTAGTATATCTTCATTGCGGAGAGTAGCATGGTAGCAACTGGACTGATTAAAAATTGGATACAACTGTTAATTGCAACAGGCTTAACAACATCCTAAGTCATGTTTTGTAAGTTTGCAGCCATTGAAATGCAACTGTTTAAAAATGGATTCAACTGTTAATTGCAACAGGCTTAATAGACATTGAAACCGGTACTGATAAAAATGCAATTGGCATAGTTAAACATCACAAGGCAGGTGCTGCCAGAGAAGAGAATGGCCCAGATGTCTATAAAAAGGTAGGGAAAGTAGCAAAAACGTGTTAGGCATGTTTACTAGAACATGCTTAATACATCGACCGTACAGAACATAGCCATTAATTGCAACTGGTATTGGTAAGATTGAACTGGTGAGTACATACTTGGTAAGTCCCGAGAGGTAGTTGCTGGGGCACTTCATCTTGGCCAGAGCTCGCCCAAAGTCAGCGATGGCGGATGAGAGCTGTTCCGCCGGGTCGAAGCGTGGATCAGTGCCACTGACATGTGTACCAACAGGAAACCGGTAAATGGGTAGAAGTTAAACTGCAATTGCACAAATTATGTGAAATAATGTAAGACATGGAATGCAGCTCACCTCGACGGCAAACAAAAGCATCGGCTGTTATGACACCAGGCATGTTAAGTGCAACATGTTAGCATCCACTAAAAATAGCAAATGGGCAGCATCTCTAGTGATATCCCGAGTCATGTATTGTAAGTTTGTTGCTTGTATTGGTGAAACTGAGCTGGACACGGTAATATTTGAACATCACACAGTGTGTAGTACTGAAATAAACAAGGCACGAACATGCTTAATACATCAACCGTACAAATTATAGCTGTTGCAAGTGGTATTGGTAAGATTTAGCTGGTCAGATCTTACCTATTAAGTCCTGGGGGGGGTAGTCGCTGGGGGACTTCATCTGGGCCAGAGCCTGCACCATGTCGGCGGCGACGGCGAAGGCGAGGTGTTCCTCTGGGTCAACACGCACAACGGCCATCGCGCCATGGACTGCCATCAGCTCCTGGCAGTGGCAGGGGGATTTGGAGGCATGAGGATGTTTCGCAGGCACCATTTAAGCAATCAGGTCGGGGACGTGATAGAGATCGGTGGGTTACCTGACTGGATCCGAGCAGAACGTAGATCTGGTTGAAGCTGTGGGTGCGGCGGTGGCGGTTTGAGATGTCGGTAGGGGGAGGCGCGAGGGAGGGGGGATACTGAGGGGAAGAGGATGTGGTTGGAGGAATAAATTCTGAAATCGCACGCCTAATGAAAATTTCGATGCGAAATTTGAAACTTGGGCGGGGAAACACACAACGCAGACGAAGCGCGTAAAATACTCGTGTGCGAGAAAAAAGAAAGTTGGCAGATCCCGTCTCCAAAAAATGTACACATGTACTTGATTTTTTTCGGTCAATGGTACGCCTGGTTTATTAGGAAATATCGCACATGTAACTGACTTATGGGTCATTAACGCAAAAAACGCAAAGGGGTACGGCATAGAAACCGTGTGTTTTGTGATCTTCTAATGATTAACGCAAAAAACGCACACAGGCACACATGCTAATCAATGCTCAAAGCCTTCAAAGTATGCTCTTACCGACATTGTACGTTAATACTACAAACTTAAAGTACTACTGGTAATTTGCTCTAATACTACAAACTTAAACTACTTCTCACATGCTACCATCAGGGCATGCTTGCCAGACGCCGACGTTCTCCTTCCCGGCCTTGTAGGCGGCAGCCCACCGTGCTTCGATATCCGCCAAGCTCTCCTCACCACGGCGTGCGGCCTCTTTTTTCCTGCGACGGCGGGACTCTCTTTTCTTGAATGCTTTCTGCCTTTTCCGCTTCTTCTGTGCGGCTTTGGCCGCCTCTAGATCCACCACCAATTCGGCCATGGCAGCCTCAAAGTCCGCCCATGTAACTGTCTGGCCACCGGCGGCGATGAACTCGGCGCGACGAGATGCCATCGCTTCCTTACCATGTGTACGGTCGCGGGCGGCAAGGAACGCAGCGTGGCGGGATGCCATCGCTTCCTTACCAGTTACTGCGCGCCGCGGTGCCATGGACGACGCCTGGAGAGAGCTCTGGTACGGAGGGGCCGGGCAGCCGTACAGTGCGGTTATTCAAGAGCCCAACCACAAACGACAACAAAAATTTGGCTTCCCTTACAATTTTCCTCGTTCATTATCTCACACGGTTCATCTCCGTCGCTTTCGAAAACAGTGTGCGCTGAGCCTATTGTGTGTTGCGTTATGATTGGCCGGAACCCAGCCACGCGGATCGCGCATGTGCACCATTGGATGTGCCGCGATCGAACGACAAACCACATCCCTCACACCACACTCGTGCACCTGTAGATGGATTGGATTTATATGTGCTAAATGCCTAGAAAATGCACATAATCCCCTAAATTTGGTAAATGAGCCCGGAAAAATGCCAAATTTGAACACGGTGATTTGCAGGGTGTATATTCGTCGTAGAAAAAAACTCCAGGGCAAAGAACGAAGAAAATTTGGATTCCCTTCAATATTGAGAATTTCCCTTTCGAAAGCATGGAACTTCCTCGATGATGGTTCGATTTAGGAAGGGCGTGCATGACAACATAAGCCAAACCTTCTCAAATTTTTACCAATGCATGGTGAGGTCATACCATGGCACCATGCCAGGCGTCATGTTTTTTAAGCATTTATTTCATTTTTCTATAGTTGAAAACCCTAACAAATTGACATTTGTGGTTGACTATTGCCACTCATTTCATTGAAATATCTGTCCATTCCTTGAATAAGGCATGAGAATTTACTAAATGGCACGAGCATGGTTTTCTAGTCCGTTCTTATGGACTGTAGCGACCACAATCCGAATGGATCGAAGTCTCTGTGTTCTGTGTCATCCCTGGATCGATAATGCTGACACACACAGTACTTGAAGGATGTATAACAGAGTGACAATCACACACTTATTACATCGAATGTCTCAAAAGAGAACTTATTACAAAAATAATATGGCATAAGGCCATCTAACATGATAACAGCGGAAGGCTTGGAAGATAAGTGAGTCCAGCAACTCCAACGGCATAGCTGAGTGCATGACAAACGACCTAGCGCACCTTACTCTTCTTCTGAAAAGTCTGCAACATGACATGTTGCAGCCCGAAACGGGTCAGCACATGGAATATGTTGGCAAGATAACCCAGTAGGGCAAGTAACAGAATAAAGGCTAACACTATATTCATATATGGCTGGTGGAGGCTCTAAGGTTAAAGTTTTTGCATAAAGCCAAATTTTCCCTACAACAAAGGAATAACTTTTATTTTAACTATCATAATATTTGAAACATCATTGAGAAGGTTCCTCCAACGCAATCCCAATTAAAGCCATCTTTATTAACCCACAAAATTACATTTAGAGTGATGAGATCAATCCAATAATTCAAGTACCAGATACTCAAGATGTCCATAACCGGGGACACGGCTAATCATGATTAGTTTGTACACTCTGCAGAGGTTTGCGCACTTTTCCCCACAAGACTCGATCTCCTCCGTTGGATTTCTCGCACTGCATGGTGTTTGAGAAACGGATGACTGAGACACATTCTTTCAGAAGCATTTACTCTTTACCCCGGGTGGACCCGTACACCTACTTTCCCCTACATCTGCTAGTCCACCACTGAAAGAGCTCACACAACATACTCAACTATGCCAGAGCCCAAAATGGCATTGTGGCTGCACATGGAAGTTTCTAGCATGAATAGTTTTATGATCCCTTTGAGCCCAGGTGGCATTCCATAGGATAATCACACGGTACCCCCGAGATTTCCTAGGACAACACTGGATTCTCCAGGTGCCCTGCAACCAATCCACCCAGATGTGTATTAAAGTTGCCACCTTAAGTTGAACCATTAATCAATCTTACATCTGTTATGGATACTCTCAAACCCAATCCACGTCTACGAGCATAGCATGACAACCTAAGCCTAACGTAGAAGTAATTCCCAGGGTTTGATAATAAAGCAGATAATAGGTTCTACCTCAATCTACTTCCCAGACCCACATGTTAAGAGATCCTACTCATGCAATGTGTGAGGGTTAAACTAATGCATAAAAACTTGGTAATAAAGGGTATGATCAAAGTATTACTTGCTTTGCTGACGATTCGCAAAACCTAGGGATTCATAGTAGCACGCTTCGCACTCCGGAAATTCTATCGCAAGCAAACAATAGCATACATAAGCAACCAAACAAAGATGCACGGGTAAAACTCAAATAGAAGATCTAACCAGAAAGTTCAACTAAAGAACTCCGGTTTGTAAAAAGAATCAAATCAAACGGAGCAACGAAACTCAAACTACGAAAGAAACAAGGACCGTTTACTAGATTGAACTAAAGTCAAATTTTACAGTACCAAAACCTTGTTCAAGTTGGTTAAACAAAAAGAGGGCTTCTAGACGAAGATCTAGACGCTTGAATCGCTGATGACCCACAAGTGTAGGGGATCTATCGTAGTCCTTTCGATAAGTAAGAGTGTCGAACCCAACGAGGAGCAGAAGGAAATGATAGGCGTTTCCAGTAAGGTAGTTTCTGCAAGCACTAAAATTATAGGTAACAGATAGTTTTGTGATAAGATAATTGGTAGCAAGTGACAAAAGGTAAAAGTAAATAAGGTGCAGCAAGGTGGCCCAATCCTTTTTGTAGCATAGGACAAGCCTGGACAAACTCTTATGTAAGGTGAAGCGCTCCCGAGGACACATGGGAATTATCGTCAAGCTAGTTTTCATCACGATCATCTGATTCGCGTTCGGTACTTTGATAATTTGGTATGTGGGTGGACCGGTGCTTGGGTGCTGCCCTTACTTGGACAAGCCTCCCACTTATGATTAACCTCTAATGCAAGCATCCGCAACTACAAAAGAAGTATTAAGGTAAACCTAACCATAGCCTGAAACATATGGATCCAAATCAGCCCCTTAAGAAGCAATGCGTAAACTAGGGTTTAAGCTTCTGTCACTCTAGCAACCCATCATCTACTTATTACTTCCCAATGCCTTCCTCTAGGCCCAAAGAATGGCGAAGTGTCATGTAGTCGACGTTCACATGACACCACTAGAGGAGAGACAACATACATCTCATCAAAATATCGAACGAAGATCAAATTCACATGACTACTAATAGCAAGACTTCTCCCATGTCCCCGGGAACAAAAGTAACTACTCATAAGACATAATATTGTTCATGATCAGAGGGGTATTAATATGCATAATGGATCCGAGCATATGATCTTCCACCAAATAAACCAACTAGCATCAACTACAAGGAGTAATCAACACTACTAGCAACCGACCGGTACCAATCTGAGGTTTGGGTACAAAGATTGGATACAAGAGATGAACTAGGGTTTGAGAGGAGATGGTGCTGGTGAAGATGTTGATGAAGATAGCCCTCCCCAAGATGGGAGAGTTGTTGGTGATGACGGCGGTGACGATTTCGCCCTCCCGGAGGGAAGTATCCCCGACAGAACAGCTCTCCCGGAGCCCTAGATTGGTTTCCGCCTCGGTTCCGCCTCGAGACGGCAGCGTCTGGTCCCGAAAGCCTCCTTATGAATTTTTCCAGGTCAAAACACCTCATATAGGAGAAGATGGGCATCGAGGGCCTGCCAGCTGGCCTACGAGGCAGGGGGGCGCGCCCTGGGAAGGGGGGTGCGCCCCCACCCTCGTGGACAGCCGGTGGCCCCCCTCATGGGTTTCTTTTGCCAGATATTTTTTATATTTTCCGAAACGATGTTCTGTTGAGTTCCAGGGCTTTTGGAGTTGTGCATAATAGGTTTCCAGAGTTTGCTCCTTTTCCAGCCCAGAATTCCAGTTGCCGACATTCTCCTTCTTCATGTAAACCTTCTAAAATAAGAGAGAAAAGGCATAAGTATTGTGATAAAACATATAGTAACATCCCATAATGCAATAAATATCAACATATAAGCATGATGCAAAATGGACGTATCAACTCCCCCAAGCTTAGACCTCGCTTGTCCTCAAGCGAAAGCCGATATCGAAAAATATGTCCACATGTTTAGAGATAGAGGTGTCAATAAAAACAAAATACGGACATGAGGGCATCATGATCACTCTTATAATAGCAACTTAAGTAAATATAGTCATATGATTCTTATGCTAAAGTAACAAATCATTCACAATATCAAGTATGGATCATAAACTTCATGGCTCTGAGGTGACCTCAACCGTCTAGGGTGCTCAAACACCCAAGAGTAACAAGATCCGCAAGGGATTAGTGGGGGGAATCAAATATCTCTTGGTGGAAGTGTAGATCGATGCCTTCTCAAACAATCCTGAGGAAATCACCAAGTTTGATTGTCTAGGGAGAGAGATCGGGCAGAAATGGAGCTTTGAGCAACAATGGAGCTTTTGGGGAGGAAGAGGTAAGTCTTCATGGAGAAGAATACTCCCTTATATAGTGGAGAAGGGAATCCGGCCGTTGAGCAATAAGTGCTCTGCGACCTGCGGTACTACCGCTCCTTGGGAGTGGTACTACCGCAGTGCCTTCCTGCGGTACTACCGCAACACAGATACGTAGAGGAACGGGCCGGACCACGGTAGTATAAAAATAACTTCCGTGGGTACTTCCACTTCGATAAATATTGCGCAAAAGTCCAACACGGTACTACCGCGCAGGAGGCGCGGTACTACCGCGTAGGAGCGGATGTAAAAGATTACATCCGCGCCTACTGCCGCATGTGTTAAAACTGTGACCGACACTTACGATACTACCGCAGAGGAGAGCGGTACTACTGCAGTGCCTCGCTGTACTACCACACATCAGGAGCGGTACTACCGCGCTAGGGCGAATGTAAAAAATTACATCCGCTCCTACTACCGGAAGCCTGCGGTACTACCGCCCCAGGGAGCGGTACTACCATGGGCCTGTGCGGTACTACCGCTCCCTTGAGCGGTACTACCGCGGGTCACAGAACTTCTACATATTGGCACCCTTTCTGATGGCAAGAAAAAGGTAGACGGAAAGAGGCTCCATTGAAACAAAGGAAAGGTGGTGCAAAGGAAAAGATGTGTATGTGTTGATTCCTCCCTAACCTTTCCGAGGCGGACCCCCTCTTAATAGTACGACTTTCCTGCGACTCAAATCCACCGAAAAGAACCGAAAAGAAATGCCGTCTTCGACAAGCTTCGATGGGCACCAAATCGTCTCGTGCCAAAACGGGAGATCTCTGAAATGCTCAGTGCACACGATTAGTCCGCAAAAGTATTGTCATCAATCACCAAAACTACTTAGGAGAAATATGCCCTTACAATCTCCCCCTTTTTGGTGGATTGATGACAACACATGATTTGCACAAAGGATAAGATAGGGACATAGGCAAACCCGACCCTCTATAAGATATAGCTAAGCTCCCCCTAGATGTGTGCAAACTTTTGAAAATTGCTTTGGACTGCAAAGCACACATACTAGGATCAATGCTCCCCCTATATTTTGTAGACAACTCAAACCTAGCAATAATAGATATGGATAAAGACAAGATAACAAGGTAAAGCATGTGAGAAGGAATATAATGCACCACTAAGAAATAACCTCACAAGCTACTAAGCAAGCTAGATAATATGAAACGAGAGTGAGCATATGTCTTACACCATATGAAGGATAAAGTCTCACACGCCAACGAGGACACAAGACAAACCAACACGGAATAGAGTTCAACAACACAAACGACAGAAAGAACGCAAATCAAATCCTACACTCTCTCCCCCTTTGGCATCGAGACGCCAAAAAGGCAGAGAGGACACCTAGTCATAGATGGTAGCCACCGCCTAGGGAGAAGAAGGTCCGGCCTCGTCATCTAACTCCTCCCAGATGAGTGCATTCTCCTGCACCCAAGTCTCCTCAGAAGTGATGGACTTCTCATAGCCGTCTGACACATCCTGGCCCAAGGCCTTCAGGTGCATGATGTTGGTCTGGCGAGTCTTCTTCTCGTGCACATGAGCCTGATACTGGCCCTTGACCTGCATGCAAAACAGCGTCTTCATCTTCGTCTTCAGCTTCGTGGCCCAAGATGGCTCAGCAGATGACGATGTGGTGGCATGAGATCTATGCCCAGCCACACCGCCAGGAATATCCTCTGGATCCACATCCATGCGAGCAGCCTGCTCCCGAGTGGTAGTGTTGGCCCACTTGTCCTTCCGGCTGAGTTGAACGGGCTCGTGGCGCTGCACATTAGGAGCCCGAAACGGTATCCCTGGAGGAGTATTGTTGACCCAAGTGGACTCAATCAAATGCATCAGAAAGGGGCAATAGATAGGAACCTTCCTATGAAAAATGAGTTCTGAGTTCCTTCCAGATGACATTGGAGACGTCCAAGATCGTAGTGGGTTCATTCCGAGTGGCCTCGTAGAACAAAAGCATATCCACAAGGTAAGAGTGCACCTTGTCCTTGTCCCCCATGCGAGGAAACAACGTCTGGTGAAGGATCCTGTGCATCACATCAATGAAGGGGTTCAACACCATAGAGGTCTTGCCGTTGGGTAAAGCCTTCTCAACATAGTAAGGAAGAAGTTGATTCTTGCCGGCTGAAGTGGGGTTAGCATGAGGACGGAACCCAATAGGCGAGTCTTCACCATCGTCAGCAACATGCAGCAGATCCATAAACTCCTTCCACGTCGCAGACAGTTTCCTCCCATTTGTCATCCATGTCATGGTCCGTGCCTCATCAGTGTGGAAGTGAACTGAAGCAAAAAACTGTCCCTAATATCGCTGTCAAAGTCCTTGTGGAACGAGATAATGTCCTCGATCCCAAGGTGCTCTACAACCTCCACAGCTTCTCCAAAGTTGGCGGGGTACTTCCTCAAGTGTGCCATATCAATCCACTGCTGAGGGACAAAAGTGTTTTGCTTTTGGATGACATCAAGATATAACACATGATGTTGCTTTGTCCAGAAAAGGCCGAGACCGCGACCTTCAACTCTAGGATGCACATATGGGTTGACCATCCTCCGCTCCTGGAACTCTGGTTGAGGCATGGTATCCCAGTTGATCGCAACTGGCTTGGTCTTGGTTGCAGTAGCTTTGGTGGCTTTAGCTGGGCGCTGAGAGTCCTCTGCCGCATCGGTGTTGGAGGTACGGAACTGCTTGGACTCTGTAGCACGAGCGGGGTTCGAGCGACGAGGCTCGAAACTGGAGCCACCACCTATGACACACAACACAAACACGCGAGAAAGCAAACACCGTTAATGCAAAGACCATGGCCAAAACCAACAGGAAGTAGACACAAGATTATGAGGGAGACTACAGCAAAGTTTGGAATCAAAAAGGCGGATAAAGGTATCCACGGAACAAAAAAAATGTTCCGCTTGGAGCACGATACTACCTTGATCTGAGCGGAATTTTTTTTAGTGCCGCGCCCCTACGGTAGTACCGCGCCGGAGGCGCGGTAGTACCGCATGGGCGGATCTAGCAGAGGACCACCCCAGATCTGTCCCTTTCTTCACCAAGATTCAAACTTAGAAGTATTCTACCACAAAATAATGCATCTACTACAAGCCACACCTCCTAACTCCCCTTTTCACAGAACTATAAACACGAATATGGAATCACAAGATATTATCCCCAACCGCCTAGAGAAAAAAAAATGCAAGAACGAGAATGGGGGCGGGGAAAATACCGTGGTCCATGGCTAAGGGGAGCGGTGGGGAGCAATCCCACTGGTCGAAACGAGTGGAGGGCGGCCGGAGACGGAGATCCGGCGAAGAACTCCGCCGTCGTTCTTGGAGAGGAGAGAGAGAGGAGAGTGGGGGGAAATGAGGGGATAAGGGAGAGAAAACCTCCCCAGCCCCGCACTTAACCCCCACGGGCCATCGCAGCGTGGTACTACCGCTGGTCATTGCGGTAGTACCGCCCTGGGTGGAAGTACCGCACCAAGGGCGGTAGCACCGCTCCCCCAGCGGCAGTAAAAAATTACTGCCATGCCAGGGGCGGTAGTACCGTGCCACTCTTGTGAGAAGGAAGCACAAATCTCCTTCTCTCCTCAGCGGTAAAACGTGGCTTGCTATGATAGTACCGTATGTCCAAGAACTTTGGTTAGGGCCAAAAACGATCTAAAGCAAAACAAAGACACCCAAAAACCACAAGGCAAACAAAAGCACACACGAAAGGACAAGCAACAAACTCTCAAAAGAGAGGGCGGTGGCCGGAGCCACCTACTTTTGAGTAAGTTGGTATGGCACCGCGAAGAATTATCCTTGGGTCCATGACCAAAACTCGTCTTTGAAGTACAAGTGTCATCATAAATGATGAATGTGGAAGAGTTGATCAATTTATGCATAATGGGGGGAGGGAGAGTTCATTGAGAGAACAACACTCCCCCTATGTCCATGCGTACATCTAGGCAAGATAATCATATTGAGTGGGAGGAGTGTGTGCAAGGTTTCAAGCCACATTGCTCAAATCGATGATATTTTGCTCATGCCTTAACTTGCGAAATCTTGCTTCATCCAATGGCTTCGTGAAGATATCTGCAAGGTTATCATGAGTGTTGACATAGTGAAGCTCTATTTCTCCTCGTCGAATATGATCCCGGATGAAGTGATACCGAATCTCAATATGCTTCGTCTTGAAGTGTTGCACCGGGTTGAGAGAAATCTTGATGGCACTTTCATTGTCACACCAAAGAGGCACTTTGTCACAAGTGACACCGTAATCCTTTAAAGTTTGCCTCATCCATAGAAGTTGAGCACAACAACTGCCAGCTGCCACATACTCTGCTTCGGTGGACGAGAGAGACACACAACTTTGCTTCTTGGAAGACCAACTTACAAGAGAGCAAGCAAGGAATCGGCACCCTCTGGAAGTGGACTTTCTATCCACTTTCTCTCCTGCCCAATCCGAATAAGAGAAACCTACAAGGTTGAAGTTTGCTCCTCTTGGGTACCATAAGCCAAAGTTTGGGGTATGAGCCAAATATCGAAAGATTTGCTTGACTGCCACAAAGTGACTTTCCTTAGGTGAGGCTTGAAACCGTGCACAGATTCCCACACTCAACATAATATCCGGTCTAGATGCACAAAGGTAAAGCAAGGAACCAATCATAGAACGATATACCTTTTGATCCACCGCTTTACCATTGGGATCAATGTCAAGTTGGCACTTGATTGGCATTGGAGTAGTAGCCGGCTTGACATCACTTAGATTAAACCTCTTGAGCATGTCTTGAGTGTACTTGGCTTGTTTGATGAAGATTCCTTCTCTTCTTTGCTTAATCTCAAACCCAAGGAAGTACTTCAACTCTCCCATCATGGACATCTCAAAATGCATGGTCATGGGTGCGGTAAACTCATCATTGAAAGCTTTGTTAGGAGAACCAAAGATAATATCATCAACATATAGTTGGCAGACAAACAACTCCCCTTTGACCTTCTTAGTAAAAAGAGTGGGGTCGATTTTCCCAATTTCAAACCCACGATCTTGCAACAACTCGGTAAGATGCTCATACCACGCACGTGGGGCTTGTTTAAGGCCATAGGGCGCCTTATTGAGTTGATACACGTGATTGGGGAACTTAGGATCCTCGAACCCCGGGGGTTGTTTGACATACATCAACTCATTAATAGGACCATTAAGAAATGCACTTTTCACATCCATTTGTTGCAACTTAAAGTTATGATGAGAGGCATAGGCAAGCAACAAACGGATAGATTCAAGGCGAGCAACGGGGGCAAAAGTTTCACCGTAGTCGATACCCTCGACTTGGGAGTAGCCTTGAGCCACCAATCGCGCATTGTTGCAAATGAAAATGCCATGAGCATCCTGCTTGTTCTTAAAGATCCACTTGGTTCTGATGACATTATGGTTCTCCTTTGGCCTCGGCACCAGACGCCACACTTTGTTGCGCTCAAAGTTGTGGAGTTCTTCATGCATGGCATTAAGCCAATCAGGGTCTTCGAGCTCCTCATAGACCTTTTGAGGTTCAACACAGGAGACAAAAGCTTGATGAGCACAATAGTTTGCTAATTGTCTACGAGTGCTTACCCCCTTTGTGATGCTTCCAAGAATATTCTCCATGTGATGTTCTCTAGAAGCAAGCCCGGAGGCAACTTTTTCAGCACGACGCTCCAATTGCTCTTCAAGAGAAAATTGAGGATCACTAAGTTGATCATCTTGAGCGACGTCAAGAGCCTGATCTTGATCTTGAGCTTCCTCTTGATCTTGATCTTGCTCAAGGGAGAGAACTTGGCCTTGTGCATCATTTGGTGGCTCACCACCATCTTGTGATTGATCTTGCACTTGGCCTTGTTCGTCCGGTTGAGGGCCTTCACTTTGTTCTTCGGAATCTTGTGGGTCTTGGGTTGGTGATGGATCCACTTGAGTGGAACATTGTCCTTTTCCTTCGGCCACAAGGGGTTCCTCAATGGGTAGGATATAGCCAACACCCATTCTGATTATGGCTTGAGGAAGAATTTCATCACCTACATCACAAGTACCACTTTGCTCCACTTGAGAGCAGTTATTCTCATCAAACTCTACGTTACACGTCTCCTCAATGAGTCCATTGGACTTGTTGAGGACACGGTAAGCATGAGAGTTTGTAGCATAACCAACAAATATGCCCTCATGAGCTCTAGACTCAAATTTAGACAAACGAGCACCTTTCTTAAGGATGAAACACTTACACCTGAACACCCGGAAGTACTTGAGATTGGGCTTGTTACTGGTAAGAATCTCATATGGAGTCTTGTTTAAGCCTTTGCGGAGATAGAGCCGATTGGATGCATGACATGCGGTGTTGATGGCTTCGGCCCAAAATTTGTATGGAGACTTGAATTATGCCATCATGGTCCTTGTCGCGTCCATCAATGTCCGGTTCTTTCTCTCCGCTACACCATTTTGTTGAGGGGTATAAGGTGCGGCATATTGATGTTTGATCCCCTCATCACTAAGAAAGTCATCCAAGGTGTAGTTCTTGAACTCGGTGCCGTTGTAACTTCGGATCATCAAGATCTTTGCATCATGTTGACGTTGAGCTTCATTTGCAAAGTTGATGATGGTTTGTTGGGTCTCACTCTTCTTCTTGAAGAAATATACCCATGTGTATCTTGAATAATCATCCACAATCACCAAGAATTACTTTCTGCCCCCAAGACTATTAAAGGATGGAGGCCAAAAGAGATCCATGTGAAGGAGCTCTAATGGTCTTTTTGAGTAGATGATAGTCGTGGGAGGGTGAGCCGTCTCATGTAGCTTTCCTTCAATACAAGCACTGCAAGCACGATCTTTGGCAAAGCTAACATTTGTTAGTCCACGAACATGGTCCCCCTTGAGAAGACTTTGCAAAGATCTCATATTGACATGGGCTAACCGGCGATGCCAAAGCCATCCCACGTCAACTTTAGCCATTAGGCATGTCGCGGTCTTAGTGGGTTGCTCCGAGAAGTTAACCACATAGAGACCGTTCTCGACATGTCCAACATAGGCTACTTTAAGAGTCTTGCTCCACAACAGGGCCACGGTATCAATATCAAAGAATGTGGCCAAGCCCATGAGTGCAAGTTGACGAACAGAAAGTAAGTTGTATGCAAGGGACTCAACAAGCATGACTTTCTCGATCGTGAGATCATGAGAAACGACAACCTTGCCAAGTCCCAATACCTTAGAAGATGAAGCATCACCCCATTCGACGTTGGTGGCCATTGATGAACCTTGATGCACGTCCACCACCAAGTCTTTGCTTCCGGTCATATGATTTGTGGCTCCATTATCGAGCAACCATGATCCCCCACCGGAAGCAAACTCCTACATGAGATCAATGCTTGGATTTAGGTACCCATTTGGTAATGGGTCCTTTGAGGTTAGTAACAAGGGTCTTAGGAACCCAAATTGACCATTCAATGTACTCATAAGAAGAACCAACAAATTTCGCAAAGACATGACCATCACTAGCAGGACATAAAACATATGAAGGATTAAAGTCGCTGGCTATGTTTGATGGCATGGTATGGTTTTCTTGACTCCACTACTTTTCACATTGTTCTTCTTCTTAGAGGCACCCTCTCCCTCTTTCACAAATGTTTGTTTGAGAGGAGGAGGTTGCTTGGTCTTGTCGTTCTTCTTCTTCTTGGTCTCGGGAGCAAACCCAATTCCTTCCTTTGCCACAAACTCCTTTTGATTGCTCAAAAGATCGTTGAGGTTCTTCTCACCTTGTATACATGTCACAAGGCCTTTCTCAAGTTGCTTCTTCAACTTGGCATTCTCTTCAACAAGATGCACATGCTCGCAACATGGGTCAGTATCATTTGCATTATCTATCAACACCATGCGAGGAAAGATAGCTTTCTCCTTGGTTAGCAAAACTTGGAGTTGATCATGAGACTCTTTGAGAGAAGCATGTACACCTTTCAAGGCCTTGTGAGCCTTGTCAAGTGTAAAAAACTCCTCCTTGAGTCTAGCATGGTCAACCACAAGTTTTGCCTTCTCGGAATTAATCATACGAGAGACAACTAAAGCATGATCGAGATCTTTCTTTAGTTTAGCATGATCATCGTTGTGTGACTCCTCAAGAGCCAAACGAAGACCACGCTCTTCCTCTAGAGCATTAGAGAGATCTGATATCTCATTGGCATAGTCTCGACTATGTCCTTCCATTTTAGAAACGGTCTCCTCGTGAGCCTCGATCATGTCATTGGCCTCACCGAGTTGTTCCAAGAGAGCAACGGGGTGCTTCTCGGGTTTGCCCTTGAGTTTGCTCATAAACAACCAAAATTCATTCTTTTCCTCCTCTGCCTCCTCACTCTCATCAATACAATCCGTCAATGAAGGATTAGAGGTGATGGTAGTGTTGATGTTGGGAGTTACCTTGTTGGTGGCCTTAGCCATGAGACACTTGGCGGTGATGTTCTCATTTGGTGAGTCAAAGAGAGATGAGCGTGGAGTAGTAGCAATAGAAATTGTGGCCATGGTGACCACCTCATCATCTTCATCATGATCATCATCAACATATTCTTCTTGAGCCACCAATCCTTTGGGAGGGGTCTTCTTGTTGAGGTTGTTCTTGTTGGGATAAGACTTGGCCTTGTCCTTTCGGATAAGCTTGCCTCCATAGTCTTCTCTTTTCTCATATGGGCAATCTACAACAAAGTGGCTCACATTTCCACACTTGAAGCATGTTCTCACTCGTTGCTTGCCCTTGTTGCCACTTGAGTTGTTATTGTTGAAGTTGGGCCTTGAGTTCTTCTTGTTACCCCAAAATTGCCGTGATGCAAGAGTCATGTGCTCATGATAGGCATATTTGGTGTCCTCGGGGCTACACTCATCGCCATCCTCTTCCTCCTCTTCTTCCACACAAGCCTTGGCTTTTAAGGCAAGGTTAGCCTTCTTTGATCGTTGAGCTCTTAAAACCGCATTGTCGGCGGTCTTGTCCAAGATCCTCATGGCAACAAACTCATCCAACACTTCATTTGAAGATAAAGTGTGGAAGTCCGGTCTTTGGTGGATGACGGAGGACATGGCCTTGTGGTAAGGCATCATGGCCTTGAGAAACTTGCGCTTGATCCAATTATCATCCGTGTCCTTGCTCCCATGATCTCGAAGTGAAACCGCAAGAGTGGTTAATCTCCGATAAAGTTCATGGGGATCTTCATCTTCGATCATAGCAAACTCATCAGCTTCATCTTGCACAACTTCATAGTTTGAGCGTTGAATGCTTACGCTTCCCTTGTACATGGAACCAACATGCTCCCATGCTTCCTTGGCCACGGTGAAGGGTCGAAGGTGTGCAATGCCTTTTGGTGGGATAGCATCTTGAAGTATGCCAAGAACGGACTCGTTGAATTGATGATCCGCAGCTTCTCTCGGAGTTAAGTTGTCGGGATCATGTGGGTAGAAACCTTGCTCAATGATTCTCCAAAGATTAGTAGAACAATGATTTAAGTGACGTTTAAAGCGAAACATCCAAGTAGCAAAATCAGAATTTTTCATGAACTTAGGAGGAGGACCAACGGAATTTAAATGCGGAGTAGGAACGGGTCCTCCATAGTGGGTAGGAGGAGCGGAGTGGGCAAAAATCCCACTCCCATTCTTAGTAACCGGGGCTTGCTCACTACTAGCTTCTCCCTTGTCGGGAGTAGCCTCCGACATGTTGGTAGCGGGACGAACCACTTCCAACAGTGTGGTGGATAATTTAAGTCCCTCGAGCAGTTCCTTAAACATGCCTTTGACCTCGGTCGCTAGTGATTCTTTCCTAGTGACCATCGCCACATTGAACTCCTCACGAGAGACCGAAGCTCCCCCATCGGACGTAGGCAAGGACGGAGTTCCACGGGAGTGTCCCTCAGTGTCGACTACGTTGTCACCCATACTCTTCGGACGGTAAAGTCCTTATAAAGAGACGAGGATCTGATACCAATTGAAAGGATCGATATGGTTGACTAGAGGGGGTGGTGGTGAATAGGCAACTAACAATTTTTAGCTTTTCTTAACCTATTTAAGTTAAGCAATAAAGTAAGTTGTCTAGATATGCAACTAGGGTGACAACTTATCAGAAGCAAAGATAACAACCTCACAAGCAAGCTAGCTAAGGTAAACAAGGAAAGCTTGCACAAGTAAAGGAAAGAAATAACCACAAGTGGAGCCGGTGAAGACGAGGATGTGTTACCGAAGTTCCTTCCCTTTGAGAGGAAGTAAGTCTCCGTTGGAGCGGTGTGGAGGCACAATGCTCCCCCAAGAAGCCACTAGGGCCACCGTATTCTCCTCACGCCCTCACACAATGCAAGGTGCCGTGATTCCACTAGTGGTGCCCTTGAAGGCGGCAACCGAACCTTTACAAACAAGGTTGGGGCTCTCTCCACAACAGAATTGGAGGCTCCCAACGACACCACGAAGCTTCACCACAATGGAATATGGCTCTGAGGTGACCTCAACCATCTAGGGTGCTCAAACACCCAAGAGTAACAAGATCCGCAAGAAATTAGTGGGGGTATCAAATGTCTCTTGGTGAAAGTGTAGATCGATGCCTTCTCAAGCAATCCCAAGGAAATCACCAAGTTTGATTGGCTAGGGAGAGAGATCGGGCAGAAATGGAGCTTTGAGCAACAATGGAGCTTTTGGGGAGGAAGAGGTAAGTCTTCGTGGAGAAGAAGACCCCCTTATATAGTGGAGAAGGGGATCTAGCCGTTGAGCAATAAGTGCTCTGCGACCTACGGTACTAGCGCTCCTTGGGAGCGGTACTACCACAGTGCCTTGCGGTACTACCGCAGGGACCTGCGATACTACCACAGCGCAGATACGTAGAGGAATGGGCCGGACCACGGTAGTATAAAAATAACTTCCGTGGATACTTCCACTTCGATAAATATTGCGCAAAAGCCCGACACGGTACTACCGCGCAGGAGGTGCGGTACTACCGCGTAGGAGCGGATGTAAAAAATTACATCCACACCTGCTACCGCATGTGTTAAAACTGTGACCGACACTTACGGTACTACCGCAGAGGAGAGCGGTACTACCACAGTGCATCGCGGTACTACCGCACATCAGGGGCGGTACTACCGCGCTAGGGCAGATGTAAAAAATTACATCCGCTCCTACTACCGCAAGCCTGCGGTACTACCGCTCCAGGGAGCGGTACTACCGTGGGCCTGTGCGGTACTACCGCTCCCTTGAGCGGTACTACCACGGGTCACAGAACTTCTACATATTGGCACTATTTCTGATGGCAAGAAAAAGGTAGACGTAAAGAGGCTCCATTGAAACAAGGGAAAGGTGGTGCAAAGGAAAAGATGTGTACGTGTTGATTGCTCCCTAACCTTTCCGAGGCGGACCCCCTCTTAATAGTACGACTTTCCCGTGACTCAAATCCACCGAAAAGAACCGAAAAGAAACGCCATCTTCGACAAGCTTCGATGGGCACCAAATCGTCTCGTGCCAAACCGGGAGAACTCTGAAATGCTCAGTGCACACGATTAGTCCGCAAAAGTATTGTCATCAATCACCAAAACTACTTAGGAGAAATATGCCCTTACAACTGGTGTTCTCTGAGCTTCTCAAGAACCAAACGCAAATGTTCCTCATGTTCCGCTTTGTTCTTCGAATACACCAAGATATCATCAATGAATACCACGACAAACTTATCCAAGAACTCCATGAACACCTTATTCATCATACTCATGAAATAGGCAGGGGCGTTAGTCAATCCAAATGACATGACCGTATACTCATATAGCCCATACCTTGTGGTGAAGGCTGTCTTAGTATTTTTTTTTTCTCGGATCTTCAACTGGTGGTATCCTGATTGTAGATCGATTTTGGAGAATACTTTAGCTCCTTGAAGTTGGTCGAACAAATCGTTGATCATCGGCAGTGGGTATTTATTCTTAATCATCACTTTGTTCAATGCTCGATAATCAACGACCATCCTTAAAGATCCATGCTTCTTCTCGACCAAGAGCACTGGGGCTCCCCAGGGTGATGAACTTCGTCGAATAAATCCTTTCTCCAATAACTCCTTAATCTGCTTCTTGATCTCCTCTAGATCATTTGCTGGCATCCGGTTTGGTCTCTTCGATATTGGTCCGGTGCCTGGCAATAGCTCTATCAAAAACTCAATGTCTCTATCTGGCGGCATGCCTAGTAGCTCCTCTGGAAATACATCCGGGTAATCCTTTACTACGGGTACTTCCTCCTGAACAACTCCCGAGAGAGAATTTAGTTGTGTCCTCCTAGGCGCATGCCTAGATACATACTTGATCCTTTTTCCCTCCGGGGTGGTCAGTAAAATCGACTTACTGGCACAATCGATGTTCCCTCCATACATCGATAGCCAATCCATACCTAGTATCACATACAATCCTTGTGACTCCAAAACTATTAGGTCTGAGGGGAAAACATGGCATCCAATGGTCAATGGCATCTGAAAACTGTTGGGGAACGTAGTATTTAAAAAAATTTCCTACGATCACGCAAGATCTATCTACTAGATGCATAGCAACGAGAGGGGAGAGTGTGTCTACGTACCCTCGTAGACCGGGAGCGGAAGCGTCAAGTGACGCGGTTGATGTTGTCGAACTTCTTCGCGATCCAACCGATCAAGCACCGAACGTACGGCACCTCCGCGTTCAGCACACGTTCAGCTTGATGACGTCCCACGAGCTCTTGATCCAGTTGAGCTTCACGGGAGAGTTACGTCAGCACGACGGCGTGGTGACGGATATGATGTATCTACCGGCGCAGGGCTTCGCCTAAGCACTGCAACGGTATGACCGAGGTGTGTTTCTGTGGAGGGGGGCACCGCACACGGCTAAAACAATTCAACTTGTGTGTCCTAGGGTGCCCCCTGCCCCCGTATATAAAGGAGCAAGGGAGAGGCCGGCCCAAGAGGGGGCGCGCCAAGTGTGGGGAGTCCTACTAGGACTCCCAAGTCCTAGTAGGATTCCCCTTTCCTTTCTGGAGTAGGAGAGAAGGAAAGAGGGGGAGAGGGAGAAGGAAAAGGAGGCTGCACCCCTTGTCCAATTCGGACCAGAAGGGGGGCACGCGCCTCCTTCCTTTTGGCCTCTCTCTTCTATTCCCGTAACTCCCCAGTACTCCGAAAATACCCGAATCACTCGGAACCTTTCCGATGTCCGAATATAGTCGTCCAATATATCGATTTTTACGTCTCGACCATTTCGAGACTCCTCGTCATGTCCCCGGTCTCATCCGGGACTCCGAACTCCTTCGGTACATCAAAACTCATAAACTCATAATACCGATCGTCATCAAACGTTAAGCGTGCGGACCCTACGGGTTCGAGAACTATGTAGACATGACCGAGACTCATCTCCGGTCAATAACCAATAGCGGAACCTGGATGCTCATATTGGCTCCTACATATTCTACGAAGATCTTTATCGGTCAAACCGCATAACAA
>LR738711.1:232342249-232392620 GCA_902687465.1 Secale cereale | reverse complement strand
TTGTTGTTGTTGTTGTTGTTGTTGTTGTTGTTGTTGTTGTTGTTGTTGTTGTTGTTGTTGTTGTTGTTGTTGTTGTTGTTCTGATTGTCCTGGTTCTGGACAAGAAGTTGCATCAAAGTGTTCTGCTGCTGGACCAACTGAGTGAGCTCAGGGGGAAACTGAAATCTGGGCTCACGTCTCGGAGGCATCTGATGGGTTTAGAGGGAAGAGATTAGAATAGAAATGAGGTCTAGGGGGAAATTCACAACCCATATGCACATGAGACAAACACAATCATATCACACCAATCAATTTCAAACAAGGGCATACAAAAGATCTAAACTAACGTTACAAAGTGCTCGAACTTCTACTATATGGGGGAAAACTACTAGTCATATGGTGGTCATCTAGAAATTTTGATCGGCGGAAGATTCCATGATATCTACTCCAGCTTCATCTTCATAGTCACCATCACTATCATCAGGGTATGAGTCGGTGTCATCGATGATGATGTAGTCCTCAGAACGAATCTCCTTGGTTCTTCTTCTTCTCCTCCTGGTGCGGGATCTCCCATGAATACTCATAGCTTCCTTGTCAGGTCATCATTCTTCTCCACAAGTATTTCGATTTCCTCCTCGTATCCGTCACGTGAAAACTTGAGTTCCTCTTCTAACTCCGAGTTCCTGGTAAACCCCCCGATATGGCGGTACCTATATAAACCAAGGGGCAGGGCTCGTAGACAGCACACAACGATCGATCAACCTATACTTTGTACTCCATCCCAAATCAATAGGGTACAACTAGGACATAGGGTTTTATCTCTTATGAGAGTCAATGGTGCCCTCGACTAGGGGGTACTCATCATGTCGTCTCCCCTCCAGGAGGGCCGAGCCAAGGACCCCATAATGGTTCATGAATGGGCCACTTGGAGAGGCCCATGACGCATATGCGGGAGATTCCACCAGACTTGGCGCACAAGACTAGGCCTCCTATAAATTATATAAACCAATTCTAGGCTAGTCAATAGATCATCTCATATTCTATAGGAGAACTAACGCATATGATCTCGAGGTAGATCATGTTGTACGTTGTACCCCATCACAATCAATATAACAAGACCATGAGGTAGGGTTTTAAATATTTGATAGGGCCCGAACCTAGGTAACATCGTATCTTTCCCTACTTCATGTTACCATTTACCCGAGACCACCAGCTCGGGACCCCCAACCTAAGATCCGCAGGTTTTAGCACCAACATTGATGGCCCATATAGATCTTTGCTGGTAGCCCCCCTCCTGGCCGCGCCGCCAGGGCGCCTGGGCCCCCCCAGGCCTCTTCTGACGCCCCCCTTTGGCATATATTTACACCGCGTCCCGAAACCCTCGAGGACGGAACCCTTTTTCGCGATCTCATCTCTGTTCCGCCGCCGCCGCGCTTCCAAGATCGGGAGCACCAGGAGAACTCTTCCCGGCACCCTGCCGGAGGGGAGGATCACCACCGGGAGCTTCTCCACCACCATGGACGCCTCCCGGATGAGTTGTGAGTAGTCTCCCTTGGACCATGGGTCCATGACCAGTAGCTATGTGATGTTCTCCTCCCCTCTTTGTCCTTCACCGATTAGACCTCGTGAGCTGCCCTACATGATCGAGGCACATATGTAATCCTTATGCTGTTGCTATGATGAGTTTGCTGGGATCCGATGGATTATGAGATTATGTTCAGATTGTGTGTGAGTAATATATTTGATTTACCTCTTTTATATTTATGTTCTGGAGTAATTCTTGCATGTTCTCCGTTGCTGTTTATTGCTTTGGCCAAGTAGTAGGTAGTAACTCCAAGAGGGAATGTTATGCTTGATTGTGGGTTCATGCCCCTCGATGACTAGCTTGAGTGACAGAAACATGAGTCTAGGGGATGTGCTGTTGCCACAAGGGGGAAAACAACAGTGCTTGTACTTGCGGGTGCAAGGATTGTTTACTTTACGCAAAGTTCTTTTAATGCAGTTGTCTGTTGCTTTGAGTTTACACTATGGGTGGGACTCGCAACTTAATACCAGCGAGATGTTCTGGATAGATATCTCAAGGTGGATGATTAGTAGTAGATGCAGATGGATTTCGGTCTACTTGCCTTGGCGTACCGCCCATGCTTTTGAGCCTCTACCTTTCTTTGCAGCATAGCTAGCATTGGTTTGCGCACATAATCCTGTCAATTGCCCAGCTGTAATTCGTTTACCTCACTTAGCTGTTTTATCGTCTTTTGGGAGAGAGACATCACTAGTGAACATCATGGGACCCCGGTCCATATTACCATCATTGATCACACCCACTATTTACTTTCTGTTCTTACTTACTAGTTGCAGTCATACCTATCACTATTATCTCTTGCGTTTGATCCTTTGTAAACGACAAGGCCGGAGGGATTGACAACCTCTCTGTACTCGTTGGGAGCAAAGTTATTTGTATTTGTGTGCAGGTCCTGTCAATCGCTAAGTTGCGCCGCTAGCAGTTGACACCTTCTTGTTGACCCTCGGAGTCTCAGGGGATTCGATCCTTGGTATCTTTGCCAAGGGAAAACTACCGCTACACTGCATCTCAAACCTTCCACTTGGGGTAACCAACGAGGGGCGAGAAGCCATCAAGCAAAGTTTTCTGGCGCCGTCGCCGGGGACTCCACTCTTCAAGATAGGGGAGTTGCACGCTATCATTTACCTTTGCTTTTTAGTCTTGTTAGTTTACCTTTCAGCTTTTGCTTTAGTTCCCTTTATCAAAAATCACAAAAATAGTTATCTTGCTTGCTTGCTGCTATGGGTTCCACCGAGAACACCAAGTTGTGTGACTTCACTAGTCATAACAACGATGACTTTATCTGCACGCCTATTACTACACCTGCCACTTCAGCACCTTCTTATGAAATTAAACCTGCTTTACTGAACCTAGTTATGAAAGATCAATTCTTCGGTGCTGGAGATGATGCTGCTTTACACTTAAACAATTTTGTTGAACTCTGTGATATGCAAAAGTACCAAGAAATAGATGGTAATATTGTTAAGCTTAAGCTTTTTCCTTTCTCCTTGAGAGGAGGAGCTAAAATTTGGTTTCAATCTTTGCCTAGAAATAGCATAGATTCTTGGGACAAGTGCAAGGATGCCTTTATTGGGAAGTACTATCCACCTGCTAAAAATATCCAACTAAGGAGTAACATAATGAATTTCAAACAATTGGATAATGAACACGTTGCCCAAGCTTGGGAACGCATGAAATCTCTTGTCAAGAACTGCCCTACTCATGGTTTGACTACTTGGATGGTTATCCAAACTTTTTATGCAGGCTTGAACTTTACCTCGCGGAACCTGTTAGATTCGGCCGCGGGAGGAACCATTATGTCAACTACACTTGGTGCTGCCACGAAGCTTCTCGATGAGATGATGACCAATTATTCCCAATGGCACACCGAACGCGCTCCAACAGGTAGGAAGGTAAACTCTGTCGAGAAGATTTCCTCCCTAAATGAAAAAGTTGACTTGATCATGTCTCTACTTTCCAAGCAATCTTCTATTGATCCTCATGATGTTCCTTTAAATTCTTTGATTGCTCAAGAACAAGTAGATGTGAACTTTATCTCTAGAAACAATTTTAATAATAATGCTTATGGGAGTAATTTTGGTAGCAATCCTAGACCGTTCCCCTCTAATTCCTATGGGAACAACAATGCTTATCCTAGCACCAAGAACTCCACTTCTGAACTAGAGATTATGCTTAAAGATTTCATCACTACCCAAAAAGCCTTCAATAAGAGTGTAGAAGAAAAACTAGCCAAACTAGATGATCTCTCTTCGAAGGTAGACAATTTAGCCCATGAGGTAGAGTTACTTAAAATTAGAACTTCCCCTCTTGAGGAGAGGAAGACCACTCCTATGAATGCTATTCAAGTGCAAATTAATGAAAACATTAGGATGTTGGCTAAACTTAAAGAGAGATGGGCTAGAGAAAAGGAGGAAGAAGATAGAATTAAGAACCTTCCTACCCACCACACTGTTGCTACTATCCAAGTTGTTGAGGATATCCAAACTCTTAGCACCCAATGCACTCCTGGTCCCATTGGACCTATTAATGGTGATGCTACGACCATAGAAACTACCAAACAAGTGAGCCTAAAGGACACCACTACCACTTTACTTGATAGTAGTGACCTTGATTTTGATAATTGCACCCTTACCGAAGTTATTGATTTCCTTCACAAGATGTCTAGAGATCCCCGCACTAGCACACTCAACCTTGCCTTCACGGAGCATATCACTAATGCTCTCATCAAAGCTAGGGAGGAGAAACTTAGGGTAGAAGCCTCCATACCTAGAAAGCTAGAAGATGGTTGGCATCCTATGATTAAAATTAAGTTGAATAACTTCTCTTGCTATGCTTTATGTGATGTTGGAGCTAGTACCTCCATTATGCCCAAAAGAATATATGATATGCTTAAATTGAAACCTTTTGATTCTTGTTCTTTTGGTGTTCGTCTTGTTGATTCTTCCATAAAGAAACCTTTGGGGAGGATCGACGATGTTCTTATCATTGTCAATGACAATTATGTTCCCGTTGATTTTACTATTATGGATATTGAATGTGAACCTTCTTGTCCAATTATTTTGGGACGTCTTCTTCTTCGCACCGTTGGTGCTATCATTGACATGAAAGAGGGGAATATAAAATTCCAATTTCCTCTCAAGAAAGGGATGGAACACTTCCCTAGAAATAAGATTAAGTTACCTTTTGAGTCTGTTATACGGGCTAGCTATTCTTTTACTCTTGATAAGACTTGATCTCTTTGCATTATGCCTAGCTTAAAGGCATAAAAGAAAGCGCTTTTGGGAGGCAGCCCACAATGAATAAAATTTTATTTTTGCTTTTGTTGTGTCTTGATGTTTGTTACTACAGTAGCATCATCATTGTATCTTTACTTTTCAGCTTTGTGCCAAGTTTAGCCTCTGATTGCAAGAAAGTTAAAAAGTTGTGACGTGCTGTCCAGGAAACAGATTCTGTCCTTGGACAGAAAAATTTGTATAAAATCACCAGATCATCTTTTTGGTCTGAATTTTTTCGACAGCGTGCTCTATATAATTGGCTTTCGGGTGTCTGTTCTGAGTTTTTTGATTTGAGTTGCAGAAGTGCCCGAAAAAATTATTTACTACCTGCTGGTCTGTTTTTCGCAGATTCTGCCCTGTTTTGCCTTTCCTTCGTTTTGCAAACCTTGAGCTTGCTTTTTCTTTGCAAAAACCTTTTGGCAATCTTGAGAAACAGTAGACCTTCAAGATTATCTTTATTTCCAGCAAGGAAAAATTATTTTATTATGGGTACTAACCTCGCTAATCAGATTATGATGAGTTATGTATGAAGGGAGTTTTCAAGTGTGCGAGGGAAGATGATAAAAAGATTCAGGAGTGTCAAACGCTCAAGCTTGGGGATGCCCCCGTGCACCCCTAAGAAATATTCAAGAAGACTCAAGCGTCTAAGCTTGGGGATGCCCCCGTGCATCCCCTTCTCCATCAACAATTATCAGTTCGTCTTTCGTTCCACTATATTTTTATCACTTCATGTGTTATGTGCTATGCTTGGAGAGTCTTGCTTTCAGTTTCCTTTTTAGTTTTCTTTAGCTTTGCTTGCTTTTCATAACGAGTTGGAACCCAGCTTTCTTTGTGTGGGAGAGAAACACGCTCCACTTCAACCTAGAACACAACATAGAATTTTCATGTCTATCTTTGTTGTCTGTGTTCTTTGTCTTTCAATAGCTACTATCATGTTCAGCTCTTAGTTTTCATGCTTTACTTTTTAAAGAGCTTTTGTTTAGTTGGTCGCTGGAACTCTCTTGATTTATCATGCTTATCTTGTTAAGAGAGTTGGCTTCTGTTGCACTGGTTGATATGTCTATGATAAAAATGCTATGTGCATAATGGTGCTTAGTAGTTCATGTTTTCTTATGGTTAGTCTCAAATAGCTGGGGTGTTCTTAATGTGTTATTGAAGTACCAACATGATTTGTTTGCCTATGATGTGGTATGGTTTAGTGATATCTTCCTCCAAGAATTTATTTTGATTGACTTGGCGTATGCTCACGCATATTTAAGACTGTAAAGAAAGTCTATCAAGCCTTGATGATCTTTAATTTATGAGTAGCGATATAACTTCCATGCCCGATTCAATGTTGCTTTGTCGCTCTGCATGATTATGACCATCATTGCTCTCTTAGTTGGTCGCTCCCAGTCTTTTGCTAACCTTCGCCTGTACTAAGCGGACTGACTGCTTGTGCATCCAAAATCCTTTAAACGAGTTATGCCACATGAGTCCACCATACCTTCCTATACATGGTATTTACCTGCCATTCCTAACGAAGACTTTCGTGTACCATCTCGAAATTAATCAAAAGCATTTCTATTTTGTGCCTCTGTTTTAGCTCATGAGGAAGTAGTAGTTAATTCATGATCTTTTTAAGTTGGACAAGCTTCACCCCGGGATTGCATGTCTAATGTGCAAACCCCTAATACGAAAAGGAACTGGCAAAGAGTGCGCCCGACTCATTAAAAAATATACAACAAACAAACCCTCCTTCACACTTTGTTCATGAGAAATCAGAAAACTTTGGCAGTGATAAACAAAGGAGATTAAGAGGATGTGATCGTCCTCGTGCGGGAGCCGTTCCTCAAAAATTGTCCAGCTCGAGAAGTAATTGAGTTATCTACTAGCATTCGTTGACGAAATATGCATCTCTAAAAAAAATAATTTTTACCTTTTTAAAACCAAGAGCTCTCGTACATGTTTAGTTTTTGTTTCCGACCACGGGTTTTCAACCTTGCCATCAAAAGCCACGGTTCGAGAGTCTCCACCTTCTTTCTTCAAAGCACCAACTATTGAGAGCATGATTGTCATTCTGAGTGTAATGTGCATTGCCCCAAAGTACCATTGTCTTCTGCATGACTATGATATCGTTTATTCTGAAATCATTGTATCTAGTCGTCACTTAAACTTTGGAGGTGCCCCTGCATTTATGTTTTGCTTCACTAAAGGGGGCAAGCGAGATATCACTTTGTCATGTTTGCACACCATGCTCACTACAAATCTATTGAGTGTTTCAGTATCATATTGTAAAACTTTCAGTTCTTTGTGATATTCTCATGAGCCAACTTAATTACTACAGATTCGATATCTCAGTAAGCATTTGTCATGTGACTGTGAAAAGTTCTTATATGGTTAATAGCATGTCACCACAGAAATTATGCTTGTTATCATTTACCTACTCGAGGACGAGCAGGAATTAAGCTTGGGGATGTTGATACGTCCAAAACGTACCTATAATTTCTGCTTGCTCCATGCCTCTTTTGTGTGATATTGCTATGATATTTATGCACTTCCATACACTTTTCATCATATTTGGACTAACCTATTAACTCAGTGCACCCCAGTGCCAGTTTCTGTTTCCTGCTGTTTTTGTATTTCAGGTTTTCCATTACGTAAATTGCCAGAAAAATCCCGGGAAAAATATATAAAAAATCAGCGTTCCGGAAGCTTCCATGCGGCCAAAGTAGGGCCAGAGGGGGGCCACCAGGGCTCCAGGCGGCCAGAGGGGGCGGCCCCCCTCCTGGCCGCGCCGCCAGGGCGCCTGGGCCCCCCAGGCCTCTTCTGACGCCCCCCTTTGGCATATATTTAAACCGCGTCCCGAAACCCTCGAGGACGGAACCCTTTTTCGCGATCTCATCTCTGTTCCGCCGCCGCCGCGCTTCCAAGATCGGGAGCACCAGGCGAACTCTTCCCGGCACCCTGCAGAAGGGGAGGATCACCACCGGGAGCTTCTCCACCACCATGGACGCCTCCCGGATGAGTTGTGAGTAGTCTCCCTTGGACCATGGGTCCATGACCAGTAGCTATGTTATGTTCTCCTCCCCTCTTTGTCCTTCACTGATTAGACCTCGTGAGCTGCCCTACATGATCAAGGCACATATGTAATCCTTATGCTGTTGCTATGATGAGTTTGCTGGGATCCGATGGATTATGAGATTATGTTCAGATTGTGTGTGAGTAATATATTTGATTTACCTCTTTTATATTTATGTTATTGAGTAATTCTTGCATGTTCTCCGTTGCTGTTTATTGCTTTGGCCAAGTAGTAGGTAGTAACTCCAAGAGGGAACGTTATGCTTGATTATGGGTTCATGCCCCTCGATGACTAGCTTGAGTGACAGAAACATGAGTCTAGGGGATGTGCTGTTGCCACAAGGGGGAAAACAACGGTGCTTGTACTTGCGGGTGCAAGGATTGTTTACTTTACGCAAAGTTCTTTTAATGCAGTTTTCTGTTGCTTTGAGTTTACACTATGGGTGGGACTCGCAACTTAATACCAGCGAGATGTTCTGGATAGATATCTCAAGGTGGATGATTAGTAGTAGATGCAGATGGATTTCGGTCTACTTGCCTTCGCGTACCGCCCATGCTTTTGAGCCTCTACCTTTCTTTGCAGCATAGTTAGCATTGGTTTGCGCACATAATCCTGTCAATTGCCCAGCTGTAATTCGTTTACCTCGCTTAGCTGTTTTATCGTCTATTGGGAGAGAGACATCACTAGTGAACATCATGGGACCCCGGTCCATATTACCATCATTGATCACACCCGCTATTTACTTTCTGTTCTTACTTACTAGTTGCAGTCATACCTATCACTATTATCTCTTGCGTTTGATCCTTTGTAAACGACAAGGCCGGAGGGATTGACAACCTCTCTGTACTCGTTGGGAGCAAAGTTATTTGTATTTGTGTGCAGGTCCTGTCAATCGCTAAGTTGCGCCACTAGCAGTTGACACCTTCTTGTTGACCCTCGGAGTCTCAGGGGATTCGATCCTTGGTATCTTTGCCAAGGGAAAACTACCGCTACACTGCATCTCAAACCTTCCACTTGGGGTAACCAACGAGGGGCGAGAAGCCATCAATGGGTCCAACGTCCAGCTCTAACGTCCATTGAAAGACCCAACCTTTCATCGACTGAGGAATTCCCATGCTGACGACCACCCCCCCCCAAAGAAAGTGAGCAACCACTTTAGTATCAAATAACCAAGACCTTTGGAAATTTAACAACTGAACTAACATTAACTTTGTATAACTTCTATACCTTTACCGAAAGAACCGTTCTTCTTATCCGCCAAATACTTCTTGCAGTTACACTTCGAGTGTCCTGTCTACTTGCAGTAGAAACATTCAGTCTCGTTAGTGGCTCCGCCCTTGTTCCTATTCCGAGACACGGTCGTACTGGCACTAGTAGACTTCTTATTAGACTTGCCCTTTTTCTTGAAACTGGCGGTCTTATTAACCATCAACACATGTTTATTCTTCTGCATTCCAGCTTCCACAGTCTTAAGCATATCAAACAACTAGTTTGCACTTTTCTCCATCTCATTCATGTTGTAATTCATGATAAAACCATAATAAGATGGGGGGACTGAAGCAATCACAATATATGTCATGAGTGCCGGAGGAATTCCAAATTCTAGAGGAACAAGTCTATCAACATAGCTAACCATTTTTACTATATGCTCACTCATTGAGGAACCTTCTGACATCATGCATACGATCAAGGCCTTGGTTTTGACAAAACATTTGGTCCTTGCCCGCTTCTTGTACAGAGCATCCAGTGACCCAATTATAAACTTTGTACCAGAACATTGAAAACATTTCTGCAACTCTGGATCCATGCAAGCCATCATAAGGCACTAGACTGATTCACAATCATCACTTTGAGCAATGAAAGCATCTATAATTTCCTGTGACACTCCTGGCGCAGGAGGGCCACCTAGGGATTGATCCAGCACATTGAGGGACTCCTGGATTAAGGGGTCCTTGTGTGGACAGATTACTCGTTATGGGCCAGACTAGTGGGCCGTGAAGATCATCGCTGAAGATTACCCCCCGTATACAGATAGGACTCCTATATGTGTAGAATGGCAAGTTTAAAGTCCGGGCATAATGTTTCCTTCCTCTGCAAGATAATCATGTACAACCCTAGGTCCCTCCGGTGCATATATAAACCGGAGAGTTTAGTCCGTAGAGACAAAATCACCATATCATAGGCCAGACTTCTTGGGGTTAGCCATTACGATCTCGAGGTAGATCAACTCTTGTAACCCTATATTCATCAAGATCAATCAAGCAGGAAGTAAGGTATTACCTCGATAAAGAGGGCCTAAACCTGGGTAAACATCATGTCCCGAGTCCCTTGTTACCATCGATCCTCAGACACACAGTTCATGACCCCCTACCCGAGATCCGCCGGTTTTGACACCGATATTGGTGCTTTCATTGAGAGTTCCACTGTTTTGTGGATAACCCAAAAGTGTAGGGGATCGCAACAGTTTTCGAGGGTAAAGTATTCAACCCAAATTTATTGATTCGACACAAGGGGAGACAACGAATACTCTCAAGTATTAGCAGTTGAGTTGTCAATCCAACCACACCTGGAAAACTTAGTATCTGCAGCAAGGTAATTTAGTAGCAAGGTAATTTAGTAACGGTAGCAAAAGTAGCGATAGTAGTTTTGTAGTGATTGTAACAGTAGCAGCGGAAAAGTAAATAAGCAACAAGCAATATGTGAAAAGCTCGTAGGCATTGGATCAGTGATGGATAATTATGTCGGATGCGATTCCTCATGTAATAGTTATAACATAGGGTGACACAGAACTAGCTCTAGTTCATCAATGTAATGTAGGCATGTATTCCGAATATAGTCATACGTGCTTATGGGAAAGAACTTGCATGACATCTTTTGTCCTACCCTCCCGTGGCAGCGGGGTCCTATTGGAAACTAAGGGATATTAAGGCCTCCTTTTAATAGAGTATCAGACCAAAGCATTAACAAAGAGTGAATACATGAACTCCTCAAACTACGGTCATCACCGGGAGTGGTCCCGATTATTGTCACTTCGGGGTTGCCGGATCACAACACATAGTAGGTGACTATTGACTTGCAAGATAGGATCAAGAACACACATATATTCATGAAAACATAATAGATTCAGATCTGAAATCATGGCACTCAGGCCCTAGTGACAAGCATTAAGCATAGCAAAGTCATAGCAACATCAATCTTAGAACATAGTGGATACTAGGGATCAAACCCTAACAAAACTAACTCGATTACATGGTAAATCTCATCCAACCCATCACCGTCCAGCAAGCCTACGATTGGATTACTCACGCACGGCGATGAGCATCATGGAGTTGGTGATGGAGGAAGGTTGATGATGACGATGGCGACGATCTCCACTCTCCGGAGCCCCGAACGAACTCCAGATCAGCCCTCCCAAGAGAGATTAGGGTTTGGCAGCGGCTCCGTATCGTAAAACACGATAGTGCCTTCTCTCTGGTTTTTTTCTCCCCGAAAGTGAATATATGGAGTCGGGGAAGATGTCGGTGGAGCATCAGGGGGCCCATGAGGCAGGGGGCACGCCCAGGGGGGAGCCCCCACCCTCCTGGACAGGGTGTGGGACCCCTGGTCTGGTTCCTTCCACATATATTTTTTATATATTCCAAAATAAATCTCTGTTGATTTTTAGGTCATTCCGAGAAGTTTTATTTCTGCACAAAAACAACACCATGGCAGTTCTGCTGAAAACAGCGTCAGTCCGGGTTAGTTCCATTCAAATCATGCAAGTTAGAGTCCAAAACAAGGGCAAAAGTGTTTGGAAAAGTAGATACGTTGGAGACGTATAAACTCCCCCAAGCTTAATCCTTTGCTTGTCCTCAAGCAATTCAGTTGATAAACTGAAAGTGATAAAGAAAAACTTTGACAAAATCTGTTTGCTCTTGTTGTTGCAAAGATTATGAACTAACCACATTCACAATAACTTTCAGGTCTCATGATTACTCATATCAAAGGCATAATCAACTAGCGAGCAATAATAATAAACCTCGGATGACAACACTTTCTCAAAACAATCATAATATGATATAACAAGATGGTATCTCGCTAGCCCTTTCTGAGACCGCAAAACATAAATGCAGAGCACCTTTGAAGATCAAGGACTGACTAGACACTGTAATTCATGGTAAAAGAGATCCAGTCATAATCATACTCAATGTAAATTAATAGCAATACATGCAAATGACAGCGGTGCTCTCCAACTGGTGTTCTTTAATAAGAGGATGACGACTCAACATAAAAGTAAATAGATAGGCCCTTCGCAGAGGGAAGCAGGGATTTGTAGAGGTGCCAGAGCTCGATTTTGAAATAGAGATGAATAATATTTTGAGCGGTATACTTTCATTGTCAACATAACAACCAAGAGATCTCGATATCTTCCATGCTACATGACATCTCCAACGTATCTACAATTTTTGATTGTTCCATGCTATTATATATTCTGTTTTGGATGTTTAATGGGATTTATTATACACTTTTATATTATTTTTGGGACTAACATACTAACTCAAAGGCCCAGTACAGATTGCAGTTTTTTGCCTATTTCAGTGTTTCACAGAAAAGAATATCAAACGGACTCCAAACAGAATGAAACCTTCGGGAGAGTCAACTTTGGAATGATATCTTCACGAGAGGCTTGGAGTACAAGTCAGAGAAGAAACAAGGTGCCCATGAGGGGGCAGCGCGCACAGGGGGGCAGGCGCGCCCCCACCCTCGTGGGCCCCATGTTGCTCCACCAACGTACTTTTTCCTCCTATAATATGTCCACGTACCCTGAAAACATCGAGGCAACAGACGAAAACCTAATTCCACCGCCGCAACCTTCTTTTCCCGTGAGATCCCATCTTGGGGCCTGTTTTGGAGCTCCGCCGGAGGGGGGATTGATCACGGAGTGCTTCTACATCAACGCCATAGCCTCACCGATGAGTTCTGACTAGTTTACCATAGACCTTCGGGTCCATAGTTATTAGCTAGATGGTTTCTTCTCTCTCTTTGGATCTCAATACAAAGTTCTCCTCGATCTTTGAGGAGATCTATTCGGTGTAATCTTTTTGCGGTGTGTTTGTCGAGATCCAATGAATTGTGGGTTTATGATCAAGATTATGTATGAACAATATTTGATTCTTTTTGAAATATTTTATGTATGATTATAATATCCTTGCAAATCTCTTCGAATTATTGGTTTGGTTTGGCCTACTAGATCTATAGTTCTTCCAATGGGAGAAGTGCTTGGCTTTGGGTTCAATCTTGCGGTGTCCTTTACCAGTGACAGCAGGGGCAGCAAGGCACGTATTTTATTGTTGCCATCGAGGATAAAAATATGGGGTTTATATCATATTGCTTGAGTTTATCCCTCTACATCATGTCATCTTGCTTAAGGCGTTACTCTGTTCTTATGAACTTAATACTCTAGATGCATGCTGGATAGCGGTCAATGTGTGGAGTAATAGTAGTAGATGCAGAATCGTTTTGGTCTACTTGTTATGGACATGATGCCTATATATAATGATCATGCCTAGATATTCTCATAACTATGCGCTTTTCTATCAATTGCTCGACAATAATTTGTTCTCCCACCGTAGAATTCTGCTATCATGAGACAAGCCACTAGTGAAACCTATGGCCCCCGGGTCTATCTTCATCATATTAATTTTCTATCTACTTTACTTTGCTTTATTTACTTTATGTTTCTATACCAAAAATACCAAAAATACTATCTTATCGTATCTATCAGATCTCACTTTCGTAAGTGACTGTGATGGGATTGACAACCCCTTATCGCGTTGGTTGCAAAGTTCTTATTTTTTTGTGCAGGTGCAAGGGACTCGCGCGTGGTATCCTACTGGATTGATACCTTGGTTCTCAAAAACTGAGGGAAATACTTACGATACTGTTCTGTGTCACCCTTTCCTCTTTGAGGGAATACAACGCAAGCTCGAGAAGTTGCAAGAAGAATGTCTGGCGCCGTTGCCGGGGAGATCTATGCAAAAGTCATATACTAAGTACCCATCACAAACCCTTATCCTTCGCATTACATTATTTGCCTCTCGTTTTCCTCTCCCGTACTTCGCCCTTGACGTTTTATTCGCCCTTCTTTTTCCGTGTGTTTACCGTTCGCTTGCCTCTTGTTTGCTTGTGTGTTGCATTTCTTGCTTGTCACAATACCAAATTGTTTGACTTTTCCAATACGAACAATAATGATTTTATTAGCAATCCTATTGCTCCTATTAACGATGTTGAATCTTGTGAGATCAATGTTGCTCTATTGAATCTTGTCATGAAAGATTAATTTTCTGGCCTTCCTAGTGAAGATGCCGCTACCCATCTAAACAACTTTGTTGATTTGTGCGATATGCAAAAGAAGAGGGATACGGATAATGACATTGTTAAATTGAAGCTATTTCTGTTTTCACTTAGAGATCGTGCTAAAACTTGGTTCTCCTCTTTGCCTAGAAATAGTATTGATTCATGGAATAAGTTCAAAGTGTTGGGAATATGCCCTAGAGGCAATAATAAAATGGTTATTATTATAATTCCTTGTTCATGATAATTGTCTATTGTTCATGCTATAATTGTATTATACGAAAACAGTAATACATGTGTGAATACATAGACCACAACATGTCCCTAGTAAGCCTCTAGTTGACTAGCTCTTTGATCAATAGATGGTTATAGTTTCCTGACCATGGACATTGGATGTCATTGATCACGTGATCACATCATTAGGAGAATGATGTGATGGATAAGACCCAATCCTAAGCATAGCACAAGATCGTGTAGTTCGTATGCTAAAGCTTTTCCAATGTCAAGTATCTGTTCCTTAGACCATGAGACTGTGCAACTCCCGAATACCGTAGGAGTACTTTGGGTGTGCCAAACGTCACAACGTAACTGGGTCGCTATAAAGGTACACTACTGGTATCCCCGAAAGTATCAGTTGGGTTGGCACGAATCAAGACTGGGATTTGTCACTCCGTATGACGGAGAGGTATCTCTGGGCCCACTCGGTAAGACATCATCGTAATGAGCTCTATGTGACTAAGGAGTTCGTCACAGGATGATGTGTTACGGAACGAGTAAGGAGACTTGCCGGTAACGAGATTGAACAAGGTATCGATATACCGACGATCGAATCTCGGGCAAGTACTATACCGGTAGACAAAGGGAATAGTATACGGGATTGATTGAACCCTTGACATCGTGGTTCAACCGATAAGATCATCGTGGAACATGTGGGAACCAACATGGGTATCCAGATCCTGCTGTTGGTTATTGTCTGCATGGTTCTCGAACCCGTAGGGTCTACAAACTTAAGGTTCGATGACGCTAGGGTTATAGGGAATGTATGTACGTGGTTACCAAATGTTGTTCGGAGTCCCGGATGAGATCGCAGACGTCATGAGGAGTTCCGGAATGGTCCGGAGGTAAAGAATTATATATAGCAAGCGAGGATTTGGCCATCGGAAGTGTTCCGGGCATCACCGGTAATGTACCGGGACCACCAAAAGGGTTTCGGGGGTCCACCGGGAGGGGCCACCAGCCCTGGAGGCCTGCGTGGGCCAAGAGTCGGAAGGTACCAGCCCCTAGGTGGGCTGGTGCGCCTCCCACAAGGGGCCCAAGGCACAGGGTAGAGGAGAGGGGGGAAACCCTAGGCTCAGATGGGCCTAAGGCCCACCTAGGGTGCGCCCCCCTGTCTCCCCCTCTGGCTGCCCCCCAGATCCAATCTTGGGCTACCACACCCCCTAGGGAGGGAACCCTAGATGGGGGCGCAGCCCCCTCCCCTCCCCCTATATATAGTGGGGGTTTTGGGGCTGCCACACATAAGAAACTCCCTCTCTCTCGGCACAGCCCTAGCTCTCCCCCTCCTCGTCTCTCGCAGTGCTTGGTGAAGCCCTGCTGGAGTGCCGCGCTCCTCCACCACCACCACGCCGTCGTGCTGCTGCTGGAAGGAGTCTTCCCCAGACTCTCCCTCTCTCCTTGCTGGATCAAGGCACGGGAGACGTCACAGGGCTACACGTGTGTTGAACGCGGAGGCGCCGTGGTTCGGCGCTTAGATCGGATTAGGCCGTGATCTGAATCACTTCGTGTACGACTCCACCAACCGCGTTCTTGCAACGCTTCCGCATCGCGATCTTCAAAGGTATGAAGGTGCACTCCCCTCTCGTTGGTAGTCACTCCATAGATTGATCTTGGTGATGCGTAGAATATTTTCAAAATTCTGCAACAATCCCCAACAGTGGCATCATGAGCTAGGTCTATGCGTAGTTTCTATGCACGAGTAGAACAAAAGTTGTTGTGGGCGTCGATTTTTCAATTTACTTGCCGTTACTAGTCTTATCTTGATTCGGCGGCATCGTGGGATGAAGCGTCCCGGACCGACCTTACACGTACGCTTACGTGAGACAGGTTCCACCGACTGACATGCACTGGTTGCATAAGGTGGCTAGCGGGTGTCTGTCTCTCCCACTTTAGTCGGATCGGATTCGATGAAAAGGGTCCTTATGAAGGGTAAATAGTAATTGGCATATCACGTTGTGGTTTTGGCGTAGGTAAGAAACGTTCTTGCTAGAAACCTATAGCAGCCATGTAAAAACTTGCAACAACAATTAGAAGACGTCTAACTTGTTCTTGCAGCATGTGACGTGTGATGTGATATGGCCAAAAGGATGTGATGAATGATATATGTGATCTATGAGATTGATCATGTTCTTGTAATAGGAATCACGACTTGCATGTAGATGAGTATGACAACCGGCATAAGCCATAGGAGTTGTCTTATTTTATTGTATGACATGCGTGTCATTGAAAACGCCATGTAATTACTTTACTTTATTGCTAACCATTAGCTATAGTAGTAGAAGTAATGTTTGGCAAGACAACTTCATGAAGAAACGATGATGGAGATCATGATGATGGAGATCATGGTGTCATGTCGGTGACGATGATGATCATGGAGCCCCGAAGATGGAGATCAAAAGAAGCAAAATGATATTGGCCATATCATGTCACCATTGATTGCATGTGATGTTTATCATGTTTTACATCTTATTTACTTAGAACGATGGTAGCATAAATAAGATGATCTCTCACTAAAATTTCAAGAATTGTGTTCCCCCTAACCGTGCACCGTTGCTAAGGTTCGTTGTTCTGAAGCACCACGTGATGATCGGGTGTGATAGGTTCTAACGTTCGCATACAACGGGTGTAAGCCAGATTTACACATGCAATACACTTAGGTTGACTTGACGAGCCTAGCATGTACAGACATGGCCTCGGAAAAGGAAAGACCGAAAGGTCGAGCATGAGTCGTATAGAAGATACGATCAACATGAAGATGTTCACCGTTGATGACTAGTCCGTCTCACGTGATGATCGGACACGGCCTAGTCGATTCGGCTCATGTATCACTTAGATGACTAGAGAGATGTCTATCTCAGTGGGAGTTCATTAAATTTGTTTAGATGAACTTAATTATCATGAACATAGTCTAAAATCTTTACAATATGTCTTGTAGATCAAATGGCCCATGCTAATGTTGCCCTCAACTTCAACGCGTTCCTAGAGAAAACCAAGCTGAAAGACGATGGTAGCAACTATAAGGATTGGGTCCGTAACTTGAGGATCATCCTCATAGCTGCCAAGAAAGCATATGTCCTTGAAGCACCGCTAGGTGACGCACCTGTTTTCCCAGCAACTCAATACGTTATGAATGCCTGGCAGTCGCGTAGTGATGATTACTCCCTGGTTTAGTGCGGCATGCTTTACAGCTTAGAATCGGGGCTCCAAAAGCGTTTTGAGCAACACGGAGCATATGAGATGTTCCAAGAGCTGAAAATGGTTTTCCAAGCTCATGCCCGAGTCGAGGGATATGAAGTCTCCGACTAGTTCTAGAGTTGTAAGATGGAGGAGAATAGTTCTGTCAGCGAGCATATACTCAAAATGTCTGTGTTGCACAATCACTTGTCTCAGCTGGGAGTTAATCTCCCAGATGACGCGGTCATTGACAGAATCCTTTAGTCGCCCCACCTAGCTACAAGACCTTTGTGATGAATTTCAATATGCAAGGGATGGAGAAGTCCATTCCTGATGTATATTCAATGCTGAAATCAGCGGAGGTGGAGATCAAAAAGGAACATCAAGTGTTGATGGTGAATAAAACCACTAAGTTCAAGAAAGTCAAGGGTAAGAAGAACTTCAAGAAGGACGACAAAGGAATTGCCGCGCCCGGTAAGCCAGTTGCCGGGAAGAAGCCAAAGAATGGACCCAAGCGTGAGACTGAGTGTTTTTATTGCAAGGGAACGGGTCACTGGAAGCGGAATTGCCCCAAATACTTAGCGGATAAGAAGGCCGGCAACGTCAAAGGTATATGTGGTATACATGTTATTGATGTGTACCTTACCAGCGCTCGTAGTAGCTCCTGGGTATTTGATACTAGTGCAGTTGCTCACATTCGTAACTCAAAGCAGGATCTGCGGAATAAGCGGAGACTAGCAAAGGACGAGGTGATGATGCGCGTCGGGAATGGTTCCAAGGTCGATATGATCGCCGTCTACATCTACCTTCCGGATTAGTTTTAAACCTCAATAATTGTTATTTAGTACCAGCTTTGAGCATGAACTTTGTATCTGGATCTTGTTTAATGCGAGATGGCTACTCATTTAAATCTGAGAATAATGGTTGTTGTATTTATATGAGAGAGATGTTTTAAGGTCAGGCCCCGCTGGTCAATGGTTTATTTTTATTGAATCTCGAACGAGATGTTACACATATTCATAGTGTGAATGCCAAAAGATGTAAGGTTGATAATGATAGTCCCACATACTTGTGGCACTACTGCCTTGGTCATATTGGTGTCAAACGTATGAAGAAGCTCCATGCAGATGGACTTTTGGAGTCTCTTGATTATGAATCATTTGACACGTGCGAACCATGCCTATTGGGCAAGATGACCAAGACTCCGTTCTCCGGAACAATGGAGCGAGCACCCAACTTTTTGGAAATAATACATACTGATGTGTGCGGTCCGATGAGTGTTGAGGCTCGCGGTGGTTATCGTTATGTTCTCAACCTCACTGATGACTTAAGTAGATATGGGTATGTCTACCTAATGAAACACAAGCCTGAGACATTTGAAAAGTTCAAGGAATTTCAGAATGCGGTTGAGAATGAACATGACAGAAAAAATAAAGTTCTTACGATCAGATCATGGAGGAGAATATTTAAGTCACGAATTTGGCATGCACCTAAGGAAATGTGGAATTGTTTCACAACTGACGCCGCCTGGAACACCTCAACGTAATGGTGTGTCCGAACGTCATAATCGTACTCTGTTGGACATGGTGCGATCTATGATGTCTCTTACCGACTTACCGCTATCATTTTGGGGTTATGCTTTAGAGACTGTCGCATTCACTTTAAATAGGACACCGTCTAAATCCGTGGAGATGACACCGTATGAACTATGGTTTGGGAAGAGACTTAAGTTGTCGTTTCTAAAAGTTTGGGGATGCGATGCTTATGTCAAGAAACTTCAACCTGAAAAGCTCGAACCCAAATCGGAAAAATGCGTCTTCATAGGATACCCAAAGGAAACTATTGGGTATACCTTCTACCTCAGATCCAAAGGCAAGGTCTTTGTTGCCAAGAATGGATCCTTTCTGGAGGAAGAGTTTATCTCGAAAATTCGTATAAAATCACCAGATCACTTTTTGGTCTGAATTTTTTCGACAGCGTGCTCTATACAATTGGCTTTCGTGCGTCTGTTCTGAGTTTTTTGATTTGAGTTGCATAAGTGCCCGGAAAAAATTATTTACTACCTGCTGGTTTGTTTTTCGCAGATTCTGTCCTGTTTTGCCTTTCCTTCGTTTTGCAAACCTTGAGCTTGCTTTTTCTTTGCAAAAACCTTTTGGCAATCTTGAGAAACAGTAGACCTTCAAGATTATCCTTATTTCCAGCAAGGAAAAATTATTTTATTATGGGTACTAACCTCGCTAATCAGATTATGATGAGTTATGTATGAAGGGAGTTTTCAAGTGTGCGAGGGAAGATGATAAAAAGATTCAGGAGTGTCAAACGCTCAAGCTTGGGGATGCCCCCGTGCACCCCCAAGAAATATTCAAGAAGACTCAAGCGTCTAAGCTTGGGGATGCCCCCGTGCATCCCCTTCTCCATCAACAATTATCAGTTCGTCTTTCGTTCCACTATATTTTTATCACTTCATGTGTTATGTGCTATGCTTGGAGCGTCTTGCTTTTAGTTTCCTTTAGCTTTGCTTGCTTTTCATAACGAGTTGGAACCCAGCTTTCTTTGTGTGAGAGAGAAACACGCTCCACTTCAACCTAGAACACAACACAGAATTTTCATGTCTATCTTTGCTGTGTGTGTTCTTTGTCTTTCAATAGCTACTATCATGTTCATCTCTTAGTTTTCATGCTTTACTTTTTAAAGAGCTTTTGTTTAGTTGGTCGCTGGAACTCTCTTGATTTATCATGCTTATCTTGTTAAGAGAGTTGGTTTCTGTTGCACTGGTTGATATGTCTATGATAAAAATGCTATGTGCATAATGGTGCTTAGTAGTTCATGTTTTCTTATGGTTAGTCTCAAATAGCTGGGGGGTTCTTAATGTGTTATTGAAGTACCAACATGATTTGTTTGCCTATGATGTGGTATGATTTAGTGATATCTTCCTCCAAGAATTTATTTTGATTGACTTGGCGTATGCTCACGCATATTTAAGACTGTAAAGAAAGTCTATCAAGCCTTGATGATCTTTAATTTATGAGTAGCGATATAACTTCCATGCCCGATTCAATGTTGCTTTGTCGCTTTGCATGATTATGACCGTCATTGCTCTCTTAGTTGGTCGCTCCCAGTCTTTTGCTAACCTTCGCCTGTACTAAGCGGACTGACTGCTTGTGCATCCAAAATCCTTTAAACCAGTTATGCCACATGAGTCCACCATACCTTCCTATACATGGTATTTACCTGCCATTCCTAACGAAGACTTTCGTGTACCATCTCGAAATTAATCAAAAGCATTTTGTCGGGGGAAACTGTCCACCACGAACACCTATGGGACCAGAGCCCCTTGTACGTTGCGGTGAGGGAGCGGAGGGAGCACGGAGAGCAGATCGAGGAGAGCACGCGGGCAGTTTACCCTGGTTCGGGCCGCGCGGACGCGTAAGACCCTACTCCTGCCTTGGTTTGTATTAAGTTTGTGAGCTCGGGAGCTTGAAGAACTAGCTACACCGAATGAGAGAGCTATCTAGGTTCCGAACCCTTTCTACGTTGTGCATGGGCCTCCTTTTATAGCTCAAGGGGTCACCGACAGGTGTCAACGTAGAAGAAGGGCAAAAACGTAACTTTGGTGGTAGTTGTAACAGTGCGGGAACAGTGCATGAACAGTGGATGAACAGTGGTCATCACCTACTTTGACAGTGGGGGACAAGAGCATTTAATGCCCGTCGCCGTCGACCCCAAAAGCACCCGCCCGTGCGTCTCCGTTCGCCACGGCGATAGCCTTGTCACCGTGGAACGCCACCGTGTCCCCCAGGCTGCACAGCCATCCGCCACGCGTCCCTGGAAGGGCCTCAGGGCGATGCGTGGGCCGATGAGCTGGAGCGCGGGCACACAGTGTAAACTTCCCCCGGCAAGCACCTTGCCGGGGTCTTGATCTTGTCGGGCCGGGAAGCTTGTCGCTCCCCGGGTCTTGCCGGGGCGCAGAGTGCGCCGAGGCTTGTCTTCTAGATACAGTCTTCTGGTCTTCCTGGCAAGCTCCTCTTGCCAGGGCCTTGTGTTAATGACATAGCCTTGAGCCTGGGACGGCCTTCCCAGCAAGCTCCACTTGCCGGGGCCTTGATCTTCTTGCTTGTATACTTTGTTTTTGAATGGCTTAATAAGGACCAGAGAGGTTTCCGGCAAGCACGTGGCAGACCCTGCCGCGGGAAGCTGCTACTGCCCGTGCACAAGTTGGGGTACTAAGGTACCCCTACATTAGTACACCGACAGGAGCCCCCGGGCCTGGGCCACACACGGTGCCGAGCGCTGTTGGGCCAGGCCCAAAACAGTGTACGTGCACGCGCAGCCCACGGCGAGCCGTAATTCCCCTTCCGCATCCGCCGCGTCCCTCCCTAACGGCACGCGTCGATTGCGGCGTCGTGGGAGAGATCGTGGCCACGTTCCTTAATGGGAAATGCGGAGCGTCCCCCACTTCCCCCTTAAAAGCAGAGGAAGCAAGGGCCGTTACCTTACTTCGTCTTCATTGCTTCTTCCTCCTCCAGAAATCCCCCTCTGCGCTCCGCCTATTCACCTCCTCCGCCCTCTTCCGCATCCGCGGCGCCGTCGAGCTTCTCCCCCTCTCCCTCCGCCACCTCCGCCATGGCCCCGAAGGCCGAGAAGGCGAAAGCAGAGAAGACCAAGAGGGAGAAATCCGAGCAGGCGGCAAAGCTTGTCGCCCTGCGGAAGAGGAACGTCGTCTTCGCGCCGAGGCTCAGCGCGAGGGAGCTCTGGAACAAGTACTATCTGTTCTGGGCCAAGGAGACCAAGGCGCATCCCCGCACCAGAGTCTAGCCGGCCGCTGCCCGAGATCTGTACCCCAGCGAGTATTTCTTCTTTGCTGTCTTCTTCCACTGTGGCCTGTGTCCTCCATTTTCTGAGTTTTTCTGCGATATCATGAACACCTACAATCTCCATCTCTTAGATTTCACCCCCAACGCCATCCTTACGATGGCGGTTTTCGCACATATGTGCGAAAACTACATAGGGATCTATCCAAACGTAGCGCTCTTTCGGCATTTCTTCATGCCTAGAGCAGAGGCCGGCGCTCCCCTCTCCGGAGGTATCTCTTGGGTCTTCCGCTTGAACAAGAAGGAGTCATATCTGAAAGGAGAGCTCCGCGGCAAGTGGGAGGAGTGGCGCGCAGATTGGTGTTGGATAGTTGAGGACCAGCCGGAGCCTTTCACCGCGCCGCGCACAACAGCCATAGTGCGCGGCAGGGACTGGAGCGAGTTGGCCCCGGATGATGTCAAGCTCAATGCCGCCCTCGTTAGGATTCTTCGTCTCCGGGTAGCTAAGTTGACCATCGGAGAGGTAGGAGCAGATTTCCTCCGCCGCCGCATTGCTCCTTTACAAGAGAGGAAAAGGCCAGCATGGGAGTTTGGCAATGCGGCAGACATAATGAGGTTGCGCCCGGGGCTGAACTACAACTTCACGGCGCTGGAGCTGAAGGGGATGCTCCGGGAGCTTTTCAAGCACGACCCGGCCCACCCGGAGTGGTTTAGACCTCCCCGGGGAGTAGTACCATTATGCAACAGCACCGCCCGGGACGCATTGCGCGCAATGATGCCTGCGTGTGACTCTCACGGCGTCGACCCCACCTGGATAGTGCCGACGCCGGACGCCATCATGAGCTTCTTTGATAACTTGGTGGAGGTGCCGAAGAACTCCGAGGAGATCAAGGGTCTCACTCGGGACACCACGGAGCGGGATTTGGCCTATATTGCTTCCCGGATGGAAGAGGCCGCCGCAGCCGCAGCAGCAGGAGACTTCGGATTCACTGTTGAGGAGGCAGAGGCGGAGGACGCATCGTGCCAAGCAGCGGAGGCAGAGATCCGCAAACTGCTCAAACTCCCGCCCGACGAGCTCGCCGGGGTCCCCTCTCTGAGGCATGCTGGGATCCCCGGGATCGTGAGCGAGGCCGCGGCAAGGGGCGATGTTGTCGGAGGAAGCAGAGGTGTCGAAGGGAGCGGAGCCGCCGGAGGGAGCCGGGCCGCAGGGCAAGGTGCTGGGCCTAGCGAGCCCGCCGAGGAGGAGGAGGAGGACGCCGGAGCCGGCGAGGATACTGGTGGATCTCTGGGGCTCGACGACGACGTCTCCTCGTCCTCGGAGAGCTCCCCGCCCTGGGCAAGTCCCAAGCGTACACCGCCGAAGCGCCTCCGCAAGGCGGCTACGGCGACGAGGACGCAGGCGCCCCGACAGCAGCCCGCTCGCCAGGCGGCGCGCGCCACCCGAGCGAGCCAAACTGCGACGGAGGCGCCCCGCGCACCTGCGCCAAGCGGAGGAGGATCCTCCCAGAGCGGAGCGGCTGCTCCGCCTGCTCCCCGGGCCTCGGCGTCAACAGAGGCCGGGTCTTCGCAGCCCCCAGCCCCGAGGACCGCCAAGCGCCCGAGGGAGCCTTCCCCCCTGCTCCTCGCGTGGAAGCGCCTCAGGTGGAGTTCGATTTCTCCGCCCTGAGTGACGACGACGACGAGGAAGAGGAGTAAGCACTTGTGTCTTGTATTTTCTTCAATTCTGACTTGATTCTTCTTCGTGATTCTAATCTTGTTCTTAAAAGATGTCGGGGGAAACTGTCCACCACGAACACCTATGGGACCGGAGCCCCTTGTACGTTGCGGTGAGGGAGCGGAGGGAGCACGGAGAGCAGATCGAGGAGAGCACGTGGGCAGTTTACCCAGGTTCGGGCCGCGCGGACGCGTAAGACCCTACTCCTGCCTTGGTTTGTATTAAGTTTGTGAGCTCGGGAGCTTGAAGAACTAGCTACACCCAGCGAGAGAGCTATCTAGGTTCCGAACCCTTTCTACGTTGTGCATGGGCCTCCTTTTATAGCTCAAGGGATCACCGACAGGTGTCAACGTAGAAGAAGGGCAAAAACGTAACTTTGGTGGTAGTTGTAACAGTGCGGGAACAGTGCATGAACAGTGGATGAATAGTGGTCATCACCTACTTTGACAGTGGGGGACAAGAGCATTTAATGCCCGTCGCCGTCGACCCCAAAAGCACCCGCCCGTGCGTCTCCGTTCGCCACGGCGATAGCCTTGTCACCATGGAACGCCACCGTGTCCCCCAGGCTGCACAGCCATCCGCCACGCGTCCCTGGAAGGGCCTCAGGGCGACGCGTGGGCCGATGAGCTGGAGCGCGGGCACACAGTGTAAACTTCCCCCGGCAAGCACCTTGCCGGGGTCTTGATCTTGTCGGGCCGGGAAGCTTGTCGCTCCCCGGGTCTTGCCGGGGCGCAGAGTGCGCCGAGGCTTGTCTTCTAGATACAGTCTTCTGGTCTTCCTGGCAAGCTCCTCTTGCCAGGGCCTTGTGTTAATGACATAGCCTTGAGCCTGGGACGGCCTTCCCGGCAAGCTCCACTTGCCGGGGCCTTGATCTTCTTGCTTGTATACTTTGTTTTTGAATGGCTTAATAAGGACCAGAGAGGTTTCCGGCAAGCACGTGGCAGACCCTGCCGCGGGAAGCTGCTACTGCCCGTGCACAAGTTGGGGTACTAAGGTACCCCTACATTAGTACACCGACACATTTCTATTTTGTGCCTCTGTTTTAGCTCATGAGGAAGTAGTAGTTAATTCATGATCTTTTTAAGTTGGACAAGCTTCACCCCGGGATTGCATGTCTAATGTGCAAACCCCTAATACGAAAAGGAACTGGCAAAGAGTGCGCCCGACCCATTAAAAAATATACAACAAACAAACCCTCCTTCACGCTTTGTTCATGAGAAATCAGAAAACTTTGGCAGTGATAAACAAAGGAGATTAAGAGGATGTGATCGTCCTCGTGCGGGAGCCGTTCCTCGAAACATGTCCAGCTCGAGAAGTAATTGAGTTATCTACTAGCATTCGTTGACGAAATATGCATCTCTAAAAAAAATAATTTTTACCTTTTTAAAACCAAGAGCTCTGGTACATGTTTAGTTTTTGTTTCCGACCACGGGTTTTCAACCTTGCCATCAAAAGCCACGGTTCGAGAGTCTCCACCTTCTTTCTTCAAAGCACCAACTATTGAGAGCATGATTGTCATTCTGAGTGTAATGTGCATTGCCCCAAAGTACCATTGTCTTCTGCATGACTATGATATCGTTTATTCTGAAATCATTGTATCTAGTCGTCACTTAAACTTTGGAGGTGCCCCTGCATTTATGTTTTGCTTCACTAAAGGGGGCAAGCGAGATATCACTTTGTCATGTTTGCACACCATGCTCACTACAAATCTATTGAGTGTTTCAGTATCATATTGTAAAACTTTCAGTTCTTTGTGATATTCTCATGAGGCAACTTAATTACTACATATTCATTATCTCAGTAAGCATTTGTCATGTGACTGTGAAAAGTTCTTATATGGTTAATAGCATGTCACCACAGAAATTATGCTTGTTATCATTTACCTACTCGAGGACGAGCAGGAATTAAGCTTGGGGATGTTGATACGTCCAAAACGTATCTATAATTTCTGCTTGCTCCATGCCTCTTTTGTGTGATATTGCTATGATATTTATGCACTTCCATACACTTTTGATCATATTTGGACTAACCTATTAACTCAGTGCACCCCAGTGCCAGTTTCTGTTTCCTGCTGTTTTTGTATTTCAGGTTTTCCCATTACGTAAATTGCCAGAAAAATCCCGGGAAAAATATAAAAAAAATCAGCGTTCCGAAAGCTTCCATGCGGCCAAAGTAGGGCCTGAGGGGGGCCATCAGGGCTCCAGGCGGCCAGAGGGGACGGCCCCCCTCCTGGCCGCGCCGCCAGGGCGCCTGGGCCCCCCAGGCCTCTTCTGACGCCCCCCTTTGGCATATATTTAAACCGCGTCCCGAAACCCTCGAGGACGGAACCCTTTTTCGCGATCTCATCTCTGTTCCGCCGCCGCCGCGCTTCCAAGATCGGGAGCACCAGGAGAACTCTTCCCGGCACCCTGCCGGAGGGGAGGATCATCACCGGGAGCTTCTCCACCACCATGGACGCCTCCCGGATGAGTTGTGGGTAGTCTCCCTTGGACCATGGGTCCATGACCAGTAGCTATGTGATGTTCTCCTCCCCTCTTTGTCCTTCACCGATTAGACCTCGTGAGCTGCCCTACATGATCGAGGCACATATGTAATCCTTATGCTGTTTCTATGATGAGTTTGCTGGGATCCGATGGATTGTGAGATTATGTTCAGATTGTGTGTGAGTAATATATTTGATTTACCTCTTTTATATTTATGTTCTTGAGTAATTCTTGCATGTTCTCCGTTGCTGTTTATTGCTTTGGCCAAGTAGTAGGTAGTAACTCCAAGAGGGAACGTTATGCTTGATTGTGGGTTCATGCCCCTCGATGACTAGCTTGAGTGACAGAAACATGAGTCTAGGGGATGTGCTGTTGCCACAAGGGGGAAAACAACGGTGCTTGTACTTGCGGGTGCAAGGATTGTTTACTTTACGCAAAGTTCTTTTAATGCAATTGTCTGTTGCTTTGAGTTTACACTATGGGTGGGACTCGCAACTTAATACCAGCGAGATGTTCTGGATAGATATCTCAAGGTGGATGATTAGTAGTAGATGCAGATGGATTTCGGTCTACTTGCCTTGGCGTACCGCCCATGCTTTTGAGCCTCTACCTTTCTTTGCAGCATAGTTAGCATTGGTTTGCGCACATAATCCTGTCAATTGCCCATCTGTAATTCGTTTACCTCGCTTAGCTGTTTTATCGTCTTTTGGGAGAGAGACATCACTAGTGAACATCATGGGACCCCGGTCCATATTACCATCATTGATCACACCCGCTATTTACTTTCTGTTCTTACTTACTAGTTGCAGTCATACCTATCACTATTATCTCTTGCGTTTGATCCTTTGTAAACGACAAGGCCGGAGGGATTGACAACCTCTTTGTACTCGTTGGGAGCAAAGTTATTTGTATTTGTGTGCAGGTCCTGTCAATCGCTAAGTTGCGCCGCTAGCAGTTGACACCTTCTTGTTGACCCTCGGAGTCTCAGGGGATTCGATCCTTGGTATCTTTGCCAAGGGAAAACTACCGCTAAACTGCATCTCAAACCTTCCACTTGGGGTAACCAACGAGGGGCGAGAAGCCATCAATGGGTCCAACGTCCAGCTCTAACGTCCATTGAAAGACCCAACCTTTCATCGACTGAGGAATTCCCATGCTGACGACCCCCCCCCCCAAAGAAAGTGAGCAACCACTTTAGTATCAAATAACCAAGACCTGTGGAAATTTAACAACTGAACTAACATTAACTTTGTATAACTTCTATACCTTTACCGAAAGAACCGTTCTTCTTATCCGCCAAATACTTCTTGCAGTTACACTTCGAGTGTCCTGTCTACTTGCAGTAGAAACATTCAGTCTCGTTAGTGGCTCCGCCCTTGTTCCTATTCCGAGACACGGTCGTACTGGCACTAGTAGACTTCTTATTAGACTTGCCCTTTTTCTTGAAACTAGCGGTCTTATTAACCATCAACACATGTTTATTCTTCTGCATTCCAGCTTCCACAGTATTAAGCATATCAAACAACTAGTTTGCACTTTTCTCCATCTCATTCATGTTGTAATTCATGATAAAACCATAATAAGATCGGGGGACTGAAGCAATCACAATATATGTCATGAGTGACGGAGGAATTCCAAATTCTAGAGCAACAAGTCTATCAACATAGCTAACCATTTTTACTATATGCTCACTCATTGAGGAACCTTCTGACATCATGCATACGATCAAGGCCTTGGTTTTGACAAAACGTTTGGTCCTTGCCTGCTTCTTGTACAGAGCATCCAGTGACCCAATTATAAACTTTGTACCAGAACATTGAAAACATTTCTGCAACTCTGGATCCATGCAAGCCATCACAAGGCACTAGACTGATTCACAATCATCACTTTGAGCAATGAAAGCATCTATAATTTCCTGTGACACTCCTGGCGCAGGAGGGCCACCTAGGGATTGATCCAGCACATTGAGGGAGTCCTGGATTAAGGGGTCCTTGTGTGGACAGATTACTCGTTATGGGCCAGACTAGTGGGCCGTGAAGATCATCGCTGAAGATTACCCCCCGTATACAGATAGGACTCCTTTATGTGTAGAATGGCAAGTTTAAAGTCCGGGCATAATATTTCCTTCCTCTGCAAGATAATCATGTACAACCCTAGGTCCCTCCGGTGCATATATAAACCGGAGAGTTTAGTCCATAGAGACAAAATCACCATATCATAGGCCAGACTTCTAGGGGTTAGCCATTACGATCTCGAGGTACATCAACTCTTGTAACCCTATATTCATCAAGATCAATCAAGCAGGAAGTAAGGTATTACCTCGATAAAGAGGGCCTAAACCTGGGTAAACATCGTGTCCCGAGTCCCTTGTTACCATCGATCCTCAGACACACAGTTCATGACCCCCTACACGAGATCCGCTGGTTTTGACACCGACATTGGTGCTTTCATTGAGAGTTCCACTGTGTTGTGGATAACCCAAAAGTGTAGGGGATCGCAACAGTTTTCGAGGGTAAAGTATTCAACCCAAATTTATTGATTCGACACAAGGGGAGCCAACGAATACTCTCAAGTATTAGCAGTTGAGTTGTCAATCCAACCACACCTGGAAAACTTAGTATCTGCAGCAAGGTAATTTAGTAGCAAGGTAATTTAGTAACGGTAGCAAAAGTAGCGATAGTAGTTTTGTAGTGATTGTAACAGTAGCAGCGGAAAAGTAAATAAGCAACAAGCAATATGTGAAAAGCTCGTAGGCATTGGATCAGTGATGGATAATTATGTCGGATGCGATTCCTCATGTAATAGTTATAACATAGGGTGACACAGAACTAGCTCTAGTTCATCAATGTAATGTAGGCATGTATTCCGAATATAGTCATACGTGCTTATGGGAAAGAACTTGCATGACATCTTTTGTCCTACCCTCCCGTGGCAGCGGGGTCCTATTGGAAACTAAGGGATATTGAGGCCTCCTTTTAATAGAGTATCAGACCAAAGCATTAACAAAGAGTGAATACATGAACTCCTCAAACTACGGTCATCACCGAGAGTGGTCCCGATTATTGTCACTTCGGGGTTGCCGGATCACAACACATAGTAGGTGACTATTGACTTGCAAGATAGGATCAAGAACACACATATATTCATGAAAACATAATAGGTTCAGATCTGAAATCATGGCACTCGGGCCCTAGTGACAAGCATTAAGCATAGCAAAGTCATAGCAACATCAATCTTAGAACATAGTGGATACTAGGGATCAATCCCTAACAAAACTAACTCGATTACATGGTAAATCTCATTCAACCCATCACCGTCCAGCAAGCCTACGATTGGATTACTCACGCACGGCGATGAGCATCATGGAGTTGGTGATGGAGGAAGGTTGATGATGACGATGGCGACGATCTCCACTCTCCGGAGCCCCGAACGAACTCCAGATCAGCCCTCCCAAGAGAGATTAGGGTTTGGCAGCGGCTCCGTATCGTAAAACGTGATAGTGCCTTCTCTCTGGTTTTTTTCTCCCCGAAAGTGAACATATGGAGTTGGGGAAGATGTCGGTGGAGCATCAGGGGGCCCATGAGGTAGGGGGCACGCCCAGGGGGGAGCCCCCACCCTCCTGGACAGGGTGTGGGACCCCTGGTCTGGTTCCTTCCACATATTTTTTTTATATATTCCAAAATAAATCTCTGTTGATTTTTAGGTCATTCCGAGAAGTTTTATTTCTGCACAAAAACAACACCATGGCAGTTCTGCTGAAAACAGCGTCAGTCCGGGTTAGTTCCATTCAAATCATGCAAGTTAGAGTCCAAAACAAGGGCAAAAGTGTTTGGAAAAGTAGATACGTTGGAGACGTATAAACTCCCCCAAGCTTAATCCTTTGCTTGTCCTCAAGCAATTCAGTTGATAAACTGAAAGTGATAAAGAAAAACTTTGACAAACTCTGTTTGCTCTTGTTGTTGCAAAGATTATGAACTAACCACATTCACAATAACTTTCAGGTCTCATGATTACTCATATCAAAGGCATAATCAACTAGCGAGCAATAATAATAAACCTCGGATGACAACACTTTCTCAAAACAATCATAATATGATATAACAAGATGGTATCTCGCTAGCCCTTTCTGAGACCGCAAAACATAAATGCAGAGCACCTTTGAAGATCAAGGACTGACTAGACACTGTAATTCATGGTAAAAGAGATCCAGTCATAATCATACTCAATGTAAATTAATAGCAATACATGCAAATGACAGCGGTGCTCTCCAACTGGTGTTCTTTAATAAGAGGATGACGACTCAACATAAAAGTAAATAGATAGGCCCTTCGCAGAGGGAAGCATGGATTTGTAGAGGTGCCAGAGCTCGATTTTGAAATAGAGATGAATAATATTTTGAGCGGTATACTTTCATTGTCAACATAACAACCAAGAGATCTCGATATCTTCCATGCTACATGACATCTCCAACGTATCTACAATTTTTGATTGTTCCATGCTATTATATATTCTGTTTTGGATGTTTAATGGGCTTTATTATACACTTTTATATTATTTTTGGGACTAACATACTAACTCAAAGGCCCAGTACAGATTGCAGTTTTTTTGCCTATTTCAGTGTTTCACAGAAAAGAATATCAAACGGACTCCAAACAGAATGAAACCTTCGGGAGAGTTAACTTTGGAACGATGTCTTCACGAGAGGCTTGGAGTACAAGTCAGAGAAGAAACGAGGTGCCCATGAGGGGGCAGCGCGCACAGGGGGGGGCAGGCGCGCCCCCACCCTCGTGGGCCCCATGTTGCTCCACCGACGTACTTTTTCCTCCTATATATGTCCACGTACCCTGAAAACATCGAGGCAACAGACAAAAACCTAATTCCACCGCCGCAACCTTCTTTTCCCGTGAGATCCCATCTTGGGGCCTATTTTGGAGCTCCGCCGGAGGGGGGATTGATCACGGAGTGCTTCTACATCAACGCCATAGCCTCACCGATGAGTTCTGACTAGTTTACCATAGACCTTCGGGTCCATAGTTATTAGCTAGATGGTTTCTTCTCTCTCTTTGGATCTCAATACAAAGTTCTCCTCGATCTTTGAGGAGATCTATTCGGTGTAATCTTTTTGCGGTGTGTTTGTCAAGATCCGATGAATTGTGGGTTTATGATAAAGATTATGTATGAACAATATTTGATTCTTTTTTGAAATCTTTTATGTATGATTATAATATCCTTGCAAATCTCTTTGAATTATTGGTTTGGTTTGGCCTACTAGATCTATAGTTCTTGCAATGGGAGAAGTGCTTGGCTTTGGGTTCAATCTTGCGGTGTCCTTTACCAGTGACAGCAGGGGCAGCAAGGCACGTATTTTATTGTTGCCATCGAGGATAAAAATATGGAGTTTATATCATATTGCTTGAGTTTATCCCTCTACATCATATCATCTTGCTTAAGGCATTACTCTGTTCTTATGAACTTAATACTCTAGATGCATGCTGGATAGCGGTCGATGTGTGGAGTAATAGTAGTAGATGCAGAATCGTTTTGGTCTACTTGTTATGGACATGATGCCTATATATAATGATCATGCCTAGATATTCTCATAACTATGCGCTTTTCTATCAATTGCTCGACAATAATTTGTTCTCCCACCGTAGAATTCTGCTATCATGAGAGAAGCCACTAGTGAAACCTATGGCCCCGGGGTCTATCTTCATCATATTAATTTTCTATCTACTTTACTTTGCTTTATTTACTTTATGTTTCTATACCAAAAATACCAAAAATACTATCTTATCATATCTATCAGATCTCACTTTCGTAAGTGACTGTGATGGGATTGACAACCCCTTATCGCGTTGGTTGCGAAGTTCTTATTTTTTTGTGCAGGTGCAAGGGACTCGCGCGTGGTATCCTACTGGATTGATACCTTAGTTCTCAAAAACTGAGGGAAATACTTACGCTACTGTTCTGTATCACCCTTTCCTCTTTGAGGGAATACAACGCAAGCTCGAGAAGTTGCAAGAAGAATGTCTGGCGCCGTTGCCGGGGAGATCTATGCAAAATTCATATACCAAGTACCCATCACAAACCCTTATCCTTCGCATTACATTATTTGCCTCTCGTTTTCCTCTCCCGTACTTCGCCCTTGACGTTTTATTCGCCCTTCTTTTTCCGTGTGTTTATCGTTCGCTTGCCTCTTGTTTGCTTGTGTGTTGGATTTCTTGCTTGTCACAATACCAAATTGTTTGTCTTTTCCAATACGAACAATAATGATTTTATTAGCAATCCTATTGCTCCTATTACCGATGCTGAATCTTGTGAGATCAATGTTGCTCTATTGAATCTTGTCATGAAAGATTAATTTTCTGGCCTTCCTAGTGAAGATGCCGCTACCCATCTAAACAACTTTGTTGATTTGTGCGATATTCAAAAGAAGAGGGATACGGATAATGACATTGTTAAATTGAAGCTATTTCTGTTTTCACTTAGAGATCGTGCTAAAACTTGGTTCTCCTCTTTGCCTAGAAATAGTATTGATTCATGGAATAAGTTCAAAGTGTTGGGAATATGCCCTAGAGGCAATAATAAAATGGTTATTATTATAATTCCTTGTTCATGAAAATTGTCTATTGTTCATGCTATAATTGTATTATACAAAAACTGTAATACATGTGTGAATACATAGACCACAACATGTCCCTAGTAAGCCTCTAGTTGACTAGCTCTTTGATCAATAGATGGTTACAGTTTCCTGACCATGGACATTGGATGTCATTGATCACGTGATCACATCATTAGGAGAATGATGTGATGGATAGGACCCAATCCTAAGCATATCACAAGATCGTGTAGTTCGTATGCTAAAGCTTTTCCAATGTCAAGTATCTGTTCCTTAGACCATGAGACTGTGCAACTCCCGAATACCGTAGGAGTACTTTGGGTGTGCCAAACGTCACAACATAACTGGGTCGCTATAAAGGTACACTATTGGTATCCCCGAAAGTATCAGTTGGGTTGGCACGAATCAAGACTGGGATTTGTCACTCCGTATGACGGAGAGGTATCTCTGGGCCCACTCGGTAAGACATCATCGTAATGAGCTCTATGTGACTAAGGAGTTCGTCACAGGATGATGTGTTACGGAACGAGTAAGGAGACTTGCCGGTAACGAGATTGAACAAGGTATCGATATACCAACGATCGAATCTCGGGCAAGTACTATACCGGTAGACAAAGGGAATCGTATACGGGATTGATTGAACCCTTGACATCGTGGTTCAACCGATAAGATCATCGTGGAACATGTGGGAACCAACATGGGTATCCAGATCCCGCTGTTGGTTATTGTCTGCATGGTTCTCGAACCCGTAGGGTCTACAAACTTAAGGTTCGATGACGCTAGGGTTATAGGGAATGTATGTACGTGGTTACCAAATGTTGTTCGGAGTCCCGGATGAGATCGCAGACGTCATGAGGAGTTCCGGAATGGTCCGGAGGTAAAGAATTATATATAGCAAGCGAGGATTTGGCCATCGGAAGTGTTCCGGGCATCACCGATAATGTACCGGGACCACTGAAAGGGTTTCGGGGGTCCACCGGGAGGGGCCACCAGCCCTGGAGGCCTGCGTGGGCCAAGAGTGGGAAGGTACCAGCCCCTAGGTGGGCTGGTGCGCCTCCCACAAGGGGCCCAAGGCGCAGGGTAGAGGAGAGGGGGGAAACCCTAGGCTAAGATGGGCCTAAGGCCCACCTAGGGTGCGCCCCCCTGTCTCCCCCTCTGGCTGCCCCCCAGATCCAATCTTGGGCTGCCACACCCCCTAGGGAGGGAACACTAGATGGGGGCGCAGCCCCCTCCCCTCCCCCTATATATAGTGGGGGTTTTGGGGCTGCCACACATAAGAAACTCCCTCTCTCTCGGCACAGCCCTACCTCTCCCCCTCCTCGTCTCTCGCAGTGCTTGGTGAAGCCCTGCTGGAGTGCCGCGCTCCTCCACCACCACCACGCCGTCGTGCTGCTGCTGGAAGGAGTCTTCCCCAGACTCTCCCTCTCTCCTTGCTGGATCAAGGCACGGGAGACGTCACAGGGCTACACGTGTGTTGAACGCGGAGGCGCCGTGGTTCGGCGCTTAGATCAGATTAGGCCGTGATCTGAATCGCTTCGTGTACGACTCCACCAACCGCGTTCTTGCAACGCTTCCGCATCGCGATCTTCAAAGGTATGAAGGTGCACTCCCCTCTCATTGGTAGTCACTCCATAGATTGATCTTGCTGATGCGTAGAATTTTTTCAAAATTCTGCAACAATCCCCAACAGTGGCATCATGAGCTAGGTCTATGCGTAGTTTCTATGCACGAGTAGAACACAAGTTGTTGTGGGCGTCGATTTTTCAATTTACTTGCCGTTACTAGTCTTATCTTGATTCGGCGGCATCGTGGGATGAAGCGTCCCGGACCGACCTTACACGTACGCTTACGTGAGACAGGTTCCACCGACTGACATGCACTAGTTGCATAAGGTGGCTAGCGGGTGTCTGTCTCTCCCACTTTAGTCGGATCGGATTCGATGAAAAGGGTCCTTATGAAGGGTAAATAGTAATTGGCATATCACGTTGTGGTTTTGGCGTAGGTAAGAAACGTTCTTGCTAGAAACCTATAGCAGCCACGTAAAAACTTGCAACAACAATTAGAAGACGTCTAACTTGTTCTTGCAGCATGTGACGTGTGATGTGATATGGCCAAAAGGATGTGATGAATGATATATGTGATGTTTGAGATTGATCATGTTCTTGTAATAGGAATCACGACTTGCATGTAGATGAGTATGACAACCGGCATAAGCCATAGGAGTTGTCTTATTTTATTGTATGACATGCGTGTCATTGAAAACGCCATGTAATTACTTTACTTTATTGCTAACCATTAGCTATAGTAGTAGAAGTAATGTTTGGCAAGACAACTTCATGAAGACACGATGATGGAGATCATGATGATGGAGATCATGGTGTCATGCCGGTGACGATGATGATCATGGAGCCCCGAAGATGGAGATCAAAAGAAGCAAAATGATATTGGCCGTATCATGTCACCATTGATTGCATGTGATGTTTATCATGTTTTACATCTTATTTACTTAGAACGATGGTAGCATAAATAAGATGATCTCTCACTAAAATTTCAAGAATTGTGTTCCCCCTAACTGTGCACCGTTGCTAAGGTTTGTTGTTCTGAAGCACCACGTGATGATCGGGTGTGATAGGTTCTAACGTTCGCATACAACGGGTGTAAGCCAGATTTACACATGCAATACACTTAGGTTGACTTGACGAGCCTAGCATGTACATACATGGCCTCGGAAAAGGAAAGACCGAAAGGTCGAGCATGAGTCGTATAGAAGATACGATCAACATGAAGATGTTCACCATTGATGACTAGTCCGTCTCACGTGATGATCGGACACGGCCTAGTCGATTCGGCTCATGTATCACTTAGATGACTAGAGAGATGTCTATCTCAGTGGGAGTTCATTAAATTTGTTTAGATGAACTTAATTATCATGAACATAGTCTAAAATCTTTACAATATGTCTTGTAGATCAAATGGCCCATGCTAATGTTGCCCTCAACTTCAACGCGTTCCTAGAGAAAACCAAGCTGAAAGACGATGGTAGCAACTATAAGGATTGGGTCCGTAACTTGAGGATCATCCTCATAGCTGCCAAGAAAGCATATGTCCTTGAAGCACCGCTAGGTGACGCACCTGTTTTCCCAGCAACTCAATACGTTATGAATGCCTGGCAGTCGCGTAGTGATGATTACTCCCTGGTTTAGTGCGGCATGCTTTACAGCTTAGAATCGGGGCTCCAAAAGCGTTTTGAGCAACACGGAGCATATGAGATGTTCCAAGAGCTGAAAATGGTTTTCCAAGCTCATGCCCGAGTCGAGGGATATGAAGTCTCCGACTAGTTCTAGAGTTGTAAGATGGAGGAGAATAGTTCTGTCAGCGAGCATATACTCAAAATGTCTGTGTTGCACAATCACTTGTCTCAGCTGGGAGTTAATCTCCCAGATGACGCGGTCATTGACAGAATCCTTTAGTCGCCCCACCTAGCTACAAGACCTTTGTGATGAATTTCAATATGCAAGGGATGGAGAAGTCCATTCCTGATGTATATTCAATGCTGAAATCAGCGGAGGTGGAGATCAAAAAGGAACATCAAGTGTTGATGGTGAATAAAACCACTAAGTTCAAGAAAGTCAAGGTTAAGAAGAACTTCAAGAAGGACGACAAAGGAATTGCCGCGCCCGGTAAGCCAGTTGCCGGGAAGAAGCCAAAGAATGGACCCAAGCGTGAGACTGAGTGTTTTTATTGCAAGGGAACGGGTCACTGGAAGCGGAATTGCCCCAAATACTTAGCGGATAAGAAGGCCGGCAACGTCAAAGGTATATGTGGTATACATGTTATTGATGTGTACCTTACCAGCGCTCGTAGTAGCTCCTGGGTATTTGATACTAGTGCAGTTGCTCACATTCGTAACTCAAAGCAGGATCTGCGGAATAAGCGGAGACTAGCAAAGGACGAGGTGATGATGCGCGTCGGGAATGGTTCCAAGGTCAATATGATCGCCGTCTACATCTACCTTCCGGATTAGTTTTAAACCTCAATAATTGTTATTTAGTACCAGCTTTGAGCATGAACTTTGTATCTGGATCTTGTTTAATGCGAGATGGCTACTCATTTAAATCTGAGAATAATGGTTGTTGTATTTATATGAGAGAGATGTTTTAAGGTCAGGCCCCGCTGGTCAATGGTTTATTTTTATTGAATCTCGAACGAGATGTTACACATATTCATAGTGTGAATGCCAAAAGATGTAAGGTTGATAATGATAGTCCCACATACTTGTGGCACTACTGCCTTGGTCATATTGGTGTCAAACGTATGAAGAAGCTCCATGCAGATGGACTTTTGGAGTGTCTTGATTATGAATCATTTGACACGTGCGAACCATGCCTATTGGGCAAGATGACCAAGACTCCGTTCTCCGGAACAATGGAGCGAGCACCCAACTTTTTGGAAATAATACATACTGATGTGTGCGGTCCGATGAGTGTTGAGGCTCGCGGTGGTTATCGTTATGTTCTCAACCTCACTGATGACTTAAGTAGATATGGGTATGTCTACCTAATGAAACACAAGCCTGAGACCTTTGAAAAGTTCAAGGAATTTCAGAATGCGGTTGAGAATGAACATGACAGAAAAAATAAAGTTCTTACGATCAGATCATGGAGGAGAATATTTAAGTCACGAATTTGGCATGCACCTAAGGATAATGTGGAATTGTTTCACAACTGACGCCGCCTGGAACACCTCAACGTAATGGTGTGTCCGAACGTCATAATCGTACTCTGTTGGACATGGTGCGATCTATGATGTCTCTTACCGACTTACCGCTATCATTTTGGGGTTATGCTTTAGAGACTGTCGCATTCACTTTAAATAGGACACCCTCTAAATCCGTGGAGATGACACCGTATGAACTATGGTTTGGGAAGAGACTTAAGTTGTCGTTTCTAAAAGTTTGGGGATGCGATGCTTATGTCAAGAAACATCAACCTGAAAAGCTCGAACCCAAATCGGAAAAATGCGTCTTCATAGGATATCCAAAGGAAACTATTGGGTATACCTTCTACCTCAGATCCAAAGGCAAGGTCTTTGTTGCCAAGAATGGATCCTTTCTGGAGGAAGAGTTTATCTCGAAAGGAGTCAGTGGGAGGAAAGTAGAACTTGATGAGGTTGTAGTAACCCCTCTTGAACCGGAAAGTAGCGCAGCGCAGGAAGATGTTTCTGTGGTGCCTGCACCGACTAGAGAGGAAGTTAATGATGATGATCATGAAGCTTCGGATAAACTTACTACTGAACTTCGTAGGTCCACAAGGACACGTTCCGCACCAGAGTGGTACGGCAACCCTGTCCTGGAAATCATGTTGTTAGACAACGACGAACCTTCGAACTATGAAGAAGTGATGGCGGGCCCGGATTCCAACAAATGGCTTGAAGCCATGAAATCCGAGATAGGATCCATGTATGATAACAAAGTATGGACTTTGGTTGACTTGCCCGATGATCGGCGAGCCATAGAAAATAAATGGATCTTTAAGAAGAAGACTGACGCGGATGGAAATGTGACCATCTATAAGGCTTGACTTGTTACTAAGGGTTATCGACAAGTTCAAGGAATTGACTAAGATGAGACTTTCTCTCCCGTAGCAATGCTGAAGTCCGTCTCAGTCATGTTAGCAATTGCCGCATTCTATGATGATGAGATATGGCAAATGGACGTCAAAACGACATTCCTTAACTGCTTCCTTAAGGAAGAATTGTATATGATACAGCCGGGAGGTTTTGTCGATCCTAAGAATGCTAACAAGGTATGCAAGCTCCAACGCTCCATCTATGGGCTGGTGCAAGCATCTCGAAGTTGGAACATTTGCTTTGATGAGGTGATCAAAGCGTTTGGGTTCATGCAAACTTATGGAGAAGCCAGTATTTACAAGAAAGTGAGTGAGAGCTCTGTAGCATTTCTCATATTATATGTGGATGACATATTGTTGTTGGGAAATGATGTAGAACTCTTGGGAAGCATAAAGGCCTAATTGAATAAGTGTTTTTCAATGAAGGACCTTGGAGAAGCTGCTTACATATTAGGCATCAAAATCTATAGAGATAGATCGAGACGCCTCATTGGTGTTTCACAAAGCACATACCTCGACAAGATATTGAAGAAGTTCAATATGGATCAGTCCAAGAAAGGGTTCTTGCCTGTATTGCAAGATATGAGATTGAGCACAGCTCAATGCCCGACCTCGGCAGAAGATAGAGAAAATATGAGTGTCATCCCCTATGCCTCGGCCATAGGTTCTATTATGTATGCCATGCTGTGTACCAGACTTGATGTGAACCTTGCCATAAGTTTGGTGGGGAGGTACCAAAGTGATCCCGGAATGGAACACTGGACAGTGGTCAAGAACATCCTGAAGTACCTGAAAAGGACTAAGGATATGTTTCTCGTTTATGGAAGTGACGAAGAGCTCGTCATAAAGGGTTGCATCGATGCGAGCTTCGACACAGATCCGGATAACTCCAAGTCACAAACTGGATACGTGTATATTTTGAATGGTGGGGCAGTCAGCCGGTGCAGTTGCAAGCAAAGCATCGTGGCGGCATCTACATGTGAAGCGGAGTACATAGCTGCTTCCGAAGCAGCATACGAAGGAGTCTGGATGAAGGAGTTCATCACCGACCTAGGAGTTATTCCAAGCGCGTCGAGCCCGATGACTCTCTTCTGTGACAACACTGGAGCTATTGCCATTGCCAAGGAGCCCAGGTTTCTCAAGAAGACCAAGCACATCAAGCGCTGTTTCAACTCCATCTGTGGTTATATTCAAGATGGATACATGGATATTTGTAAAGTGCATACATATCTGAATGTTGCAGATCCGTTGACTAAACCTCTTCCACGAGCAAAACATGATCAACACCAGAACTCTATGGGTGTTCGATTCATCACAATGTAACTAGATTATTGACTCTAGTGCAAGTGGGAGACAGTTGGAAATATGCCCTAGAGGTAATAATAAAATGGTTATTATTATATTTCCTTGTTCATGATAATTTTCTATTGTTCATGCTATAATTGTACTATACGGAAATTGTAATACATGTGTGAATACATAGACCACAACATGTCCCTAGTAAGCCTCTAGTTGACTAGCTCGTTGATCAACAGATGGTTACGGTTTCCTGACCATGGACATTGGATGTCATTGATGACGGGATCACATCATTAGGAGAATGATGCGATGGACAAGACCCAATCCTAAGCATAGCACAAGATCGTGTAGTTCGTATGCTAAAGCTTTTCCAATGTCAAGTATCTGTTCCTTAGACCATGAGATTGTGCAACTCCCAGATACCGTAGGAGTACTTCGGGTGTGCCAAACATCACAACGTAACTGGGTGGCTATAAAGGTACAGTACGGGTATCCCCGGAAGTAACAGTTGGGTCGGCACGAATCGAGACTGGGATTTGTCACTCCGTACAACGGAGAGGTATCTCTGGGCCCACTCGGCAAGACATCGTCATAATGAGCTCTATGTAACTAAGGAGTTGGTCACAGGATGATGTGTTACGGAAGGAGTAAAGAGACTTGTCGGTAACGAGATTGAACAAGGTATCGATATACCAACGATCGTATCTCGGGCAAGTACTATACCGGTAGACAAAGGGAATCGTATACGGGGTTGATTGAATCCTTGACATTGTGGTTCATCCGATAAGATCATCGTGGAAAAAGTGGGAACCAATGTGGGTATCCAGATCCCGCTGTTGGTTATTGGCTGGAGAGATGTCTCGGTCATGTCTGCATGGTTCCCGAACCCGTAGGGTCTACACACTTAAGGTTCGATGACGCTAGGGTTATAGGAATGTATGTGCGTGGTTACCGAATGTTTTTCGGAGTCTCGGATGAGGTCCCGGATGTCACGAGGTGTTCTGGAATGGTCCGGAGGCAAAGAATTATATATAGGAAGTGAGGATTTGGCCACCGGAAGTGTTCCGGGCATCACTGGTAAAGTACCGGGACCGCCGGAAGGGTTCCGGGGGTCCACTAGGAGGGGCCACCAGCCCCGGAGGCCCGCGTGGGCCAAGAGTGGGAAGGGACCAGCCCCTAGGTGGGCTGGTGCACCTCCCACAAGGGGCCCAAGGCGGAGGTTAGAGGAGAGGGGGGGAACCCTAGGCTCAGATGGGCCTAAGGCCCACCTAGGGCGCGCCCCCTCTCTCCCCCTCTGGCCGCCCCCCCAGATCCAATATAGGGCTGTCGCACCCCCTACAGAGGGAACCCTAGATGGGGGCGGAGCCCCCTCCCCTCCCCCTATATATAGTGGCAGTTTTGGGGCTGCCACACATGAGAAACTCCCTCTCTCTCTCGGCGCATCCCTACCTCTCCCCCTCCTCGTCTCTCGCAGTGCTTGGCGAAGCCCTGCTGGAGTGCCGCGCTCCTCCACCACCACCATGCCATCGTGCTACTGCTGGATGGAGTTTTCCCCAACCTCTCCCTCTCTCCTTGCCGGGTGAAGGTGCGGGAGACGTCACCGAGCTGCACGTGTGTTGAACGCGGAGGCGTCGTGGTTCGGCGCTTAGATCAGATTCGGCCGCGATCTGAATCGCTTCGTGTACGACTCCACCAAACGCGTTCTTGCAACGCTTCCACATCACGATCTTCAAAGGTATGAATATGCACTCCCCTCTCGTTGCTAGTCACTCCATAGATTGATCTTGGTGATGCGTATAATTTTTTTGAATTTCTGCAACGATCCCCAACACAAAGATGCCTTTATCTCTAAGTATTTTCCTCCCGCTAAGATTATCTCTCTTAGAAACGATATTATGAATTTTAAGCAACTAGATCATGAGTATGTTGCACAAGCTTGGGATAGAATGAAATTAATGATACGTAATTGCCCTACTCATGGTTTGAACTTATGGATGATTATACAAAACTTTTATGCTGGCTTGAATTTTGCTTCTAGAAATCTTTTAGATTCGGCCGTGGGGGGAACTTTTATGGAAATCACTCTAGGAGAAGCTACCAAACTCCTAGATAATATTATGGTTAACTAATCTCAATGGCACACCGAAAGATCTACTAGTAAAAAAGTACGTGTTATTGAAGAGATTAGTATTTTGAGTAGAAAGATGGATGAACTTATGAAATTATTTGCTACTAAGAGTGCTTCTTCTGATCCTAATGATATGCCCTTGTCCACGTTGATTGAAAATAATAATGAATCTTTGGATGTGAATTTTATTGGTAGGAATAATTTTGGTAACAATGCTTATAGAGGAAACTTTAATCCTAGGCCTTTTCCGAGTAATTCCTCTAATAATTATGGTAATTCCTACAATAACTCTTATGGAATTTTTGGTAAGATGCCCTCTGAATATGAGACTAGTGTTAAAGAGTTTATGGATTCGTAGAAGAATTTCAATGCCTTGCTTGAAGAAAAATTGCTTAAGATTGATGAGTTGGCTAGAAACATGGATAGAATTACTCTTGATGTTGATCTTTGAAACTTAGACCTATTCCACCTAAGCATGATATCAATGAGTCTCTCAAAGCCATGAGAATTTCCATTGATGAGTGCAAAGAAAGAACCGCTAGGATGCATGCTAAAAGTGATTGCTTTATGAAAGCGCGTTCTTCTAGTTTTCACGAAAATAAAGATGAAGATCTGAAAGTGATTGATGTGTCTCCTATTAAGTCCTTGTTTTCGAGTATGAATCTTGATAAATATGGGACTAAAGATGAATCTACTTTAGTTAAAAGGCGTCCCAATGATTCAGAGTTTTTAGATCTTGATGCTAAAATTGTTAAAAGTGGGATTGAAAAGATTAAAACTTTGCATAGTGATGAACCCACTATCTTGGATTTCAAGGGATTTAATTATGATAATTGCTCTTTACTAGATTGTATTTCCTTGTTGCAATCTGTGCTAAATTCTCCGCATGCTTATAGTCAAAATAAGGGTTTTACCAAACACATAGTTGATGCCTTAATGCAATCTTATGAAGAAAAACTTGTATTAGAAGTTTCTATCCCTAGAAAGCTTTATGATGAGTGGGAACCTACTATTAAAACTAAGATTAAAGATCATGAATGCTTTGCTTTATGTGATTTGGGTGCAAGTGTTTCTACAATTCCAAAAGCTTTGTGTGATATGTTAAGTTTCCATGAGCTTGATGATTGTTCTTTAAATTTGCATCTTGCGGATACTACCATTAAGAAACCTATGGGAAAGATTATTGATGTTCTTATTGTTGCAAATAGGAATTATGTGCCCGTAGATTTCATCGTTCTTGACATAGATTGCAATCCTACATGTCCTATTATTCTTGGTAGACCTTTCCTTAGAACGACGGGTGCAATTATTGATATGAAGGAAGGAAATATTATATTCCATTTTCCGTTAAGGAAAGGCATGGAACACTTTCCTAGAAAGAAAATCAAATTACCTTATGAATCTATTATGAGAGCCACTTATGGATTGCCTACCAAAGATGGCAATACCTAGATCTATTCTTGTATCGTGCCTAGCTAGGGGCGTTAAACGATAGCGCTTGTTGGGAGGCAACCCAATTTTATTTTATTTTGCTTTTGCTTCTGTTTAGGAATAAATATTGCATCTATCTTCTGTTTAGATGTGGTTTTGTATTTTAATTAGTGTTTGTGCCAAGTAGAACCTTTGGGAAGACTTGTGTGGATTTTATATGATCATGCTGTAAAAAATAGAAACTTTAGCGCTCACGAGATTGGCTGTCAATTTTTACTGGAGAGTGCTTTTTAGTTGATTCGTTTTGCATATGATTAATAGACAAATTCCTCACGTCCACCAATTTATTTCAATTTTTTTAGAGTTACAGAAGTATTCAAAAGTTACAGATTACTACACACTGTTCTGTTTTTGACAGATTCTGTTTTTCGTGTGTTGTTTGCTTATTTTGATGAATCTAAGAGTAGTATTGGGGGGTATGAATCATGGACAAGTTGGAATACAGTATGTTTAACACCAATATAAACAAAGAATGATTTCATCATAGTACGTTTGAGTGGTGGTTTGTTTTCTTATACTAACGGAGCTCACGAGATTTTTGGCTAAGTTTTGTGTTGTGAAGTTTTCAAGTTTTGAGTATGGTTTTGATGGACTATTGAACAAAGAGTGGCAAGAGCCTAAGCTTGGGGATGCCCAAGGAACCTCAAGGTAAAATTCAAGGATAACCAAAAGCCAAAGCTTGGGGATGCCCCGGGAAGGCATCCCCTCTTTCGTCTTCATCTATCGGTAACTTTACTCGGGACTATATTTTTATTCACCACATGATATGTGTTTTGCTTGGAGCATCATGTATGATTTGAGTTTTTTGCCTTTTATTTTGTCACAATCATCCTTTCTGGACACAACTTTTTGAGAGAGATACATATGATTTGGAATTTATTAGAATACTCTATGTGATTCACTTGTATCTTTTGAGCTAGATAGTTTTGCTCTAGTACTTCACTTAAATACTTTAGAGCACGGTGGTAGTTTTATTTTGTAGAAATTATTGATCTCTCATGCTTCACTTATATCCTTTTGAGAGTCTTTTAGAACAGCATGGTAATGTGCTTTGGTTATAAAACTGGTCCTAATATGATAGGCATCTAAGATGAGTATAGTAAAAACTTTCACATAAAGTGCAATGAATGATAGGAGAAGTTTGATACTTGATGATTGTTTTGAGATATGAGGATGATGATATTAGAGTCATGCTAGTGGATTAATTGTGAATTTGAGAAACACTTGTGTTAAAGTTTGTGATTCCCGTAGCATGCATGTATGGTGAACCGTTATGTGACGAAGTTGGAGCATGATTTATTTATTGAGTGTCATCCTTTGTGTGGAGGTCGGGATCGCGCGATGGTTAACTCCTACCAACCCTTCCCCTAGGAGCATGCGTTGAATACTTTGTTTTGATAACTCGTAGATTTTTTCAATAAGTATATGAGTTCTTTATGACTAATGTTGAGTCCATGGATTATACACACTCTCACCCTTCCACCATTGCTAGCCTCTCTTGTACCGCGCAACTTCCACCGGTACCATACAACCACCATATACCTTCCTCAAAACAACCACCATACCTACCTATCATGGCATTTCCATAGCCATTCCGAGATATATTTCCATGCAACTTTCCATCGTTCCGTTCATATGACATGCTTCATCATCATCATTCACATAGAGTCATACTTTGTTCTAGCTTCGAGTTGTAATCTTTGAGTTGTAAGTAAATAAAAGTGTGATGATCTTCATTATTAGAGCATTGTCCCGTGTGAGGAAACAAAAAAAGAGAGAAAGGCCAAAAAAAGAGATGGCCCAAAAAAGAGAGGGGGGGGGGGGCTAAAAGAAAAAGAAAAAGCCCCTCCAAAAAAAGAGAGAGAAGGGACAATGCTACTATCCTTTTCCACACTTATGCTTCAAAGTATCACCATAATCTTCATGATAGAGAGTCTCTTGTTTTGTCACTTTCATATACTACTGGGAATTTTCATTATAGAACAAGGCTTGTATATTCCAACGATGGGCTTCCTCACAATGCCCTAGGTCTTCATGAGAAAGCAAGTTGGATGCACACCCACTTAGTTTATTTTGATGAGCTTTCATACACTTATAGCTCTAGTGCATCCGTTGCATGGCAATCCCTACTCACTCACATTGATATCTATTGATGGGCATCTCCATAGCCCATTGATACGCCAAGTTGATGTGAGACTATCTTCCTCTTTTTTCTTCTCCACAACCACCATTCTATTCCACCGATAGTGCTATATCCATGGCTCGCGCTCATGTATTGCGTGAAAGTTGAAAGGTTTGAAAAAATGAGTATGAAAAAATTGCTTGGCTGAAACCGGGGTTGTGCATGATATAAATATTTTGTGTGACGAAGAGGGAGCATAGCCAGACTATATGATTTTGTAGGGATAACTTTCTTTGGCCATGTTATTTTGAGAAGACATGATTGCTTTGTTAGTATGCTTGAAGTATTATTATTCTTATGTCAATATAGACTTTTGTCTTGAATCTTTCGGATCTGAACATTCATGCCACAATAAAAAGAATTACATTTATAATTATGTTGGTTAGCATTCCACATCAAAAAAAATTGTTTTTATCATTTACCTACTCGAGGACGAGTAGGAATTAAGCTTGGGGATGCTTGATATGTCTCCAACGTATCTATAATTTTTGATTGTTCCATGCTATTATATATTTTGTTTTGGAAGTTTAATGGGCTTTATTATACACTTTTATATTATTTTTGGGACTAACCTACTAACCCAAAGGCCCAATACTGGTTGTTGTTTTTTGCCTATTTCAGTGTTTCGCAGAAAAGGAATATCAAACGGAGTCCAAACGGAATGAAACCTTCTGGAGAGTTATTTTTGGAACGATATCTTCACGAGAGACTTGGATTACAAGTCAGATAAGAAATGAGGTGCCCACGAGGGGGCAGGCATGCCCCCCACCCTCGTGGGCCCCACGTTGCTCCATCGACGTACTTTTTCCTCCTATATATGTCCACGTACCCTGAAAACATCGAGGCAACAGATGAAACCCCAATTCCACCGCCGCAACCTTCTGTTCCCATGAGATCCCATTTTGGGGCCTGTTCCGGAGCTCCGCCGGAGGGGGGATCGATCATGGAGTGCTTCTACATCAACACCATAGCCTCACCGATGAGTTGTGAGTAGTTTACCACATACCTTCGGGTCCATAGTTATTAGCTAGATGGCTTCTTCTCTCTCTTTGGATCTCAATACAAAGTTCTCCTCAATCTTCGAGGAGATCTATTCGATGTAATCTTTTTGTGGTGTGTTTGTCCAGATCCGATGAATTATGGGTTTATGATCAAGATTATCTATGAACAATATTTGATTGTTTTCTGAAATCTTTTATGTATGATTATAATATCCTTGCAAGTCTCTTCGAATTATTGGTTTGGTTTGGCCTACTAGACCTATAGTTCTTGCAATGGGAGAAGTGCTTGGCTTTGGGTTCAATCTTATGGTGTCTTTCCCAGTGACAGCAGGGGCATCAAGGCACATATTGTATTGTTGCCATCGAGGATAAAAAGATGGGGTTTATATCATATTGCTTGAGTTTATCCCTCTACATCATGTCATCTTGCTTAAGGCATTACTATGTTCTTATGAACTTAATACTCTGGATGCATGTTGGATGGCTGTCGATGTGTGGAGTAATTGTAGTAGATGCAAAATCATTTCGGTCTACTTGTTACGGACGTGATGCCTATATATAATGATCATGCCTAGATATTCTCATAACTATGCGCTTTTCTATGAATTGCTCGACAGTAATTTGTTCACCCACCGTAGAATTCTGCTATCATGATAGAAGCCACTAGTGAAACATATGGCCCCCGGGTCTATCTTCATCATATTAATTTTCCATCTACTTTACTTTGCTTTATTTACTTTCTTTTTCTATACCAAAAATACTATCTTATCATATCTATCATATCTCACTTTCGTAAGTGACCGTGATGGGATGGACAACCCCTTATCGCGTTGGCTGCGAAGTTCTTATTTGTTTGTGCAGGTGCGAGGGACTCGCGCATGGTCTCCTACTGGATTGATACCTTGGTTCTAAAAAACCAGAGGGAAATACTTACGCTACTGTGCTGCATCACCCTTTCCTCTTCGAGGGAATACACCGCAAGCTCGAGAAGTAGCACTACACACATTATAGGCGGTTCCCAAACAGAATGGTAAAGTTTATATTCCCCCAACCACCAACAAGCATACTCCACGGCTGACCCGAAACAACGGGTACCGTCCAAACCAGCAACAACCATGGGGGAGTTTTGTTTAATTTTTATTATTTGAGCATGGGATTGGGCATCCGGGTTACCAGCCATTTTCTCATGAATGATGAGTAGAGTCCACTCATCGTGAGAATAATCCACCTAGCATGGAAGATATAGACAGCCCTAGTTGATACATGGGTTGTTCGAGCATACAAAACAGAATTTCATTTGAAGGTTTAGAGTTTGGCACATACAAATTTACTTGGAACGGCAGGTAGATACTGCATATAGGAAGGTATGGTGGACTCATATGGAATAACTTTGGGGTTTATGGAAGTGGGTGCACAAGCAGTATTCCCACTTAGTACAAGTGAAGGCTAGAAAGAGACTGGGAAGCGATCAGCTAGAGAGGGACAACAGTCATGAACATGCATTAAAATTAATCAACAATGAATGCAAGCATGAGTAGGATATAAATCACCATGAACATAAATATCGTGGAGGCTATGTTGATTTTGTTTCAACTACATGCGTGAACATGTGCCAAGTCAAACCACTTCAATCGTTCAAAGGAGGATACCACTCTATCATACCACATCACAACCATTTTAATATCATGTTGGCACGCAAGGTAAACCATTATAAACTCCTAGCTAATTAAGCATGGCATGAGAAGCTATGATCTCTAATTTTCATTGCAAGCATGTTTCATTCATAATAGGCTGAATCAGGAACGATGAACTATCGTATTTACAAAAACAAGAGAGGTCGAGTTCATACCAGCTTTTCTCATCTCAATCAATTCATCATATATCGTCATTATTGCCTTTCACTCCCACGACCGAATGGTGTGGGTAATAATAATAGTATACGTGCATTGGACTAAGCTGGAATCTGCAAGCATTTAATACAAGAGAGAAGACAAAGTAACGTGGCTCATGGTTAAATCAACAATAATGCATATAAGAGCCACTAAACATTTTCATCATGGTCTTCTCCTCTTGACCCCCAAAGAATAGAAAAGAAAATACTTACATGGGAAAGCTCCCATCAAGCAAAAGAAGAACGAGAAATCTTTTTGGGTTTTCTTTTAATTACTACTACTACATGCATGAAAAATAAACTAGCTAAAAAACTACAACAATTTTTTTTGTTTTTCTTAAGGTTTTTCTAACACACAAGAAAAAGACTAAGAAAAGAAATGAAACTAGCATGGATAGTACAATGAAAAAGTATGAGCACCGAATACTGGAATAAGTGTGTGAACATGAATGTAATGCGGTGAGAAATACGTACTCCCCCAAGCTTAGGCTTATGGGCTAAGTTGGTCTATGGCCAGTACGGGCCTGACACATATGCAAAGTCGTAGTTGGGGTTGTACTGAGATGCAGCGGCTACTGCCTGACGAGCTGCATCCTGAAGACGAGCTACCCTCATCATCTCCTCATACTCGCTCGCCTCCTCCCTGGTTATAGTATACCCCCTTTTGCCTGAAAGTCAAAGAAAGTAGGAGCAGGGAGAGCAATATGGACAGTGCAATGCCTGTCAAAGATTAGTCGATATTGGAGGGATTGTTCATCCCTCTCAACAAACTGATGGCGAATCATGGCATTATAATCTAGAAAAGCAGGAGGCAACTTCGCATCATTCTCATATATGGGTACATGAAGATAATTGGCCAAGTGGGTTGCATAAATTCCACCAAACAAATCGCCATTTAAACCGTTAAGATGTAACCTACACTAAAAAAAAGACACATCCGTGACATTTTGGGCCGAACGAAACTTTTTTCTGACATACTTATGACACTTATATGACAATAATTGTGACAAAACACGGTATCATCATAGATGTGGTGGGGTCCTACTTCTATGAAAAAAAATCATGACAAAAAATGGGCTTTTCGTCCTGGGCGGGCCGGAGACGCAGCTGCATGACATTCTTTGGGCCGTCCATGACGGAAAAAACCGTGGTAGAAGCGAGGGCGAGGAAAATATCGGGGTGTTCCCGGTAAAGGTGGGTGGTCGGGGCCGAGCGATGTGTGTTTCTCTCGTACACGCATGCGCATAGGTGCGAGGCGTTGGGCTCTAACTGAACCCGAGCGAGGCGTTGGGCTCTAACTGAACCAGAGCGATTGCACTGCAGGCTACGCGTTACTGAACCCGAGCGATTGATCGATGGCTATTAGCTGAACCCGATTGAGCGATTCCTTCGCTGTTGCTGCTAACTGAAGCCGATCGATGCTGCCTCTGCATGAACAGTGAGCG